>CM072925.1:5444447-6044447 GCA_036971965.1 Nyctalus aviator | reverse complement strand
CTGCAGAAATAATCACTATCCTTCTACAGCGAGTTCCTCTGATAATGTGCTTAAATGATGACAGCGGGGTCAGGAAATGGAAACCCACTGTCCCGGCCAGACTATCGACCTTAACATGACATCACTCTGCAAGTCAGAGTATTAAAAATCATTTTTACAAGGTATATCTTAAAACCTAGTCAGTAATAAAATTCCACGTTTTTCTCTCATTGTCACCTCGCTCATCACTGTGAATGATCGGTGTAAAAGCCTCAGACACTGACATTTCCCTGCTGTGTGGCTGCAATTGCTCGTCGTGTTCAGAGAGAGACCATCTGCAGTCATGGGAGAATGATGTTTAGTCATGCCCAAGGCAGGGCAAAACTCAATCTGATTTCTTTTGACTGGGAAAAGGGAACCATCTCAATGTGTCATGCCAACCTATTTTCACGCTCACCTGAAAGCCCATTCCATGTTCATTACTGATGCTGTGGTTGAGTAGAAAGAGCCAGGGTCGAGGGAGGGGACCCCAAGGAAGCCTCCTGCGCATCAGCGAGAACCCGGCATTTGTGTGTCGTTTCTGTGGCTTGGTGGCCACCTCAGTGAAGCGTAGAAATGACTTAGATTCTTTTTAAGATTGCGTGGAACTCTCAAATCTGTACTGTTCCGATGGTCAACATTAGTGTTATCATGCAAGGGCTCTGCACTGCTTCTATCAGACATTTTAGAAAGCAGGCTGAATATAATCCCTCAAACTCAGAATACCTTCATATAAAATATGTGATATCGTTAAGGATTTGGGGGAAAGAGATGATTCCTTAACTGAAACTGTAGCCTTAGCTACAGTTAAAAAGATGATGCTTAACTGGAGATTAAGGCATTTTCTAGCTTCTAACTCACAATGATTGATTCACATTGAAGCAATGGGCTTAGAGCGTGGGCACTGCAGTTGCTGTGGCAGCAAGCAGGAGGAGGGAATTATTGATCGTCCATGATGTGAATTGCATTGCATTAGGCGCTTTAGATATTTGGGGTTTTACTGAGTGCAGGACTTTAGATTCATGAAAATGTACCATGAGGTCTATTCTGCAAAAAAGAATATCATTTCCCTGTATGAAAAGGTTAAACTAGCAGAGAGATCAAAAGGCCTATTTTCTAGGAGAAATTACTGTTTATTGCTAACACATAGCAGTGTTCGCTAGGGCTGCCATAGCAAAGAAGCATAGACTAAGTGACTTAAGCAGCAGGAATTGATTTTCTCAGTCCCTGGAGGCCAAAAGTCGGAGACTAAGGTGTAGTCTATTATAGTGCCCAACAGCTGCAAATCACTTTCCAAAGAACTTTACATTAATTTTAACTTATTTAATTTTTACAACAACCCTGTCATTTCTGCTTTTACCCAAAGTCACATTCTTTAGGATGATATAAAACCCCTTGTTATCTATTTTCTTACTTTAACCCAAAAAACTCCTGGAACAAATAAATAATTATGTCGTTGGCTTAATATAAGATTAATATACAGGCCGAGACTGGTTTGGCTCAGTGGATAGTGTCGGCTTGGGGATTGAAGGGTCTTGGTTGCAGGCATATCCCCAGTAGGGGGTGTGCAAGAGGCAGCTGATCAATGACTCTCTCTCATCGATGTTTCTAACTCTCTATCTCTCTCCCTTCCTCTCTGTACAAAATCAATAAAAATATATTTTTTTAAGAAAAGATTAATATACAAATCAACCACTTACTTTTCTATATAACAGAATGAGGAAGTAAAATGTAAAATTAAAAACATAATACATACATTAACTTGTAGAATTGCAAAATGTTGCAGCCCCTATGGAAAGCAGTATAGAGATAACTCAGAAAAATTAAAAATAGAACTACCATATGACTCATCAATCCCACTTCTGGATATATATTTTAAAAAGTCAAAATACTAATTTAAAAAGATACATGCACCATATATTAATCACAGCATATTTACAATAGCCACGATATGGAAACAAATTTGGTTTTGGGCACAAGTACTGAACAAATGTCTACTAGTCCCGGGAGAAGAGCAAGAAAATCCTGCCCAAGGTCAACTGTAGTTTAAAAAGAGTTTGTCTGCCTTAGGAAACAGAAGCAGGAGTTCTGAGGAAGAAGGCACAGGGCCTGCCTCGAAGAGACTGGAGCAGCCAGAGATTTACAGCAAGGCATGGGGGCGAGGGGGATGGGGAGCAAGACCATGAAGAAATGCTCTCTCTGAGTCTCAGATATACAGGCATCATTGAAAATGGAGAGAGGAGCTGGAACACAAAAACCTCTCTGGAGTTCCCGGAGCTCACTCTAAGCACCGGTAACAATCCACAACTGATCTGTGATTCATTGGAGGTAAGAATATCTGTAGTAAACTGAAGCCAAGCTCAACTCCTGACCGAATTTTTACCGCCTTTATGCAACTGATATAACAAAAAAAAGAGGATGCTCCATTTTCACACATAAGTAATAATTCTAACACATGAGTGACATTCACTACAAAATTGTGAGACACACTGACATAAAGCAAGATATGAAACCCCACCGTATTATGGTAATCATTTCCCAATAGATACAGATATCAAATCTTCACCATGTATACCTTACACTTATATGTGCTATGCCAATAATATCTCATTAAATGGGGGGCTATGTCATTGTAGATATAATTGGTTAAGTTCAGTTCGTTCCCTAAGCACTGCTTTTTACTTACAGTTCTAGTTGAAAGAGGCTAAGGAGATCTGTTATGGGCTCAATTTTATGTCATCTATACTAATAAAAGAGTAATATGCAAATTAGACCAGGAGACCTTCCGGAAACCTTCGAGACATCCTTCCAGACAAAGCCATGGTGGTGGGGCCGAGGCAGAGATGGTTAGGGGCAATAAGGCCAGCAGGGGAGAGCAGTTAGGGTGATCAGGCCAGCTTGGGGGGTCTCGGGGGATCAGGCTGGCAAGGGATGGCAGTTGGGGGCAATCAGGCCAGCAGGTGGGGGCATCTCGGGTGATCAGGCAGGCAATCAGAGAAGTTAGGGGCAATCAGGCAGGCAGGCAGGCAGGTAAGTGGTTGGGAGCCGGCAGTCACGGATTGTGAGAGAGATATCCAACTGCTGGTTTAGGCCCTGTGGGATCAGGCCTAAACTGGCAGTCAGACATCCCCTGAGGGGTCCCAAATTGGAGAGGGTGCAGGCTGGGCTGAGGAAACCCCCCTCGTGCACACATTTCGTGAACCAGGCCACTAGTATTAAATAAGGAGCCAATATATTCCTATGACAAGTCTTTCTGCGTGCCATTAAGGATTCCAGCTGCAGGTGTAAGTAGAAAAAATAGGACTGTATTTTGCCATTTGTTAAAAAGAATCAAACCTCCAGGGAAGCTTTTGAACCTCAAGTATTTTTCTAGTGGGAAGAAAACAAAAGAATGCTGCACGGGCTGTCAGAAACGAACAGGCTGCAGTTGTAAGGTTAATGTGTCATTTTACAGCTTGAACTTTCTCTAAAATCCTGGCAGTGAGCCAACAGAAAGAGAGTGTTATATTCTCACAAAGGGACAGTGAACCAGGACAAAAGGCAAACAAAGAAGACCCAACACATTCTTTCTCTCGCAGCAGCTGACCTAATTATATAAACATTATCACAAAATGCTTAAAGAAGTGCCGGGTGCACCGACAGCTTTTCAAAACAACAAGAAAAGAAATGCTCCGCGTTGCCCATTAAATTCTCTTTGGCTTTTTCTTTCCTTTTGTCTTTGTTCTGGGCAAGTAGAGGGAGCTTCCGTTCATTAAGGCAATACCGTTGGGCAACGAAATCTAAAACCTTTGTGAAGCACTGTGAATCCAGCCCGGAGTAATCTTTGTTCTTTATCGTATGTCCTTAATTAGACATAATGATAAGATGCTGGTCAAGTACACAACTGGGGGAGGATACTTGCAACTCATAAGAAGAAAATGGAAATAAATTGGTCCAATCATGCAGTGTACTAACCAGCCACAAAAATAAGGGTACCTGTAACAATCATGGATAAATCTCTCAATCACGGTGCTGAGTGAAAGCAGGCAGACATAGAAGAGTACACACCCTATGGTCCACCTTTTGTGAAGGTCTTGCACAGCAACTCAGACTACATTAGCCTGAGCCATTTGAGGGGGCGATTTGAAAACTAGAAAATGTTTTTTGGGGGACTGGTAAAAATTCTACCTGCTATGATTTGAATGTTCTTTACATAATCTGATAGTGGAGACTAACATGACACATTTTAAGGCTCCCATGGCAGGCAGAGGTGATACTGTCTCCTCAGGACAGAATCTTTGTTCATAACCATGAAAATTCATAACTTGGAATGTCACAGCGTTCAGTGGCCAACTATATGGATGGAGACTAAGTTTTCTGATCACATGACCACTAATATTGTGCTTATAGTTAGAAACACTGTACTGTGCATTTTAAATTTGTCAAGAGGGTAGGTATGTGTTACCAGAATAAATAATTAAATTAAATCTTTCTTAAATTTAGCTATTTCTATTTTATTCCAAAGTTTGATTTATTTTTCTTGTTGTTTATAGCCTGTTAATTTAGAATGATAGTGTTTTCGTCCTTTTGGGCTGCTATAAAAATATTACAAACTGGGTATACAAACAGTAGGAAAGTATTTCTTACAGCTCTGGAAGCTGAAGTGCCAAAGTCAAGGTGTGGGCAGAAATGGTGTCTAGTTGAGAGCAAGCTTTCTGGTGCTGAGACACCATTCTGTTAGCGGTAACCTCAGAAGGTGGAAGGATCTTGAGATGGCTTTGGAGCTCCTTTTAGTTATAAGAGGGTTAATCTCACTTATGAGGGCTCCACCCTCATGACTTAAGCATCTACCAAAGACTATACCTAATACTATTATCTTTGGAGTTAGATTTCAACCTATAATTTTGCGGGGAATTTTCAGTCCATAGCAGTTGGTGAATGAAGCATCTGGACTTGATATCTGTTCACCTAGTGTCAGAGAGTAGAACTGTCAGACACTCTACAGTTATTCTAGTGTGGAACTGCCACTCAGCGATGTCATGATGCTGATTCTACGCTCTTTGGGTTCAGATTTACTTGTTTACAAGGAGAAGATAGGAGAGCTACACAGAAGGTCTTCAACAGGATTGACTGAAAGTAAAACATGTGATACGCTACCTGACACCAAAGAACTTGCTAAGTGAAAGTATTCTTTTTAAAAATAGCAATAATCATCATAAACTCTATTTTTCAACATAGACCACATCTCAATCCTTTAAATCAGTTTTAGGAAGTGATAGTTAATAATCCCGTTTCAAAAATATATTCTCTAGCCACACAACATTTTAAGAAAATAATACAAGTATGTGAATTAAGATTATTAACCTCAAATATATAAATATCATATAAAGTTTATGCAATAAATTATGGGGTAGTCAAAACTCCCCCATACCATAGCGGGAGTCTCTGTAAGGTCCTGGTCTTTAAGCCAGAGAACTAGAATCCTTGGTGACATAGAGAAAAGGTGGCTGTTTATCATTTTTTTTTCAATTTTGAATCGTTATCATGTGAATGCGCTGCATATTTAAAGTAACAACAACAAACCAACCATAATGACAACAGCAACAGTAAAAATTTGAAAACCTAGCAATTCAAATTGACTGAGCTGCCTTCCCAGTGTGCCAGCAATTTCTTATTCTTCAAAAAGAAGGGTTTTGGTACTATTCTGAAAGCAGCTTTGTGGAGCACATGTGAGTGTATTTTCTCAGCTTCAAACACTTTGTTTTCTAGGCTTTACCCATGAAAGCAAATGAAGCTTTCTTGGATGGCCTTAATCTAGACACTGGATTTCACTCTTCACTTGGGATGTTAGAACATGTTGCTCACATGATCCTGTTTACCATGACTTTTAAAGAATGTGTCATATTGGTGTTCACCCGCAGTATATAAATTGGCACCACTTCTTTCAGACAATGTCAAGATAGGTAGTCAATCTATATATATATATTGTAAATTGAGCCATGCAATAGAGATCATAAAGGAGAGTGTCTCATTCAGGGAGGAAATACATGAGGAAAATGAATTCAACCTAAATTATCCCAGTTCAAACTGAAAGGAAAGGAAATGTTTCTATTTTTACTACTTGAAGTTCATAAAAGATGTAACTAAACTTTGGTCAAATGAATTACTTTCCATGGACAACTTTACTTTTAAGACATATTTTAATAAAAGAATCCCTCTTACATTTTTAAATTGCATTTTGATCAAATCAATCTTTTTGAATTGCAAACCTAATCTCGCAGGCAATATCAAAAGATATGAATAAGAAAGTGAAAGTCAGTTTTATTCCACAGAGTTGAATTACAAGAACATTTTGGCACATATTCTCACCACATTATCTGGGAACAAATGTGTATTCACAGACAGTTGAAATAAACTTCAGCTCATAATGTGTGCATGATTTTGTAGCTTGGTTTTACAGATAGCATTGTATTCTGTATTACAAGCATCTTTCCAAATTGATAAATAGGAATGTAATTGAGGGTCTAAATGTGTGGGTTTGTCCTTTTTATTTGGCTAATGCCCTTTTAGTTATTTCACAATGAGTGGAAACCACAGGCATGAA
Organism: Nyctalus aviator; assembly: GCA_036971965.1. NCBI lineage: Eukaryota > Metazoa > Chordata > Mammalia > Chiroptera > Vespertilionidae > Nyctalus > Nyctalus aviator. The sequence goes on along the minus strand of CM072925.1, from coordinate 6,037,846 downwards.
AACATGGAATGGACTGATGAATTTCAGAGGGCAGGGGGGAAGAGGAGGAGGAGAAGAGATTAACCAAAGATCTTACATACATATTAGAGGCCCAGTACAATTCATGCATAGGTGGGGGCTCTCTGCCTAGCCCGTGCCTCGCACAATCCGGAACCCCTCAGGGGATGTTGTAATGCCAGTTTCAGCCTGATTCCCCACAGGCCTCTGGTTGTTTATAATGAGCAATTTGATTTGTTTGGCTACTTTTTTGAAGCCTGTCTCCCTACTTAATGTGCAGGCAGAATTCTTACTCACAAATTCCTATCTATAGAAAAAGTTACCTATCCATTTATCTATTTATTTATCTACCAGATAGTCCACATATCATCTTAGAAAATGTATCATATTTAAATTGATTTATCATAACAGTTAATAAGATATGCAATTTAAATTGGACATTAGTTAAAAGGAATAACTTTCAACATTTAATATGTTTTATCTAAAACAATATGTTATTATAATTTTATAATGAAATAACTTAAGTTTGCATAGTCTATTATTCTACTAATCCAGTCTATTGCTATAATTAATTTATATAAATTTAGTTTCAGTTTTTATTTAATCCTAAACTTATTGAATCATGCAGTCAACTTTTTTTTTAATACTCATTATGTTAAGAGCATATTTTTGAGAAAAATGTAGCTGTAATTATTTTTCCAAAAGCCAAGTTTATTGTAATAAATACTCCATAGAAGTTAGGAAAAAACATAATTCCATCATTTTATTAGCATGACCTTCCATTTGAAAGCATATGATTCTGTGTCTAAATTCACTTTAGAATTAGAGTCTTCAGGTTCAATCAGTGCTTCCTTCACAAATACATTTTCCCCTTTTGAACTAACCTGCCATTCATTGAAATTCCATGTTCTCGCAAGAATTACTTTAGATAAGTGAACTATAGTTTTACTTTTATGCAAATGCAATTTTGTCAATTTTATTCTGAAATATAAGAAAAATAAAGAATTTTGTTTTGTTCATTTGGCAAACTCAATTTATAAACATCTTATATTCAGAAATGTATCCTTGACAACATAGAAAGTGAGAAGATACATACAAAGGTTCCAAGTTAGAGGATGGTGTACCAAATCTACCTGGAATTAGAGATTTCAGAGAAAAGGAGCAAATTTTAAGCACAAATGAGCTGACTCAGACTATTGTTGAAAATGTTTGCAATAACTTGTTGACTCCAGCATGTTTTTAGCTTGACCCTACAACCACTACATACTTAAGATGTCTAAAAATGTATTAGCAAAATGATAAATTTAATACAAAAATGTCTTTAGTTATTCAATTCATTTTATACTAGAGGCCTGATGGATGAAGATTCCTGCAAGAATGGGCCTTCGCTCTGGCTGAAGTTACCTTTTCACTCAGGTCTGGAGAAGCCTTTTCGCCTTCCCATGCTGCCCAGAGGCCCGGAGTGGCTGGGGCGGTGTGCAATACCTGTGTCAGCACCATGGTGATGACACAAGTGTCCTGGGCTACCCCCGGTAGCTAAGTGCCTGCGTATGCAAATTAATCCATCTTTGTTGGATTTAATTTGCATACTCTCTCCTGACTGGCTGGTGGACATCATGAAGGTATAGTCAATTCTTTTATAAGTGTAGAAATAGTACCTGTTCTTTGAGAAATGTGACTTTTCAGCAACCTCATTCTGGTCTGTTTTTGTACCTTGCTTTGGTAAATACATGGTACTAAGTGTGACATAAGCAGAAGCTTAAAAAAGTGCTTCCAAATTTTGCCTTTATCCTCTGTTGCTCTTGGAACTCAAGTGGTGACATTTAAAAAAATATGTGTGGATATTGAGAGATGCATGGTCCAATCCCTTTCATTGCTGAAGGTGCCAACAATGCATATTAGCGTGATATCCAAGGTGGCCAGCTAGTCACTGGCCAACTCTGTCAGCTGATACAAATAGGAAACTTTGCAGATGATTCTGTGTGCCAATATTGAATTTTTTGATGATAATAAAGCAATTAAGGTCATTAGTTTAAAATATTTTTTTTTAAGAAAGAAGATTTTACTTAGTGGAATTTGAACTACTTTCCTTCAAAGAGGATTATCCATTTTAATTTAACTTCACAAGAAGACGTGGGGTTTAAATATAATAATTATCTCACCTACCTCAAAAAGTTATTGAACAAATCAATTAAGGTAACATCTGGCTAAATATTTGACAAGCGAAAAAGTCTTTATAGACTGGAAGTTCCACACAAAGTAAGATTCTTTTTTATAATTTGTTTCATTCATTTTGAAGACATTTAATTAAAGTCCTGATAAAATGATATAGCTCATTCAATATTACCAGCCAAAAATAAATGTGTGTGTCTAGCAATGGATTTTATTTCTTAAAACTTGGACTTTCAATAAATGAATATGAATATGGAATAGTTGTTTATCCTGGAGAAATAAAAAAGATAATCACTTCTGCCCAGCTATAATAAAACTGGTATTTCTCACAACAGAAGGAATCATTTCAGCATTTCACCACTATTAAGGCTTATCATCTTGGTGAGCAGTGAGTCAGACAATGTTAGTTTATCTTTTATCGTCAGCTTTGATTTTGTTCTGTGTAGCAAGAACACTTTATTCTCACATTTCAGCACTAAACACAACAATTCACCAATCACAAAACTGATCAAACATATCCCTCTCCTGGCCAAAGTGAATGTTGTTTCTTTACCAACTATCCATTCCTCCTGCTTTTTAGATTTTAAAAAAAATTAAAGGCATCAAATCATAGAACCACCTCTACTTTGAATATCATGCAATCCAAAGCAAAATCATGAGTCCTCAAGCTCTTCTCCAAATCACTATGCTCCAACCCACACAAAGCCCATCCTGACAGCCTTACCTCTCAGCACCAAACAGTTCTTCCTTCTGTGTTTTCTCCCTCATTGAAATGAGCCAATAAATCCAACACTATTTGATTAAAAGTGTGTCCTGCTGGTTTTAGTTGGTGGGTATCAACAATATATGTTAACATTTAATTGTTTAGGCTGACCATATCAATTATATGTCTGAAGCTCTTCAACATCAGTAAGGAATGTGGAGAGGACTTCAAAAGTTGGAAAACTGCAAATTAAAATAAATAATCATTAGACAGCTGAGCTTTCTAATAAAATTACTTATCAGCCCTAACAGGTTTGGCTCAGTGGATAGAGCATTGGTCTTCAAACTGAAGGTTCAATTCTGGTCAAGGGCATGTACCTTGGTTGTGGGCACATCCCCAGTGAGGGGTGTGCAGGAGGCAGCTGATCTGATCAATGTTTCTCTCTCATCGATGTTTCTAACTCACAATCACTCTCCCTTCCTCTTTAAAAATCAATAAAAAATAAAAATAAATAAATAAAATAATCTATCAAATCCAAAGTCCCTGCATTCAGAAAATGTTGCTGAGGTGCTAAACTATGCTTTAGAAGTTGGTAAACATAACTTGATCCACATTAACTGATTTCCTGGCTTAAAATGAAAACTGCCATTTTGAAAATTCTACAACAGATACTTAAGAGACATCAGTCTCAGTTCTAGTCAACTACTTTAGGGAGTGGCTGAGAGCTTTCAGATTCAATTTATCTTCAATTCTGTTTTCTTCTCCAATATATCCTGTGAGTCATCAGTTGTTTAACCAGCAGAATAAAGTGGCTCGGCATTTGCCCCTGTTTAAATAGACTAATGTCTTTTTCTTTTTATATTTAAAGAAAAAATCCATACAGTAGTTTTTATGGTAAATATCAAGGTAGTAACATAGATATTAGTGATTGGTCTACAGATTAATGTGTTTTTAAAATAGTTTGCTCTCAATGTCACCTCTTTTCTTAAGCATTCAGCAAATAAAATTAGGATGATTTGTCTAGGGATTGATTTTTTCAATTGGTTTAGTCCAAAGATTGTTTTAATATCTTTCCAAAGTTAACCAATAAAAGTTTTCATATAGTAATCTATGTCCTCATTTTTACTTAAAATTTACTATTATATTTATAAGTTTAAGATTTCTTAAGAAATAAGAAAGATTTCATATAGTAATCTATTTCCTCATGATAAAATACAGTAATTTCTGCTATAACATGACATGCATTCCTGCAGGTTTCTGCTTTATGCAAATCATTAATAAAACTGGAAGTATGAGGAAAATGGGATTAGGAGCACAATACTCAAACACTTTGTAAGCTATTTAAAAATAAATTAGAAACAAATACAACACAACAAAGTTTTTTTGTTCTGTTATTTTGTATGCTTTTTTAAAACTAAATTTATTGGGGTGACATTGATTGACATCATCATATGGGATTCTATGTTACAAGATCTGCATATTACACCACGTGCCCAACACCAAAAGTCAAATCTTCTGTAAACAAAGTGCTACATATTAGATTGTTTAAAAATATACAAATACTATAATAAATATGACTTTACTGGAAAAAGACCAGAAATGGTGACAGCTTGTGAATTTTTGTGAGAGTTACTTGAAATAACACCAGATGGGAAAGCTATGGCATGTAATATGCACAATGAACCATGATAGGTAGTCGATGCTGAAGTGTGTACATATGTGTGTATGTTATTGTTTTTATATATTTACTTTGGTATTGTCATGTTTTTTTCATACGTGTGCATTATGTGTTTCAATGTTTTGGGGTTCTTATAGGTAAGTTTTCTAGCTTCCTTAGTATTTTTGGCAGATGAAATCCTGTATAAGCATGAAATTTATGTAATATTCCAATTATTCCCTAGAACATCAGTCGCTGTTGAACAGCTTTGTCTTTTTGAAACAGGAATTAAGGCCAGATTGACTGTGACAGCTATTTGGGTCCTCAGAACGATAAGGTTTGGAAGCTAATAAAAATCCTCTGTTGTCCCATTCTCTCACTTTGCTTCCTTGTGTGACTCACTCTACAACAGAAGAGCAATTTTGATCTTTCTAAATTTTACTTACGCTTTTTAATATAACAGATCTGGGCTCAGCTACAAAGCACTTTGTCACCAGTATTTCTCTGGCCTTGAACCTCCTGCCTTGCTCCTGAATACATGATTCCACCTTACATGCAGTTCTAGCGCTTGGTTCCTTTCTTCATATCTGAACCACACAAAAAATCATAATGGCACTAAGGATCAGTGTAGGCAAGAGTCGTCTCCAAGCAGATTATACAAAATTGTCTAGTGGAGGAAAGAGGCATACTGCCTTTGAATAGCATAAATGTGCATCTCCATTGGAAATGGAAAGCTAACTGTAAGATGATTTCATTTACTTATCACACACTACCGATAATTTATCTAAAATGATTATTATCTAATTATTGCAGGAATGAAGTGCTAGTGATTAACTCTTGTAAAACTGATTATTTTTAATAAATTATGTATACTTTACTGAGATTAATAGCTTTTGAAAAGAGGCATAAATAAGTATGTCAAAATGTTATCAGTGATTACTTTGAGTTGACTTATTTGCTTAATTTTTTGGAATTTTTCTGATAGTAATTTGGTTTCTTAGTTCATCCATCTTTATTATATCTTTCTTAAAAATTAAACTATGTGAAGCTCAGATTGTGCATGGAGTACAATTTTGCCTAGTCACTGTTTTCTGTTTGTTTTTAATGCATTTTTATTGATTTCAGAGAGGAAGGGAGAGGGAGAGAGAGAAACATCAATGATGAGAGAGAATCATTGATGGCTGCCTTCTGCATGCCCCACACTGGGGACTAAGCCTACTACCCAAACTGATCATGTGCCCTGTGTGGGAATCAAACTGTGACCTCCTGGTTCATAGTTTGATGCTCAACCACTGAGCCACACTGGCCAGGCACCTGTCACTCTTTTGATTCACTGGTTCTCTCTTGGTATCTCCCAATTAGAGCAGGGCAACTGCACTGTCTCCACTGACAATGGAATCAACAGGGCAAAAGGTGAGGCTAACGCTGACAGCCTTCGGATAAGAATGAAGAAATGCCAGTGTCACACTATTGAAGGTGGGAGGAAAACAACATGATCAGGAAAGGTTTTACCTTAAATCCCATACATTACTATTACAATGTCTGTAACAGTCGATGCCACTATTTTAAGTCCATTAGTTTTAAAATTTAATTTTAAGTTTTTGCTGTATTATATAACCCTTTTAATCACTTCCTCCTTGTTAGCTATAGTTTCCTCAAAGTTTATATTGTGTATACTCACACTGCACTTATTTTAATACTAGAAGCCCGGTGCATGGATTCATGCACTGGTGAGGGTCCCTCGGCCTGGCCTGTGGGGATCAGGGGCTCTCTGACATCCTCTGAGGGTCTCAGATTGTGAGAGGGCGATTCTCAGGTGACACACTCAGGAGTCGGGCTCCCTCCTCTCTGGTTCTGGGTGCCTCACTGCTGTTCAGCAGCTCCTGCGTTGAGCATCTACCCCCTGATGGTCAGTGCATGTCATAGGTACTGGTAGGAGCATCTGTCCCCTGGTGGTCATTGCACATCATAGTTACTGGTCAGACAGTCCTTTGGCGATATATATAAATTTGTTAAAATTTTTTAAAAATCTCAAGTTGAGTTCTGCAGCTTAGGACATGTATGCTAACTGGATTTTATAAAGCCATAATATTCGAATTCAAATTTTTATCCATCTAAATTTAACCCCAAATTTGGTCATAGCATCTCTCCTGATATAACTGAAAAAGAAAAGTTTATTGCATCATGCTGAAGATCACTCCCAAAAATTTTCTGCGGTCCTTAATAAGTTATGTTACAAAATGTTCAATAGAAAAATATCAAGTGAATTGAGAGGACAACTTCATTTCTACAATAAGGATCAAATCAGTAGCTTCCCTTAGAGAACTGCTACTAACTTGAGCTCCATCTTCTGGGATGTGATGTCCGAAATGGTTCCAATCACTTTGAAGCCATACAGATGACCTAAGAGTGATATGCTAAGGACAGCCTATAAAAACTTAGGTGAGCAAAAGGCATTTCTCGTAGACTTTGCAGCCAAAAACCTCTTGAGAAAATGCTAATTTCACAGCACTTCAGATATAATGACATTTCACAAAAGAAAAATAGTATCTTTACAAGTTTGTATTTTTTTTAATTAATATGATTTCATGAAGCAAGCTAAGAAATGAGAAATGGTTTATCTTGGTGATTTCTCTAAGTGGTTATGATGAATGCTCATAATGCTGCCCACTGCAAATTAGATAATGGAATACAACTAAGGTTTTGGAAACATGAAGAATAGGGAGCACTTAAGGAATCAAATGTATACAGGCCAGCCAGACTAGCTTCTCCATAACAGAATATTTTAATTCTAAATTAGAGTTACAAGTGGAATCCTAAGCAATTGTACCCATCAAATTTAATGAAAAAATAAGTAGGTCTCAAAAAAAATTTTCCTATGAAGTTGGAAAAAATACACTCGAATGGTTTGGGGAAAACACTTGACAAAAATCATTCAAATGAAGTGAACTAATACAAGTCAGGCTGTATTGACTTGTTTGAATTCCTGGATCCTTTGTGCATTTGTCTCTCTGACTGAGGAAGCTAAGCTCAGTAAATACTATTTCTGAATCATGTTTTCCAACAAAACTGGTTAATGTACTAAGAACTTGAAACCATTTTTGGAGGCTCACTGCTCAATATTTTCAAAAGATTGAATGCTTCCATTAAACCCATTTTTTTCCTGGTAATATGAGCATTTCATAAACAATTTTCCCCTAGGAAAAAATGAACAATCCCCACACAACTAAGGAGGAATTTATTGTGTAATCCAGTGATCATGATATTGCAAGTCCCAATTTTAAAGAGATACCACTGTAAACAAGGTTTCATGGTCTGTTCTCTACTTTGGATTCAACATGCACGTAAATTGATTTTTAGAGAGAAAGGGAGAGAGAAAGAGAAATACACATGTGAGAGAAACATAGATTTGTTGCCTCCTGCATGCCTACCAGGGATTGCTGACACAATCCAGGCATGTGCCCTGGCCAGGAATGGAACTAGTAATCCATAGGTGCACAGGACCATACCCAACCAATGGAGCCACACCAGCCAGGGTAGCCCACATTTTATAATTGTTAATAAATTGACAGTATAAGAAGGTCCTGTTATTAATGTAGCTACTTTATTAAAAGGGATGATCACAGCCTTGGTCAAGTTGCATGTCATCTACTCTCTCCTTTATGTCAACAAAAATGATAAATACAAAAAAAAATGAACATTGGTAATCAATATTAGGAACATCAAGGGTACCTTTTATATTTCTTGAAAATATAGAAATTATTTTAAAAATGTGTTTATGGTTAAGATAATAGCACTTAGGCTTTGGAGCTAAACTAACAAGTGTTAAACGTTGGCTTTGTGAGCAAATCACGAAACCACTCTGTACCTGTTTCCTTATTGGCAAATTGGGGTTGGTGTGAGGATTCAACAGTTTGATTTATAGAAAGTATTTAGAACAATGGTTGACACTGATTTATTCCTCCACAAGTACTAGTTATAAACATGATTTATAATATAGTATTAAAAGTTATTACTACTATCATGTGATTCACTCAATTAAGGTGTTTTTTTTTAATATGATTGACATCTCAAGTATAACAAGGTAACCAAGAAAAAGAGAATTTTTGTTCCTGAATACCAGTATCACTAAGCATATATACATAATAGTTTCAAATACTAGATTTTCTTTGGTGGGACAATTTTGAAATCTTTGAAGTGGGCAATTCCAGAATTATTTTTATAAAAAGTATGGCTACATCTATACCCTGCTAGGATTAGGTATTTCATAGATATGTGCAATATTCTAAGGTAAAAGAAATTAATTCTTAATGGAAGAATAATCTATGAATCTGCTTCCTTGAAGGTGATCTCTTCTGCTGCATTTGGCCTTTGGCCAGGGAGATGGAGGATACTCCATCCTGTCTCAGGTTGTGTGATGGAGACTGGAGCTGCTGGGATGTTCAGGCACACCTCTGTCACTCAGAGCTGCCTCTCTAATTGAGGCCAGCTTCATGTGTAGGAGAGGAGGTGGGCCCCAGGCAATACTATTTGAAGAAAAAAATGAAACCTGGAATCAAAACGAATGTGAACTCACTGGATTTCTATAGTAAAAATAGATTTCAACTTTGAAAGGTCCATTCGTTTTATTTTATATCGACAAGTCTGGTGAACATGGGCAGAATTCCTAAATGTTACATAAGAAACATGGCCACTTGGATGCAAAGGGAATCTCATTTTGAATCAAAGTGCCCTGGTTATGATGCTAGTCTGAGAAGCTACAGGCTTGGTTTGACTTTCACCTCTTTACTTTGATGTCCAGAAATGGTTTCCAGGTAGAAAGCTGGGATAATCCTTTGACTACCCTATTTGTATCACTGCTCTCAAAGACCACGGTCATGTATTTTTTATGACCAGTGACTTTATATATTTTCCCAGTGTTCTCTATATTGGCAGGTTAAGATCAGTGATTATAGCCCATCATTATAGCCCATCATTATAGCCCATCATGGCCAAAAAATAGAAATAGGGATCTAAAAAATAGGAATGTGAAACAATTCAGGCAAAACAAACAAAATTCACTCAAGATAAAAGTATACCAAACATAAAAGTCTTAGTTATATACCAAAAAGCATACTTATTCATCTCTGCATTCAGCTCTATATTTTAGGCAGCATCTATTAAAAGAAATTCATAGAAGGAGCATGTTTTCAGGTCTAGAGCATTTGATGTTATAAGTACATGAGTCAGGCAATATTAAATGGTACTACTTTTGAAGAACAGGACTCAAAATAAATATTTTTTTTCTTTTTAGATTTTTATATAATTATAATGTAATAATAAAAAAAGTTGGAGTTCATTCTAAATTATATGCTATATATTTTCCTTTGCTACATATGCAAATGGTTGAATCCCAATTGAATTTTTAAAAATTTTACTGATTTACTAATCTAATAAGATCAATTTTTTTTTTTAATGTGTTCACCCCTGACTGGGTAGCTCAGTTAGTTAGAGCATCATCTCAATATGCCAAGGTTGTGGATTTGATCCCTGGTCAAGGGACAGTAAAAAAAAATCAATCAAGCAATGCATAATTGAGTGGAATAACAAACCAATCTCTATCACTCTCTCTTCTTCTCTCTCAAGTAAATTTTTAAAAATGTGTACACACTGTATGTTTTACCATTAACATGATAGTAGCAAAATCAGATTGTCTATTTGCCATTTTTCACAAATTTTATTATCATTTCTTAATTATCTAAAAACTAGAGGCCTGGTGCCCTAAATCCGTAACTTGCGGGGAGGGGGAGTGGCCCCTCAGCTCAGTCTGTGCCCTCTCACAGTCTAGGAGCCCTCAGGCGATGTCTGTGAGCCCAGCTTCTGCTGAGCTGCGCTCCCCCTGTGGGAGTGCATTGACCACCAGGGGGCAGCTCCTGCATTGAGCATTTGACCTCTGATAGTCAGTGCGCATCATAGCAACCAGTTGTTCTGCTGTTCGGTAGATTTGCATATTAGCCTTTTATTATATAGGATAATGGGCCGCATGTATTTTTTTCTTTATTGATTAAGGTATTACATATGTGTCCTTATTGACCCATTGTCCCCATCCCCCTCACTCATGCCCTCACCCCCCTGATGACTGTGTCCATTGGTTAGCCTCATATGCATGCATACAAGTCCTTTGGTTGATCTCTCCCCCTTACCCTCACCCTCCCTTACCTTCCCTCTAAGGTTTGATGGTCTGCTGCTATTAAAAATATCATCTTCATGAAAACCAAGGAACATGAACGTAAATTTATTTTTAATTTAAATTTTATTTGATGTGAAATTAGTTTCCAATTCACTTATCTAGAAGTAATAATAAATAAACAATTAAAAGTCTGAAGTAGAGCAATAGCCACAGGATGAGGCAGGTTCAAGGCACATTTTAGCCATAAAATAGGTGTGCATATGACGCACTTGGAAATGATGGAAGTCCAGGGAGAGCAGCAGTGGAGTGTGGCAGTTACTAGTACAATCAGAGGTTTGAGTGTCAAATAAAGTCAGGCTACCATTTCAGCTTTGCCACTCAACAACTATGAGACCATAGGCAATTGGTTTAACCTCACTTATATTCTCCTATTTTATTGGGGGGTGAGGGGGGCACATGGTTGTGATTATTAAATGAGATAATGTTTTCAAAGTACTTATTGATCCCTGGTTCATAGTGACTGTTCAATAAAAGATTTATACTCCATTGATGTCAGTGATGGTGATGATGATAGTGGTGATGGTAGTGGTGGTGATTAGAAAATAACTGAAGGCTTTCAGCTTAGAATACTTTGTGGCATAGCGGGTTAAAAGTAATCTGAAATTTTGGAGATATAATTAAGGCTGGAGGTAAAAATGTGGGATCATTAAATAGATATTATCTGGAGTTATTACTCAAAGCAAGTATGTTATTGATTTTTTTGTGTGACCAAGAATAAATTTTTGAGAATAATTGCATTTAAAGGGGGAAAACAGTTCTCATGGAGTCAGAAGAGACACAGAAGACAATGGTACCAGACATCAAGAAAAAATAATTTCTTGCTGACAGAAAGACCAAATGCTTAATGGTGAAGACATCTCCAAGGAATGAAGACGGAGAGGAAATGTTTGCATTTGTCAATGAAGAGATACAGTTAATAGGATCAAATTTGTTTGAGTTGTGGATGAAGAAAGATGAGGTCATTTGACTGAGGACAGATTAAAAGGCACAAAAATGAAGATAGCAAACATAGGTTAAACTTGAAAACACTCTTCCTATAAACCCATTTTATATGTGAGGTGGAAAAGCACAGAGAGATTAATATAATCTTACTATAACCCAGGATTTTAGTTCATCAGTAGTGGAATCAGTATGAAAATCCAGTTAAATTCGGGGTAATTGAAATCACAGCCCTCATTAATATATTTATCTGAAATTTATTTTCAGAAAATTGATTTATCTATGTATGATGAAAACCAAATTCATTTCCCTTGGCTTATACACAAAGTTCTGATATATTGTGCTCAACATTAACCCTAGTAAAAAGTGAATGATTTTTAAGAGGAGTTATTCTATGAGTCTGTCAAAATCCCACGAAGACACAAATAGATAAGATTGGTTCCACTGTGGGTGCCACTTCAAATAAAAAATTATTTTGTAAACAGGGAGCCTAGGCCAAAGAGAGGAATTACATTTGTGTAATTGCTAGTATTGTAGCATGCCTGTTTTTATTTTGCCCCTCGACATGTCTAGCAGTTAAATTGCTCCTGTTGTTTTAGGGGATTATAAAAGAAATTACTCCCAGCATCTGTTTGTCTCCTCTCTTCCTCTTGCCCAGAAGTAGTTGTTTATCCAACCACAGTAATTATGATGATAGGATAATTTCCTGATTATTGATCCCAGATATATTATATGGTAAAACTGCACAGATGGCTTGGAGGAGTTATTCATTGACTCAACCATTTTAGGATGAATCTGACTCATCAAACCTGTGCCAGACCAAACAGTTATTAATCACCAAGGCAAAGGAGTTCCAGGAGCTGACTTGTCTCCAAGATTATTTCATTATCTGGACAATAACTAAACATGTGGGTGTGCTAGATTATTCATGCTGGAGAGAAATGAGGGAAGATGCTAATATTGGATAGACTTAGATAGAGAAGCTGAACTCTCCACTAACCGTGAAGTCTATAGATTGACTAACACATGAGTGGAGAGTGGTATGTATACGCTGGTATAAATACTACAGTCATGGACTTCAGAGAATTAGGCTTTTCAGAGAAAATGGCTTGGTAGGGACAATAAGGAGGAAGAAAAAAAAGGACTATTTTTGGTTCTTACGTCCTCTATTTAAGGTCCAGTGCCATGACATTAGTACGAGATACATCAGCCACTATTGAGAACATTATAGGAGAATTAGTATTATTAGAGGTAATAGGTTAACTTTTATTAAGAATGAGAAGTTTAAAAAAATCCAAAGAAGAACATGAGGGCAGAAGGAATTGTTATAATTTATGAGTATCAGAGAGAAACGAGGGGTGAGGAAAGCCACATGAGGATGTACACACTCATTAGGGAATGAAGTATATGTGAAGACCTGGAAGTCATGGGCTTTTTTTATTTTTATTTTTTATTGATTTCAGAGAGGAAGGGAGAGGGAGAGAGATAGAAACAGCAATGATGAGAGAGAACCATTGATTGACTGCCTCCTCCTCACCCCACATTGGGGAATCAAGCCCACAACCCAAGGATGTGCCCTGACTGGTAATCGAACCATGATCCCCTGATTCATAAGTCGAGGCTCCACCACTGGTGAGACTGGAAGTTGTAGGTTTCTTGGTTATCATTAGAAGCAGACAGAAACAGAATGCTGGCTCAGTGCTAACGGCCAGGTAGGTAGGTCCTGGTAGTGAGGCTACTTAAGGTGGAGTGGGGAGGAGATGCCTAGATGATGAACCGAGAGCCTTGCCAGGAGTTTGTATAATTCTGGAGTTCCACCTTCACTCTACTTGTGATGGCTGTGGGAAGGGCATTCTTACAAAGAGCAGGGTACAGAAAGGTCCCATCTTAGGAAACTATTGCAGAGTTTAGCTTGCAATGTCATTTTGTGACTTTTGTTTACTCCAGGACTTAACAGAACAGAGATAGCATGGACCATCATGAACTAAAAACTCATGCTCAATAAGATTATCCTAAGACTGCAAGGATTGTTTAACACTAGAACTTCTTTCACTGGACAGTATTAATCTAAAGGAGGAATGTATTATCTTTTTATGAAAAGGTAAAAAGCATTTTATAAATTGTAACATTCATTTTAAAACTAAGAACAAAATTCTGCTTAAATAATAAAGTTTGACTATCAGACATCTATACCAAATATTACACTTGATTCTAAAATAATGGGAGCCTTCCCATTAAAGTTGATTTAGAGCAATTATCTCTAAACCAACTCAAAAATTACTGATTGTATTGAAGATGCTAGTCAATTTTTAAACAGGTAATTTTAATATTGGGGAAAATAGCATACTATACTTATTTATAGATAAAATTTAAGAGAATAAATTGTCAAATGAACAGAGTTCATAAAAATGCAGAGATATAATAATAAATGAAGAATAAACATTTTTATACAGAGTAAGGACAAATTAGGGAATGCAATCCAATTAAATTCCACATTTTAAATAACAAAAAAGTATCTCTTGTTATAAAGGGCATACCTAACAGGAACTATATATCTTATGTTAAAAAGGGATTAAAAAACTTGACTCTATAACAAAAGTAAAAGGATAAATAACTGAAAAGTTATCATGTTCATTGATGACTGTGCTTAATATTTAAGAGATATACTTTCACCTTAATTTAAACAGTATATTAAGAAATTCTTAGATAATCTTGTTACAAAGAAGGAAGAAAATTATGAATTATTAAAAATATATACTATCAAGTTTAATGATTATAGGAAGATGGGGATTTTGTTCAGCTTGAAGCTGGGGCGCACAAGCATTGCTCCCACACTTACAAAAGTCTGGGTGGTGAGGGGATAAAAATTCATAGCTATTTAAAAGAAACCTACAGCCAAAACGGTTTGGCTCAGTGGATAGAACATCAGTCTGCCAACTGAAGGGTACCAGGTTCCATTCCGGTCAAGGGCATGTACCTTGGCTACGGGCACATTCCCAGTCTCTCATCGACGTTTCTAGCTCTCTATTCCTCTCCCTTCCTCTCTGTGGAAAATCAATAAAACACATTAAAAAAATGAAATAAACCTACAGCTGTAGGGTCTTGGGGCAGAAAGGAACTGGACATTTGCTCACCATCGCAGGTTCCTGTTTTCCTACTTGCAGTTTGTGAGTTGGATTTCCATGTAAAGCAACCCCTTTCTCTTTAATGCTTTTCCGCGTAATTATGGGTTGTATATTTTCCTTTGTCATTTTACATCCAGTAAATTTTGATGGGTACTAAAATATTTTTATTTTATGTTATTGAATGTTAGGATTTTGCTGTCTTTTTACGTGAGTGGTAGTCAGTTCCAAGACTTGTGGTTCCGCCTGCTTCTTTCAGGGACTGTGATCATGTTTGTTGGAGTGGGTGTGAGGTAGTCCTAATCTAAGGATGATTTAGCCCCACTATTACAGTTTGTCATCCTGACATCTTGGCTGACATCACTGTGGGATGGATGAGAATGTCTACTTTGGCTGCTTAGAACTCCAAATCATGCCGGCTCTCAGATCGGCCCAACTCCCAGCTCCTAGGAGCCCTTTTCCCCACTCCTTGTTGAGCTTCAACCCATGCACAACTTTGTATTCAGCAAAAACTCAAGACTCACTCTTTACCTAACTTCGCTGAGTGTGACCCTGTACATGAACACTTCCGTATTGAGTACACATTCAAAGTTCACCAAAGAGCTCAGGGAGAGTTTGTTACTAATGTCAATCTCTGTCTCCTAGACTCAGAAACTGTCCTACCCTTCCCTGCCTCTCTCCACAGTGTGTTCCAGTAGCAAAGCCACGGTCTAACATCACTTTTAAGTAGTTTTCCCCCCTCTTCCTTTAAGGATAACAGCCTTGCGATACTTGTCTTCTAATATCTACGAGTATCATTTTATATTCTTGACTCGGTTTTCTTATCTCTTGGAAAGTAACTCAGTCCCTGTCATTCCAATGTGGCAGGAAACAGAAATCGCCTCTTTAAAAAGAAGCTGAGAGCAAGAGGACACATGAAGTAGAATCTCTCCACTGAAATTATTCTGCAGGGAATTTTACACAAGGGCCCATGTGACATCCAACCCCACCTCATATAAAGCCCTCAAACCCCTGGCAATCATCTCCATCTCCCGTGTTTCTCTGGACAGCAAAGCATTTTATTTTTTTTCTCCCCAGCTCAACGATGACTACCCTAATCCCCAATTAACCTATGATTTATGTCTTCCTGTTTCTCCCAAAATCAACAGTAGAGCAACGGTGCGTTTATAACACTAGGCTACACCTAGGCTCAGTCCAGAAAGCACTAGATGTCGGATTACTTGTTGTCTATTATTGCTGGTTATACCTCACTGCTTCCGAGTTTGACAAGTTATCTAATGACTAGAAGGAAATGGTCTCAGAATAAGATATCCAATTCTCTTTGCACTGGTATCATAATAGTATGACCTGACTATAATATACCAGTGAAAGGAATCTCCATCCGAAGTGTCATAATCATTTGTCTGAATTGGAAAATAGTCAAGTAATGTATGTGATATTTTAGATTAAAACCTAGCAAATTTTCCCTTTATAATGTATTAGAGGCCCAGTGCATGAAATTTGTGCACAGGGATTTGTGTCCCTCAGCCCAGCCTGCACCCTCTTCAATCTGGGATGCCTACTGGGATTGGGCCTAACTGGGCAGTCAGACATCCCTCTCGCAATTCAGGACTGCTGGCTTCCAACTGCTCACCTGCCTGCCTTCCTGTTTGTCCCTAACCCCTTCTGCCTGCCAGCCTGATCACCCCCTAACCACTTCTCTGCCAGTCTCATTGATACCTAACTGCTCCCCTGCCAGCCTGATTGCCCCTAACTGCCCTCCTCTGCAGGCCTGGTCCCTCCCAACTACCCTCCCCTGCTGGCCATCTTGTGGTTGTCATCTTGTGTCCACATGGGGCAGCCATCTTGTGTGTTGGAGTGATGGTCAATTTGCAAATTACTCTTTTATTAGATAGGATAAGGGTAACTCACAATTTCCAAAGTGTTTTCATAGACAATGAATTAATTGTATCAAAGATAATTCTTTAAATAGTATCTTAACCTGTACCTAATACATAATATTGAGCAATAATGATTAAATGAGCATGTTCCAAGGTACTCATGAAAAAACAAAAAACGTAAGAAAGGAACATCCATCTGAGTGCTGGAAAAGTAGCATCTTGTAGGCTAAGCTTGAAGTGACTCATATTTCCTCTTTTCCCATTACTGTGGTCTGCAGAGAATTCAAGGCAGAAGAAAGCTGACTTGCATGCCCAGAGAGAGGCATGCAGAGCTGCAGATATCCAGGGCAAGAGTCAATATTAAAAGGCAGTGCTCCAGGGAGAGTGAACCTTCCTGCACCCCAGCTGCCAGCCACTAATGGACCCCTCCCTGGAGTGAAGAGGCAGCTAGTTCCCCTTGCCTTGCATCCACCTTAGAGATGAGGTGCTGGAAAGCATGAGGTCTTCCCCACAGGGCCCCTCCCGACCCCATGGACTGCCAAACACCAAGAGCTTCAGGAGGTAATGACTCACAGGGATCGCTGGCCACTGAATTCTTGCCCAGGCTTCTCCCCAGTCCTGAACAGAGGGCCTCCAGGTACAGATGAGGAGGTTTTGTATTTAAACATTCAAGCAGGAATAGTGTATTTTATAAGTAGGAGATAGTTTATTTGATTATGCATTCAAGCGCAGGTAAAATACATTAGTATTGATCCTTGCAAAGTGCAGCATTATTGTACTTGGTACAAAATGTAAAAGTCATCTTTGAGTTCTTCTGAGTCACTACTCTGAGTTTTTATTTTGCCATACAAGTTAAAGTTTCTGAACTCGTTGCATTTTACAAGCAGCCATTCATCACTCTTCCAGCCTATTTCCCCTACTAAGGAAAATAATTTGACTGCATTACTGAGGAATAATGATGTGTCAAATTTTCTAGTTAAAATGAAACTATTTGTCATCTTTATGAATATTATCAATCATTGCATTCTTGTTGTTAATCTTAGTTAGGGAGACTTTTTAAATAATTTTGTACCTTCATAAAACTTGTAATCATTTTTCAGAAGCAGTATTCAGCAATGATATTGGTTCAAAATTGTTTTCAATGTTATTTAAATTTAAATGTATATTTACAGAGGACTGTCAGAAAAAGTGGCTCTATTATATTGTCACACATGATTTTGTTAAGGAGAAGTCAGATTTGTCATTCTCCATATTCACAGAGGTTTGTGTAACAGAGACATTAATAGTTAACATTTATTAAAGAATTATTAAGTACTATACAACTGCTATGCTTAAAATGAAATAATTCATATAATGCTGACAACTGCCCCAGGAGGTAGCTACTAATATTATCTACATTTATCAGATGGGAAGCTCGGAAAAATTCAGTGATTTTTTATTTTTTATTTGTCACAGCTAGTTCCTATTAGGATTTTAACCCATGCATTTTGTTTCCAGAATCTCTGTTAGTAACTCCTGTAGAATTAGAAAATTAAATCTAGCCTTTGAGCCCAACAAGTGTATGAAGGAGATACCAGTAACCAGAGCTAACACCAAAAAATGGCCAATACAATGAAAGTAACTGATGACAGTAAACCATGCCCTACAACTAAATTTAATCCCACTGTCTTTCTAAAAGCTGAATTTAAAGAACTAAAAGAATTCTCTCCAAGTTGATGTTGCAAGATGTTTTTACACTTATGTTTAACAATGTTGTCTCTGCCCTACCTGGCTTGGTTCAGTGGATAGAGTGTCGGCCTGCAGACTGAAGGGACCCAGGTTCAATTCCCGCCAAAGGCACATGCCTGGGTTGCGGGCTCGATCCCTGTCCGGGGCATGCAGGAGGCAGCCGGTAAATGATTCTCTCTCATCATTAATGTTTCTATCTCTCTCTCCTTTCCTCTCTGAAATCAATAAAAATATATTTAAAATGACAACAACAATAAAACAATACTGTCTCTACTTTTAGTCATATGTGGTGGTTCTTACATACTATTTGATGAAAAGAGGATATAAATACATGGACCCTTTTACCATGATAACATGATTGAAATGGGGAACTGTTAAAAAAAAATTCAGAAATTTCCCCACAATAGAGATAGTTGTGGATGTCTGAGAACAAGATTGATGTAAGGAGTTTGTTGATCAGTTTTATAAAACACATTGTATCCAGGAGTAAACCAAGAGCCTGTATTCAAGTCAGGAGACCAGGCACCAATTCCCAGATCTATTGCCAACCTAGTCAGTCACTTTATTTTTTTATTTATTTATTTTTAAATATATTTTATTGATTTTACACAGAGAGGAATTAAGAGAGATAGATAGTTAGAAACGATGAGAGAGAGTCATCGACCAGCTGCCTCTTGCACACACCCCCACTGGGGATGTGCCCGCAACCAAGGTACGTGTCCTTGACCAGAATCGAACCCTGGACCTTTCAGTCTGCAGGCTGACACTCTATCCACTGAGCCAAACCGGTTTCGTCTAATCGGTCACTTTAAACAAATTATTTCACATCTCTGGGTGTTTGGTTCCTGTTTTAATTTTTTTTAAAAAAAGAGGTGGGGCTGGTAACTTCTTTTTAAAGTTGCTTTTACTTTGCATAATATATAATCTTCAATTGCTTGAAATTAGTTCTTTAGACATAAGGTTGTCATTATTCTGCAGGATATGTAGTGACCAAATCATATGAAAGTAATGATCTAATGAAAAAAATCTATATTAACTTAATAAAGAAACTACAATTCCTAAGTAAAAATTGACCTAGGAAGTAAATGTTCCAAAAAATAAATAAATAAAATCATTTGTAATAAGTAGTTCCATTTGATAGAAATGAGTTTAACAGCGATTGGAGGAAATGTGACCCTCCAATGAAGTCTTCCTAGAAGATTGCTTTCCCCATGAACAGTGCTGGCCTTCTTCAGAATCTCCATCAAATAAAAATTCACCGCGTTTAATGAGGGACAAGTCAGACATCTTTGATGAAATTATGCAAAGCAGTCTTTGTAACAAATGTGACAGGACTAATTTTTCTAATGCTGATATTTTACATTTCATAGTCAAAATCGAAATGTGTTATCTCTTTCATTTCACACAGCAGAGATGTAAGTGTTTCATTTGTCTAAGATCAGTAAATGGCAACATTTGGTCTCCTGTGCTGAGTTTATCCCTGTAAGTCAGCGAATTTCAACCTTTTTCATCTATGGCACACACAAATTAATTACTAAAATTCTAACCAAAAAAAAAAAAAAATCCGGTATAATTTTGATTCATTCACACTGGATGACTATTTTAGTTGTTTTCTTTTTCTCCTTTCTTTCTTTCTTTCTTTCTTCTTCTTCTTTTTTTTTTTTTTTTTTTTTTTTTTTAACAATCTAAGGAGTAAAAAAGGTCTGGGCCCCTGACTAAATAGGTAGGTATTGCATGTTTTAAAAATTCCTGCAGCACATGGGTGAAAATTGCTGCTGGCCAACACAATGAAAATAACTTACCAAAAGTTAAGTGCTCTTTTCAATATAGTCATCTAATATTTACAGGGCTGGCTAGACAGATATTGGATATATTGACACTTTTGATCATTTGGGAACTCTTGTTCTGGGCCATGGAACCCAAGTAAAAGAATTTTTCTGTGATTAAAAAATGGAAACCCTGCCATGCTCAGTAATATCTTATATGGGGTATTCAAGATACCAGAGTCTGATTCTAAAGGAGTTGAATAGAAACCAGCAATTTTTGATCACCTATTTCTTTTATAACTTGTTTTGCAAATGAAATGGCCAACTGAGTTGGGAAATACTTTAAGACTAAGAGATCAGGGATTATTATCCATAGTTTCCAGTATAATCTCTGGATGGATGTCTGTCATGGGCAGAGGGAGAGGGAGAATATGTTGGTGGAGGCTCATTCTCTCTAATCCTATTCATTTCACTTCAACCTCATTCCATGCCCTTCCCTGAGCTCATCTTCTCGGAGGGCTGATCTGTGCTTACAATTCTGCTGGAAAGTAGCTTTGAAAATACAGACACCTTGTGTTTTGGGGTACTATAGAAACTTCTGTTAAGTATATTAAGTAACCATCACAGGCATACGCTATCAGGATCATCTCTCTCAGGAAG
Organism: Nyctalus aviator; assembly: GCA_036971965.1. NCBI lineage: Eukaryota > Metazoa > Chordata > Mammalia > Chiroptera > Vespertilionidae > Nyctalus > Nyctalus aviator. Next base: position 6,016,993 of record CM072925.1, on the reverse strand, counting down.
GCTTGCATGCATTTCTTTCATAAAGTGATGGACATCTGTTTTTTAATAAAGCTCACAAAGAGAGAGTAAGCACATTTACCAAATTATGGGTATTGCTAAGGTTTGAGATAGGAAGAAATGCATTTTGATCTTTTATTGGTTATCGATACATAAGGCATAAGTTATCCTGTAGTTAATCTTAATTTGTGTGTTATGAAGTTAAAAAAAAAAGCCACTTCTATCCCAAACTACTATGTGCATTCCATTTAAGTGTAAGTAGCTATACTTTGGGGGTGGGAGAGAGTCAAGTCTAGTTTCAAAGAATAAACTTTAAGATAAACATTTATTGCCACTTCCACAGTCTGAATCTGCATTTCCAGGCACCTTCATTGCATGTCCACCTCGTTCAGATTCCCCACAGCCTTACGGTTCATTCCAGTCCCTAAAGCCCATACCACCTGCACCTCAAAGACCTGCCCTCTGTTCCTCCCATGTTCCAAATTCCTTCTCCCTCTGACACCACTTCACACTTTGGCCATAAGCCTCCCAACCATTATGAAGACTCCAATTATTTAAAATCCCTACTGGGTTCTGCCAGTGGTTTGAAATCTTTTTACTAATAATGGGAGAAATCCTGAAAATGGTACTGTCTTCAAACCACCTTCCACTATAACTTGATACATTTTTGTCATTTATTTTAATTAAATTAAGATCACCTTCAGTGAACACAATGGACTTTCTTTCCCTTCAAATGCAAAGCACTCTGCATCTTTGCCATCTCTCTTTTGTTTCCATCTGGCATCAAAGAATCCAATGTGCCTGTCATAATTGGGGTTTCCCAGAGTCAGACCCTGAGATGAAGTATTTGTACATGGAACTTCCTTTTCTAAATATATTTTTATTAATTTCAGAGGAAGGGAGAAGGAGAGAGAGAAACATCAATGATGAGAGATAGTCACTGATCAGTTGCCTTACCCAGGGCCCCCCTATGGATCGAGCCCACAACCCTGGCATATGCCCTGAGTAGGAATCAAACCATGACCTCCTGGCTCATAGACTGATGCTCAACCACTCAGCAACACTGGCCCAGCCACCTGGAACTTCTTAAAGTGCTCCTAGGAGAAACCAATAAGGGTTTGGAGAAAGCAGAACAGAAAAGAGAGGCAACACAAAGGAATAATGCTGGGGCAGTTGCAATCTCAGATGGTCATCAGGGGAACTCAAGAGGATAAATTACACCTTCAAATGTGTCACTTTTAGAACAAAAACAATCTCAGCAGTCTATTTCCAGTCCCAGTCATAAAATATCATCTTCTGAATGTCATAGATGGGAGCCACTAACAGGAAGAATGCAGAACTTGAGGGACAGGGACTAGGAGGGCTGGTGGTGCTCAAGAGCGGGATGCACCAACAACATCTGCTGTAGTCACGGGTCCTTCCTCCCAGCTTTAACACAAGCCACTCAGCTCTACCTGCTTTGCATGTTCATCTCTTCTTCCTCGTGAGCTCTTTTCACTATGTCTAAGGCATGCCCATACATTCTAAAAATGATTCTCTACAGACACGATTCTACTGCTAACTTTAGTCATGAAAGAAAAAGTAAACAAAACTGAAGGGATTTTATTACAACATACAAAAGAAGTTATAAAACACCAGAAAACTGAACAGAGACATACTATAGAATTTAAATGGCTTTTGTAAAATATGTTATCAAGATTTGATGGTCATAAACTATTTGGAAGTAATAGCATATACTATATTTATCGTGTTTTGGTGAAAATAATGTAAACCTTGGATCATGACCTTTGCTTTCAACATACTATATACACTGTAAGAATACACCTGCCACATCTATATGAAACAATATGGATGAGTCTACATGTAACATATAGAGCAAAAACAGACACAATTGAGTATGTCCATCAGGTTCTTATTTATATTCAGTAATAAGCAAACTAACCTCTGGCTACAGAAGTCAAGAATAGTGGTTCTACTGGCAGAAGATATGGAATGGGAAAGAACATCAGGAGTCTTTGAGGTGCTGGGTATGGGTTGCATTGCTATCTGAATTGCTGACACATTAGTAAACATGACTAATTCACCAACTCAACTATGATCAGTACACTTTACATTCTTTACTGTACTCAGGTTATGCCTCTATTAAAAAAAAAAACACAAAAGGAAGAAGTCTAGGACTACTATTATAATGAAACTTTAGCTCCTATCCCTAGACTCCTATGCAGAATTTATTTAAATTTAAACTTTTTTTACTTTATTTCAGAATTTCTCATATTCGTGTCAGTATATAAGCATTCTAATGACACATGAAAAATTAAAGTGGCTGACACTGAGTAGCCAATCCAGATAAGGTGATAAAGCTTTCTTTTAGAGTGGATATTGTTTATTCTACAATACGCATCTCATGATTCTATACTGTTAACAGTAAAGAGTTTTCACACCAAGAGGAAGCCATGTGTTCAAAGAAATCTGGAGTTATAAAGAGTCAATTCAAGATACATATATAAAGAAATGATAGATGGTTCTTTAAAAAGACAGAGGGCACACACATTTAGGCCATAGCATCCACTAGTACTAAAATTTAAGAAACTGGACATAAAACTTTCCATAAACTGCTGAGATGAGAGCGGTCCACTCCCATTAGATTATCAGGAACACATGAATGCTGGGAGAGCGTCCATAATCACCCCCCACCAACCAATGGAACAGAGGCCACCAGAACTGTACAGGATCATAGGACTCGGTCATCCCAGGGTCCTCGGTTTGCAAATAAGGAATGTGAGGCAAATTGACATAGAAGAATCCCCAAATCTTCGACTGTCGAGCCAATTAAAACATTGCATTAGAGAAAATGCAGATTAGCATGCGGAGTGCCCGAGGTCTAACAGAGACTACCGAGCACAGCCTTTTCATTTTATCTTTTTACACAAGGATTGTTCCACCCCGTGGCAACCCGCTCCACATCACAGCTTAGAAGTGCAAAGCCTGCTATTTGGCCCTTTCTCTGTGCTGCCCTCTGAGAATGTAATTCCACTGTTGACCCCGAGGCTCTCAACCAGTTTATTCTCCATCTGGCTCCTGCCAGCCAGCAGCACTAAAGCATCCCAGTTTTCCTTCTAAAGGGCACAGGCTGAGGTGGCCAAACGCCTTCTGATACTGATCGGTCTCCTTGTAGGTGGGAAGGAAATGGGCTCTTGGGAATGGAGTCTGGCATCAATTGGAAGTAAGAAGCAGGTCTGTGATATCAATGATTGTAACACACCAAATGTAGAATATTGTTTATTAACAATAACTGGTGCTTATTACGCCAGTCTTTTACTCTTGATTGTTTATAGCTAAGCTGAGAACTTTGGATCCTCTGCCAGCAAATGCTTTTTGTGGCAGTATTCTGACATGCATCCTGATTTTCAAACATTGTTCCTCTGTTCTAGAGTCCCCTCTCTCCTATTCCTGCCACTTCTTCAATGATCCTTCTGGAAGGAAGAGTTTCCTTTGTTTACCAGAAATGCTGAATGTGTCCCCCATGCTTTCTCCCCTTCTTACAGAAGTGCTGGCTGAGGATCAGTAAATTAACTTGGGAGAAAACAATAAGAAAGCTGAAGTTATAAATTCTGCCCTGAAAATGCAGTGCTGGCTGTGCATTAATAAGTTAAGGTGCTAATTTTGGAATCAACCTGCAGGAACTTCTTAAAATTCCTTATATGAAACAAATACAAACCAAAGATCATGGAAGATTGTTTAAAAATAAGGAAATTCATAAGCCACCAGCATTACTATTATTATTATTATTCTGATTCTCACCCTAAGGTCTGTTTTATTGATTTTTACAGAGAGAGCGAGAGAGAAACATCGATTTGAGGAAAAAAATATCAATCAGTTGCCTTTGATAGGAGACCTGATCAGGGATCAAACCTGCAACCTAGGTATGTACCCTAACAGCGAATCAAACTTGTAAGTATAGGCAAGATGTTACAGTTTTTTAAAGTAAACATTAGATGAAAAGGAGAACCTCCAAAGATCATGAGTCAAGATTAGAAATGCCAACTGCATTTGTAAAGTTAAACCTCAGAAAGGTATTTGATTAGAAAAGCCCCCCCAAAACTTCTCAAACAAGGGGCAACTGTGTGAAAAAACAACAGCAGCAGCAACACAGACTTAAGAACTTTCCCATCTGAATCTCAGATGGTCCCCGAGAGCCCAGCCATGCCCCAAAGAGCCTAGACTAGCCCCAAATGGTGGAGCCCATTCCCGAAGAGCAGAGCCCAGTCCCGAAGGTCACAGCCTAATCCTCTCAGAGAAGCCTCGTCCCCAAAATGGTCTCAATGTGGCCACCATCAAGTTTAGAGAAAAATTCCATAGAAGCTAGGAAACCAAGCAATAGCTCAGTCTTTAAAATTGCACCTGGAAAACAATCCTGGGAGTTTACTAGCATAAAGGACTTTTGGAAACAACAGATGTAAACCATACATGTTTTTGAAGCACTTGTATTGTTTTTGGAAGGAAGCAGAGCTGGGTCAGATGGAGGCACATGCAATATGCCCTTTGTCATCTCTGGTCCCAGTGGGCGGCCACAGGAAGATAGCTGCATTATATTCCCAATGTGGGTGGGGAGTGCAAACTGCCATTCACAGCCAGACCCTGTCCTTTGTATTGCAAGATCTGGGCAGAGCCAGCCTGAGCGTATGGCAAAGTGGAATCACTCCTCCGAGGCAGTCCCTCTGCCAGAGATGCTAATAATTGAGGAGGTTCCTCATGCAGCAAGTGTGCTTTTGCTACACTCGACTGTACCCTTTTTCTAACCAGTGAGGCAGCATGTGACTAAAAGCAGAGATGTTGGGCAAGCTCTGTGAGAGTGGTAGTCACACAAAAGAAATAATAAAGCATTTTTGGTACACATAGGGGGGCCAAAAAGTAATGTTCACACCATATTAAATAAAAAAGCTAACTAACACAAACATTACCTTCCCGTGATCAGGTATTCTGTGGCCAGTCTATAGACAAAATTCTATTTTTGTATCGATTTCACTATCAAACATCCAATTCTGCTAAGGTCTAAATGAAGAGTAGGTAGAATAGGAAAATATTAAAACAATCTTGGTGGGAAAGGTAGCTGCGATCATTATTAGATGAAGGAGTTCTTTAAGTTTGGGACAGATTCCCTCTTTCCCATCCCCCCAAATCTAAGTGGCTGTGAAATAACAGCAAATGCACCAGAACTCAGTGGGTTATGTTAGGGCATTCTGGAACAGAGTCTCATGAAGAGATAAAAACACATAAGATTGATGAGTCCATGGCTCACTGAGTTGACTGACTGTGATATATTTCATTGTAATTCCAGAGGGATCAGCTGTTTAAAATTTTAACAACTCCCAACTCCCATAAAATTCCAAGGAGAGGTATCCTACCACATTTTGTCTTCAGACACAAAATATTGTTTCAGATTTTAAAAAAACATATATTTTTATTGATTTCAGAGAGAGAGGGAGAAGAAGAGAGGTAGAAACATCAATGATGAGAGAATCATTTGATCGGCTGCCTCCTGCATGCTCCCTACTAGGGATTGAGCCCACAACCCGGGCATGTGCCCTTGACTGGAATCAAACCTGAGAGTCCATAGGCCAACGCTCTATCCACTGAGCCTAACTGGGTAGGGCCAGATTTTTAAAAACATGATAATTTGCTGAAACTGCATATATCAACACGGATTTACTACTCAGGATACATTGAGAATCAGAAATAGGATCATCCATCTTGTCACTGTTAGCAGCAGCAGCTGTAATACACAGAAAACTGACTTTAAATTCAGATTTCAGTTGAGCCCAACATAACCTCTATTGGGGAAAAAGAGGTTTCCTTTTAATACATTCCATTCATACCAATACCCTCTGTCTTCTCTTTAGGGATCTTCAAGCTTTTCCATCTTTCTCTAAGCACCATAAAAGAGCCTTCCAATGATCAGGACTAGCAGAACTGGATGTTTAATGGTGAAATCAATAGAAAAATAGGATTTTATTCATGGAGTGGACACAGAATGCCTGATCACAGGAAGGCCATGTTTGTGTGAAGTGTTGAAGACTCAATAATATATTAATCCAGCTAGAAGCATTTGCACATAAAAAGAAGTACTGATGTCTTCTCTCCTCTGCTCGATTAAATATATCTGAGACACGGGCCTCTGGAAGGAGCCCTGGGCACCTTGACTGAGAAATACCTGACTCAACATGCACTCTGCGCTTCATCTTCAGATTGGGTTACATCCCTGCAAGCTCCAGAGCAAGTTCTTTTGCCCCTGACTTTGGTCACCATGGTGCCGCAATGTCAAGTGGCCACAGCATGTGGTGGTGAAGAGCTCAGACTCAGGAGCAAGGCTGCCTAAGTGTGTCAGCCCCGGTCCCTCGTTAATTACTCACTGATGCCAGGAGAGTGTTCCCACTTCTCTGTCCTCAGCTCCGTCACCTCAAAACACACGGAGATAATGACAGTCCTTAACTCAAGGTTGTTGAGAGGATGAAATGAGTTTTTATATACAAGCCATTCAGCAAAGTGCTTAGTCATTACTGATGGCAAGGTGCTGCCTCAAATCCTGAGTTCAACCTCATTGAGGCAGGGAATCCACCTGGCAGATGTAGAACTAACAACGGGACAAATGTCTTGGTAGAAATCCTTTCTCCCAGGCCTGGAATCCACTCATCCAAACTGTTTGCTCTTCCTCCCAACACTCTCAGCCCAGCCATGTGCCTGAGCCACGTGCTGATCCCAGTCACGCTGCTAGCACAGTTGTGTGCTCTGAATTCCAGCCTTGGTGCTTATGTAAGTCTGCCCACCCTCATTGTGAGGGGCTGAAGTCATGCCATGGACTAGACCTTCTGAATAAACATCAGCCACTCTCTGGTTCCAAAGTGCCTCCATCTGCTCAGTGAAGCTACCCATAGCAGAAGGACAGAAAATGAAAATCTAGTTGTGCAAATTCATGAATGCAGGAGGTCATATTTTGGACTCTTTCAAACACAAGGTTATCTACTGGTACTCTGCCTGCAAATGATTCATTCCTTGACTTTTAATTTGGTGATCCCTAGCCTCTTTAACTTCTATTATTAATTCTTAAAATTAGAGCTCGAACTCACTTCCTCCCTGACCCATCTTTGTGTTCTCATAGGTCTCTGAAGATCTTCACCACAGCATTTATCACAGGCAATGTGGAGTGATATTTACAATTTTGCCTGAACCCCATGTTCCTGGAAAACAGACATAATTAAATAAAACCACTCACCGTGTTCTGGAAAATGACTTAGTGCAAAGGGCCGCCCTTCTCCACCTGACTTAGTTAAGACTTGTGGGTAGACCTACTTGTCTGTGTAGGTCAAGGCCAGACACAGACCTTCCATGCTCTTGTTTTCTTTGTCTCTTAAGTGATGAGCTCACTTGGTTGTCTACAGTGATTGATCAGAACAAAATGTCCACTAATTTGCCTGAATCAAACTTTAATCCCATTTCTCTTCTTCCCTCAGGCCCCCTCAAGTTTGGCCCATCCTAAGCATTGAAACACAGAATAGTTTGTCCTAAAGGGCCCTCTGGAGAGAATTGCTGACCTTACAGGAAAAAACATCTACTAGTACTTGGCAATCCAACCTCCTCCTCCCAAAACTCCCCCTGGTTCTTTCTTCCAATAAAAGAAAAGCCCGTGCTTCCTGGCCTTTGAGGTGATCTGACCTTGCAGTAGCTTTTCCTCATAACAACATTATCCTGTCTTTATTGCAATAGCCCCTTTGAAAGAGGCTCTCCCCACATGGATTCAGATCTGCTTTGCATTGACATCAGCCTTTATTATAATTATCTGTTTTATTTTCCGTATCCTTTACTAGATTATAAACTCTGTAACTGCATGGGACAATGTCATTTTTTCACAATTACTTAATGAGAGTACATCACAATCCTGCATTACAGGAAATACTCAGTGATTTAACTAATGCTGAGCATTATCTGGCTTTGACATCAAAGATGTAATGCTTTAATTCAGTGCTATCATTATTTCATTCTGAAGGACAGTATCACAGTTTGGAAAAGCAACCAACTAGAGAAATAATCATTTTTTAAAATGTCAAAAGATAAGATTATGCATTATATAATTGTATCATATGGAACTTTTGGTATGCTAATACACATTTTCCAGATGTACTTTGCATTTCTTTTATAAGATTCCATCATTTAATTAATACTTTTAGATTGGTATAAAGAACATAAGAGTGTTTACCCAATCCCACAAAGGAAGTGTGGAATCTTGAGTAAGTTCTTTTACTTCTTCAAACTTCACATTTATAAAATAAAGGAATAAGATTAGGAGGCTTACATTTTTATTATAATTCTGAATCCTATTTTTGCTCTAGTTTCAAGAAGTTTTGAAATAATAAATCTTTGAAGAACAACTTTCTGTCCAAGTCTTTAAAATGTCCCAATACTTCTGGTGTGATTTCTATTCATTTCTTTTTGTTTTGAAAATAGGCACCTAGGACAAGAGCCATGTTGGAACAGCTGATCTCCACATAGATGGACATTGTGTGAATACGCAGATGATGTGTCAAATTGCAAATAGACCCAACCTGTCCCTACAGGGCCCATTTTACTGAGCTTATAATGATGAGAAACAAATTAAAATTATCCACTAGATGGCTCTTAAAAATAAACTACCATGAATATTTTACAGGGACTGTAATTTTCTCTAAAATACAAATATTTCCTTAAAAGAGATTCTTGCTTGCATTTTCTTTGTGCAAAATACTGGGCACTTTTCTAAACCATTCAAACATGCTTGTTTTAATACTTGAAATGGATTAAAACGTGTTCCTAGCATTTTAAAAGTTTATGAGCAAAACATACCATAAAAAACATCTATATAAGTGGAAATGTCTGCTTTATTCAATAAAAAGTATTTTAAATCCATAAGTTTGATACCTATGCACCTGTAATAATTATTTGTTTTAAGCAAAATGAAAGTGTGAAGTATTTATAACAATTTTGTGTATGCATGTCAAAAATTTATTTTGTAAACCATGGTCCACAGATGGTAAAGGTGTGGACTATAGAAAAATCTTTAGTAAATCTCTTTTATAAAGTTCCTAGTTTTAAAATCTGCTCTCTGTGGTTTCTATCTGCACATATCGATTGCTCAATAAGCAGATACTTTCCTTATTTTTCCTCACTGTATTTCTAAAATTAAAATTGCATGCTTTGTCCAGCCGGTATAGCCCAGTGGTTGAATGGATACCCATGAAACAAGAGGTCACCAGTTTGATTCCCTGTCAGGGCACATGCTCAGATTTCAGGCTTCATTCCCAGTAGCGAGCATGGAGGAGGCAGCCGATCAATGTTTTTCACTAATTTATTTCTCTCTATATTCTTCTCCCTTCTCTCTCTAAAATCAACAAAAACATATTTTAAAAATTATGTGCTCCATTTTTTTTCCTTATTTTTTACTCACTTACATTATCTTAATCAAGTTTAAAAACAATCTATTTGAATCCAGAGTTGATGCTATAACTCTGTGACTGAAATGAGGGGGAAAGCAAGCAACCCCTTAAAAGGGGGCAGCCATGATTTAAGTATCGTTTTCTGTTCTCTCGGCTCCAAAATACCTATCCTGATTTTCACTACTACAAGCGTTGACAGAACTTATACTTTTTTAGGTTTATTTTAGAGACTTCAAAAGTTTTCTTTATTCAAAAGTTCACAACTATGAAAATGTCCTCTACATTTTGTTCCAGTTTATTGGGAATGAGTAAGTACCTACTTGAGAGACTAACTATTCAAATAAGTACCTCCTTGGGAGATGGAGGGAGGGAGAAATAAGAGGATGGGTCAGAGACAGGCACAATATGGAAAGGCAGCTGGAAAAATATCACTGAATCAGCCTCCTTTACCATTTGTCTAGCTCTATTTGTTATAGCAGCTTCTATTATAACAATCCTTGTCAAGTGAGTCAGCTTTAGAGGATGAAAATACATAAGACAATGATCCCTCTCCTCAAACATGCATGAAATTGAAGAACCAAAACACTGCAAAGTTAGAATAGTAATGTAGCAATAAGCAATATTATTGATGCTATACAAGTTCTGAGACCAACAGTACACAAGTACTTAATTCTTCTGGCTATTAGAGAGAGTCTTGGGGAAATCATACATTTTCATCTTCCCTTTAATTAGCATTATCTAGTTCTTAAATGTTTTCAGGATAGTATTTTATTTAATTATTGCCATAATTCTGGATGATAAACTCCATCTTCTTTTAAAATGAAGAAGAAATAGATATTACAAACATCTTAGTATTCTTAAGGTACACAACCAGTAAATAATACCACTCAGATTTCCAAATTCTTCTCTGATATTATAAAAAAATTATCTTGGAAAATGAGACTTTAAGAAAGTATAATGATTTTCAAATAACATACCTTTTTGTAAATAGGAATTTACAAAATTAAAAAAACACAGCCTTCTAACGAAGGTGGGATAGATCCTTTGGAAATGTGCTTATTCTATTATCTGTTCACCATGGATTTCAAAGGTTAACTACAGCCCAGAAGCTGTCTGATTTGATGGAATAGGAATAAATGTCATTTTGTCTTTGCTACAAAGTACAGGTATTGTAAGTGGCATGTCTTTGAAAATGACAAAGGCAAGTTTTAAAGAAAATAACATTTCAGTCAGCATCTGAGAGTCCTTTATCCTCAGTGTCTGCAATCAGCCTGACTGTTTAATAGATAAACTCTAGGAAAAACAGAGGTCTGGCAGATGCTTAAAATGACAACCTATGTATTGATTCTCTCACCTGGAGATAGCCCTCACAGAGCACGTTGCTGTTAAAACTTGAAAAGAGGCTGTAAAGATTTATTTCAGCAAAGCAGGCTTTTGTCTCAAAATGGAAGGCGTAAAGAGGAAGTTTAATAAGTGTGTCAATTAAAGTTTTATAATGATAAAAGTCTTAAAGGCAACACACACACACACACTGCAAATGGATTCTCAAGACAATCTCTTCTCCCCTAACCTTCCACCCAGATTGCCATTGGGTTCTAAATGGAAAGAAAAAAAGATTGGATGGAGGACATTGGGCATACTTCACCAGACTGACAAACAAAAGATACATTGGCAAGGAAAAGATGTTCGCGTAAGACCCTAGAGGGTGACAAAATGTAATTAAAATGCAGATGAAAATGCCTGCTCTCTGTGCAGCACAGAACTGCATTGAGTCACTTAAAACCTGATAAAGCCATCTGAGCTGAGACCAGAGGGGGCAAGGCGGAGTTTGGGGTTAGATGTGCCCTAAAACCTACAGAAATGGGCATGACAGTGTGAATGCCTTATGCAGGGAAAGAAAACACTGAGTCAGGTCCTCTACCACTTGTCCAGTTCTATTTGTTCCAGAACATGCCCGCCTACAGGAGCCCGGCTCTGGGCTCCACACTGGTGGTCCTGGGCCAGTGCTTGCATAGACGAATGTCACTTTTTGCTGCTTTGCATTCCACTGCCTCTTACCACTTGTGTGACCTTTAGAAAGCTATTATATTCTCCCATCGTTAATCTACCCATTCATAAAATACCTCAGCACTCTAGTGTGGGGCAATCATACGAGATAACACATGCAAACCAAAAAGCAGAATGTTTGGATGTAAAGAACCAGAGCTATAAAACCTTCCAAGAACACCCCTCCCTTTAAAAACTCCACTGTGGTCTGCATTTCATTTTTTAATATTGCAGACAAATAAAACTCCTCTTTATTTCAACTTCACCAGCCACTACACCAACCTCCCTTCATGAAGCTTTGAACCTTGCCACGCCTACCTCCAGAACACCAAGTCCTCCCTCTAAGACTCTAGAGAACAACGTCCTCTGACTGAAAAAATATGTTTCACTCCTTCACCTGGCAAACTCTTACGCATCTTTCAAGACCCATTTATTCCCCTCACTTGCTCTCATTAGCTCTACTTCTCCAACAGTCGTATGAGACCTGAGTCATACTTCCTTTTGAGATTCTGAGCTCCTCAAAAGTGAGGGTATTATATTTATTGATTTGTTCCTTCATTCACCCAACATTTGATGAGTGCTCTAGGGGTGAAAATGCATTTTTAGGAGATAACTGAATCCCCTTTACTGAGATGTTTTCTTTCTGTGGTTGACACTAACACAGTAGTTGTTTAATAATAACATTTGCCTTTTATAGAATAAAATCAACTTCATTTCTTTAAAAAAAAATCAAAGTTACATTTTTCTAAAAGAGGTGACCATTTCTACTTTGGAATATTGTCTTGTAAATTTGAATTGGCATATTTTCTGCCCAATAATAGGTACATATTGACTGACCATGTAATGGCAATGATCATCTATATTGAGAACAGACTCTGTTTTAGAAGTGGCCTTGACTTGCTGTGTCCTGGTCGTTCACTAAAATAATGTCACTTGAAAAGAAAATGAATAAGCCTCGTAGAGTGAAACTAATGCTGCAAGTCTGACTGGCAAATTATATGGTCTTTAGTCTCATTGAAAGAAGAAAATCTGCCTCTAATTTTAGTTTGCCAGACAATGAATGCTTCAGCATTAGAACCCCTAATGGCTTCGTACAAAATACCAGGGTATCTAACATCTCTTCCACTAGGGTAAGTTACACGTACCCACATCTCCGGATGCAGGCAAATGCCTATGTATTCTAACTTCTCTCAATAGGGTATTGTTTTTTCAGCATGGAAAGGGGCATGTTGATCTTACCATATTTTTATATGTGACATTATCCCATTCCAACTTATTTAGTCCATGGTGGTCAATCAGTCATCAAATATTTGAGTGTCAACTTCATAGCAGACAACACAAAACAGAGCCCCTTTGCAGGCTAAATTATAACAGCATCCACACATGTAGGACAGATATGTGTGCTGAATTGCTGAGAGTAGTGTTTTGATATTTTTTAGTTCTTATTTCATGGCTCAACAATTTAGAAGGGAAATAAGCCCAGTTATGGATAATTCCAACCCCCTAAATTAAAATCCTCTTTTCTAAAGTTGTTTATTATTTTTTCCCCTGCTACTCAACAGAGTATGACAATTTTGACCTTCCCATTTTATTTATTTATTTATTTATTTTTATTTTTTAAAAATATATTTTATTGATTTTGTACAGAGAGGAAGGGAGAGAGACAGTTAGAAACATCGATGAGAGAGAGTCATCGATCAGCTGCCTCTTGCACACCACCTTCTGGGGATATGCCCTCAACCAAGGTACATGCCTTTGACCGGAATCGAACCAGGGACCTTGCAGTCCCCAAGCTGATGCTCTATCCATTGAGCCAAACTGGTTTCGGCTAACCTTCCCATTTTAAATAGATGTTTTTATTGTTAAAGTTCCGAGCGCTGCGCTATTTTTGTATGCCAATAATTATTTCTCAGATAGTACTGCACTGCATTGTTTTAATTACAGCTTTGGCCTCATAAGTAACGAATCTAAAAAAAAAAATAATAATCCTCACCTGAGGATATGTTGAGAGAGAGAGAAAAAGAGAGAGAAAGAGGGAGAGAGAAACATCGATGTGAGAGAGAGAGACATCTATGGGTTGCCTCCTGTATGTGCCCCCACAAACTTTTGTTGTTAAGGACAATGCTCCAACCCAGTCACCCGGCCCAGGCAAATCTTTCCTGAGGCATGAGTTAGAATATGGAAAAAGTTTGTGGCTCTGTGGTTGCTATTACTAAAGTTTCTCCTCTACCTGCAAAATGACATGCAGCTGTGGTCATGGCCAAGGTATGTGCGATGGCAAGTCTCTGAACACTTGAATGCATTTCCCAATTGCTTATGGCCTACATTGCCTTTTTAAAAATACTTTGTGCAGAGCATATAGCTTTCTTTTGTTCCATGACATTAATGGATTGCCTGGCCTGCAAACCGCTTTCCTTATTTCATACAAATACCCACTTCAATCGAACCTACCCGACTTTGACGGATGACACAGCGAGAGGACTAGCGGACTTCACGGGGCATAAATGGGCCTGGGCATTCCTACCCCGGTTATCTGTGCTGTTCGGTGCTTCACTGTTTATTCCAAAGTTAAAACACATGGTGTGCTTTCTTCTGCTTCGAGTTCTACTAGCAGCTCTCTGTAGAATGAAAGTTGTTTGCAAGTACATTTTTCTTTTTAGAGAAAAAGCTGTTGTGAAGGTATCCAATGACCCTGGAGATACAGTGAGCATTTAACTCACTACCTAGAAGCTTCTGGAGGAAGTAAAAGCATGGAAGACTTGCAGCCAATTACCCTCTCTGATTTCTGACTTGAACCTCATCTTATTTCCACATCAATTCCACATTCCACTTAATGGGTGGCTTTAGGAGAGTTAACACCAGGCAGGGGACAAGATTAAAATGCTGATTTTTGAGTTTAAAATAAATAACACAGCACTCTGAAAAATAAAGTCGACTGGTTTCCCTACAACTAAGGGGAGGTGTTTTGAAAGCACTGATTATACACCATGCCAGTGTCTCTAACTGCATATATTTAAATCTAAGTAACTTTCATTTAATTAACAAACCTTATTCTTGTTGGCAAATGACTGATGAAGAATACTCACCCCATCTGAGTGCCAGCTTCATGGAAAATTGAAGATGTAAAGGGCATGAGTTGTATTTGACTTAATGACCATGACATCAACTGTAGAGCTGCTCTGGCCATTAAGTTATCATTTAGGTTACTTAAAGGCAAGCAGGTCACTTCATGTTCCCACTGCATTGTTAGCAGAACTTCTCTATGTTCAAATCCCTGTGGATTGTTACCATACTGCTGGTTTTGCTCAAAACTTTTAGACTTTGGTTTTCTTTCATTTGGTTCTATAGCAACCAAATAGTCATTTGTAAAATAAAATTTTGGCACTTTATTGGTACTTACTTTAATAAAAGGCAATAATATGTTTTAGCTTTATGATTTCTCCCTGATGTCATTAATAGTAACAACAATAATAATAATATAATAAGAAGATCTAAATAATTTTATTCAGCGGTTTTAATTTTCTGCTGACTCTAAAAACTGGCTCATTGAAGGATGAAGGTCTGGTCTTTCTAGGAGTTAGAGATAAGTGAACAAAGGAACTTAGTAACAAGCAGTTCAAATCCCCTAAAGAAAGAGAGATGTTAGGTGGACAGGTGTTCTGAGGATACATCTCTCCAGGTTTAATGCACCTCAGATCTGGGGAAATCCCAAATTATTCTCACCAGTTTATATAATCATTGAAATACAAAAAAAAAAAAAAAAAAAAAAAAAAAAAAAAAAAAAAGTGCTGATGGTACAGCCACTATGGACAGCAGCCTGGCAGTTCCTCAGAATGTTAAGTAGAGGTTTACTATGTGACCCAGAAGTTCTAGTCCTAGGTATACCATAGAAATAAAAACGTGTGTCCGTGAAAAAATTTACATCCGAATGTTCATAATCACATTATTCATACAGCCATAAAGTGGAAACAACCCAAATGCCCATAAGCAGATAAATGGATGAAAATGGCATACAGAATAGAATGTTATTGGAGATAAAATGAAGTACTGATACATGGCAGAGCATGGGCAGACACTGAAAGCATTTTGCTAAGCAATCATTCACAAAGGAACACGTATTGTGTGATTCTAGTTCTATGAAATGTTCATTCCATGTGGCTCTATAGGACAGAAATAGCTCGGTGGTTTCTTAGAGCTTGGGAGTGGGGGAGAGTGGATCCCTAATGGGGAAAGAGGGGGTTGACTGCTAGTGAGTACAGAAGTTTCTTTTTGAGGTGATGAAAATTATCTAAAATTAATTATGGTAATGATTGTATAACTCATTTAAAACATTAAAAACAACTAAAATATGTGGTTCAAATAGGTGAATTTTATGGCATTTCATTTCTATCTCAATAAATATATTAAGAGAGGTACTATTTATTGAATACTATATTGTCTTGGAAAGTTTTTGAACAACCCTTTTCTAGCTAAGGAAACTAAACCTAGGAAGTGTGAAGTGACTTTCCCAAGCTCACACAACCAGGAGGTAGCAGGAGAATACTCTCTGGCTCCACAGTCACTAAGCTGTACGTGATGCTCATCACAATGCCACCTTCGTGAAGGGAGCAGTTGTGAGCGTGTTCAGAAAATTAGGACATTTCATGAACCTATAGTGACCCCAAAAGCAGTGAGCCTCCACCAGGTGCCTTTGTAACAGGGATACTGCCTACATCAAAGGTTGGCAAACTGTGGCTCGCAAGCCACATGTGGCTCTTTGGCCCCTTGAGTGTGGCTTTTCCACAAAATACCACAGCCTGGGTGAGTCTATTTTGAAGAAGTGGCATTAGAACAAGTTTAAGTTTAGAAAACGTGGCTCTCAATAAAAATTTCAATCATTGTACTGTTAATATCTGGCTCTGTTGAGTTCACCGATCTACTGGCCTACATGTCCTGTTCAATCTGAGCAACACAGTTGTTTTTTAATTGAAATGGCAGGGTAGCTTGAATATCAAGTTCAAACATCAGTCTTTAAACATGTAGAGGGATTTTTTTTAAACTCAGAGTTTTATAGAAACAATGAGATAATTAATTAAGAAGATTTAGGACATACTTTTTAACCTACTGAACAGTTAATTAAAATATAGTCAATTAGTTTAAACTACATCTAATAAACATTAAAATCTGACATCAATGCTCACTTGGGACTAGGCAAGTTTACAGGATAAGGGAGAAAATAATCTGAAGCAGTGTCCTTCTTGGCACACTTTCAGCTAAGGATTTCCCCAGGTCTAGAGTGCTACATACAATGGCTAAATATTTTGCATATATTTTAATATGTATCCTTCACAGTAATGCCAACACCTATGCTCTTATTACAACTGGTCAATGAGTAAACTAAACCTTGGGAGATAATTGGTGCAGCCACTCAGAAAGTAAGAGAACCTAGATTGAAGGTAAGCAGTCACTGCTAACCAGGAGGCCCTGGCTCCCTTCTCCATGAGGCTGCTTAAGGCACGTAACTGTGCTGGTCACTAGAAATGACAGGTGTCAAAGCACTAAGTTAAAACTGGAATTCCCTGCTACTGAGGCCAAATAGGAAAGACAATCCATGGTTTTTAAGGCATTTCAGAAACCCGGACTTTATCCTCTTATCTCAAGTCACATTGTCTTTCCCCAGATATTTGCCAACCCATCAGTGAGGGTGAGGCAGGGCCTCTGGCCAAGAGGATGTCATGCCCTCTGTCGCCGGGACCGGTTTGGCTCAATGGATAGAGCGTCAGCTTGGGGACTAAAGGGTCCCGGGTTTGATTCCGGTCAAGGGCATGTACCTTGGTTGCGGGCATATCCCCGGTAGGGGGTGTGCAAGAGGCAGCTGGTCGATGACTCTCTCTCATCGATGTTTCTAACTGTCTCTCTCCCTTCCTCTCTGTACAAAATCAATAAAATATATATTAATAAATAAATAAATAAATAAATATTCCATTGTCACTATCAGCCCCTAAGACATTGGGACTATGCTGTGTTTGATTGTGCACAAAGTAGGGGATCCTAATTGGTGACCAACCCAAACGTCTCAGTCTTGAATCATATCATCATTACTGTTGTAAAACTGCCAAGTGCGGCAGCTAACCTTAAAATCAATCAGGAACCAGTTCACACGGTTGCATCTGTTTCCAGACGATCATAATGTGGTAAACATTGTCCCACAAATAACCCCCGTGATTATCTTTTAAAGAGAAAAGGAAAAATTGTTTAACAGTATTTTAAACCTCATATTTCTGATCTATTCACTATTGAGCAATCTGCATTTCCTAGGAACTCTCAGTATTTGACTACATAATGAAATTATTTTTGTATCTCTCATCAACCTCTCTACTCATATTGGATAATTGATTGATGTGCCTGCATTTTCAATTACATAGTGTAATTACAGCTGAAAATGTGTGACTTTTAGGAGTTTAAAGTTATGAGCAGGCCATTTCATTTTTTTTTTCAACTTCTTAAATATCTTGACTGAAAACCGTAAGCCTCAAAAATCCAAAAAGTTTACAAAATTAAACCACCTTTTAGTCATAGTCATTGTTTGCTAATTAATATTTGTATGGGCTTAGATTAATATTTTTGAGGGGATAACCAACCTAAAATTTAAAGTTTCTTACCAGTAGTCCTTCTAATTACAATAGAAATTTAGGATGAAATAGTCCATTAAGACAGATATCTCTAATTTAGATTGCCCTTTCCACAAACAGTCTTTATGAGCTATTTTACTATCACAGATATAATTTTTCTATCACTTTCTTAAAGATAAATGGAAAACATAGTTAAAGTTTAGGTGAATATCACCTCATAATCCAAGAAAGCAGTCTTTGACCCGTTATACGGAGGAGGGCAATAGCAGGAGTAAAGAGGAATGAGGCAGAGTGCAGTAATGATAGTGCACAGCTGGCTCTCCAGGGCTGCCTCATTGATTTGCACAGTAGTTGTCAAGCACAGCTCTAGTTCTGAGAATGCGTGTTAACTAGGTGAGCCCAGGACCACAAGGGGTCGATGTGTGTTGGAAGCATCCGCAGTTGTTCCCTGTCCAGCATCCATTCCCTCTTTTATGGCCCTGGAACCCTCATTTTGCTTCAATGCTCTGCTTTGTTCCCAGTTTGAATCAGTCTTGGCAGAAATGCCCAACCCTTCCCCTGCAACTGAGTAGATGGTACACTTCCATAAACCACGCAAAGTCGGTCAGAAGTTGTGTCCCCAGAATGTGCATCTTTGGCAGACCAATAAGAACATCTCTTCTTCCCAGCTAAAGTGCCCTTAAAAGGCTGTCAATTAGCTTCTACACATAAATGCCTATACCTTTGCCATTTTTCCTTCTTGAGGCTGATTCTGTATCTTTTTCCACTCCTTCTTTGAACTACCCATATTTTTTCATCAACTCCCTCTTCATGTAATTTAGCTAGAAGATTATTAAGTTGTGTACAAGCAAAGAAACTTCATGATGCCATGTGTACCAAAAGGACTTCCTAATAAAAAAAAAATTACAATACAATGTGCATAAGTTCTACATCTGAACTTCATCAGTACTTTTCCAAAGGCTAGTAAATAGTAAAGGCAGATGGAAAATATTATGGCTGTCCAATTTTATTGTTTAGTATTCCTGGGTTGAATTCTAGGATTGGCACATATTGCTTTAATTTTTTTTTCCATTTACATTTGAGAAATTTGAAATAAAGCTGTATGAAATCTAAAATAGAAAAAAAATGAGAAGTTATTTACATTTTTGTTTTCTTTACCCTTCCTTCAATTCACACATACTTTGCTAAAATATTGTTAGGAACATAGTTATTTTCAGTAAATATAATTTAAATTGAATTAAACTGAACTGCCAAATACAAACAATTTAACCAATTATCAGAGCCCTTTCATAAACAAAACCAACTGCCTGTCTATATCCCTCAATGAAGTTAAACTTACCTAAAATGAGAACAGTTGTCTTACATGACTATACCAGTAGGAAACCCTTCTGATTCCAGAACCTTCCATTCTCCATCACATATCAACAGTTCAGGCACCAGAGAAAACCATGTACAAATGTGGTTTATACTACTCAACATTTAGAAACATCTTAAGGAGCCTCGTCTTCCTTTTTTTAAGACAATTTCTTTCAAAGATTAGTCATCAGGAAGGGAAAGTATCTCAAATAGTTTCACCTCAGCGATCGTTCGCGTACACAAGGACTGTCTATATCACATTGACGCCTCAAGGCACAGGAGGCTGAATAGCTGTGCAATGTTGAGGAAGTGTTTAATATTCATTTTAATTTTATTTTATGCAATAGTGCCCTCAGGATAGTTCCATAGCATATACCAAATGCTGTCACTGAGCAAAGAATATTAGATTATTAAGCAGGGAAATTAAGTGTTACATGCCTAAAATACCACAGGGGATACATATGATTAGCTTCCCAGACTTAAATACGCAATTTCTATGCCAGCTATTTGTCCCCAATCCCATAACCTAGCAGTGTGATTGATTTAACTATCTTTAACTATCTATAAGGGAGATCAAAAACCTAAAAACGTTCAAAATGTTTGTTATCTACACACAAATTCAATCTTTTCTCTGTTTGAAACCTCTAAAAAAAAGGATTTGATTTTTTTCTTACCCAAACTCATCTAAGGTATTATTGCCTAAAGGTATCTTTTATATTTATATAAAGTTATTGACAGATGACCAAGCTGTTAAAAAAATTACTTTGAATCCAGTAAAATTCACAGGCAGCATAATTATAAATATTTAATAACATCTATAATTTATCTTCATTTATAAAATCTTTATATAAATTGTAAACAGTTCATATAAATCAATATAGTTCATGACTGAGTTTAGAGTTGTACCTTTCAAGATGTACTTCGTTTTAAGCAAGAAAATATGGTCCTGGCTTAAGAAAAAGAAAATTTATCGGAGGAAGGAGAACAGCTAAACAAATCAACAGGAGGCCTGAAGAATAGCAGTACCCAAAGCAGCTTCAGAAACCAAGAATCAAGGACCACAAACATTTCATCAAGACTCTGCTATTACTTACTGACTTTGTGCCTGATGCACAAAATTCATGCATGGGGGGAGGGGTGTCCCTCAGCCTGGCCTGCACCCTCTCCAATCTGGGACTCCACAGATTGGGGATGTCTGACTGCTGATTTAGGCCCATCCCTAAATCTGGGACTGCTAGCTCCCAACTGCTCACCTGCCTACCTGCCTGCCTGATTGCCCTAACCATTCTGCCTGCTGGCCTGCTCACCTGCTGGCCTAATCATCCCCAAATGCCCTCTCCTCCTGGCCTGATCACCCCGAACTGCCTCTGCCTCAGTCCCTCCACCATGGCTTTGTCCGGAAGGGGGTCCGGAAGGCCTCCCAGAAGGTCTGCCAGTCTAATTAGCATATTACCCTTTTATTAGTATAGATGGCCAAGATATGCAAACAACCTACGTGTCCATCAACAGACGGATGTATAAAGAAGGCGTGTTATATCTATGTAATGAAATACTACTCAGCCATATGAAACAGGGCAACAACATGGATGTACCTGGAGAGTACTGTGCTAAGTGAAAATGTCAGAAGAGGACAAAAGCCATATGATTTTACCCACATGAGAATATAAAACAAAAAAGAAACAAGTGAGCCATCAAAACTAAACTAAAACAGACTCACAGATACAGACCACAGATTGGCGGTTACCAGAGGGAAAGGGGGTTGGGGAGGGCGAAGTGGGTAAAGGGGGTCAAGTATATGGTAACAGATGAAAACCAGCCTTTTGCTGATCAGCATGCTATACAAATACAGCTCTCAAATTATAACAACACCTGAAAACACGGGTTTTTAAAAAGAGGACTTTTTTAGTCTCTCTCTGTGTGTGTGTGTGTGTGTTGTTGTTGTTGTTGTTGTTGTTGTTATTGTTGTTTCTGAGCAGAGCTAACATTCCCTGGCTAGAATGGCCTTTTCTTGGGAAGAGGTATTTACTCAAAAGAAAACAGCCTGCACTAAAACTGTGGAAATAGATGTGTTTTCTGTTGCTCTGCCACAGAAAGTGTTCCAAAGAGATTTCTTTTTTCTTAAGTAGCACGTGTGAGAATGAGAGTGGTAACCACACACAATTTCCAGGCACGAAGCCGGCTGCCAGACCCTCAGGGCTGGGGTCTCGTTGACGGCATCCATTGCAGATCAGTGGCCCAGGCTGTCCTGCTCTGGAAACTTGGGGATAACCTCAGGTCTAGATCTACCTCTGCAGAGAACAGGGCACCTGTCGGAAGTTCTCAATGGTGATGTCAGAGTCTACCATATCTATTTCCCAAAGATGTCACGCTTTTTCCCAAGATCAATTAGATAGTGATAGTGATACTGAGATAATCATCGTATTTGGTCAGAACCCTGAAATTAACCCAGATCCTGAGTTTTAGGCTCTCATCAGTCCCAGAGCTCAAAATTCTGTGACAAATATCAAGGGCAACCTGCCTTTCCATGCCACAATATCCACCAACCAACCAGGCTATTTCATTTGTTAAAGAAACGCCGGCAAAGGCCAGCTGGCTCTAACCTCACTCAGCTGGGCGCAGAGAGCAAGCAATGGGGTGCGCTTTGCCCCAAAAGAACAAGCTCGACCTCAGAGGCCCAGCAGCATTCGACTGAGCAATGAATCACCCCAGGCGCACTGCCTTTTTCAGAGTCTACATTGGCAAGAGCCGCTGTGACAAGAACATTGGCAGCCAAAGTGGCCCTCCACTTTCAAGAAAGGAGACACGGGGCTCTGAGCCGCAAACAGCCAAGATGACCATGAATTTCTCTCTTGTTCCTGCTTGGGATGACGTCTAAGAAACCAGCGCGGGGTATGTGGCCCGTCACCTGGCCCCACTGGCCCCTCGCCTCATCTCCCACACCTGCCTCCCGCCTTCCACGCCAGCCACTGTCATTTGCCGTGGTGTCACGTGCAGTCGCTGCGGCTCCTTACCTCTGAGCTTCGCTGTCCTTCGCTTTCCTTAACCTCTCCCGACTCGGGTGAGGTGGCTCCCTCCTGCTCTTCCGAGGCCAAAGGTCAGGGGTCACCTGCAGGGGTCAGTGCGTGCTCCTCCTCCTGTTCCAGAACACCTGGGCCTCCTCTGAGCACCTCCCCCAGGTGATTTAGGAAGAGAGACTTTGATCCCTCTGGTAAACTTAATGCAGACCCAGAAGCATTTAAAATAATTTGGGTTTACATTCTCTTTTAATCATGGTCTTCTGATTCGAAAATAATTATTTTATTCGAGAGCATTTAGATTAAAGGGAATTGTCTAATTCTGTTATTACTGTCATCCACTCCAAGCAGGTTTACTTTTATTGCACAAATATATATATTCCAATTATTTTAGTTCCCTTACTTCTACGAACCCGTTTAGGTCATTCTCACATATGTCCGTCGTCTGTGCAAATGCATTTCGAACAGCCATTCAAACATGCATGTTTATCATTCTCTTTGCACTCTATTGAAATCATTTGTGTTATCTGATGTTTTCCTAAATCTTCCTGATTTCTTGAGGCATCATTTTAGAGTCTTGAACCAAAACTCATTTCTTCTGAATTTCCTCAAAGATTTTATTGAGACCAGGATTCTGCTGACTTTGTGAAATCTTACTTTTTATTTCACAATTGCATCACGGCAACATGACTTCTCCTACCTGCTCCATCATTAACACTCCGCTGACCAGTTCAGCATTGTTGTTGCAAGTTAAGTACAAATTAGCACTTCCCCTCATCGCTTCTTCTAACACAGAAAAGATGAAATTATATTTGCTGGCATCTGTGTGTCGGTGTGTTTGTAAAAGCATGGGACATTAAGAGATTCATAATTTATAAAATGAAAAATAGCCCTGATTTTTAATTTTTATCATTTCTTATCGCAGGGTCTGCATTTATAAACTAGACAAAGAACTCCTCATAGTGGAATTAAAAAAAAAATTAAATCTTTATTGTTGGAAGTGTTACATATGTCCCCATTTTCCCCCCATGGACCCCTTCTAGCCCGCCCCTCCCCAACCCCAGGCCTGCTCCATCCTATTGGCTGTGTCCACCGGTTATGCATCTATGCATACAAGTTCTCTGGTTCAACAAAAAAAGAAATAACAGCTGAAATTGGTTTGGCTCAGTGGATAGAGCCTGAGGACTGAAGGTTTCCAGGTTTGATTCCGGTAAAGGGCATGTACACTGATTGCGGTCACATCTCCAGTAGGAAGTGTGCAGGAGGCAGCTGGTTGATGTTTCTCTCTCATCGATTTTTCTAGCTCTCTATCCCTCTCCCTTCATCTCTGTGGAAAAATCAATAAAATATATATTTTAAAAAAAAAAAGAAAATGAAAGAAAGGAAGGAAGGAAGGAAGGAAGGAAGGAAGGAAGGAAGGAAGGACAGCAACAAGAACAAACCCAGGGTTTTGTAACTCGGCATGATGGTAGACATATGGAATTTTAATATAATATAGTTTTAGATATTCTTACATCTAATGGTATTATGAAAATGTTTTCTATTCACTCATGTACATATAAAAGATGTGAATTAATGTTTGTTCAGTGATATTATAGATATAATTGATAATTACCACTGGCTCCTAATTGCTCACCTGCCTGCCTGCCTGGTTGCACCTAACTGCCCCAAACCCTTGCTGGTCTGGTTGCTCTAGGCAGCCTGCTTGTTCAGTCATTTGGTCATTCTTCACTAGCTCCCCTGCAAGCCTGATCATAGGCAGCCATCTTGTGAGGATGTGAGGGTTAATTTCATCTTACATCTTTATTATATAGGATAATTGCTATCATGAGTTCTTTATTGATATTGATAAACTGGTAACTATAAAATCACGGTCAGCTCTTGAGAGTGTTACGGAGTTGGTGTGTAACTGACCATCTTTCAAAATAGGAAATGAAGTTGAGAGTCTTCTAGGAGACACTAAGGTCCTGACAGGAGTTGGAACACATTCAAAAGGACCAAGGACCAAGCAGAACAAATCAGGAAGATGAAGCACCTGGGTTAGCAAGGATTGGAGTCGTCGTTTCCCACAGGCCTGAAGGGTTAAGAGGAGGAAGCAGTGATCAGAAGTTGGGTTGAAAAGCAGGAGAAGGCTGTGCAATGAGGGCCAACAGAAATAGCCATTGATACACGATGCCCTGGTGAGAGGACAGGAGGAGACAGATAACCAAACCTCATTCTTGCCTTGACACCTGATGTCCAGCCAGCATCTTCCATTGCCTAGACCCATAGTCGGCAAACTGTGGCTCGTGAGCCACATGTGGCTCTTTGGCCTCTTGCCTGTGGCTCTTCCACAAAATACCAGGCCTGGGTGAGTCTATTTTGAAGAAGTGGTGTTAGAAGAAGTTTAAGTTTAAATAATTTGGCTCTCAAAAGAAATTTCAATCGTTGAACTGTTGATATGTGGCTCTGTTGACTAATGAGTTTGCCGACCACTGGCCTAGACCTATTGAAATGGACTTACCATTTGAAGCAGTCCATGAAAGCCAGCCTCTCAGGACATGAAACACAATGCAAAAGGTGGGATATTGGGTCTGGGGAGACAAAAGAAGATGATAATACACAAATAGACCAAATTTTATCAATTAACCACAAACTGATCTCTAAGTATAACATAAAGCCACTCATGTCTCATGGATTTTCTAAGTTTAAAATTATTCCAAAGTTAATCTACAATAATATTCACATGATCTGAGCAGTTTGGTAACTTTAAAATAAATGAGGAATGGAGTACAGAGGTTATTTGCTCTACAAAATACAAAAGCTATCATGTTGCCACACAACTGAATTAATTTAATGCCAGTGGAAGAACAGACTGACACATTTATTTGATAAAATAGGCATTCCAATGATAAGTCTAAGTATGTACAAAAACAATGTCATTCAAATGGATAGAAAAATAATCAAAACATAAATATCACTAAGACAAGTAGGTACAATTATGGAGAAAAATAACTCTAGTGTTTATCTTATGCTTTATACCTAAATACAGAAAAATGAATTAAAGATTAAAATGTATTAGAAAAATATGAATTTATTTAAATTGTATATATATATATATATATATATATATATATATTATGCAAAGTGTCCCCTAAGAAGTCTGACTGGGAGACCAGGAGTTTGATAACTCACTATAACATGAGCGGACCACCAGGGGGCAGCATGGAACATGGCAGGTGACCACTGCAGCAGGGCACTGAGGGAGCAAGGGAAGGAGGAGAGGGGAGGCGGGAACCTGATCAGCCCTAATCGCTGGCCAGGCCTAGAGTCTCTATCTGTGCACAGATTTTGTGCATTGGGCCTCTAGTACAATATATAAAGGAGAAGATAAAATGTAAGTAAATTGTATAAAAATCTTGGCATAGGGAAGAAATTAATCTGTATCTCATCTAACCAACCCAGCATCTTGTACCTAACACCTTCATAGATGCATCCCATGTCCTCAATAACAGTTAATAGAAGAACCAAAGTAGGAGCACATAATGGCAAACCAGACAAAATTTAATTTCATGTAGACCCAAAATCAGCATAAATGCAGGAAGATGCAAATCAATAAGCTAAAAAGTTATAATTATAATATATTTGATATACAAGAAACACTATTTTCAAAGAAAGATAAATAGTTCAATAGAAAAGGTCATAAAGAATTCAATGAGAAAAAAATATAAATGATGAAAATCTAAATTTAAAAACTGAATACTATTAGTAGTCAAAGATATACAAAATACAAAAAAATATCTATTCTTTAAGTATCAGTATGTATTGATAAAGATTGAAAAGATTTGACTATAATAAGTGTGAGTGAAGATAAGGAAAATATCTTTCACACATAGTAGGCCAGAGCATAAAATGTTTAAACTTTGTTTAATGTTTAATAAAGTTAATGTTAAAACTGTGTTTTAATGTTGAAATGTTTTCATGAGGTAATCTGGCAATTTATCTTAAGTAGATAATTATAAATATGTGTAAAGTTATGGCTATAAGCAAAATTTTGAAATTCCATAAATTTTATTAGATAGCATGGCATTAATAAAATATGTTGACTATATTTGTACAATGTATTTATGTATGACAAATATAAAATGTAGAAATGGATTTATTTAACAGAAAAATGGTCGTAAAATTGTTCAGTTGAAAAGGCAAGTGTACAAAAATAACATTACATCACGCCATAAAGCAGATTAGATAGATATTCTCAAAATTCTTGCTGCTTTTTAACTGGATAAACACACAGTGGTATTTGAAATGCATTGTTGAAACCCCAAGGATGCCAAAAAAGAGAAATAGACTGAAGTTGAATAGGAGCAATGAGAACTGCTTGCAAGTGGTGCCTCCTGGAGGTGTGCAGAGCCTGGCCATTCACTTGGCACTGGTGGTAACCATGAAGAGGAGGGCATGCCTGGGTAAGACCTAAACCACAGACCTTGGCCCTGACTGCCTGTGCCAGGTACAGGAATGATCACCGGGCCTTGATCTGTGTAGCGTAAGCAGCAGAGCCTGAGAATCTGTATGAAACCAGATTCTGGACCGAGCCACACAGTCACTAAAAGGGCAAGCTGAGGCAAATGAAACAGAACACTGTCCCACAAAGGGAGCCAAGAAGGAAACAAGGAGAAGGGATAAATAAACTGTGGGACAGTCATAAAATGCTATGCGAGGGCATGGAAAATAAATGAACTTTAGCTACATGCCCTAGACAGAATACTGCTTAAGAATACATGCCAAGGGAATAATACCACAAATCCTTAACAGTTCTAAACTCTGGGGTAAGAGACAGCAACAAGACTGGGAAGGTACACACAGGGGACCTCAACGGTAGTAGTAAAGTTTTATTTTAGATGAGATGATAGATCCCTGAGCAAATATTACATTATCTTTATATAGCCTTATATTTCTTATATATTATTATATCTCCATCTCTGTGTATAAAAGTTTTATTTACACAGATTGGAATTCCTGTGTGTGTAGATTTATATGGGGTGGAGAATAGGATGTGTGCACACACAAAGACTGTGTTACCTCTGGACAATGTGATTTGGGATGATTTTTTTAATGTGCCTATTTCTATTGCTATGTTATTTGTAATGAATATGTGTAACCATTATATACTTTTTTTAAAGGTCTGGGAAAATACTAATGTCAAATCTTAACCTTTAAATAGTTCTTGTGTTTTTAAAACATTTTGTAAACAACTATTTTAAATATTCAAGTGTATTGAGATGTATTGATTGGGTTCATGTAAAATTATAATAGAAAGCATTACATTTGGGTCCTGTATTTCTTTGTGTACCATTGGGATTTCATAAGAAAAAAAAATGTATATTTGGTCATTCAGATGTCCAAGATATATATTTTGTATATATTTGGTATTGGCCTCAGTTTCTGACTCATGGCTTCCAAAATCCTTGGAATTTCCTACATATTGAGAGTGACATAAGTGTTTCTTGTAATGTTAGATAACCTTTAGACTGTTTATTTGGAGGCTGGTTGCCAGGGAACCAATCATAGGATTAGGGGGCTGAAGCTTACAAGGGAGAAGGCCTGGAGGTTGAATCAATTGCCAAATGCCCATGACTTAATCAATCTTGACTAAGTATGTAATGAACCCTCCATTAAAAACTTAAGAGGACAGGGTCCAGAGAACCTCCGAATTCTTGAACATGTGGAGGTGCCGAGAGAGTGGCACCCTGAGAGAGAGAGTGGACGCGCCGTGCCCTTTCCCTGTACCCTGCTCTGGGCATCTTGTCCATCTGGCTGTTCTTGAGTTATAGCCTTTTATAACAAACCAGTGATCTAGTAAGTAAAATATTTCTCTGATTTCCACGAGCCAGGCTAGCCAAAATAACCAAACCAAGGAGGGGGTCATGGGAACCTCCAAACGATAGTTAGTCGAGTTTCCTTTTGGTCATCACCCTCTGTGAATCTGAGATTCCCTTTTATGTAAACTAGTGACACTCTCATAGGGTCATTGTGGAGATTCAACTGGGAAAAATGTAGTTGGTTTTAATGGGCTGTTCGAAAGTCATGTTATACAGTGGGTCAGTCACATACCCTGTGTCAGTCAGCCCAGGTTCCAGCATCATTTGCGTTACTTAAAAGATGAATGACCTTAGACAATCTATTTGATCCCATGGTTTCGTAACTTAACCTTGAAGCAAAGATGAATAATGAATCTTCCTGACGCACATTTTTATAAAGAATTAAACAATATGCACAAACTCAATACTCGGTGGCCAAGATGTTTTAGCATTCCCCTCAGCTTGATGAAATCTTTACACAGACTTATTTCTTACTCCAGGCCCCTGACTTTCTTATCCTTAGAAAATTTCCTTTAGACAACTTTCTATAGTACCGTGTTTCCCCAAAAATAAGACATCCTCCAAAAATAAGACCTAGCGCAACTTTGGGAGAAAAAATTAATATAAGACACTGTCTTATTTTCGGGGAAACAGGGTAGATTATTTCTCTGCCTCTTTGCTATGTAGCAAATCTCCTTCCTGGTTTCTGCCAGTTTTACAATCCAGGAATGTATTTCTCAAGGACCTGGGAGTCATCTCTTTCAAATATCATTACTAAAATGATATTTCATTTTATATATATCATTACTAAATATCATTACTAATTTATTACATAAATATCATTACTAAAATATCATTACTAAAAGAGAGCACCCCTATCGCCTACTCCAGGGGAGGGTAGGAGCCTAATTTCATTAAGCCAATGAGCTAGCACAAATGACCTGACACAGTGACCAGTGTACCCTCCCACAATTACCCAGCACGTTCCCACTGGCTCACCCCCAAATTTAAAATTGTTCCCTTTTTTGTTCCAACAGAGTTGGGTTTGATCTCTATCATAATTGTCTCGAGTGTCTTGAGTAAAGTATTCCTTGACTGTTTAGTCCAGCGCAATTTTTCTTTGACACTAAAATATAGTAAATATTTTAATAAATACTAATTATTATTGCAGTAAAATATTACATGTTTCAACACTTTTAAAATGAAAATATCTTAACATTATGGTGATTGCTCTACATTAATTTGTTTTTAAATGAAGGGTTTTCTAGAATGACTTGGCTAAGGTATATTCAAGTCAGTTCTTTAGTTTTAACAACTTTATTTGAAGATGAAAAGGAAAGTGGTGGAAGAATATGTTCAGACTCAGAATTATACTTAAATTGAATTGGGATCTCTGTACTAAGAACATGAAATGTGTATTGGATACATTTTCTAGAATTTTTCATTGTTTAAAGAAATAAATAAAAATGTTCTCCCCGTATAAATCTCCACATTTAGAGCAGTTACACAATTCTTAAATCCAAAACCACTTTACTAAAACGATGAGGATATATAACACATGCAATTGGCAGGTGCAGGTACATAGATTACAGAACAGTTTGGGACTCACCCAGCACGGAATGGATTTTTTGGCCTCACTTGACTGCTGCTCTCTATCTATGTGGTATCACTTCATTCAACTCAAGCTTCTTTTATAGGTAGGTCTCCCTCAATGTCTGTATTATTTTCCTGCTTCTGGCCTTTCACTTGATGGACTATTTAAGTGTTTGTGTGTTATTTAGTTTCTTGAATCTTTTTTGGATCTTTATCTTTCTCGCTATTCATTTCCTGAAACTCATATGCCTTCCCCTACTCCAGACTCCACGAAATCCCTCCTGCATAGCTACTCCTGGATGACATGTTTCCTTTATCTCTTGTTGAATTAGCCAAAGTTGTATTTTTTTTCTGACTATATCATTATGGGCCTTCTTCCTTCCTGTCAGGAACATAATGAGGAAGGTATTACTATTTTCAAATATATAATAGAGCAGATATAACAGAGCAGTTTATGACAACTTATTGAAGTTCACCTAGATAAATATATATACTTTTCAACTTGCAGAAATACTTAGCTTTCATAACCCTCAGTTTATTTCATAACCTACAATCAGATAAAGTAATATATACTTCCTATTAGTTATAGAATAATAGTTGGTGGAACTAGAATTTCTGAAGCACCTATGCCTGTATAATCATCCATTTTTACCCTATGCAGAAAACATGTAAAATGAGAAACTTTTCTTCAACCTACCAGAATCTATGAATACCCATGAGAACAATAAATATGTACAGGCATAATTCAGGTATATTGTAGATTTGGTTCCAGAAAACCACAATAAGGTATATTTCAAAATCAAACTTTTTTTTGCTTTCCCAGTGAATATGTAATTATATTTACACTATAATATAGTGTATTAGTATGCAATAGCATTATGTTTAAAATCAATGTGCATTCCTTATTTTAAAAATACTTTATGCCTAAGAAATGCTAGCCTTCATTTTAGCTTTCAGTAAGATATAATTTCTTTGCTGGTGGAGGGTCTTGCCTGGATGCCGTTGGCTGCTATTGTTGCCAACAGGTGGTGGTTGCTGAGGGGTGGGGTGGCAGTGGAGATTTCTTAAAACAACAATAAAGTTTACTGCACTGATTGACTCTTCCTTTCACCAATAAGCTCTCTGTAGCATGTGACACTGTTTGATAGCATTTTACCCACAGTAGGACTTCTTTCAAAATTGGGGTAATTCCTCTCAAACAGTCCCTGTGCTGTAATCAACTAAGTTTATGTAAATATTCTAAATCCTTTGTCATCATTTCAACAGTCTTCACAGAACCTTCACCAGAAGCAGATGTGTGACTATTTAACTTGAACATGTAGAGGACATTGCAAGGTTATTAACTGGCCTAATTCAATATTGTTGTCTCTCAGAGAATATGGAGTCCAAGGAGAGGAAGAGAGACTAGGGAACAGCTGGTAGGTAGACAATCAGAACATACACAGCATTTATTGTAATGTGTACCCATGCTCAGAGACTACTAGGAAAAATGATATATTAAAACAATTCATTGCAATAGGTCCTATCTTTTTTAATTTATTTATTTATTTTTCCTTATCCCTCCCACTCATGCCCTCACCCCCCTGTTGTCTGTGTCCATTGGTTAGGCTTATATGCATGCATATAAGTCCTTTGGTTGATCTCTTCCCTTTACCCCCACCCTCCCCTACCTTCCCTCTGAGGTTTAACCTTCTGATTCATGTTTCTCTGTCTCTGGATCTGTTTTTGTTCATCAGTTTATGTTGTTCATTATATACCATAAATAGATGGAACTGGAGAGCATTATGCTAAGTGAAATAAGCCACTCAGAGAAAGATAAATATCACATGATCTCACTCATTTATGGAATATAATGAACAACATAAATGAGTCCTATCTTTTAGTTAAGAACTCTTTCTAATATGACCTTTGTTGACGTTGTCTTGATCTCTGAAAGTTCATGAGTAAGGTTTTTCAACCATAGAATGGCTAAGTGAGCAGAATGAGTTCCAACATAACTTTAATAAGCAGGGGAGAGAGTAATGCTTTTAACTAAGAGGTTGATTGGTCAGTCATTCATTCCTACATTCATTCATTCAATATGATGCAGAAAACACATACATAAATCTTACAAATATATGTAAAATTGCTGCAAATGATAGTTGCATTGTATAAATAAAATAACACTTAAAAGTGTAGCCCTAGCTACTTTGGCTCAGTGGACAGAGTGTTGGCCCATGGACTGACGGGTCCCAGGTTCACTTCGGTCAAGGGCACATACCTCGATTGCAAGCTCAATCCCTGATCCTAGTCAGGGTGCATGCGGAAGGCAACCAATCAATATGTTTCTCTCACATTGATGTTTCTCTCTCTGTGTCTCTCCCCTTCCCTTCCACTCTCTCTAAAAACAAAAACAAAAAATTCAATAGAAAAAATATCCTCAGCTGAGGATAACAAAACAAAACAAAACAAAAAGTGTCAATTGAACTGCAGTCTAAAGAATACATAGTAATTAAATAAAGATTATATAATAAATACATATATAACCCAAATTGAAAATTACTATTGTATTTAATCACCTAACTTTAAAAATAGTATTTGTTTTTAAATTAATGATAAACACATATTTCATATGTAACTATTAAGTTGTAGTTTCAGCTTCTTTATATATTCATACCAGTTCCTGTATAAATATTGATCTTGGCTTGTATTACATATTCATACAGTTGAAACTGATTAAAGGTTAGGTAAATGAACCATAAGAACATTGTTTTGAAAAAGTGTTATTCCTTAGTAAAAGCACTGGTTCACATACCACACTGCTAACTTCATTGTTGTCTTAAAACCTTTGTCTGCAATTCAACAAAAAATGAACAAAAGATGAAAGCAGAAACAAATTCTCCACTTGCTTAAGTAAAGGTTAATGATATTTTAAAAAATAATTCTTCAAGAAAAAACACATACTTTTTAACAAAGTACATCAAGAATTCATTTATTAAAACATCCCAAGAATACAGGTAAGAAAATTTCAAAATTCATATAATTCAAAACGCAAATATCTAATTATTCCTGAAGTTTCTTAATAGAGTTAGGCTTAAAGCTTTTTATTAAATTCTATCTTTTTTCATTCACTGCTACAGCCACGAAGACAGTGCTTGGCACTTAATAAAGACTTAATAACTCATTATTGATCATAGCCAAAAATTAATTTGGTGTCTCTTCCAGCATCTCTTATATCTAGGATTCAGAAAATATTAGTCTTTGAGGAAAGGTGACCGATAATTTTGCAGTCTTCTTCTTTCACTCTATCTTACTTTTTTTTTCTTCTTTAAACATTATTACCAGTGGGACTCAAAATGATACACTTGAAATCCATCATTCATCAAAGTACAGGTTTCCATAGAAACCAATTCCAAAATGCCTTCATTATTTTTTCTCATGCAGAGATATAATGGCAGATTTAAATTAAGAGGATAAATTCTGGTCAGATGATTATAGGTCCATTTTATGTGCTAAATATATAATGAGGATTCTAGATCTGTCTGCCTTTTAACTGTGAACTTACTGTAGAGTTGGAATTTCAATTTTGCTTTCTTAATGTCCCAATTGCTATACCGGTAAGAAAGTATTTTATTATTAATTATTATTGTTGTTGAATTCATATTATTTTTATATGTTATTACATCACCTGACTATTTAGTAATCATATTTGTGATTTTATATGCTTAATAGATATGAATCACATTCATCTATTGAGCAAAAACCAAAAGCAACTAAATGAATGAAAAACTTTTAAAATACCATTTTCATGACATTTATATTTGTTTCACTAAGTAACATATGTGCATACAAAGGAAATCCTAGAACATGGTCATAAAAGACCAGTTGCCTATTAAAATGTTAAAAATTGTCCCTAGAACTTGAGCAATTGACCCCATTCCTGGTTGTGTCTTGATCTATTTATTGTGTTTAACATTGAGATTCCCTCTTTTACATCTTCAGAAAATATTTGTTCATATAAATCAGAGCTTTGTGAGTATCTGGTGTGTGTGTGTGTGTGTGTGTGTGTTGTCATTTTTTAAAGGCTTTCTCCTGTTGCGGGGAGTAGCCATCAAGTTCCACAGGCCAAGTACTGGAGTGGACATTGGGTATGGGAAACCCCTTTCACATCCCGTGTGGTTCAGGGTTCCCAGTCCAGGGTCTGGGTTCTGAAGAAGGGCAGCATGCAAATTAAAGAGAGACTAAAGGAAATTTAACTTGGTGATATGGGGGGCCCGGCGGGAGCCCACCTCTAGTGGGAGGATTGCTGCTAGGCTCTGGCCACGCCAACCCTTTTATTGAGATTATGAGATACACCCATCACCCTTAAGGGATAAACCCATAGCCCTTAGGCAAGTAATAAGCAGATTATCATATCAGTAAGGATTTACATGATTACAAAATGGGAAAGTTGCCTAAATTACCATTGTCTCAATTAGATAGGGAGTGGTAAGCTCTGACCTTTCAGAGCTTCAAGGTTGACCAGCTTTTCTATTAGTGAGACAATGGTCGATTTCCTGCAATTGGGAACTAAAGAAGACCTGTGGAGGAGTTAAGAAACGAGGCTCCTTTCAAAATACTCCAGAACTCTTTTTCTCTGTGGAGGGCTGGTAATGGATCAGAGGCACCAATGACTAATCAGTAAAGGAACAAATAGTAATATTTTTATTTTATTTTATTTTTTGCATATTATTTTTCTGGCAAGATTTATTTTTGAAAAATACTGGTAAACAAGGCTTTTTACAGGTCAGTAGCTGCAGCATATCTTTGGACAGTGAGAACAGAGAGGAAGAGGGAATGTCCCCATGTCACCATGTGGATAATTCTTCCTTGGTTTCTCCCAACATGGAAAGAGATCTTGATTGCCCTGCCTGGGTCACATGCTTACCAGCACGTGGCTAGAGAAGATCATTGCGTCTTCACTGACATGTGACAAGGCTGCTCAGAATAAAGGGTGGCGGGCACACAATGCAATGTACTGATCATGTGTCATAAAAATGTACACTTGAAACATACATTTTATTAATCAGTGTTGCAAACAATGGCATCAGAAGAGGATTCTGTCTGCAGGGGCGAACAAATTTAATTTTTTAAAAAGACACTTAAAGAGAAACAAAATTTTTTTAAGTGGATCCTTTTTCCAAAGGGAATCAGGACACAGCAACCAGAGAGAAAGGAAATGCATGCTGGATGAGCAAAAACAGCACAACTCACAAACCTGGAGAAAACTTTGCTAATGGGGACTGTCACTGTAGGAGCCTTTGCTCAGATTGGAAGCTGCCCGCTGTCCGGTCTAACAAAACAGCAGGAATGGTGGCTCTTCGGCGGGCCTCCATCTGAACATGGTGGTTTGGCTGTTTAGACTTGTTACAAACCCTTACCTCTTTTCACTGCACCGACATCTTTCCTTGTCTCTCTGCAAACAAAGACCCTAGGAACTCACACACATTTTAATGCATGTCTCAACGAAACTGTATTATGTTAAAAAGACATGTGTTTTCTCCAGACAAACTCAGTATGGTAAAAGAGGGCATGCAAAACATAATCGGGAAGAGATTTACTTAAAAACAAAGTTGTCACCGTCGTACTACGTAGCTCTCCTTTTGAGAATGAAGGCTGTCATGCTGGCAAGCAGTGTGCCGGCAGGATGCAGAGCTCTTCTGCCGCCTCCATGGGAAAAGATCTGGAGGCCAAGAAAGACAATTCTGCAAACTGTACCCAGATGTGTCGTCAGCACGCAAGTAGCTATTCCTCTGTGCTTCGGTAACCCTAAAATTCGATTATAAGAATGAGTGCATATTGCAAACCGGGTTTGTTTTATCCCCATGGCTTCTTGGGGATTTAACTCCTATTTAATTTTAGTGACTGTTTAAAATGTGGACCCCAGCTTAGCCACGTCACCTGGAATGTTCCAGTAGATGCTCCAGGGTCTTATTCACCTGCCTGACCCCACTGGGGATGCTGCCCCGGGAAGCATCCAACCTCTGTCTGACTTGGTGCACATTGTACTGTGGTTTTCTTTCAAGAACTCCTTTTCACTCACCGCTCCACAGATAAGAAGTCCAGCCCCAGAATAGAGCTTTACTGATCAACACCACCGAAGAGCTGCCCGTGACCTTGAAGGTTCGCCCTGCAGACAGAATCCTCTTCTGATGCCATTGTTTGCAGTGGAGACAAGGAAAGAGAGATTGGGGGGGGACACTAAATGGAGGATTTGAAATGTAACTTTTTTCCATGTGTTAGAATGAATAAAAATTCTATTGGGAGTTTAAATTTGACTTTATATGTATATGATTTTATATGTAGATGATGACACGCGAAGATACCATCTTAATATGAAGCCCCTGGATAAGCATGCTTTTTCTAGCGCTGTGACCTTTCGTCTGTCATTTACATTTCTCTTAACTCGGTTTTACTTACCTGGAGAGTAAGTACCTGGCTTACCCATCTCAGAGATGAAGCTGAAATAATGGATGAGGAAACAGGATGTAAAGACAGAGTCAAGCAAAATGGAATTGCTTCTGTGAAGCAGCCCATTGTGCAAATAACATAGACATTACAGTCAGGCAGTACTGGTCCAATTAAACATTCTGTACTTAGCTGCTAAGTATTTAAATTGGTATTTTTAGTTGCTAGATCTAACAATAAATTGTAGTGCAGAGAAAAGAGGGATGCCTGCAAAAAAGGGTGGATATAAAGTATACAAAATGGATAAAAGTGGCTGCTGCAGACTTTTTATTAAAAAATTTTAAATCTTTATTGTTGAAAGTATTACAGATGTCCCTTTTTCCCCATTGACCCCTTTTAGCCTGAACCTGCTCCCTCCCCAGGCCTTCACCACACTATTGTCTGTGTCCACCAGATATATATATATATATATATATATATATATATATATATACACATATATATATATATATATAAAATGACCAGTTGCTATGATATGCACTGACCACCAGGGAGCAGATGTTCCATGCAGGAGCTGCTTCTGGCCCCCTGGTGGTCACTGTGCTCTCACAGGGGAGCAGCACTTAGCCAGACACCAGGCGCCAGACCCCAGGGCTCATGGCTGGTGAGCACAACTGCAGTGGCGTGAGCCTCTCCTGCCTCGCAGCAGCACTATGAGAGCAGCCAGCAGGCACAGTGGGGCCTGGATGGGTGGGGGTGGCACTGCACCCTGCCAGGACTCGGGCTCCTCCCCGGCCGCCTGCTGCTTTATCCATTACTACTACATCCCTCTACTCAAAAGCAGCAGTCCAGCATCCCCTGAGGGGTCCCAGGTTGCGAGAGGGCACAGGTCAGGCTGAGGGATCCCATTGATGCAGGAATCTATGCACTGGGCCTCTAGTTTGCATATAAATTCTTTGGTTAATCTCTTTGCATCTGCCCACCTCTGCCTTCCCTAATGTTGACATTATTGCAGGTGTCCCCTTTTCCCTACTCTTTGCCCTCCTTCACCCACTCCCCCCTCCCCATCCCTTGGCCTTCACCTAACAATTGTTGATACCCATGGAGAATACTGCAGACTTTTTTTTAATAAGCAAGTGTTTCAAATGGACATGAGAATTTTTCCCAACATAAAAAAGAAAAGTCCACATCTGTTTACACCAATGACATTTTTTTAAGGACATCAAAATGGGTCAGGATATTTTACCACCCCGTATTCAGAGAGAAGCAGAATAAAAAAAAGTTATGTGGTTCCTCAGCCTAAGCAACTAGAAAGATCAGGTATAAAAAGTCAAGGTGGGGTGTTCATAGGATCATGTGTCTCTTCTTTACATTTTTATTGAGTTTATTGGGGTGACATGTCTGTTTCCAGTGGGCTTTTCTGGAGGTACAGATAACTTTTTATCTATCAGCTTTTGAGATTTAGATTCTGTAGTAGAGCCCATAGCTAGCACAAGTAAAGCAAATGTTCAAAATCAAAGCAACAAGAAGTTAAAGTGCTACCTCTGATAGTTACGTTAAAATATTTAACGAAGCAAGAATTTCAGAACTAATATGAGTAAGTTGTTAGATGCATATTTGTGGAAAACATTTTGTTTTAATTTGTGTTTTGTTTTTTGTTTTTTTTTCCCTAAAGCAATGAACCACTTCTGAGGCAAGTTATGAATAATTCAGCTCTGTATATTTGAGAGTAAAAGATGTGTAATGTAGAAAAGAAGGCTAGATCTTATATTAATGATGGCAGGGATGATAGAGCAAGGCTATTGTAAAGATAAAGATGAATGAGTGCCCAGGTTTAGTCAACATCAGACGCCATGAAAGCCAGAGCACATTTTGTGAGGACGCCAGGGCGTCTGGAGCTCTCCCGCACAGAGATGCGGATTTCATGCCTATGTCCTCCAAAGCGGGGGAGAGGGAGTTAATTACCTCTGCTTATTTCTACTCTGGTGCCAAATGTCTTCTAGTGGCATTCTCTCTTTTCCATCTTGACTTCTGTTTGACTCATAACTTTGTCTTTTCCATGATTTTCACTTGCTACTAGCCCCCAAGGCTCCGCTCTGTCTCATGGGCTTTCTTCATCTTTATCTTCCACACCAGCAACTTTATTTCACAATATACCTCCCCAGGAGCAATGATCCGATCAATATTTCTCATCTGCCCACATCAGTCCAGGGCACAAAGTTCGAGCTGGCCTCTTTGTCAGATGCCCACTTTTCGTCCAATCAGCTGCTAATGGGAAGGTCATGTGGTCTTCCCAACAGGGAATTTGGATGAGGAAATTTCTCTTATAAGGACTGTATCCTGGTAAATAAATGAGACCTCTCTCAATGAACAGGAAAATTAGAGTCAGTCCTTTGATGTCTTTTAGCTCTCCCTGCAGACCTCACAAGATTTTTGTGACCATCAGGTGAAGTAATTTACATGAGAGCCTTTTAAAATCTCTTATGTGATATGAATATGCAAACACGTAATTTGTAAATCATTTAGTTATGTGTATGTCATGATTGACCCTGAATAATTTCTGTTCAGTTTTCAGACTGAGCTGCTGGCTAAAGATCCTCTCAAGCATGCCAATGGTCTGAGGTAGAGCTCCTGCATTTCTATCAGTGAAAATGGAAACTTCAGTCATTCTCTTCAGTATACATTGAGCTATATGTATCTGCCTCGCCTGGTATTTGTTGGAGTGTGCTGCATAAAGCCTCTGCACAAAAGAATCAGAATCTTGTCTTGAAGATATTTTCTATGACTTTAATAAACACTTATCAATTGTCAACTTCCAGGAAGGCAAGAAATAAGGCCCTATCCTCAAGGTGTGATTATCTTGAAGGGCTGAAAAATGCAGTTCAGAATGCTTTCTTTAAAAAACAAACAAACAGCCAAAACCGGTTTGGCTCAATGGATAGAGCGTCGGCTTGGGGACTGAAGGGTCCCGGGTTCGATTCCGGTCAAGGGCATGTGCCTTGGTTGCGGGCGCATCCCCAGTAGGGGGTGTGCAAGAGGCAGCTGATCGATGAATCTCTCTCATCGATGTTTCTGGCTCTCTGTCCCTCTCCCTTCCTCTCTGTAAAAATCAATAAAATATATTTAAAAAAAATAAATAAATAAAAATAAAAAAAATAAAAAACAAACAAACAAACAAAAAAAAAGAACACACAATTTTATTTGCTGCATAAGTTCTAAAGGTACAAGAACAACATTTTGCAAATGTCAGCTGGGATCTTAAAGAAGAAATCATTGTTGGTTATGAGAGTTCAGTTGAGGATAGAGTCCCACACAAGATTGTCTTCACTTCTGACACCAAATGTAGGTCTGTGGTCTTCCCAGAGTCACCCTAGTGTTCGATCGTTTTCTGGAAAGATTCGCAGAATTCACCGAAAGCTTATACTCATATTTAGGGCTTATTGTAAGGAAAAGATGTAAATTAAAATCATCCGAGGGAAGTCGTGCAGAGGCAGAGTCCAGGAAAGGCACCGACTCCAGAGCTGGGTTGTCCTCGCCGGGAGCTGTGGACCAGAACTTTCCCAGCATCAGTGTGTGACATCGAGCGTGGAGCACTGCCAGCCAGGGACGTGCACCTGAGCCTTCAATACCCAGAGCTTTCCCCTGTTGTTTGAACACATATAGTCTGTGCAGTTGATGATTAGTTTCCAAGCTCTCCCAGAGAGCATGTTGATTGATACCTTTAGTCCCTAGCTCTTTCCAGAGGCAGAACTAATACCATGTAAGGCAAAGCTCCCATCATAAATCACATCATTAGACTGTCAGTGGCCAAGGCTTCCAGGCAAACGAGGACACTCCTATTACTCAAGAAAATGTAGGACTTAGAGGTTGCCTCCCAATAGCAGAGAGCAAAATCCGGACTACTTCTTGGGCAGGATTAATTCTTCACTACATGACAACGGGGGTACGCGGGATCTAAGTCACTCAGAGTGCCAATCACAGGACCCTCATGGAGGCTAGGGCCCACAGAGACTAGGGCAGAATCACATCACATTGACAGGATGTACAGTACCTGGGGTATAATGTAAACCAGAATAATCTAAGAAAGGCAGTCAGGGCAAGTCCTTACGTTTTCAGTCTCTCTTCCAATTTATCTGTTTAGGCGGTCTTATTTGAGTATAATTTACATACCATGAAACTCACTCATTTTAATTGTACATCTCAAGAATCTACTAAACTTTCAGAACTGTAAAACCATCACTACAATCACCCCAGACAGATCCCCTGTGCCAACTTGTTATCAACCTCTCTTCCCACTCCCAACCTCAGGAGACTCCTTCTCTGCCTTATTTCTCTGTAGACTTGATTTCACTGAGCTTAGCTTATAAATAGAACCATCCAATATGCAATCTTTATCTTCTTAGTGTAATTTGAAATTCTCTCATATTGCAGCATGAATCAGTAGCTTATTCCTTTTTTACTGCTGTATTGTATTTCATTGTATGGACATACCACCTTTTGTTTATCCATTCGCCAGCTGATGTGTGTGGGGTTTTTTTTTTCATTTCTTGCAATTATAAACAATGCTGCTATTATGAACAAGCCTTTATGTGAATATGTTTATATTTCTCAGGTAGATATCTAGGAGTATAATTATCAGGCTTTATGGTTATGTTTAACTTTTTTAAGAAACTGCTAAACTGCTTTTCAAAGTGGTGGTAACATTTCATAGTTTCATCAATAAATACGAGGGTTCCAGTTTCCACACATCCTTGCCAACATTTGCTCTTGTCTGCCTTTTTTATGCCTGGATGGCTTCACAGGCACATTTTATCATGCATTCAAAGAAACATTAACACCTACCCTTCTCAAACTATTCCAAAAATTCCAAAAGGAGAAAATGTTACAGAAGACCATAGAAGAACCAAGCAATGCTTAGAGAGATGGAGTTACACTTAATTATTATTACACATGGGCCGAGAAAAAATTGTATTTCAAATTCTGGGCTCCCAACATGGAGAAACTTTCCCTATTTATATATTTTTACCTTCTTTGTCTCCCAAATATGGGGTGTTTCCAGCTTCCTTTCCAAGTTCTTAAAGAGCCCTGTGTGCTGGGGCTTTGAGACATCAACCAAAGGCTTGGCCTGGTGCCAGCACTGATAAGTTCATCCGGGGAAGGTTTATGGCCTCTCTGGAATAGCAGTAGTCTTATTTTCCTCATTATTTAAGCAAGCAAACATTTACAGAAGCCAAAATAGCAGGGTTAGAATTTCAAAAAGCAGTTTTTATATAAGATGGATGCTTCAAGAAGACTCCCAATCTCATTTTATGAGGCCAGCATCATCCTAATTTTAAAACCAGATGAAGACACTGCATGCATATTACTTGGGATGCTGTTAAAATACAGATCCTGGTCCGTGAAATCTGGGCTGAGGCCTGAGATTGTGCATTCCTAACAAGCTCCCAAGTGATGCTGATGTTGCTGACTCATGGACCACACTTAGAACAGCAAGGACAAAGCACCGGGCGCCTTCTGACCACAGCTGGGCAAGCTCTGGTTATGGAGCCCAGTGAGAGGCAGAAGAGGGAGGTGTGCACGCAAGGCAAAGGAACACACCCCTGTTCACCCCTGAATACCCTTTGGTAGGATTGACAAAGGTTTTGTTTTATTTAATTTATTAAAAAAAAAAAAAAAAAAAAAAACACGGAGGGTTAAGCAATACAAAAGACATAAAAATAATTGTAAAATGTTGTACATTTAGCCAAAACCAGTTTGGTTCAGTGGATAGAGCATCGGCCTGCGGACTGGAGGGTCCCAGGTTCGATTCCGGTCAGGGGCATATACTTTGGCTGTGGGCACATCCCCAGTGGGGGGTGTGCAGGAGGTAGCTGATTGATGTTTCTCTCTCATCGATGTTTCTAACTCTATCTCTATCTCTATCTCTCTCCCTTCCTTTCTGTAAAAAATCAATAAAGTATATATTTTTAAAAAGGTTGTACATTTATTGAGGGGACTTTGAGAAATGTTTTGCTCTATACTACCATGT
Organism: Nyctalus aviator; assembly: GCA_036971965.1. NCBI lineage: Eukaryota > Metazoa > Chordata > Mammalia > Chiroptera > Vespertilionidae > Nyctalus > Nyctalus aviator. The sequence continues at coordinate 5,974,618 of CM072925.1, read as the reverse complement.
CAAGTTCTCAATTCTGTGTTTCTTTATTGCTAGTGCAGGGATATACACAGCAGCTCAACCTGCTACTGCCACTTCTCACTTAAGATGGATATATATATATATATATATATATATATATATATATATGTATATATATATATATTGATTTTTTTTACAGAGAGGAAGGGAAAGGGATAGAGTTAGAAGCAACGATGAGAGAGAAACATCGATCAGTTGCCTCCTGCACGCCCCTTACTGGGGATGTGCCCGCAACCAAGGTACTTGCCCTTGACTGGAATGGTACATGGGACCCAAGAGTCCACAGGCTGATGCTCTAACCACTGAGCCAAACCGGTTAGGGCAGAATGGATATTTTTTATGATTATCTGTTAACCAAGAGGAAATTTAAAATGCATGACTTAGAATTTGGGGGTAGTACTCTATGACTACATAAAATTATTATTATTATTATTATTATTATTATTGTATTCCTATTTGTTAAAGACAGAAAAAAAAATACAGCCAGCCTACACTTAGAATATAACATAAAAACATAAAACTCCTTTGGACCTTCTGCCAAGTAGAGACTTACTGCCTGTGAGTAAAAGTCCCCGAGTAGGATATTCAACCTGAGAAACTACATCGATGCCCCAACTCTTCCCTCAGTGTTAAGATCCGGGTCCCTGCCACCGCACAGGCCCTCCCTGCTTCTTCCTCCCCTTATGAACCTGCCAGCATTTGCATTCCCTCCCTTTCCAGAGTGAAATCCCCCTCAGGGAAGTCTTTTTTATTTGTCCTGGATGCCCTCCTTCCCCTTCACCCAGGAGCGCTATCTTAGACACGCTGCTGAGGTGAAATACGGATTCATGCCCACAGACTCCAGGGAGATTTCTTTCCAGTTTCTGATTCAGGTTGGCCCTAGGTTCCCTGTACACTCAGCGCCATCTCTGGTCATGATCTTGAACTGCATGTCACAAAATCCCAGCATCATTCTTCAGCCCCGCAGTTCTCTCCCTGCTGTGGTCTGGGCTGTGTTTTCATCTCTGAATCTGTGAAAGAATCTGGTAATGGCGCGCTGCCACTCTGTCTAATCATAGGATAGCCGATGCCAAACTAATACATTTATAACCTTCCCACAGGCCTCCCCCGCCCGCAGGAAGTGGAAAGTTTTAACTGAGGGCTGATTAATGTGCTTGAAGTGAGCTTGTATTTTTGTATAAAGTGCAAAGTAAAGACTTGACATAAGTTTTTTTGTTTTTTTTTAAATATCCTCAACTGATTTAGGGTAAATCAATTTTGAAGTGTTTTAATGGGTACTTGTTTATGCAAATCGCTGCCTCCGGTTTTAATCTGTGTGCTTCAGACACACTTTCTGCATTTCAATTTTGCCAGACATCATGTGGTCTTTCATCTGCTGCTTTCCCCACCCCCACCCCCATGTTTCTATTTTTTCTCTTTTCTCCACTGTTTGTACCCCATTCTGTTAGAAAAAAAAATTTGTGTAGGTGAGCCAGGCCCAAACATTTCAAACATAGGTGCTAGCACTTCATTTTGCTGTAACTCAATCAGAGGTAAATCAACTTGTAGTATTTGTAAATAACAGCTTATCTGTAAACATGATGCTATCTTTTATGTTTAGTATATTTTTTGCTAAACTATGGCCTTCTGTGTTTAAGTTTCACCGGTTCTTCCGGTTAGAGTTCACTCATGCTTCTGACCACCCTCAAAGGAAAGAATGAACACCATTAACAAGTGAAGTGCTCATCACGTGAAGTGTTCATCTCTGGTCTCCTTGCTCAGAAAGGAAGTTGCTGTGAGCTCCTGGCCAAGTAAAGGAGAATATTCTGTACGCGAATGAGAGCGTGAGAAAATACACTAGACGATTACTGGTAAATGGCATCTGCTGTGTATTCTCGTGAGAAGAATGCCTTTACAATGTGGGCAGCACAGTGGGAACCTGCAGAAATTGAATATTTCTTTCAGGTTCTGCTGACTCTGAATCTTACCTCTTGTGACTGATGTAGCTGCTCCACTTCAGTCCAAGCCACTCAGGGACAAAGACGGTCTTCACATCTTGTTATCCCAGCAGAGAGCACAGCGCGTGATGATTCAAGAGGCGCTCTTGATGGTGACATGCTAATTAGCCGTAGGACTCTCTTCTTTTTTAAAGTGCCAACGTCTGAAGCATCCATCCTGAACTCTGGTCACCTCGATTTTTTCCTACAGAATAAAATTTTCCATGCAATGGTCCACGTTCCATTTCAGAAAGACAAAAAGCAAGATAGCAATACATTTCTCCATGTGGGATTCTATGCACAGAAATTCTGCCATATGGGAATTTTATAAAAAAAAAAAATAATAATAAAGCATAGGATCTGTTTGCAGCCTATCTTCAAGCGCAGGTGACTCCTGCATAAGAACAGACCTAGGCACAAATAGCAGGCAACATTTGGACATTTCTTATTTAGTTATTCATTTGACAAACCTGTGAGCACTTATTTTGCTCTAGGCAGTGTATTGCAGTGACAGGTAAGTCCCAACATGCAAGAAGCTCATACAAAACAGCATACAGGAATATAAATGGTCATGCCTACACTGTACACACATGCATGCATGTAAAATACATGTATGAATATATACATAAGTTACTATATATCAAGACAGTATATAAACAATATTATGCAAATTTTATTCAAAGAAGACACCCATTACATCTTGCTATACCATACATACTCTGACACCATAGAGTTCCCTCCTGTAAGTGCCTGGTTTCCCCAGTTACTAATAATTTTATGCAGTCTCCTAGCTGTAAGCACAGTGAGATTTATGTCAGAGTGAGTTACAAAATGTAAGAAATAATAGCCCTTCTCTCTACTATCTAATTATAAATTGCTCGCCTTGGGATCTATAGTTTCAGGAACCTACTGCATAGGATAGCTTGATTTTTAAGCTAAGGTGTTATTATTCATTTTACCACCTAAAATGAATTTTAAATAAGTCCTTTAGGGCCTCGTGTAAAAAAATGTCTTCTGCAAAATTTTACCCTCATTTCAGGGAGTAAAGGGAGATATTTGGGGAGTAAGAAAGATTGTAGAACCCCTCAACTCACAGTACAAACCCACAGTACACAGTGTTCCTTTATATATTACTATTTTGACTGCAAAGTAAATTAGTCAGCTGGCCATAGCTATGGCATATCATTTTCATATACCTGTGAAATGCAATGTCAGATCTGTGTTAATATAAGTTGCATTGTAATATAAATATTCTATATGATTAATAGAGATTAAGTAATTTTTAAATTACAATAATCAAGGTGATAAAGATAATGTCTATATCAATAATTCCGAAAATTTTAAGAATTTAATTTTGTATGCTTTTCTAATTTTTAGTGTTTTTCAGAAAGACTGAATATCTAGAGAAATACTGTTTGTACAGATTATTTATCTGGAATATGGTCTGTCACTATCTTTTAGAGAGCTTGCTGCTTTCTCCAACGATATAACTGTAGATTTGACATTATGAGGTCAAGGTTTTGAAACCTAAATGTGTATTTGTAAGTTTACCTAGAAAATAACTTATCGCAGAAACCAGTTTGGCTCAGTGGATAGAGCGTCGGCCTTCAGGCTGAAAGGTCCCAGGTTTGATCCTGGTCAAGGGCATTGGTTGCTGGCACATCCTCAGTAGGTGGGTGTGCAGGAGGCAGCAGGTCAATGTTTCTCACTCATCGATGTTTCTAGCTCTCTATTCCTCTTCCTTCCTCTCTGTAAGAAATCAATTAAATAGTCAATATCCTTTAGAATCAAGATTCTCAGTGTAGGAATAAGAAGAAACATAAATAATGTTGGGAAGCATGAGACTTGGTTGGAAAGTTTGTAAGAAGGACATTCTGATTAAAAGGGAAGGGTGTGGAAGGCCGACTGCCTTATATATCAGAAATCTGACTTAGGGGAGTGTCGAAGGCAGCACCCCTAATTATTTCTTGACCTTTCCAAACAAGTCTGTGCAGGTGCAGACCCCCAGATGTTTACTGAAATCCCGATGCTTAAATTCTGGATGCCCTTGCGCAGAGGACAATGTAAACACAAGTGTCCTCCCAAGATTACGTACTCACCCTACTGAGTAATAAAAGCCTAACAAGGCAGGCAATCGAGGCTGTCTGGCTCCTTCAGCCAGGCTGTCCCTTAGCCTTCTTTTCATAGTGTAACTGTGTGAGAGTAATCTGTTCATCTGTCATTCAGGGGCTGCTGGTCAGCCCTGAGAAAATAATTTGGAAAAGACTAAGTAAAATTCGATGGCCATAAATTTTAATGGATAATATAAATTTGAAACATGATATTCCTTACTTTCTATTCAAAGAAATAAAAGAGTTCATTGGAGAAATGGCTGATTTCAGGTGAGGGAGCAAATAAAGCTGAGCCTGGACATTTTATAAAACCACATACTAAAGAAAAGACTTGAAGAGTGTCATCCGAAGAACTCAGGAGTCAACTTAAGGAGGTTCCCATGGACCAAAAGTGGAGCAATTTGAAAATTAATAAGAAAAATAACTAAAATGGGTTGAGCCCTAGCCTCAGTGGATAGAGAGCATCAGCCTGAGTGTGGACGGAAGGGTCCAGGATTTGATTCCAGTCAAGGATGCATGCAGGAGTTGTGGGTCCTATACCGAGTAGGGGACATGTTGGAGGCCAATCAATGATTCTCTGTCATCACTGATGTTTCAATCTCTCTCTCCCTCCCCCCTTCCCTCTCTGAAATCAATAAAAGTATATTTTAAAAAAATAAATAAATAAAATAAAATGGGTTGAAAATCATGGCCTATGGCCAGTCATTACTTTATAAAGATTTCAAGTAAAATGTTAAAAATTGTTAGTCAATAACTATTTAGAAAACTAGAAAATAAATAAAAACTGGTAAATAAGCTTTATCACTGCAGCCAAATAATAGAGTAAATGTATTTTAAGTGTTAAATGAGGAGGAAAATACAAAGTTGCATAAGCATTTGGCAACCCCTACTTACTTACTTAATTAATTAAACTATATTCTGGGGATGAACACACACACACACACACACACACACACCACTCATACAAAGTGATATGAAATTAAAAGGAATATTTGGTATTTTAATTTTGTATAAATAAGTTTTATTTAAACATAAAAAAGGCACATAGCCACAAAATTTAAAGAATAAAAAAAAACCTATTTTATTCATTAAAATTAAAAAGATACCATTACAATCTTTTAAACTTTAATAAAAACCCTAAGTCATTGTCTGAATTTTTTCCTTTTATGTAGGGGTGTTTGGTATACCTTATACTAATAAGACTCTAAGAATTGCTGAGAATTGGAAAAACTATGTATTAAAGCATGGTTAAATATTATCTTCCAGAATCAGCAAAAATACTAATATCAGCCATCTGTTAAGTGGCATTTGTTCTTGCAATCAGGACAACAGTAGCTATTATAATATATTAAGTAATATTACGGGTCTCTGATGATGATAAACTAAAATTTGATTTCTGTAACTTTCTATTCTTTTTTATATTTATGTTTAAAATTTCATTATTTATCTAAAACCTGGAAAAATATAATTTCTATATATACTAAAGATTTCTTCATGGCTCATTTTCCTTATTTAAGGCCTTAATCACTGCATGCCAACTTTGTACCAAGCAGCTGTTGCTAGGATGTATCTGTTTCCATAGCAATAGATGAACTTTTCAGATGCATTTAGAATCCCTCCTCATTTTTGCTACCCGTGTCCCTTGTCCATATGCAAACCAGTGGCTAAATCTCTAATTGCAACAAAATTATTTGAAGTAATAACATCCTTCATTTAACATCCATGTACACAAGAGTATAGTATAGTACAATAAAAACCTTTTTATTTTTTTCTTTAAGCTCTGCATTCTTTTCCCTGGCCATTTAGACTGCAGAAATTTTTATGACCTGGGGAGGAACACTGTGTCCAGTTAATAAGCATCAGAAACATTTTCTGTGAGTGCACTTTACAGAAACAGCAATTAATAGAAGAAAAGAAGTAAGTGCAAATGGACTCCTTCCTTTCTTTTCTTTTTTTTAATTTTTTTTTTAATAAAAGCATTCAATAACCAAAAATGTGTTATAAAGACCATAGGCACCAACCTCAGCATGGAGATGAGCCAGTCTGGTTTGGATGAAATCACGAATTCCCCGCATGAATTGAGGCTGATCCTTCAGTTGAAATTTTCAGGTAGGTGAGAGTAGACAGTGGTAACATAGGAGACCTGGAACATAAAATTATAATTTTAATAAACTCTCAAGCACTGAGTTATTCCTGAAAGTACAGTCTCTTCTGTCTCTCAGTTGTCATCTGTTATGAAGAAAAGCACGAGGTATGGGCTTAGGTAGCCTGGGTCTGAGTCCCAGCAGATCCATTAACTAGATGTATGACACTGCTCAAGTTATGCAATTTTTTTGAGTTGGTTTATTCTTAAGTGTGTACAAAAGGTCTTATAAAGGGATATTTCAATTTTACTATTTTAAGTTGATGTGCTTATACTCTAGAAGGACAAACTGGAAACACAGTAAGCTCGTTAGCAATATTTAAGTGTAATCTTAATACTTTAAAAAATTACAAGGTTGTATGGAGCAAAAATTGCCTGCAATAAATCCTTAAATTCCATCTTTTTCATTTCTTATTTTTTCAATTCAGTTGAAAGTCAATAGTATTTTATATTAATTTCAGTTGTACAACATAGTAGTTAGACATTTATATAATTTAAGAAGTGATCCTCAAATAAGTCTAGGTTCCACCTGTTGCTGTACAGTTATTACAATATTATTGACTTTATTCTCTGTGCTGTGCTTTATATCCTGAGACTGTTTTGCACTTTACTAGATAGATGATAGATTACAGAGACAGATAGATAGATGATAGATTATAGAGACAGATAGATGATAGGTGGATGGATAGATGGATGGATAGATAGATAGACAGAACAATTTTAAGGTTTAATTTAACCCATGCAATAGGTAAGAATAATGATTTCACGCTGTTAGATCAGTTGATAATTTTTATTCATGCTGAAGTTGGTAACACTGACAGAAACTGTGAATTAGAACTTCATGTATTCTTGAGAATTCTTTACCCATGATTCTTGGCTTCCCTTAAATGCTTTGTCAACTTAATTTCACTGTAAATTCTAAAATGGGATGAGTTTTCCTACTGCAGAAATTGGTGCATAAAATCTATCACTGACATTTTCCTTAAATTTAATCCCAGGTGTGTCAACTTTTGTCATAACTACACTGAATCTCTGATGTTTCTCATCTCTGTGTAAAACAGTCTCTGGTAATCAGAAATCTTGCTTTTTAAGCTTTCAAACTAAATAATTTTATATAAATGCTTGGCAAATGCTTTACACTCTCCAAAATCTGCTTACTCATTCTCTGAAATAAATGGATTTGGATATGAACATATCCCCTATTTATCTGAGATAACTAATGAGTCTCATGATTTAAACACATGAAATAAGAGAGAATTGACTGCTATGATCTGCCAGGGGCTGAGTGAAGGTGGGCAAAGGGAAAGGCAGAAATATTGGGACATCTGTAGTAGTTCAACAATAAAAGTAAAATTATTTTTACAAAGATGTATAGATCCATTAATAAACATATGTAAATTTCTCTATGTTGAAAGGCATCAGGAGGTACCCTAAAAATGCATTGGGATAGACTGATTGTTGACAAAAGAAATTGTCCAATCTCCATCATAGTAAAAAATCTAAGTCAATATATATACTGAATGACAATTATTTTATAGCAAACACAATAATTCCAACAATCATTATCTGGGTGGCATAGCACATGAAAATATATTAAAATGACCAGTAATTTTAGTCATTGTAATAATCAATTGCAATAAATATATAAATCAATAGATGCTTTTATTTTTAATTATTTTTATGACTATACTAAGTATTTGTACTCTAGAAAATATGCATGTATGTATGTCTCTGATCACAAACATTCCCCAGGCTGAATTCTCCTCCCCAGCTTAACTGAAAGGGCAGATAAGGAGTCACTTTTTTTTTTTATCCCACTGTTCACATGAAAACATTTAAAAACTGGTCAAAGTGAAGATTATTAAAATTTCTCCTACAGATCTCACAATGGTTTTTCCTAATTTAAAAAAAATGTTGTTTTACCAAAGCCAAGGAAAATATTAATTAAAAAGATAACCAACTTTAAATAACCCAAAGAGATAACATTTTTATATATAAAGCAAATATCACAAAAAAAATCAATGTTATTTAGAACTAATGTTATTAGGTTTCAGACAATTGGAATTTCTTGTGCTTAATTATTACTGATTTCTAAATGCACTGCATTCTAACAGAAACACATGTGTAGTGGGAGTTCTTTAGAATATATTATGGTTTCTTTTGAGCCCGGTCCTTAAGTGATTTTCTCGTGAGTGCTCTGTGTGTGGTAAAATTTGCATTACCTGACATGGTGTCATAAATGGTATTTAAATTTCTTACGGTATTCTTAGAAAAGTGTTTATCTTCTTTGTATTAATAAAATTAAAACTAGATGTTTAAAAAATTACACAAACCTTTTGATACAGCAATCCTTCATCGGGGATTCTCAGAGAAATAAAATCTCCATCATGTAAGGATTTATATGTAACTAGAGGCCCAGTGCACAAAATTTGTGCACTTGGGGGGAGGGGTCCCTCAGCCCAGCCTGCACCCTATCCCAGTCCAGAAGCCCTCAGGGGATGTCCAACTGACAGCTTAGGCCCACTCCCCTAAGCCAGCAGTCAGACATACTTAGTGCTGCTGTGGTGGCTCTGGCTTCTGCTTGAGTGGCCTTCCCGCTGTGGGAGTGCACTGATCACCAGGGGGGCAGCTGCTGCATTGAGCATCTGCCCTCTGGTTGTCAGTGCACGTCATAGCAATTGGTCTTTCTGCCCTTTGGTCGATTTGCATATTAGCCTTTTATTATATAGGATACCAGAGGCCCAATGTATGAAATTTGTGCATGGATAGGATTCCTAGTGGCTGCTGGCCACCAGCCAGGGCCTTCCTTCATTCCACACCACCCCCTGGTGGTCAGCATACATCATCTAACTCCCGGTAGGTCAAATTCCCACCCATGGGGACAATTTGCATATTAGCCTTTTATTGTATAGGATTGCTTGCCTCAGCAGGGCTAGAAGACTGAAGGCAAAATGCACATGTGTCCAAAAGTGAATGGCTGCATAAATTATGGTATATCCAAACTATCAGCTACCAGAAACTACTCAAAACAGTGGGCTATATAAAATCTACCAGGACCACCCTTTAGGTTGCAGATATATGTATAATGCATAGTTCTTAAACACACACAACATACCACCCATGTTCTATACTTGCTTGTTTCTGTTTGATTAATGCTAAAGCAACTTGTGAAATATAAACATCAAACTGCTAATAATTATTTCTCATAGAGGTATTTTACCGGTTTGATAAAAAAAATTAATTTTTTCTAAAACATTAAATCTTTGATTTGTTATAAAAAGCAAGTCTTATTTTGGCAATGTAACGTATGCAATCTTAAGCCCTCAAAAAGAAGATTTTTTTAAAGAATAATCGACCCTGCTCCCTGAAGAACCTCTGTACAGAGGCGCATATTGTTATTTCCTTCAAACGCCTTGTTTATTCCGTTTTACTCTGGAGGTTCTTCCAGCTCAGGTGGGTTATTTCAACGGTCTAGGTTAGACCATCTTTGTCTCTCAAGAACCAGATGGTGCCTCTTGGATTTGGCAGGCAAAATGGACTCTGCCACCACTGCCCATTCTACTATACGAAAGCAACCGTGCGCAACAGGTGAACAAATGACAGCAGCTGTGTTCAGACGGACTTCATCTGTAGGCACCAAAATCTAAGTTTCAGGTAATTTTTATATGCCACCTATCTTATTCTCCTTTCAACATTCTTCCAGTGATTTAAAAATGTAAAGAGCATGCTGAACTCCTGGGCTGAGCCAGCAACTTCTGACGATAGTTTCCAACCCTGTGTAGGAGAATGGTGTAGGTGGACATGAACCCTCTGGGGTTGGATTCTGCTGTCCAAGGCCACGGGACCCAGGTGAGTGTGCTAATATTATTATTCATATTTATTTCTAATGTAACAGATTGGAAGTTATTACTCCTACATCATAGGTTACATATATTCTGACAAATATCTCCCCATGGTCCATTCTGTTGAAATGTACTTGATTCCTGCATCAGGTCTAATTCTATACTTAGAAGTTCTCACTCTTAAAAAAGTACATTCTGAGAGGAAAAATGCATTAGACTATCTTGCTCATGTGAAATGGTGGAAATGATTTTCTCCTAACAATGGTACCCCAAAATGGAAGTTGTAATGGGGTAGGCGAAAAGAGGAATGCCCTCTTTTAGATAATAGAGCACTGCTGGGAAAGCTGTGCGGACATGAGCGGAGGAGGGGTGACGCTGGGTGAGATGCAGGGGAAGGGAGGTGGTGTGGACACGAGGATGTGGGAACCAACAAGATGAAACAACGGCATTTAATAGTTCATGCCTGACCACACGGGTTTTACCTCTATATTAAAACTGAATGAAACAGGGCGTTGGAAGGAAAGATCAAAGAAAGGCAAGAATCATTTCATTTTCATTGTGGTTTCTTGCAAGGAATTACTAAGATGACTTTCCCCCAGAGGACCAGCTAGGGCATCAGGTGTTGATGAAATTGTGCAGCTGGAGAGCTGGGAGGTAAACTGGTGCTTCATGAAGTGGGGATGTTGAGAACATCAGTAAGTGTGGAAAATATTCAGTTTCAATAAATTTGAGGAAGACTATGTTAAGGTTAATGAAGGAAGTTCACATTTTGCAGGACTATTTAAAGTCCTAAATATTCTCAAATTTTTTATTGAGAGAGAGAGAGAGAGAGAGAGAGAGAGAGAGAGAGAGAGAAAGAGAGAGAGAGAGAGAATGATGAGAGAGAATCATTGATTGGCTGCCTCCTGCTCACCCCACAGTAGGACTGAGCCTACAACCAGGGCATGCGCCCTGACCGGATTCGAACTCTTACCTCCTGATTCATAGGTCAATGCTCAACCACTGAGCCATACCAGCTAGGCTAGTCAGAACTTTCTATGAAAAATTTTGTTCTGAAATAATAAAAAGCATCAGGCACACTCAAACTAATTAATGTGTAGAGAGAAGCAAAGTTTAAAATATGTATTTATGTGCACTGCCATGCACTTAAGAGAACTGACTTCCTGTGGTACTAATTGCGGTAAATATTCACATTAACACTTTCTGAAATCACAGGCCTCAAATTACTAAAGGGATTTCACTTCCTAACAGTTTATGCTACTCTTAATAATGTACTTTTGATAGAAACTAATAAAAATGGTGGCTAAGTTCCCAGCCAAGCCTACTAAATTTTTTAATAAAGTTGGAGTAAAATTACTGATGATGCAGTAAACTCCTAAAAAGGCACTATTGTTAAAACCATACTAGTTAAATACAAAAGAAATGCAAATATCTATTTTTAAGATAGTTTGCTAAATTGAATGCTACCAGAAAAGATGAATCAATGAAAGGAAGTATAAAACTTTAAGAAAATTACATTGCCCTAAAATAAGGTTGAAATGTTTGTTGTATTTTTAATAGTTTATTTTATTTCAAATTACAAAAGATGTATAACAAGATACATAAAATAAAATGCACTGAAAAAATATAAAATCATCTATAATTTTGCCATATGGTATTTGTTTGAAATACATACTCCTAGACTTATATGTCTACAACATAGTTGTCAGAAAGAGATTCTGCTTTAATAACCTTCCCTTTAATTCATTGTATTTAAACATAACAAACACACAGAAAACAGGTGTTGAACAAATAGCCATCTCAGTGAATTATCACAAAATGAATACCCTGGTAACCAGCACTCATGGGAAGACAGTAACAATAGCAATACAAAAGGAGCCTTGAACCACCTCACCATCACCATGTCCTCCTCTCCACATTACACGATTCTGATTTATAAGGTAAAGGGTACTTTTGAAAATTTTTGAAATTTATGAAAAGGAAAAATATAATACGTCTTTTTCTAGGCCTGGCTCTTTCTAGCCAACATTATGTTTATGAGCTTCATGCACATAATGATGTCTTGCTGTTATTTGTTTACCTCTACTAATGAGTAGTATACTGGTATGTGACTATACCACTATTTAATTATCTAGTCTATTGTTGTTTTCAGGTTCTGGATCTTTTACGTTGATATCCTGTCGATACATAGCTGAGTCAAGGGCATGTACCTTGGTTGCGGGCTTATCCCCAGTGGGTGGTGTGCAAGAGGCAGCTGATCGATGACTCTCTCTCATTGATGTTTCTAACTCTCTATCTCTCTCCCTTCCTCTCTGTACAAAATCAATAAAATATATTAAAAAAAAATATGGATGGAAGGCAATTGGTTGTCTTCATACACACCCCGAGCCCAGCCAGGGATGGAGCCTGAAACCAAGGAACATGCCCTTGACCAGAACCAAACCAGGGACCCTTCAGTCCGCAGGCTGATGCTCTTTCCACTGAGCCAGACTGGTAAGGACTCATTATGTCCTAATTTGCATTTCTCTAAATCAATTTTTTTTTTAATATTCTTATTGCACATTTGTGACTCCTCTTTTCTGCTCAAGACACTTGCCCATAATTTTACTATCGCATCTATCTATGTTTTTAAAATAATTCCTAAGATAGTCTGAATAAACCCCATTCAAGTTTTCAAAGCACTTTTAATGTAATAATTTGGTAACTTTGTCTGGATGAGCTAAGCATACACTTAAGGGAACATGTAACCTCTAGTGATCAGTGGATTCACACATTAATGTTAAGATTTGCTTCAGGTCATTGGGTTTGAGGGCAGTTTCTTTGCTCCTCACAGTCCCTCAAGAGTTCAGGGTGACCACTGTTCTACCACTTAGAATGTTGCTAGTTGCCATGGCAGGAATAAAGAAGGGAAACTAAAAACCTCGCACCAGAAGTGCTATGTGTCATTTCTGCTCACATGACATTATCCAGAACTGGTCACTTATTCATACATAACCATAAAGAGATGGAAGGTGCAGGCTCCCAGACGCTCAGGAAGGAAAAGCAAATCAGTATTGCTTAGAACTAGTAATGTCTATCATGCCTGGGCATCTTCCTTATGAATGATATACATATACTTTCTATTTTAATGTTCACAATATATTTCAATTATTTCAATTTTGCTTTATGTCACATTTTAGTAAAGCACCTTCCAAAATTATTCTAAATACTGTGGGATTGGATTATGCTAATGGATTCTGTATAGTGTTTGGTTAAAAAAAAAGTGCTTACATTTTTATATTATTTTATTATTATAACAATAATGTGTTCAGCTTTAGATTTCATGATAAATTTCTATAAAATAATGAAATTACAGGTTTTTTTAATTTAAATGGAAAATTTGAAACTGGGTTTTATAAATATGCCTTCTTAATATTAGATCCTGTGCTTGAAATGGTAGTACAGTTTCCGGTCAAGGCTTTTTAATGATGATATTTTCAAGTTCTTGATATGATCATCAGTCAAGAAAGCGGTTCACAATAAGTTTGCAGAAAAAATAAAACTACCACAGTAGAAATTATACGTGACTATCCCAACAGCCTTTCTTTTTGCTTCATTAACAAATTAATGCTGAAATTGCTTATGCAAAGGGGATGGGATTTTGAAATCCATTTCAACAAAATTATTTCCAATTACTGATGAAGGTTTAATTTGCAGAACAGGCATACATTGTTAGAGCAATGTCTACAGGGAGGATAAACATTACCAAAGGGCTACATCAGCCACAAGGGATGAAAGTATCTGGTATATGTGAACACAGATTCCGAGGCTGAGGCTGTTCAGCCCATTGACAGCCTGTGCACCTACCTCAGTGCACACACAACTAAGGCTGCGGATTGAATCCCTGGACTAGCGGCACCCGGACCCCTTGACCCTGAAGGACAGAAACTCACTATAGATCTGAGTGGTAAGGATGGTATCAAGGAGGTGGGTGATGACCCCCATGCGGCAGGGATGTTGCTTATCTCTTCACCACCCGCAGAGAACCTGTGGATATCACAGCCCTGCCCTGAACTCAGGGGACCTTCCTGCTACAGCGAAGGCAACCAGAGCTGGTTGGGTAAGCTCCATATTGCTGGACTCTTTGACTCTCTTCACAATATTCTAGGCACTGATTAACTAGACGCCAAGTAGGAGGTCATAATGACATTTGCTCAATTTAACACATGAAACTGGGACACAGAAAAATAAAACGCCTTATGCAGGGTGACACAGTGCGGAGTCAGACATTGAAATCGGGGAATTGGGCGGTAACTGCTCCTCCGCATTCTAGAGACCAGCATTACTTTTCTCGAAATGAAATGAAATGGCACCACTGAAAAGAATGGGTGTGATTAGTTGATCTACAGAGGATAAGCATCGCAGATTTGCTCTTCAACAGAATAAGGGCCTTTTGCATTCATTATCACTCTGCTTCTTTCTTAGCTAACAAAATGGATGGAAGGAAACTAGTTGCTTACAAGTTTAATATATCAGAATGATGTGATGAAAATTGTGGCGATTAGAAGTTGTGATTTGTACAGTTCTTTAAAGTTTTACATGTTTTAACATGGTGTTAATTAAATTGATCAAATTGTGTTGAATAGTTTTTCTCAGGGTGAAACAAGTAGAATTTTAGTTGCCAGAATTGATCATTCATTAAGTTACGACTTGAGTAGGTACATTATTTTAGCAACGCAGCTTCCCTATTCTCTTGTAACAATAAAAAATAAAAAATAAAATAAAATAAAATAAACACCCACATATACAATAAGGAAATCACTTTAAATAATGCCATTCTGAGGATTATTAATTAAGCATGCTCTCAGTTCATTGCCTGGAGATTTGACTAGTTAGTATGACTATTTAAATTCTATAGATAAATGAGTATCGCTATAGATTTCCTTAAAGCATATAATTACATTAGAGAAACTATACTAGCAGATTAGATTAGTAAAATAAATCTGGCCAATTTTTCTGACACCCAGATCTTTAGAAATATTTACAAACTTTTAAGTATTCATCTTTTTTCTGTGAATGCAATTGACCTAATACATCTTTTTTTTATAATTACTAGTTTTTCTGTCTTATTCTTTATAAATTAAATAACTTTCTTATATTTTTAAGATTTTAATTCTTTTTAGTTGTGTTGTGCCAGAATCATCTCTAAGTCTATGTCCTATCTGAATTTTCTTCATGTTATTTGTTTAGTAGAATATCTGCTTGGGTTGTTTTCACACCCTTCAAATTTTGCCTTTTTTTGTACTTTTAGCACATTTTATTTTGTAATGCTTGTTGACATCAAGCTTGGACAAAGGGCATACATTTTGAGTGTACGGTTTGGTGAATTTTTTTATATGTGCCACCCATTGTAATGGCCACTCAGATCAAAATATGGAATATTGCTAGCACCCCAGAAAGTTCCCTCGTGCCTTTTCCAAGCCAAATCCCACTCTCCACCCCTCACTCCCTTACCCACAGAGTAACCTTCTACCACCATACATTAGTCTTGTTTGTTCTTCAAATTCATATAAATGGAGTCATACATTATGTACTTTTTTTTGTCTACTTTTATTCACTCATCATTATGACGGTGAGATTTATCATGCTGTTGCAAGTAGCCATAGTTTTACTTTGTAGCTGTGTGGTTCTCCACTGAATAAATACTCCATCATTTATTTATCCAGTCTACCATTGATGGGCATTTGAGTTGTTTCCAATGTAGGGTTATTATGAATATGCTGTTTCAAATTGCACAACAAATCTTACAAACATATTTGCATGGGTATATGCACTAATTTCTCTGGAACCTGTTTATGTAACATCTATAGTAATGAAAGTGTAATATTTTAATTAGGCCAGGTGACCTTCTAGACAAAGCTGGGGCTGCAAGAGAAGCTCGGGTCCAGGTGCCAGAGGGAAACCGGTGATGGCACCCAAGGGAAGGAAGGCCTACTCTTGCATGAATTTCGTGCATCGAGCCTCTAGTGTATTATAGATGCATAGAAAGGTATATGCAAAATTTTGGGGTCAAGTGTTGTATATATATTTAGGATTAGAAGATAAAGCAAGGTTTCCAAAGTGGCCATCCAAATTGACACTCTAAAGAGCAATATAGGAGAACTCTAATTGCACGACCACTTTGCCAAGATGTTATATTATTGGTCTGTTTAATTATAGTGGTCCTCATGAGTGTGTAGCTGAATTACATTGTGTTTATTATTTTTCTCTCAATGTTTAACCACATTGCTCTGGCTTCTGCATCAATGTTTCTAAGGAAAACATTGCCTAGGGTAGCAGAGTACTAAAGTTATTGCATATAAACCATCAGGGGAGGACTCAATTTTCTGTTCCACGACATTTAATAAAAATTATAGTCACAGAAAATCTGTATCAACTTTATATTAGGCCTTTATGTATACATAAAATTATTATATTTCAATGTATTCATTAATGAATTCAATTACTACATTTCCTAGTGCCGAAACTTTGTTATATAACTACAATAAAATAGAGTTTATTATGTTATTAGTGTATTGCTCAATTCCATTTGCTTAGAATTCCATGTTTTTAGAATGCTTCTATCAGTTTGCACAGGTGAGCTTGGTTTGTTGACTTATTTTTATGTACTTCATTTGGTGGCATTATATCAAAGTTATTACAAAGCTTCATAAAATGAATTGGAAAATTTTTATGGTTTCTCTTCTCCAAAACTAGTTAGACCTTATTGATTACATCAAGTTCAAAGCAAGGTATTTGCCTGTCTCTAGCCTGATGCTTTTTATGGAAAACAACACATTGACAGTGATTTCTTCTGCGGCATTTGCTTACTAATGTTTTCTTAGAGGCAACGCCCTAACCTGGCTAAAGGCATGGACTCTCCTGCCCGAAGCTCACCGTTAGTTTCTTGGTTCCAACACTTACTAGCTTGGTGCCTTTAGGCCAATTACTTACCCTTCAAAGCCTCCATTTCTCCATTGAAGCAAAGGAAAGATAAGAAGAATGGTAATGCCTACCTCATAAGGCTGTTATGACGACATAAAGAATTAAAACATGTAAAGCTCACAGAACAGTGCCTGGCACAGAATTAAGCAGCATTTGGTACTATGATTTCACCTCTTCTGGAGGCAATCTGAATAGCTTACATAGTTGTAGAAAACGTATTTCCACAAATTAAATTGCAGTCTCTGGGCAGAACCATCTTTTTTGCATTTTTAAATTTCCTTTGTATCTCTGTCATTTCCCCATTATCATTTTTTATTCTTTATTGGTGTATCTTTTTTTTTTTTCTTGATTTGTTTTGCTAACAATTTTATAGCTTTGTATTTTTCCCCAAAGAACCAGCACAGATTTATTCATTATTTTTAAATGAATTAGAGACCCGGGCCACGCATTTGTGCATCAGTGGGGTCCCTCAGCCTGGCCTGTGGGATTGGGCTGAAACTGGCTCTCCAACATCCCCAAGGGGTCCCTGATTTCAAAAGGGCTCAGGACAGGCTAAGGGACCCCACTGTTGCATGATCAGGGATAGGGAGGATGCGGGAGGTTGGCCATCTAGGGAGAGCTCCAGGGTATGTTTAGCCTGTCTCACTCAGTTCCAATCAGCCAGACCCCAGCAGCAAGCTAACCTACAGGTGAGGGTGTCTGCCCCTGGTGGTCAGTGCACATCATAGCAACTGGTCGACTGGTTAACTGTCTCCCCCCTGGTGGTCAGTGCATGTCATAATGAGCGGTTGAATGGCCTTAGCATATCATTTGTATATTATGCTTTGATTGGATAAATGGCTAACCAGTCAGCCAGACACTTAGCATATTAGGCTTTTATTATATAGGATAATTTTCATTTTCTCATTTATTATTTTCAGCTTTTATCTCTATTTATTTCTTTGTTTTCTTCAGATTTATATGACTTTTTTAAGTTCTTATATCAGGTGCTTGATTTTTTCTTTTTGCTCTTTCTTAATTATTTACTTACAGTTATTTTATTTCCTCTATATGTCAAAGGTTCTAATACGCATTATTTTAGTTATTTTTATTTTCCAAATATAAATTATTTTGGTACAGAATTTTTTACCAAATAATTCTTTATGAAAGATTCTATCTGTTGTTTTTTTCTTGTTGTTTCAATTTTTTCTAATAAATATTGCCTTATTCACTACTTTTATTATGAATTTCTTTAGGTGTTTTTACTATTTTTCTTCTTTTTTGTTTTTATGGTATTTTTCTATTTGTTTTTCATGTTTAATTTTATTTCTTATTATCTAATTTGAATGTAGGTAATTTATTACCATACCTACTAAACTGTACAATGTCTATATTGTATTTTTTTAAATATGTTTTTATTGATTTTTTACAGAGAGGAAGGAAGAAGAATAGAAAGTTAGAAACATTGATGAGAGAGAAACATCAATCAGCTGCCTCCTGCACACTTCCCACTGGAGATGTGCCCACAACCAAGGTACATGCCCTTGACCAGAATTGAACCTGGGACCCTTGAGTATGCAGGCCTATGCTCTATCCACTGAGCCACACCGGTCAGGGTTATATTCTATTTTTTCACCCTCCAACATTATAGGAACTTTAAGAACTTTAAGAAGAATAACAACCCTCTTATATGTTTTTATTGTTCCACAGTCTAGTGCTATCATATTGGCCCTAATAAATTATCATCATTATTATTACTATTTTTTAACGTTGACAGTATTACAGATGATCCCCACCCCTCCGCAACCCCCAGCCTTTGCCCCTTTCCACTCAACCTCCACCCTACCCCAGACCTTCACACTAATATCTGTGTCCTTTGGCAATGCATACACACATGTAAGTTCTTTGGTTAATCTCTTCTCATAATCCCTACATCCTCCACTCTGAGATCTGTTTCATTTATAATGATTTTTTCTTTGCACATCATTCTTTCTTACCTCACTCTTTCTTTCTAAAGTCATTCCCCTACTTCCTCAGATTCCTCCGTTAGAATTTAATTTTGTCTCTATTTCTGGCAGATATTATTAGTATTCAGTAACCCCTCACTTCCCTGATACTATACAGTCGTGTGTAGTTCAGTATAGCCCTTTGACTACTTTCTGGCTAAGGAGGTGAAAAGCTCTTTCTCCCCAATACATGAGAATTCTGTGCCAATATTATGTCAGAAGATACAAGTATACAAATTGCTAAGTAAAACATTTGGAAATAATTACCTTTGAGAACCGCTAAAAGCGTAGCAAAATTTGTACAATTAAGAAATAAATGTTTAATGTTTTAGCCCCTGAGATTTGAAGTAATTTGTGCTGGATCATAAATTAGCGTTATTCTAATATATTTTGTTTATTTGAAAAGTTTTCTTATTTTAATTTCTTTATTAAGATGTTACATATGTGTCTTTATTTCCCCATTATCTCCCTACCCCTCCCTCAATCATGCACTCACTCCCCTGTTGTCTGTGTCCATTGGATAGGTTTATATGCATGTATATAAGTCCTTTGGTTTATCTCTCTCCCTTATCCCCACCCTCCCCTACCTTCTCTCTGAGTTTGATGGTCTGATCGGTGTTTCTCTGTCTCTAGATCTATTTTTGTTCATCAGTTTATGTTGTTCATTATATTCCATAAATGAGTGAAATCATGTGATATTTATCTTTCTCTGACTGGCTTAATTCACTTAGCATAATGCTCTCCAGTTCCATCCATGCTGTTGCAAACAGTAAGAGCTCCTTTTTTACCACAGCGTAGTATTCCATCGTGTAGATGTACCACAATTTTTTAATCCACTCATCTGCTGATGGGCACTTAGGCTATTTCCAAACCTTAGCTATGGTGAATTGTGCTGCTATGAACATAGGGGTGCATATATACTTTCTAACTAGTGTTTCTAGTTTCTTGGGATATATTCCTAGAAGTGGGATCACTGGGTCAAATGGGAGTTCCATTTTTACTTTTTTGAAGAAACTCCATACTATTCTGCACCAGTCTGCATTCCCACCAGCAGTACATGAAAATTCCTTTTTCTCCGCATCCTCTCCAGCACTTCTTGTTTATTGATTTGTTGATGATAGCCATTCTGACAGGTGTGAGATGGTACCTCATTGTCATTTTGATTTGCATCTCTTGGATGATTAGTGACTTTGAGCATGTTCTCATATGCTTCTTGGCTTTCCTTCTGTCTTTGAAAAGTATCTATTTAGGTTCATTGCCTATTTTTTGATTGAGTTGTTTATCTTTCTTTTGTTAAGTTGTATGAGTTCCCTGTAAATGTTAGAGATTAAGCCCTTCTTGGTGATAAGATAGGCAAATATGTTCTCCCAAAGCCACGGTTCTCAAAACAGCCTGATACTGGCACAAGAACAGACATAGAGATCAATGGAATAGAATAGAGAACCCAGAAATCGATCCAAGCTACTATGCTCAATTAATATTCAACATAGGAAGCATGAACATACAATGAAGTCAAGATAGTGTCTTCAATAAATGGTGTTGGGAAAATTGGACAGATACATGCAAAAAAAATGAAACTAGACCATCAACTTACACCATAGACAAAAATAAACTTAAAATGGATAAAGGACTTAAACATAAAACAGGAAACTATAAAAATATTAGAAGAATCCACAGAAAGCAAAATCTCAGACACATGCCAAAGCAATTTTTTTACTGATCCTGATCCTAGGGCAATGGAAACTAAAGAGAAAATAAACAAATGGGACTACATCAAAATAAAAAGCTTTTTCACAGCAAAAGAAACCACCAACAAAACAACAAGAAATCCTACTGCATGGGAGAACATATTTGCCAATGAAAAGTTTGCTTTTTTCTTGCTATTTAAAATAGTTTTATTGCACACATAATTCTAAGTTATCAAATATCTTTTCTCTGAGCTTTTATATTATACTATTGGATTTCGGCATTGATTTTCTTCTGTTGAGAAATCTTTTAATTGTCCAAATTTTATTCCTTATGTATAACTTGTTTTATCTCTGATGTTGTTTTTTCTCTGATGTTTTTTAAGATTTTCCTCTTTACTTCTTATTTTCTGCAGTTTCACCACAATTTTCTATAAGCATAAATTTCTCATGTTTATCTAGATTGGTGGGTGTCTTGTTTTCTTGTAATCTTTAATCTATATTATCTCTTCAAGTAGTTCCTTTTCTCCACTTTTTTCTATCCTCTTTTTCCAGAAGCCTACTTCCGTAGGTTAAACATCATTCTTTTCTCCCTACACCTTAACCTTTTTCTTAATTTTCATTTTCTATCTCTCTGGGGTGCCTGCTCCTTAATTACTGCAGTAATACCTGAGAGTACATTTATTCTGTGCTGTGTCTAATTTGTATCCTTTGAGTTATTTCACTATTTTCTATTTCTAAAAGTTACATTTGCTTCCTTTTCAGATCTGCCCATTTATTTTTAAATTGGCTTTTTTTTTTTTGTCTTTCTGTCACTTTTTATGTCTTTAAACATTTCATCTGTAGTTATGTAGGTGTTTTAGTTTGTTTCAAGGGTACTTACTCTAGGAAAACCTTTCTGAATTCTTCTACCCTGATAGATCAATAATTTCTATTCACAATTTTTTCTCTCAGGGGTCAGGAGGTGGTTTACAGCTGAGTTAGAGCATCCAGTGTTACTAATGAACAATCAATCCTGGACTATATTTTTCATTTGTAGGTAATGTATTCTCTCTATATTGGCTTTTGAGTTTTTAGTGTATCCTTAGAGTTTATAAAGGTTATCAGAATGTGTTTGTGCAAGTTAAATTCTTCATCATTCCTACCAGAAATATAATAAGCTCTTTCAATTTGAGATTACTTAGTAAACTCGATCTTCAGCTCAGGGTTTTTTGTTTTTGTTTTGTTTGTTTGTTTTTATTTGTTAAGTAATGTATATTCCTTATCTATTCTTTCCTTTCCTATGTGGGTTATTTTTATTTTAGGTTCCTAAACCTAGCAACTACATCTTTTATTTTTTTTTCCTCTCATAATTGTTATTTCCCTATCTTAAGGCCTTGAGAGAATTCATGCTCTTTAACCTCAAAGACATTATTTTTTTTAAGTGTCTTGTTACTCTCATCCATAGATACCCATTGTAAGGTTACACTGTGAGAAATCAGGATTGAGAATATTTAGAAATTTCCCATTATTGCACAAATCTGAAAGCCAAGTCAGCACTGGAAATGTTTTGGGCCTGAGCAGTTTTGTTTCCTCACATTAGTACAAAGAACTGTCAGGAGTTAAGAAGGCTGAAAGGAGCGGGGAGCTTCCTCTTGACTGGAGGCCTGACAACCCCAACCGACGGGAGGCACAAGGTGCTGGGTGATAAGACTGATAAAATGAAGAAAATCTCGAAAAAGCTTTCTTTCTGGAGTTGGGCACCAACAAGAACAGACAGAAGTCTGCCAGCACCTTGTGTCTCAAAGGCTTTTAATTCAGGTCTCAGCAGTGAGTACTGAATGGATTTATTTGGGAAAGTATGGTTTGTAACTCCAGAAAGATATTCTATGTGATGCTTTCTATCTCTTTAAAAGCTAGGTGTTTTTTCCCCCCTATTTTTTATCTGCTTATAAAACTAGCTAGAGGCCAAGTGCACGAAATTCATGCACAGGTAGGGTCCCTAGGCATGGCTAGTGATCAGGGCCAATCAGGGCCTTCTGGCTTTCCAACAGAACATTCCTTCTGCGTCCTTCCTTTGTTCCACACTGCCCCCTTGTTGCCAGCATACATCATAACAAGTGATCAGTCTCCCTGTTGAACTCTAGAGGGGACACTTTGCATGTCAGCCCTTTATATATATAGATTATATTGTGACAAATGTCCTATTTATTTTAATTGGTCATTATTTGTTCCAGGTATTGAATTCCCTCCTGTGAGATGCATTACTCTACACCCAGTCATCACAGACAGTGAACACACAGCAAAGTGGCTTCTATCTTGAAGTGTTGGAAATACAGAAATGAGCATACTTCCTGCCCATTTACCTGGAGGGAGTTCTCCTTCTCCTCAGAATCTTGAACCATGCTGGCCTCATGGACGAGAATGATTTAGTCCTCCTCAGCTCCTTTTGACCTTCTTGGTGATCAGTACACTATGCTTCTTGAAGTACATTCTTCCCAGTCTGCTACTTTCCTGAGCTCAATCCACAATTCCAGGCAAAGTGCCAAAGCACTGCAGCTTCTCCCCACATGGACCCCAGTGGAACCCAAGGCTTTCCTTAAGCCATATTGCCTATGGGTCCGTTACTGTAGCATTTTTTTTTTTTGCTTTATTTTAAACAACATGTTCTTCAAATAGCTATTTATGGGAGAAAAAAATACATTGAGAGTTGGACTTATTTAAGCATCTAGAAATTGTATTTTTTCTAAAAATAGGTTTGTTGAGATTGCTTCTATGTATTTTTCTCTATAAGACATTTCCCATGAACCTCTGGATTAGACTGTGAGGAGAATTATTACAAGTGCCAAACAATCAGTTAGTAGCTCTGGCCTTTATAGTTTCATGTAAATTAAATCTTCTTCGTTTGCCAAATCTTGGGAGATTTCTATTATTTCCTGAGGCAGACAGAATGGAGTTAGGACTAGATTCTTCCATATCTTCTGAATAAAGTACTCATATAAGAAGGATGATAAATATTTCCCCCTTGTCATAAATATGGCCTTGGTACTACCCTAGCAGTCATTCACTCTGAGAGCCTTCCTCCTATCTCCTTCTGAACATTAAACATTGGGAATAGCTCTCCCTGCACAATGAAAGCTTTACTACCACTGTTATATAGTGCCTGCATTCTGCGTCCATGTCCAACATCAATAGATCAGAAGCATACCCTAAAGCACATCCATCCTATATATCAGGAGAAAGGTGAAACATTCTAAAGCAATTAAAATGCAAGTTAGTGGCTTTATGTCATAGCTAAGAAAAGACAAACTAGGACTCTTTAGTATTGCTTTATTCGGATGTATTAATAATTCTCATTCTCAGTATTTATACTGGAGACAGAATATCCTGGACCTGTTCTATTACACCTTTACAAAGGGAGACATCCCAGCACCTTCTAGACTTTTCTATCTAGTGTATGGATAACTTCCATAAGCTCCCTCAGCCACCTCAGCCCGAATCTCATGATAATTGGTTTATGACCATGCCCTAATCCACCAACTTATTACAGACCCAGATAACTCCTTTCCAGGCTTGGCTTTGAGTTGAACCCCAGCCTGTGAACACTTACCTGTCCCATTTCCAAAAGTTCAATTGATTGCACTCCATAGTTTCTCTAGAGACTTAAGAGCTGGGAAAATTCTGAATGCTATTGCTGTTACTTCGAAAGCTTGTTCTCATTCCACAGAATGAAATATTTATTCCCTAGAGAAGCTAAGAAAGCTAAAGAGCATGTTCAGTCATCTTCCCATTATCACCTCTGAACGCTTCTACTGCTTATTCCATTAGGCAACTGAATGACTCAAAGCCAAGTGTTTTTAAACCCAAGTGTAAAGTCCTATATTTTTGTCTAAAATTACAACTACACTGCAGTGCAGAAAAGGACATTCTGAAATTAACCAAAGGGTTTTATGTAACATCCAAACACTGAGGGCATTTCTGAACTAGTTCCCCAAAATTTATCCTATCCAATATAATAAAAGGCTAATATACAAATAGATTGAAACCATTGACAGAAAAATCTCAGACATCTCTAGTAGCAATATGTTTACAGATAAATCTCCTAGGACAATAGAAATTAGAGAGAAAATAAACAAATGGGACTACTTCAAAGTAAAGAGCCTCTGCACAGCAAAAGAAGCCATCAATAAAATAACAAGAATGCCAACACCAATGGGAGAACATACTTGCCAATGATACATCTGATAAGGAGTTAACCAAAATCTACAGGGAACTTATACAACAAAAGGAAGATAAAATATCCAATTAAAAATGGGCAAAGAACCTAAGTAAACACTTCTCCAAACAGACATACAAAAGGCCAAAAGTCATATGAAAAAGTGTTCAAAGTTGCTTTCATTTTTCATTACTCTCTCTTGACTTCACCATTTTAGGTTTTCATCTTCACCACTCCATGGAAACTAATCTTGCTCTTCATCAATAATTCATTGTCATATCTTGGTCAATGATGACATTCATTGTTTCATATCCAATGGTCATGGTTTGCCTTCTTAAATGATCTCTCAGGAGCATTTGACCCAACTGCTCATACTTTTTCCTTTCAAACACCTCTTCATTTAATGCAATGGATTTTTTTCAGATTTCTTCCTTTCTCACTATGGTCATTTCTCCTTTGTCTCTTTTCTTTGGATTCTACATGTCTTCCTGATTTCTAAAATCAGCATCCTCCAGAGCTTCCTGTTCTCTGACTACACCTCATCTTGAGATAACCTCATTCAATACCGCAGGTTGGTGTCACCCATGTATCATGGCTCCAATAAGTATCCCTTTGCTTCAACATGCCCCCTGGTATTTACCCAACTATTTATATGACATCTCTACTTGATATGTTATAGTAATATTAATAGTGATATCTGGTAGCTCAACTCCTACTGACCTTATTAAATCAACTTTTCCCTACATTTTTCCTCAACCCTAAATTGTTTCGGTGTTATAAGAGCTGTTCTAGCCATTAAACACAGAATACCTTGATTCTTTTTGTATGTCACACCCCACCAGCAGTCTGTATCTTCCCCTACCTTGGCAACTGAATAACCCTCTCATATTCTCTCTGCTTCTTCTTTCTACACCCATGCTGAAATCAGTTATTGCTATGTAATAAATTTTCTCAAAGAACATTGAGTGTCAAACAACAATAATTTCATTGTTTTCCATAGTTTTGTGTTTTGATTGGGCTCGCTGAGCAATTGCTCTGTTGGTCTCACTTGTTATCTTTAACACAGTTGCAGTTGAATAGAATTAGGACACTGAAAATTGGAACCCCTCTCTTCATGTACTCACAGGACATGTTCTCTTTATGATATCTTTTCAGTAGAGTAAGCTGACAACATATATGGTAGCATGAGGTTTCCATGGTGAGTTTTTCCAAGAGAGGGGAAGCAGAAGCTGATAGTCCTCTTTTAAAAAAATGCTGACTTAGAACAGGTGCAGCATTGCTTCTGTCACATGTTACTTATCCCAGCCCAGATTCACTGTGGTGGGAGAGGATTGCACCAGGGTATGAATTCTGAGACACATGGTCCATTCAGGGCCATCCATCTTCGGAGACCTGCTGCCACATTCTCCAGAGTGATCCTTTAAAGACATATATCATGTAACTCTGCTCCTCACACTCCAAAGAATTTCCATCACACTGAAAATAGATTTTAAAGTTTTTAATATGGCCTACCAGAGCCTACATGATCTTGCCTCTGAGCACCACTCTAATATTATTTACTGCCATTCTCCGGAAATTCCAAGCACAAGTATACAGATATTCTAAATCATCTGGATAATTCCTTCCATGTTTTCATTCATCTTAGATTTATAGTCTCTGGTGGACTGTAGAAAAATCACAGCTAAATAAAGCCACAGATGCAAGATAAGTGAATAAGAAAATAGGATTGTTTCTGCAGAACCAAGAATTTCACAAATATAATTTATATCACGTTATGGGGTGTGAGTGCCTATAAGGGGTCATCATATTCATCACATGTCCTGATCATTGCATTAACAGGCTGAGGAGATATTATTTTTCTAGTTTTTAATATAAAAAGTCAAATCCATTAACCAAGGTGATTTGGCTAATGTCAGAGATATAAACACAATTTTTCTAATTACTTGCTTAGTGTTCTGACTACTTTCTGATAATAATAGACCAGATAGGAGAAACTCTGAGATATCAGATTATTGCAAAATATAGATGATCTGTGTCAATTTATTCTTGTTGGTTGCTGTCTTATCTCCTTGACTCAGTTATTAAATAAAAATTATATTACAAGGTATTCCTTGACATTACCTTTTTTACATAATAGATGCATGAGAACAAACTGTAGTCTTCAAAGAACTACATTGTGCTTTTTAAAAAAAAAAATTTATTGCTATCAGAGAAGAAGGGAAATGGGGAGAGAGAGAGGCAGAAGTATCAATGATGAGAATCATCGATCTGCCTCCTTCACACTCCCTGCAGAAGATAGAGCCCCAACCTGGGCATGTGCCCTGACTGGGAATCAAACCATAACCACCCAGTTCATGGCTTAATGCTCAACCACTGAACCACACCAGCCAAGCAGAACTATTGTTTTTAAAATGGCTAGAATGAGTTAAAATTCTCCTTACCCTGGTATTTTTTCTTTCTTTTATTTTAATATATATTTTATTGATTTTGTACAAAGAGGAAGGGAAAGAGATAGTGAGAAACATCGATGAGAGAGTCATCGATCAGCTGCCTCTTGCACACCCCCTACTGGGGATATGCCTGCAACCAAGGCACATGCCCTTGACCGGAATCGAACCCGGGACCCTTCAGTCCCCAAGCCGATGCTCTATCCATTGAGCCAAACTGGTCTCGGCACCCTGGTATTTCTTCATTTATTCATAAATTTACCCAAACCACTATGCTCAATTAATATTTGACAAAGGAGGCAAGAACATACAATGGAGTCAAGACAGTCTCTTCAATAAATGGTGTTGGGAAAATTGGACAGATACATGCAAAAAAAAAAAAATGAAACTAGAACACCAACTTACACCATACACAAAAATAAACTCAAAATGGAGAAAGACTTAAACATAAGATGGGAAACCATAAAAATACTAGAGGAATCCACAGGCAGCAAAATCTCAGGCATATGCCGAAGCAATTTTTTCACCAATGCATCTCCTAGGGCTGTGGTCAGCAAACTGTGGCTCGCGAGCCACATGCAGCTCTTTGGCCCTTTGAGTGTGGCTCTCCCACAAAATACCACAGCCTGGGCGAGTCTATTTTAAAGAAGTGGCGTTAGAAGAAGTTTAAGTTTAAAAAATTTGACTCTCAAAAGAATTTCAATCGTTGTACTGTTGATACTTAGCTCTATTGACAAACGAGTTTGCCAACCACTGGCCCAGGGCATTGGAAACTAAAGAGAAAATAAACAAATGGGACTCCATCAATAATATCTTTAAGTGCTAGTTATCTCCTGTTTCTGAAATGCCTTTGTAGTGTTTGCCACAACTTCAAAATGAATAAAAGATGGGCTCTCTATTCAAAAGGAGTTTGAAGATTCCCAAAGGAATGAGAAAGAGGTACATAGCAATGTAAGGGACAAAGCAAGAGATTCAGCCGCAATGCAAGATAACTAAAGTAAAGGTGGGTGTGCTAAATGTTCCAAAGGAGTTCACTGCTTCCTATTGGAAGGTCTCAAATTATTGCTGACCCCGAGCATAGCCTGCTTCTCACTCCATACCCAGGAATAGGTGCTTCTCAACTTTGATCAAAACAGTTATTTTCCCATGAATATTGGAGGAGCTTTACAAGACATAGTTATTCTTTTGGGCAATTTCTAAGCTACACTTAGTTGATTTGATTATCTGCCAAATGTGATCAATCTGGCTCACACTGATAAAGTCTAATTGCGGCATATACTTCAAAATTGGCTTCGTCTTTCAGACAAACATCACGCTCTGCGTTTGTACTGTGTTCAGTATTACAGGTTAGAGAGGGAGGGCAGTCCAAACATTTTCATCACCGGTTTCAGAAGTCTGACAAGCCATGCTTGCAGAGAGCCAGGGCAGCCTCTCGGGTAGCACCTCAGCCTCAGGCATGTGCTGATGTAGCAAAATAGAAACAGAAGTTACAGGAACGGAGTGGGGCATGTTTCCGGAGCAGTACACCCATGACTGTATTGTTTCAAAAACAGACTGACATCTTCTTTATTAACAACCGCGTGAACTGTCTATCATTTTATGGGAACCCAGAGGTTACCTCTGATCTCAGCAACAGGAAGAGTTGTGCTTCGGCAGAGAAACTCGTTATTGGACTCTGGGAAACAAATAACGGTTTGTGTCCCTTTTCTAGCAAGTGCATTGTATTTCACGATTTTGATGGTTAATTTTGTTTCAACTCGACTAGGCCATGGTGTCCAGATCTGTGGTCAACCATTAGTCTGGATATTTTTCTGAGGGTGTTTTGGAATGACATTAACCTTTAAAACAGATGACTCTCTGTGGGTGAGCCTCAACCAATCAGCTGCAGACCTGAATAGAACGAAACAGGACCTCCCCTGAGCAATGCGGAATTCTGTTAGCAGATGGCTTCAGACTTGGATGGAAACATTGGCTTTGTGGAGCCTCTAGCTTTAAGACTGCAGCCCGCCCTACAGGGTTTGGATTTTGCAGGCTTCCATAATCATGTGAGCCAATTCCCTAAAATAAACCATTTAAACAGAAATTTAAACACAGTTTTTGTTCTGTTTATCCAGAGAATAGCTCACTAATATAATGGCACACATTTTGCATACTGTGCGTTCTTTGGGCCTTTCTTATTTTTAATTGCTCTTTGGTTGATTTATCTTACCAAGTTTCATTTATCTTGGGAAAGTGAAAATCAGCCCCCGATGGCCAGCAGCTAATCCGGCCCTCATGGCTAAGCCCTGGCATTCTCCTATGAATGTGACTTCTTTCAGACAACATCCACATCAGACAAGGCCAATCTGGGACACTGATGGATCAAGACAAAAACAAGACAATAATCATATCTTAATACAGATAAAATATTAACGTTGTCTAAACAACAAAAATGTCTAAACAACCCCTATCCTGGCCAATAGGAATGGAAATTACACAATTTTAGCCTCAATCTAATCTGCTTCCCTTTAGAAAAGATTTATTAAGATAGAATTACCCCCTGAATTATTCTCTGACAGCATCCAGTCCGCGGCAAAGCCTGATTCCTCAACCCTCTTCAATATAAATAAGCCCACGCCCAAATTTTATTTTTAAAAGTTATTTCTAAAACTCACTTACTGAGTTGACTCACAGTTCTTGATGGTATACATCTTTCCTTGCTGAAACAGGCAATAGATGCAACTTGTTCAACTAGTTATATTTCAGATGGTCTTTGGCTAGAGAGCATTGGAAGTCTTCACTTATATGTATCACCAGTTGCCTTAAGTTATTTTAAAATCAAACTTAGATGATGTGAAATATTTAAGCAATAGTAGCATGAAATGTGAAATTTTAAAAAACCTACAAGAGTTTTCTATTCTGAACACATTTTCAATTATACAATTGACTGATTTCAATGTGTTTTGGGGTATCTTATGGTTACAAACCAATATTGAATATGCAAAGCGCTCGGGAAGTTGCTGTCTTAGAGCACTAACTTGATCCCAAATAGTCATATTGCATTCTTTTCCTGGAAAAAAAAAAAAGCTATGGTTTTTAATTATTTTAATTCCTGGGTCTATCAGTAGCCTGTATCTATTAAATACTTTTTAACTGCCACTGTTAGTGCACCACAAAAAAGGGGGGAAATGAAGGATGTATAAATTCTAACTCTACTTGGGAGGTAATGGAATGATACAGTTAAAATCACAAATGATTTTAAAAGAAAAGATAAAAAAATCATGTACAGAAATAAGTACAATGAGAAAACACAAATATAACAAAGATAAATACAATTATAGCAAAACAATTTAAGCTTCTCTTTCTAGACAAATGGAGTTCTAACGCTGGGATTTTCAGCCTTTTTCTTCTCATGGCACACAAACACACAAAAAAGTATGATTTTTGAATCTTTCACACTGGACAGCTATTGTGGTGTTGACTGTTGTCATTTTTATTTTTCAATTTAAGGGAAAATAGGTCAGTGCCCCTGACTAAATAGTCAGGCATTGCATGTTTTAAAAATTCTTGTGGCACACCAGTTGAAAATCGCTGCTAGGGACTTAATTATCCCTCCCTCTTAAAACAATAAAAAAGATTGAAACATATAAAACAATGTCTAAAGGCATTGGACAAATGGCAAAAAAGACAGTGATCTCTGACAAATGCAATGAAGAGAGCCTTATAATTGCCCCCGTTTTCTGCCCTGAAAGCATTTCCAGGCCACCAATGGGGAAGGGAGAGCCTAGGCAGAGAATCTGAGTTGTGAGGAGATGAGGTTAGAGCCCAAGTAAAGCAAAGCAGCTAGAGTTCACCAAACATAATTCTAGAAAGAAGAGGACTGCACAGAAAAAGAATCCTGAACTCTGCAGAAGACCCTCTTGCATGTTTGACATTTCATACTGAGCAGCGCTTGTGAGTACAAGATTGGAGGCTGGGGAAAGAACCATACCATAGGCTTAGAGGGAAGGGTAATTGGCACTCACACAAGACTGAAAACAATGCTCATTTCTATCAGTCAAATGGCAAAAATTATACTTTGTGGGGGCATCAGATAAAGTATTCTAAAAGTACTCTTATCTAATAGTTAAAAACCCACAAAGGTACATGGTTTGGAAAGGGGAGTGACATTCCTGTGATTTTATTCTTCTCAAAACTTAGCCTCTGTTCTCATTAATCTCTATTATTTTTCTGGTTCACTGATTTTTTTCCCCCTACCTGTATTATTTCCTTTCTTTTGCTTGCCTTGGATTTATTCCATTTACTCTTTCTAGTATCATGAATTGAAAACTGAGGGTATTTTTTTCCCCCTCTAATGTAGAACTTTAATGTTATAAATTTTCTTCTAACTTCTTCTTTAGTCTGTGCAATTTAGCCTTTTTCAAGGGCTTGCTCTATAAATATAAGTTATTTCAAATTGATTGAGCATATTATTAACGTTCTCGACATCCTTACTGGTTTTCTGTCTACTTTTCTATTAATATTGAGAAGCAGTATTGAAATATTCAGCTGGATTTGTTTGTTTTTCTTTGTAGTACTTTAGTTTTTGCTTGACATACAGTGAGGTTCTGTCATTACATACATTAATAATTAGGAATGCTAAGTCTTCTTAAATAATTGACTCGTTAGCATCATGCAATCATTCTCTTCATTGCTGGTAATCTTTATTCTAAAACCTATTTCGTCTGATAGTAATATAGCACCACAGATTTCTTTTGATTTGTATTATCATGGTATATTTTCTCATTATTTTACTTGTAATATATTTCTGTCATTTTATATTGCTTTATGTTTTTTCTTATTTCCTTATCCTCTGATGACTTCATTATATAATGCTATAATATATACTATTTATGTACAGTATGTAGATGTAGATCCAGATATCCGCTTGAAGTTTTCCCACAAACCTGTGATGTTAACTTTAATTAGTTCACTCTTTTTCTCAGTTTCTATTTTAAATATTTTTGTTGATAACTTCTGCAAGGTCACTGATTTCTTCCTTCTGTAATATATAATCTATTGTTGATCTCATTCTGTGTTCATCATATTGGACATTGTCGTTTTCATCTTGAGAAGTTTGATATAGGAGATATTTTTTTATGTCTCTACTTAATATGTTCAATCTTTCCCTGGTTTCTTGAACACATGGATTATAATGACATAGCTATTTTAATATTTTTATCTACTAACTCTGTTATGTGTGTCATTTTGAAATTGTTTCATCGATTTTTACTTTTATTCCTCCTTATGAATCATATTTCCTGCACTTTGGAATACCAGATAATTTTCTACTATATACAAATGTTATGAATTTCACCTTGTTGTATTTTGGATACTTTTTTATTTCTATAAATATTCTTTACCTTTATTCTGGGACAGAGATAAATCACTTGGGAACAGTATAATTACTTTGGGTCTTGCTTTTAAACATTTGTAGACACGACCAAAGCAATATTTACGCTTATGGTAAATTTTCCCCACTACTGAGATTAAAGTCTTTTGAGAACTTTTCCTGATGCCCCAAGAATTAAGAGGTTTTCCACTCTGACTGGTGGAGGACAGGACCTATTCTTAATACCAGTTAAAGTATTGTTTTCTCTAATCCTTTCAAGTGGCTCTTCCTGTGTCTCAGTTTCTCTGATGCATGTACTTATAAGTATACCCCTAATGACATCCACGGGAACTCTGCAGCTCTCTCTTCTCCTATACTCTGCCATGCCAACTCAAGTCACCCTGGCCTCCACTGACTACCAGCTCTACCTGCACAGGTGTTGTCTGAGTTTTCTCTCCAGGAAGTTGGGGTAATGTTCAAGTTCACCTTATTTGTTTTCATCTCCCAGGCATCATTGTCCTCCGTTGTCAGATGTTTAATATTTTGAAAACTACTTTCATATATATTATAGTTATTTCAGAGGTTCACTTTAGTCCCTTTTATTTCATCTCCTCTGAGAGCAGAAGTCCCAGAATTGAGACTTTCAGTTTACAAAATACTGATCACAAATAAGAAAAGAATCCTAGTATGACATATTTTACCCTGATTCTAAGTATTTAACATTGCTACAAGAATGTGGATGATTAGTAAGAATAGTAAGGATTCATATTTCCTTAATATTATTTTTCATTTCATATATTTAAAAGGGAAAGAAGAAAGATTTCTTCCATTAGAAGGCATCTAAGTCTGCCCTACTTTTATTTTCTCAACTGCTATGGCCTATTAATTCTCCAATCAGCTACATCAAAAGAAGCACATTTCACAAAATGGAGTGACTGGATAGCTCTCATTTCTTATGGGCACATTTTTCTGCAGTGAGAAAAATATTACAGTGATGTTCTTACTCTGTTAATCATTTGGGGAAGCAGAGACTATGGACAGTGCTCGGTTATGCTTCCCTTTACTGCTGCTTTATGGACTTCATATTGTATGTGGGTTGAAGTTCATAAAGGTTTTAATAAATGTAAACTTGGGAAGCTCATAAATCATGTCACAAATTCTAGAACTATAATTGTTCTGTAGTTTGCTCTGTTCTAAGAAATACTGACATACACCCATATCTCAAAGCAAGTTTCCATTTCATTTAACTTATATAGTTACTTGGGATGTTTTAAAATATATTTTTATTGATTTTAGAGAGACAGGAAGGGAGAGGTAGAAAGAGAGAGAAATATCATTGGTCAGCTGCCTCCTAAATGCACCCCAACCAGGGACCAAACCCAAAATCTGGGCATTTGCCCTGACCTGGAATCAAACAGGCAAAGTTTCATTGCATGGGATGATGCTCAACAAACTGAGCCACACTGGCCAGGACATTATTTAGGATAGTATTATTGAGTCAAGGCATTGTGTGACGCACTAAATGTATATAATACATGAAATAAAAACAAAAGGTCTCTGTACTAATGGATTATAATAGTATAATCTAGTGAAGAAATGGATAGCATGCAAGTAAATAAGTAAATATTTAAATGCAAATCTGGTATATGGTGCTATGAAGGAAATTAACAAGGGGTCATGCTAGAGTATAACAAAATGATCAACTCTGATAATATACGTGTCCTATCTAAGAGAGTGCCATATAAAGTGACCTTCTGAATGAAAAGAAGCAATTACAGAAATAGGACAAAAGAGAACTGGCAGAGTGCTATGTTTGTTCTGAGAAGTTAAGAGACACAAACTAAGTGCATTCAAGAATATGAAACGATGCCCCTGTGGTTGAAGTATAAGAAAAAAGAGAGTGGAACCAGATGAGACTGAAAGCCAACCACACAGAGGCCTAAGTGCAATAGCCATTGAAGAGTTTAAGGCATGGAAATAGCAGAATCATCTTCAAGTTCTTAAAATATCACTCTAACTCTGTTTGTATAATAAATTGGAAAAAGACAAGAGTGGAAACAAAGATATCAAGTAGAGGCTAATTAGATGAGAATGATAGTGAGATTCCCTGAGGTGATGGAGGTGGAGAAGCTGAGGGTGGAGACTATGAGTTTGAATAGAGAGTTTGTGGATGGATGCCTATGTGGGGATAAGGGAGTGGGAGGAACCAACCTTAAGTCTCAAGTTTAATCAGGTTTAAGCAACTAAATTAACAATTATGTCATATCCTGAGGTAGTAAAAGACTTTAAGTCAAAAAGTTTTGGAGGTAAAATCAGTAGTTCGGTTTTGGGCTCTATAAGTTTTGAATGTCCAGGAGTTATCAAAATACAGCTATTAAGTAGTCAACTGATTAAATAATTCAGCTTGAAATAGAAATATAATTTTGATAGTTGTTAGAATGTTAGTTTATGTTTAAAGACATAAGACTGGAGAAACTCACCTAAGGACAAAAATGTAATCAGGGGACCCTAATATTTATCCTCAAGTGTGATAGTTAATATTATGTATCAACTTGACTAGATATAGTTGTGTCTGAGAAAATTTTTCTGGAAGAAATTAACATTTGAATTGTTAAACTTAATAAAGTGCATTGCCTTCCCAATGTCAATGGGCATCATCCAATCCACTGGGCACCTGGATAGAACAAAAAGGAGGAAGTATTTGCCCTCTAACTCTCTGTCCAACTATTGAGATTCTCCTGTAGACAGCATCTCTTGTTCTCAAGCT
This sequence comes from Nyctalus aviator, assembly GCA_036971965.1. NCBI lineage: Eukaryota > Metazoa > Chordata > Mammalia > Chiroptera > Vespertilionidae > Nyctalus > Nyctalus aviator. Next base: position 5,939,136 of record CM072925.1, on the reverse strand, counting down.
TTCAAACTACATAACTGGTCTTCCTGAGTCTCTATCTTACAGATGGCAGACCATGGGAAATCTCTGCCTTCATAATCAGTTGAACCAATACGAGAGATGATGATGAAGAAGAAGATAGGAAGATAGAGAAGATAGATGATAGATAGATAGATAGATAGATAGATACCCTTTTCCTGGAGAATCCAGACCAACGACCAAGAAACTCCAACATCTAGATTTCAGGCAGAGAAGGGAAGTACCAAAAAGGAAGTGGGAGAAAAGGGAACAGTGTGAGGTCATAAGGGTTAAGAGAGGAAAGTGTTTTACGAAGGATAATGCAAGTAGGTTGAGGAAATACATGCATCAATTAGTTCTAAAAGTCAATAACAATCTTGTTAAGAGTTTTTGTGAAGCATTAGAAGTAAAAGACTGAATAGGTTAAAAAGAAGTGAGAAAACAAAGCTACATGTGTGACAAATACCTTAGCAAAAATGGTTTTGAAGGAAATGAATGAAGTGGATTGCTAAAGGAAAACACAGGGTCAAGAAAGATATTTGAAAGATTGTGTGTGAGAGAGAGAGACATGCACACCAGGGTCAAAGTCCAGCTTGTCCAACTGCAAAGACAAGACTCCCAATGATATAGCATAATGGAGCAGTAGAGGGAAGTGGTCAGGATTGTAGGTTAGAAAACATATTGCCTCATTCTTGTCACTGAAATATACCCTGAACATTTGCCATAGTACCAATTTGAAGCAAATAAATAAGTTAGAGAAGGAAATCAAAGCTGCTTAGCATTATCAAGGAGGGAAGGCTTCCTGGCAGTTCACAGTGCTGAAAGAAATGTCAAAACCCATTCTGTCTATCAATATTTGCGCAAACCAGCCTATTCCAGAAACTCATTAGTACCAACACAGTTTTACAGAACAACTCTCCAACCAAAAATATCCTTTTCATTTAACAAGAAGAAATGTTTTTATGCAGATTCTTGTAAAATTGCAGTAATTCATGTGATGTGTGTTGATATGAAAGCTTTTTTCTCTAACTGTATAAAACTAAGCTCTAGCAGACCGAAGACAGAGAGATTGACCTCAGATTGAACTTCAAGATGTGCTCTTTCTGCAATTTTACTGAAAAAAAAAAAAAAAGGCAAACCTTTTTCCAAACAGGAGAGTTTTTTTTTTCAGTAAATGTAAGAGTTCTTTAGTTCTTCTCCCACATATGGGCAAGGTCTGGGTAGGCAATGAGTAAATAAGTAAGCACAGTTTGAGGAATGAGTAGAGAGAGTATTTGAAAGGGAGCAGTCAAGAAACTATCTTTTTATTTAGAGGCCCGGCGCATGAAATTTGTGCATGGGAGGTGTTTCCCTCAGCCCAGCCTGCACCCTCTCCAATCTGGGACCCCTTGAGGGATGTCCACCTGCCCATTTAGGCCCGATCCCAGTAGGGACATCCCTCCCACAATCCAGGATTGCTGGTTCCCAACTGCTCGCCTGCCTTCCTTCCTGATTGCCCCTAACCACTTCTTCCTGCCAGCCTGTTTGGCCCTAACTGTTCTCTCCTGCAGGCCTGGTCACCCCTAACTTCCCTCCCCTGCAGGCCTGGTTCCCCCCTCCCCTCAACTGCTCTTCCCTGCAGGTCTGGTTCCATCCAACTTCTCTCTCCTGCAGGCCTGGGTACTTTCCAACTGCCCTTTCCTGCAGGCCTGGTCTCTCCTAACTGCCCTCCCCTGCTGGCCATCTTGTGGCAGCCATCTTATGTGTTGGAGTGATGGTTAATTTGCATATTACTCTTTTATTAGATATCATGATATGAAAACATATAGCATTTAAGTTAAGGGACTTTTTTTTTTCATTTAACAGCAATCTAAGTTGATGTCAAGTGAATTCCATTTATTAATACTAAACATAATGTGGTGATCTTATCATTTTAATTGTACAGATAAGGACACTAAGGTTTATGGAAGTTCTTACCCAAAGATACACAGCTGGTAAGTACCAGAGCCAGGGACAAAGTCCTGCTTGTCCAATTTAAAAGCCAGTGCTCTAGAAGATATAGCATAATGGAGCAGTAGAGGGCAGTGGTTAGGAATGTAAGCTAGCAATCAGACTGCCTGAGTCAGATACCTAGTTCCAATTCATACTAACTCTGTGAACTTGAGCAAGTTACTGCTTCATCTGTCTCAGTTTTCCCATCTATAAAATGGGGATAATAATAATAGTGATTTCATAGGATTGTTATGAGAATTAAATAAGTTTAAAAAGTGATGGGATCTGCCCTGGCCGGTGTGTCTCAGTTGGGTGAACCTGGTCCCATGCACCCAGAGGTTTCTATTTCAATTCCTGGTCAGAGCATATGTGCAGGTTGCAGGCTAGATCCCCAGTAGGGGGAATGCAAAAGGCAGCTCATTGATGTCTCTCTCTCTCTCTCTCTCTCTCTCTCTCTCTCTCTCTCGCTCTCTCTCCCTCCCTCCCTCCCTCCCTCCTTTCCTCCCTCCCTCCCTCCCTCCTTCCCTACCTCCCTCCCTCTCCTTTCCTCTTTCTCTAAAATCAATAAAAGCATATTTTTGTAAAAGGTGCTTTGACCATAAACCTCAGTGAATGATATCCATTATTATACTGCCTTCTCTTAATGGTCCTTCCCTCTGTGGCAAGGTCACCCTTGTAAATAGTGTTCCTAGTAATTTAGTGAACAAAGATGCTTCACAGTCAAATCACTCTAAGCCACTATTGTCTTATATCCTAACAAATAGACCTCTAGGATTTTTATTTTAAAATCCTGACAAAATCATCTTTGGCCCGTCACTACTTATCTATTTGTTTGTTTTTTAAGCCTTTCCTACCCACTCTCCAGTAAGTTTTTGCCTTCCTGTAAAGAGAAGGCTGATGACTAAACCCATCAGCACCAAAGCTGGGAAGGTTTCCAGGCTCATTTGGAAACTCCACAAAACTGAGGGGAAGTGTGATCTGTCTGTAAGCTTACACCCGAGTCTGCCTTCTAAAAACACAATGGGGAAAGGGAAAGCAAACAAGAAGGAGCAGCTAGGTCAGCCAGAGTGCAGTCAGGACTTTACCTGCACCAACTGTCCTTTCGCCTACGAACAAGAAAAGCCAGTCAAGTAGATGTGGCAGAACTGGGTTGCACTGTGATGACAGAGACTCCTGACTTCCATATAATTGCAGCCCCTTGTTCTTGGAGTTGCTATGTGCAATAAATGTCATTCTGTGAGAAGTGGCATCCCATCAAAATCTTTCCCAGAAACCTGGAGCACAGAACTCTGATATCTGCTCAGACTGTGGCAGAAACACAGCAGTACAAGGCACATTACTGAAACCGCGTGGCCCAGGAGAGACGGGGCTGACGTGTTCTGTTGTAGAAGCCTTTTTTATTGAATTTGCTGAAGGAGCAGGAGTAAGAGCTACTCAACATTCATCTTTTGTGTGTGTGTGTGTGTGTGTGTTTTCTTTCTGTAATTTTTATTGGATTTATGGGGGCAACATTGGTTAATAAAATGTTATAGGTTTCAGGTGTTCAATTCTATCATACATCATCTGTACATTATATTGTGTGTTCACCACCCTATGTCAAGTCTCTTTCCATCACCATTTACCCCTCCCCCCCTCCCCCCTTTACCCTCTTCTACCTCCTGCTGTTCCCTCTGGTAATCAGCACACTATTGTCTGTGTCTATGAGTTGTTGTTGTTTTCTTTTCTTAATCCCTTCACCTCTTTCAGCCAGTTCCCCAAGCCCCCTCCCCTCAGACAGCTGTTCTCTGTATCTGAGAGTCTGTTTCTATTCATCTTTTGAATGTTATGATTTCTGCTTTGTCCTTTGGAGGGAGGAGCAGACAGATGGGGCCTAGCAAACACAAAAAGAATAATTAACAACCTTGAGAATCAAATGACAAGGCATGTATGTGTGCATGATTGTGTTTTCCTGAAGTGGCTATGGAATTAGTGATTTTTATGCCAAAGTATAGCTTTGTAGAAATCGTTTTAGAGTTCCTATGGTTACTTCTTAACTTTATTATGCATGTGGAAGCTTGGAAAACATAGGAAAAGGTAGGCCCCCTAGTTACAGGAATTAAAAAAAAATTTTTAATCAACTAAAGGCAAAAGAGGAGAGAGAAGAGATTCAACAGATGAAAAGTTTCACAAAAGTATGGTTTTTCAATATAAATATAAACTACTTTATGGATGTATGCCTAAGCGTGTGCATGTATGTGCATTCATTTATGCATGGTCATATACACAAACAACTTAAGGCCAAGCAATTTGAATTTAAGTAACACTTCTCAATTGTCTGGATACAAGAAAAAGTAAAAAATATTCTGACACAACTTTTATAATTGTTTGAGTTTTGCATTTTAACCATGTGTAGACTATTTTAAAACAATTTTTTTTTTCAAAAAAACTTTGGTAGCTTTTAAATAAATAAATACAGTCATTGTTTGTATTCCACATTAATAGCTGTTAATTATGTATTCCATTAAGAGCCAGTCTCAAAAATAAATAAATAAATAAATAAATAAATAGCTGTTAGCCCTGACAGGTATTTCTCAGTAGTTAGAGCATTGGCTTGCATACAGGGAGGGTTGTGGGTTTGATTTCCAGTCAAGGGCACATACCTGGGTTACAGGTCTGATACCCTTCTTCAGAAGGGGTACATGTGGAAGGCAACCAATTGATGTGTCTGTTTCACATCAATGTTTTTCTCTCTATCCTTCGCTTCTTTCTTCCACTCTCTCAAAAAATCAATGGGGCCAAAACCGGTTTGGCTCAGTGGATAGAGCATCAGCCTGCGGACTGAAAGGTCCCAGGTTCGATTCCAGTCAAGGGCATGTACCTTGGTTGCGGGCACATCCCCAGTAGGAGGTGTGTAGGAGGCAGCTGATTGATGTTTCTCTCTCATTGATGTTTCTAACTCTCTATTCCTCTCCCTTCCTCTCTGTAAAAAATCAATAAAATATATTTTTTTAAATCAATGAGGGGAAAAAATATACTCAACTGTTGGGTGAGGATATTTTTTAAAAAGTAAGCTATCAAAAATAAGTGTGGGATGATGGCAATTAGATGAAATTTAAGAAAGAACAATAACTTCTAGCAGTTGCCTTGTTCCATGCTAGTTACTACTAAGTGCATTGCTTTGAAGCAAATATTTTATGGGGGAAAATATATGATATGGGTTTGATATCAATGTTAAATTTTGACTGATAAGTATTTTGTTTTTCAAATAGAAAATCTAGGCTAAGCAAGAATTATTAACAAAAAGGTAGGTATTTCTGTTAGATGACATATATAGGAAATTAAACATTATATGGCTAGAATCTATTTTACATAAAATAATTAGGCTTGTAGTAAATAGAATCATGTATGCACAATTACTTCCTTTTACGAGAGACCTGAGATTTGACAGCATACTCGAGATCACTCTGATAGGAAATGTGCAAATATGGAGAAAAGGGAAAACAGCCTATGGAGCAATTAAGATGTAATGGAAGCTACAATTTGAGATATTTTATACTATATATTAAGTGATATTAATTTGTTATTTCTGTAACAGCTCTTCCTTGGATTTCTCAAGGCTATCTTAAGATATTTGAAAGAAAAATTAAATTTGTTCTGTATTTTGCCAAATTGTACATTGAATAGATATGAGATACTGAGACATAGATGGTAGTGCAATTTAAGAGAATACTTGCAACAATTCCAGAAAATCCTGCAATTGAAAATTGAGAAATAGTTATCCTTAATAAAACTTAAGAGAAACAGGAAAAGAAATCATCAAATTTCAGTTAAAATATATAGTTGAAGCACAAAGTTCAAATGTCTAATCCACACAATAGCATTTTTCATACAATAGAATGAAAAATAATGTTTCTAGTAAAGGGCAATGAGAACTGGGCTGCTCTTGACTAATTCTAGAGGAAAAGTCATACGGCCAGTCTAGCTGGTGTACATTTTTTTAAAATATATTTTTTTGATTTTGTACAGAGAGGAAGGGAGAGAGATAGAGAGTTAGAAACATCGATGAGAGAGAGTCATCGATCAGCTGCCTCTTGCACACCCCCTACCGGGGACGTGCCCACAACCAAGGTACATGCCCCTGACCGGAATCGAACCCGGGACCTCTCAGTCCCCAAGCCGACGCTCTATCCATTGTGCCAAACCGGTCTCAGCTATCTGTTGTACATTTAAGTTCTGGCTGATTAATGGAATATATTGAGGGTTTTTTCTATTTATTTTTACTTATTTATTATTTTTTATTGATTATGAGGGGTTTTTTTAATGTTGTTATTAAAGTATTCATAAAATTGTTTTATTTTTAAAATCACCCAGGTTATTTTAGATGATATTATTATTATCTTAGTCAGTCCAGGCTTCTATAACAAAATACCATGAACTAAGTGGCTTAAAAGCTACAGGAACCTATATCTCAAAGTCTGGAGCCTGGGAGTCTGACATCCTGGTGCTCGCACTGTCCGATTCTGGAATGGACCCTCTTCTGGGTTGTGGACTGCTCTCTTCTCACTTACCCTCAGTGGAAAGAGAGCTGGAGAGTTTTCTGGAGTTTCTTTTGTAAGGGAGACACTTTCATTCATGAGATCTCTGTCTTCATGACCTAATTACCTCCCAAAGACCCCATCTCCTAATGCCACCACCTTGGAAGTCAGAATTTCAACTTATATATTTGGGGGGGGACACAAATATTGAGTGCATAGCTTTCATTTTTAAGTATGCTAATTATGTGTGAATTAAATTAAAATATTATATATGCAATTACATTCATAAGAGGAAGGGAAGGGAGTCCACTGTGCTTTAGGGAGAGAACAGGCCCACCCTCAGCGACCTTATTCTGGAGTATATATAGCTTGGGAGGTAAATAAAACATATAAGGTAGGAAGCATGCACAGAAAAGATGACAATCACCATCCCAAAGATCTTGTGAGATTTGAATGTGAACTGTATCTAATAAGACATATTTTTAACATTAAAAACCCTATACTGCTGTACTAAGATCCCAAAACAACCACAAATGTATAGGCAAACTCTATCAACAGAGCCAAATATCAACAGTACTACGATTGAAGTTTCTTTTGAAAGCCAATTTTTTTTTTTAACTTAAACTTCTTCTAACACCACTTCTTCAAAAGAGACTCGCCCAGGCCATGGTATTTTGTGGAAGAGCCACACTCAAGGGGTCAAAGAGTGGCATGTAGCTCAAGAGCCACCATTTGCAGACCATGGGTATAGGAGAAGAAAAACATGGCTCTTCAGGTATAAGAAGCAAGCTCCCATATTCAAAAACAATTGCATCTACCATTTTAAACTTCAACACCTTGTCCAGAGTAGATGTTTAATCAGTGATTGTCAAACTGACTCAGATCATGTTTAGGGAATTTTGCCAATTCTCACTGTAAGGAGAGTCAAAGAGCATTGTGGCTTTAAAAAGGGGGAGGAGGAAGTGGGACCTTCCAATAACTGTATTGGTAGAAAGAGGAAGTTTATAACCCTTCTCAGTTTTTATTGGCAATAGTGCCCAAACTTAGGGCATTATTCTTAGCTCTGGAGCTGTACTTTAGGAGCAGAGACAAAGCTATTGAAAGAACCCAAAACTACATCATATAAGAAACAGCTAAGGAAGCTAATGTTTAACTTGTGGAATAAACCATTTTGTTATTTTCAAATACAATAAAATCCTATAATAGTAACAGTTAATCATTTACTTAAAAGCTACTATTCCAATGTGTATATCAGTTAATCCTACTAACAGATATTTGAGGTATCAATATATTTTTTTACTGATAAGAAAACCGTCATCCGGCGAGATAAATAAACATCCCTAAACTCGAATAGCTAAAAAGTGACAAATCTTAGGTTCACAAATGATTTGACTACAAGGCCAGGGCTATTTATGTTATACCCATTTATTGTTCACATGATGTATGCTTAGGCTGGCTAAGTGTGTCCTCAAAAGACTAGATAATGGCAGACAGATTTCAGCTCAATGTGAGTGAAATTATATTAGTTCATAGGGCAAAGTGTGGTAAGGTATTTTTATTAGTTTCTAGAAGCTCTCTGTAAACTTTTGTTGCTGAAATGAAAAAAAAATGCCCTTTAATATAAAAAGATAAAAAAAAAAGTGCTGCACATTGGTAAAATAGCCTACAATAAGCAGAGTTTACCGATGAGTTGTCTGTTTTCAAGAAAATGATAAAAGTGATAATAGAATTAAATATTCTTTCCAAGCTTCCTAACCCACCACACTTGCTGCTTCCTAAGAGTGTGACTTTCTACAACCAATCGGGAGTACGTTGTATCATTTAATGCCAATACTTATTGTTCAAATATATATGTATATTTTGTGTATATTGTATAAAAATGAGAATAACCTTAGAATTAGTATGATTTTTACAAAGAAAAAAAAAAAAAGCAACCTATCCCTGATTGATTTACAATCTATTTCTAAGATAGACTTGGAATGAGGTATCACATGTTAAGATGTATCAATATTCCTCAGCCAGGTGTGGGCCACTCCAGTTAAGATATCTCTGAGGTTCTTCCTGGAATCTCTACACAAGAAAACAGACTGAGTGAACTCAAATGCTGTTTGGCTTTGACATGGTTCTCCTGAGAAGCACATGTCCAGACAGGAGGTCTGGAGATAAAATGGATAATGAATAATTCCAAACAGGCCTATGAGATTTAGGACGTGGAGGATAAACATTATTTTTGGTTGACTTTCCTGGATGCCACAACCAACCCCCTGATTTCTGTAACCAGTCCTGGTGCCTCTTCCCAACCGGACATAAACCAGATGCAACCAGAGCTTCTCCTCCAGGAGAAACCCAGGCACTAAAGAGGAAACGTCATAGGCTTCCTTCACCAGAGTTTCTATGTTTCTCATTTCTTTTTCGGAGAAAGAACCTCTCCCGCTTCAGGCAGGTTGGAAGGGCTGGAGATTCTCGTGTGGTGATGTGAAAAACAGTTACCTGTGCATGAGTGTGCAGGAAGGAAGACTAAAGAAGAGGGATTTGTGTCCCCTGCACCCAAATGATTGACATAGACAGTAGGGACCGAAACCCGCTGGGAACTAAGGGGGGCTCCAGTTGCCTGAGGCCAATGCCTTCCCTGTGATCCTGTACAGAGAAACCTGCGCTGGGGAAATAGAAAGTCAGCCCCCTTTCTTAAGCTTTCCTGCTGTCAGAAGCTAACTCTCCTTCTGCCTCCTGCTCCACGCCTTCCTTCCAACTCCCTTCTCTGTTCCGCCCCTCCTAAGAGGTGTTGCCCAGATGAGTGCCTAGTGGGGAGAACAACTCCTTGGATCGCTTGTGCGCAAAATCCACCCCTCTTTTCTCCTCCAGCCTCTGGATCCCGCACTGCTCTGCCCTCCCTCCCTCCGTCCCTCCTCCCTCCAGCGGTGAGGGGCTGGAGACTAGTCTCTGTGCAATTAGGTGGGAGAGGGCTGCAAGCAGAGGAGAGCGTCAGATGCTCGGTTCTCCCCTTGTGCCTGACGCTCCTGCCTGGATTCGCAGGGGGCTGGACTCTGGGAGAAACCACAGGAGCCCTGGCAGCGGCTGGAGGAGGAAGCCCTTGAAGCGCGCACCCATCCTGAAAAGTCCCTGTGCTGGAGGGTTAAGCTCCCAGTGCGGTCCCCGCCGGCCGTCAGCACCATGGACAGCGGCGCCGTCCCCAGGACCCCTGCCGCCGCCAACTGCTCCGATCCCTACGCGCACTCTGCAAGTTGCACCCCAGCACCGAACCCTGGGTCCTGGGTCAACTTCTCCCACATGGATGGCAACCTGTCCGACCTGTGCGGGCCGAACCGCACGGCGCTGGGCGGGAGCAACAGCCTGTGCTCTTCGACCAGCAGCCCTTCCACGGTCACGGCCGTCACCATCATGGTCCTCTACTCCGTCGTGTGCGTGGTGGGTCTCTTCGGGAACTTCCTGGTCATGTATGTGATTGTCAGGTAAGAAAGGCGTCCGAGCTCCGCTAACGGAGGGGGGGGGGGGTGCAGAAGGGAACACCTGAGCCTCAAGGTAGAGTGTTTGGTGGGAAGATGAGAAAAGGGAGGTCCACGGGGGAGAATGTGGGGCAACAGATTGGTGGTGCTTGGAGGGCAAAAACCCTACATTTCTGTCTCTCCCCCCCCAACCCCCCCGATAAAAAAGAAACATCCAACGTTTCAGAAACAGGGAAGTTGCTTTGGTGAAAGCTGGGAAGCTCTGGCCAAAAGTGAATATATAAATAAAAGTAAAAATTAAAAAAAAAATCGCTTGGAGCTCCCCTCATCTGGGCACACCCTCCCAGTCTCTTAGGCAGAAGCTCCGAGAACAGTGGTGTGTGAGTAATGGAAACGGAATTCTGGTGTATCTCCTCTAAGTGGGGGGCCAGGTCTCCTTCTCAGCCCTTTCCAGAGCTGAACCTTGGCAACTTCCCGGCTCATGCTGGGTCCTTTCAGCCTGCCTGCTGCACCGCATCCCCAGCCTGCCTCCCTCCTCAGAGCAGCCCTTGCCCCGCTCCTGCTCCCTGCGGCCACACTCAGAGGAAGTTTGCTGCGTCTCTCCACAGTGTTGCTTTGCTGTAACACACATGACAGTTGTGTTGCCAGGTTTCCGTGGGCAGCTGTGGATCTGGATCTGCCAGGGGCTGATTCAGTCAGAACTGATCTGGGTTCAGGAAAAGTGCAGGATGGGTCTGTTTCAGGGCCTCCAAAGGGCTAAGGCAGCACAAAGCTGGATTATAAACTACTACCTAGGATGTTGTGACGGTGTGCTCTTCAGAAAGGAGGAGTGCTTTCATCCCGGGATAGTATTTCGAAAGAGTTTGAGGTCGGCTTTCTGTTTCCCAGGTGCTCCTGGCTGAGTTGGCACAGAGTGTGCCAGCTCTCAAGATGAACTGAGATCGGGGCTGATGGCATTAGTGTCGATGCGTGTGTTCAAGTCGTGCATGCTAATATGGGATGCTATAGAGTCACTTTGGTGAAAGTAGATCATTTTAATGCTTTAAAATGGTTCCCGATTTAAGATGTTCTTTCTACTCAGGGTTCTATGTGTTCTATGTGTGTAATGAACATGGAATTTTCATGTTTGGCTACAATATTTGCTTCATCTACTCAGCAAATACTGCAGGTTCCCGCAGGCCTCCCTTATCACTTGACAGTTTATTTTCCCCATTATGCTTTCATTATCTAGGTACTGCATGCTGCTTGTACTGGAGTCTTTCTACTTAGAGGGCTGATTTCTTTAATTAATGATTATTAAAGAGAGATACTAATTTCCCTGATGTTTTGGTGAGGAATAAGTAGCGTCTCTGAGAAAACAGCACCATCTATTGAGAAGAAAGCTAACAACTGAAGGAAATGCAGGGAGAGACCATCAATAGAAGAATTTATGTTTGTGAACATTTACTTTTTTTTAAGAATTTGTTTTTATAAACAGTTGATTTTATAAAAATTCACTTATGTGATCCAATACAAAGATTCATATCAAATAGAAAAAGTGCACCTCACTTTGCAGTTATGATAATAAAAATCATAAAGGCCTGCCTGATGAAGGGAAAATATGATTCTCATTTTCCTTAGAAAATTCATGGAATCATAAGCTTGTAGGACTTACCATGGACTCTAGAGATTATCAGTGCTAGGGGAGTAAGCTGAGGCACAGAAAATATACATGATTTTTCCAAGGACAGGTTGTTTATTACCACTGAATGCCTCCAACTGGTATAATTTTCTTTTTATTAGAGTGCCAAATCATAATTTTGGTTAATTCACCTAAAGAATGACAGAGTAGGCTTAGTCAGCAAGAATAATGTGGAAATAATAAATTTCCTTATATTTATCTCTGGAATCCTGGAGAATAAAGGGTGAAGAGAAATCACTAAAGCACCTAGAAATCCTGCCATCAGAAACACTGTATTTTATTCTCTTTTGTTGCAGCTCTTGGTATTTTCCCCTCATGGTTTTTCTCTCTCTAGTTTATGTTTTTCAATAAAAAGACAGCCACTAGAGAAGCAAGTGTCTGGGAAAGAAGCAAATTGATCTTATTCTAGAGTTTCAGAGGACTCTGGTGAGGTGAGTCTTCTTTGAAGGCATCACCTCTGACCTCTCAGAGACTTGGAAAAGGATGGTGACATTTTACCTTCCTGGGAACATGATATTCTGCTTTACTTCTCTGTACTGACAGTTCCACTAAAAGGTCACCCCAAACACCAACCTGTGGCAACTCAAGTGTTTAATCCAAGGTCAGATAACCCGCTGAGAAGATGACTGTGAAACAGAAGGAAAAACAAATAGCTCAGTGACCAATGAAGTGATGAGGAAAGTAACAGAGAATTGAAGAAAATACGCCTGTGTAGCTGAGACTTGTAACTGTACTGTTTCTACACTATAGTGTTTTATCTACAAAGTCAGTTCAGCAGTATTATTGTTCCTTTAAAAAGATGAGGGAAAAGGGGGTCAATCATATAGTGGTGAGGGAGATTACACTGTGTGTGGTAAGCACACAATGCAATATAAAGATGTGTTTTGGAATTACACACAAGAAATTTATATACTCTATTAACCAATGTCATATCAATAAACTTAATAAAATTTTAAGAGATGAGTATAATGCTGCATCTCTTAAAGTATTGAGATAAAATGTTCACTTCCTGCTATTATTTAAAATCCAATAAGTATCTATATATCCTATATAATGAAACCCTAATATACAAATTGACTGAATGGCAGAACAACTGGTCACTAGGATGCACACTGATCGCCAGGGGGCAGACGCTCAATGCAGGAGCTGCCCCCTGGTGGTCAGTACACTGCTCATTCAGAAGCCAGCTCCTAGCTGGTGGGCACAGCTGTGGTGGCAGGGGCCTCTCCCACCTCCACTCCAGGCGGGCCATAAGGAGCGAGAAGTCCAGGACTGCAAGAGCCCCATACTGCGAGAGGGGTGTCTGACTGCTGTCTTAAGCCTGATCCAGCTGGCAGGCGGTCATCCCACAAGGGGTCCTCGACTGTGATAGGGCATAGGCAGGCTGAGGAGACTCCCACCCCCTGTGCATGAATGATATATATATATATATATATAAGCCTAAGCATCCAAATGACCAAACAACCAGTCAACCAGTGGCTATGACACATACTGACCACCAGGGGCAGACACTCAATGTAGGAGCTGCTCCCTGAGGGTCAGTGTGCTCCTACAGTGGGAGCGCCACTCAACTGACCAACAGGCGCCAGATGCCAGGCTCACAGCTGACACGTACAGCTGCAGCAGTGCAAGCCTCTCCCGCATCCCCAGCAGCAGGGGCAGGCAGGTACAGCAGAGCTGGGATGAGCGGGAGCGGCCACCTGCCTCTGCTCACACTACTACATCCCTCAGAGAGTTTTAACTGGATGACATATAGTCCAGCTAAAGAATACTCCAGTTTCCAGAATCTCTTCAGTGAGAAATGAATCTAAATTCCAGCCAGGAACCAATACAGGATAAAATGAGCAATAAAATGTGAGTTTCCTTCCGAAGAACTCATGACTCATCAGAGCTACTGCATAAATCCTGGCAACATACTGACATATGGAAGAAGGCTTTCCACATCTTCTATTCCAGTGACTCTCAGTTTTGGCTGAATTTTAGAATCACCTGGAAAGTCTTTTTATTATTATTATTTTTTTTTAATGAAAACCCACCTTTACCCAAGGCTAATGGAATAGTGGAATCAGAATCTCTGGAGATAGCTCCTAGACTTAGGGAGGTCTAAAGTCTCCCAAAGTGGCTTCAATGTGAAGCTAATATTGAGAAGCACAGATCTAGACAAGCTTTCCATTTTTGCGAATAAGAAAAAACGACAGCCAGGACCAGTTTGGCTCAATGGATAGAGCATCAGCTTGGGGACTGAAGGGTCCCAGGTTCGATTCCAGTCAAGGGCATGTACCTTGATTGTGGGCATATTCCCAGTAGGAGGTGTGCAAAAGGCAGCTGATCGATGACTCTCTCTCATCGATTTTCTAACTCTCTATTCCTCTCCCTTCCTCTCTGTACAAAATCAATAAAATATATTTTTAAAAAGAAAAAAATGATACCTGTTTGGCAAGGAGGTTTAAGAGTTCTGTCCATGTGTGCACTCCTCAGAACTCCAGGAAGCAATTTATTAAGTTGTAAATTAAATTATCTTTCAAGAAAGCTCAAGCTCAAGATGTTTTACATTTTTCCTTAAATTCCGCCAATAGAATCTGCACGGTAGGCATAAGAGAGTGAACAGAGTGCTAACACTGAAATAAAAAGACTCAAGTTTGAATCTCTGCCCCTTTTTCATTATCATCATCACATAAATGCCCTAAATTTTTCACTTGCACAAAAGGAATAATGATCATATTTAATCTCATGGGTTTCAGGTCCCCCTTAGATAAGATACATAGAAGTGTGCAGAAAATTCTAAAAGTGCTCCATTAAAGTAAAGAGTTTTGTTATTTGCTTCTCTTCAAGTGAGAATGTATCTGCCTTCTCACTGGGCTCACACCATCAGCCACCTGGATCTCATCATTCACCTAGTGCCATAGTCAGCAAATTGCAGCTCATGAGCCACATGTGGCTCTTTGGCCCCTTGAGTGTGGCTCTTCCACAAAATACCATGGCTTGGCGAGTCTATTTTGCAGAACTGGTATTAGAAGAAGCTTAAGTTTTAAAAATTTGGCTCTCAAAAAAAATTGCAGTCATTGTACTGTTGATATTTGGCTCTGTTGACTAATGAATTTGCCAACTACTGAGCTAGTATGTTGGCCTTCCCATACATCAGCTATATTATCTATTCTAATAGTTTGAAATATAGTTTATCCTTTTGAGTCACAGTTTTGCAGAAGCAAAGCAAGGCTTTGAATGGCATCACTGTTCTCATACTCCATTCCAGTCCACTCCTTCCCAATGCACTGGACCCTGCCACAGTCATCGTCCTGGAAGCCATGACGATGTGAAAGCATTCTAAGGACAGATACTTGCAACTTGCTTGACCCCCTATTAATAAGTTATTTTTATGCTGTCCAATGAATTCAGTGAAGAAAATAGACAACCCAATTACTTTTTGGAGAAAAATCACTATTTTTGTTACTTAAATGTTTCACATTTAAATTGGTGTTATAGTCAAAACCCTAGAACAGGATCTGTCTAAATAATGACTGCATGTGATGAAACTCCTTTTTACTGAGCAGAGTCCTTTATTTGAATTAGAAGTAACTTATAATGATGATGTTCTCTGAACACTAACTTTGGAAATTTAGGCATTTAAAATACCATCCCTGCCCAGCTGGCATTGCTCAGTGGTTGAGCAAGTACCTATGAATCACAAGGTCACAGTACCATTCCTTGTCAGGGGACATGTCCGAGTTGTGGGCTTGATCCCTAGTGTGGGGCATGCAGGAGGCAGCCGATAAATGATTCTCTCTCATCATTGATGTTTCTATCTCTCTCTTCCTCTCCCTTCCTCTCTGAAATTATATATATATATATATATATATAATAGCATCCCTGTGCCTCATCCTGGGTTCTGTTATCACAATAAAACTAATCATAGTGAACTGGGTCAAAAGCTAGAGATAGAATTAATGATGATACTGTAAGTCTGGGTGCCTGTCTATGCCTAACACTTTCATTATGGATTTTTCCAGGACTTCCCATGCAATGTTTGTCAACATTCGAAACCCCAGTAGTAAACTCTACTACTACAAGGTAGAAAATAACATTCCTGAGGCTTGCAGAGTTTCTGAGAACTGAGAGTACCCCAAGTGTAGAAACTGTGCAGAACAAGGTGATCAATAAAGAGGCCTTTTTTGCTTCTGAGCATTTTTTTCACTGAAGATGGGGTTCGGTGCCAGTGAAAGGTTAAGAATTTTTGTGGGGGAGTATTAAATGTTAATTAAAAAGTGCTGCCGGCAGTATAACCTGAACATCAGAACCTGACTGTGCCTGCCAAGAGAACAAGTGAAATTATTACCAACACTATAATTTCATACTTACTCAGCCCCCATCATCTCCAAAAAGGAAACCACATGGGCTGAATGAACTTAAATGTGAGCATGTTTCTGGGGATGTTGGTGATCCCAAGCCACTGAATAAGAGGCCCTGTTAAAAGCAGACAGCATTCTTTGAGACCCTTCAAATGGTCTTTCTTCCTGGTGACAAAAGGAAGGTTAATTTTACTTACTTGTAATATAAACAAAACATGTGTATGCAAGAATAAAGATAGTGCCTGTAAGTTTTATACAAATTTAATTTTCATTACATTGAGTGATTTGATTTTTCACAAAATGTTTTGAGTACAGCAGGCTCATTTATTTATTCGCTGTGTTTGTTGAACAACAACTGTATACAAAGCACTTTCCTAGAAGCTCCAGATACACTAGTGAGCAAAATAGGTACAGTCCTCCCTCTTTCCAGAAGTACAACTTTACCAGCTGATAAATGCCAAAGACTGAGCCATAATAACTAACCTAGTGTTCTTTAACCACAGTATTAGACAAACATCACCCCCAAGGTTTATTACAATTACTGTAATTCATCTTCCTCTATTACCAAGCCCAGCAATGGGATAACTTGATTTGTCTCCATCCAATTTTCCAAATGTATCTAAAGGTGTTAGTTATGTCTCACAGACAGGATAGAGTAAAAGTGAGAGGAGAGGGTCAAGATTAATTTTCACCAAACAATGAAAGAGAATTCTATTCTGTAATGTATCAAAGTAGATATTGTAAACATTATACAAGTTGTAAGTGTAATGCATTGAAATGATAGAGTACTAAATGAATGTATTCCTAGGGAGGAAATAACCTCAATACTCATTGCTCTGGACATGTATTCCTCTGTCACTGACTAGAAGGATGGCCGGCCTACTTCTGAAGACCCTGTCCCAGAAGGCAGGCTTCAGATGGCTCACTTCTGTTCTTTAAAATCACTATCCTTTGAGGAATTTAAAACATAGGTATCAATGGAGAAAATCACGCCAACTTTTAAAAAAGGACTACCACGCTGAACAAAGTTTCCTGCCTATAAATATGTCACATTTCCACACACACAAAAAAACAAGACTAGTACATGAGTCAATGCCACAAAGCATATATTAACACATATAAATGAACTAAGTTTTAAAAAGACAGATTTATAGACGCAGAAAACAAATGGTTGCCAGATGGGAGGGATTGAGGGGCTTGTGAAAAAAGTGAAGGACTTAGGGAGTACAGGTTGGTAGTTACAAAATAATCATGGGATGTGAAGTACATGATAGGGAATACAGTCAATAATATTGTAATAACTTATGATGGTGTCAGGTGGGTGCTAGACTTACCAGAGAATGACTTTGTAAATTATATAAAGGTCTAACCGTTATGCTGTGTACCTAAAACTAATATAAAACAATATTGAAAGTCAAATGTAATTAAGAAATAAAAAATACAATAAAACACAAATGACAATTTCCACAACAGTCTGTAATTATTTTCTCACTAGTTTAGAAAGTCAAATACAACTGAACATGCTCTTCTATATACCCTTACTTTAAGTGCCTTTTAAAACATTTATATATTTTTTTTAATCCTCACTTGAGGCTAGTTTTCCATTGATTTTTAGAGAGAGTGGAAGAGAGATAGAAAGACAGAGAGAAATACCCATGTGAAAGAAACATATTGATTGGTTGTTTCCCGCCTGAGCCTGGACCAGGGCCAAGGCCACGGTCACGGGGGAATCCTGCCCTTGACCAGGATCAAACCTTGGACCCTTCAGTCTGCAGGCTGACACCAGTCACTGAGCCAAACCAGCTAGTGCTAAACCAAATTTTACATAAAATATATATGTCCTCTACTCTGTCAAAAAAAATTTACTCTAAGTCTAGTACAAAAAAATAGAAACTATGCTTTGGTACATATTTTGTTCACTCAGTTTGGGAAGTTCAATCTTTAGAAACATAGTAAATTGGTCAACACTCTAGTTAAATTCGATGAAGATGTGGAACTTAACAAATCAAAATATTTGATTTGGTGGGGCCTGGCTGGCTGGTGTAGATCTATCAACCAGGAGGTCATAAGTTTGATTCCCCAGTCAGAGCACATGCCTGGCTTGTGGGCTCGGTCCACAGTACAGGATGTGCAGGAGACAGCTAGTCGATGATTCTCTCTCATCAGCAATGCTTCTATCTTTCTGTCCCTCTCCCTTTCTCTCTAAAATAAAAAAATATTGCTTAAAATATTTTGGTGGGGGTAATTGGTCAAGTAAAATCATTATAGTGATGTACACACAAGAAGTCATACTGGGTGACTAAAGGAGCTTTGTTAACCTCTACTATAGTCCAGCCATTCAGTAGAAAAATACAAGGGTTAGATCAGGGGAAAAAAAAAAAAAAAAAAAAAAAGTCCTATTTCACAAAAAAATAAATAAATAAACAAACAGGCAATAAAATTTGATGACTACTATCAGTAAAATGAGTAGTAAAATTTGCCAGTGAAAATGTACTTAACATCACCGAAACTGGTTTGGCTCAGTGGATAGAGCATCGGCCTTCGGACTAAAGGGTCCTAAGTTCAATTCCAGTCAAGGGCACATACCTCGGTGGCGGGCACATTCCCAGTGAGGGATGTGCAGGAGGCAGCTGATAGCTGTTTGTCTCTCATCAATGTTTCTAACTCTCTATTCCTTTCCCTTCATCTCTGTAAAAAAAAAATTAAAAAAAAAATCAATAAAATATATTTAAAAAGAAAATGTACTTAACAGGCGTTTATATTTGTCTCTGAAAAACATACACGATAGACTCATTAGAGAAACAATGAATCAATCTATCTGGAACATAGATAATAGATAAGCTTATTTGGGGGTCAATCCTCTTCTGAGCCCTTCCTGCCATCATCAGTTTTAAAAGCCTCAGCAGCATGGACCAGCCATATGACCCCAAGAAGTAAATTTAATATTTTCATGGGGACTCTCCATCTGATGAAATAAAACTATAATAATCGCAACTTTCCTGACACCTAAATGCAGGTAAAATGTTCCTTTCAACATTGCCTTATTATTCCTACTTTGCCGTCGTATCTAACATTTTGTTTTAATACAGTTCTCTCGCCAGACCTTAGCCCTCCCCGTCCCCCCCCGCAAGCCAGGGGGGACATAAATCAGTTGAGAATGATTGCCTAGCATGGTACTTGGCAAAAGTTAAAATTAAAAAAGATGCTACATAAATGTACTAGGTGTACCGGTTAATAATGCAGATGTTTTTTTTTAATCGATGGAGTTACACATATGTTGATATATATGCAACTTAATATGTATGCTATTTTGTTGTATTGGCAACAAGCTTCAAAACTTAATATGTCAAATTTGCTGAAGGCATTAACATCACAGATATTTTTGCACTTAAAAATGTCAAATTTCGTGTTAAAAAAAAAGAGCATTTGCAGGAAGTTGTAATTCATTACTTTAATTAGAAGATAAGTGCTACTGAAAGTTATCATATACTTCGGGAAGCTTATGGTGAACATGCTGCATCTCAAGATACTTGTGAACGCTGGTTTAAACACTTTGAAAGAGATGGTTTCTATGTGAAAAACAAAGAACGTCCAGGTCAACCCAAAAAGTTTGAAGACCAACAATTACAAGCATTGTTGGATGAAGATGCGTGTCAAACTCAAAAACAACTTGCAGAAAGATTACACATTGCTGATTATTTACAAGCAATGGGAAAGATTTTAAAGGAAGGAAAATTGGTGCCACATCAACTGAATGAAAGACAAATGGAAAACCAAAAAGTCACAGTAGAATGTTGCTTCAACAGGACGAAAGAGATGTTTGTTTTTCATCGAATTGTGACTGGCGATGAAAAGTGCATTTATTTTGAGAATCCCAAACGCCCAAAATCATGGGTTGCTCCAGGTCAACCATCAACATTGACTGTAAGGCCAAATCGCTTTGGAAAGAAGACAGTGCTCTGCGTTTGGTGGGATCAGGAAGGTGTGTGCATTGTGAGCTTCTAAAACCAGGTGAAACCATTAATACTGATCGCTACTGACAACAAATAATCAATTTGAACCATACTTTGATCGTGCAATGACCAGAATATGCAAGAAGACATGGCAAAGTAATTTTGCTTCATGATGACGCACCATCACCCACTTCAAAACCAGCTAAAGACACGTTAAAAGATCTTGCCTGGGAAGTATTAACCCACCCGCTGTATTCACCAGCCCTTGCTCCTTTAGATGACCACTTGTTCGGATCGATGGCACACACACTGTATGAGCAGCATTTCAAAATGTACAAAGAAGTGGAAAATTAGGTCTCTGAATGGCTTGCCTCAAAACAAGAAATGTTCTATTGAAACGGTATCCACAAATTACCTGATAGATGAGGGAAATGTGTAGCTAGCGATGGACATTACTTAGATAAAGCACTTTTGATGTTTCTCTTGAAATTACCGTGTTTTCTTTGATTACAAAATCTGTCACTAACCGGTACACCTCGTATGTTTGACTCAAAGTTGACACTCAGAGGGTTTTATCATGAAAAAAAAGTATTAAAAAATAAAATGTATTCTATGAAAATTAAGAACATGTCTATAAAGCTTTAGATTTTTTATTTCATAAAGTCCAATATAAATTTTACCTTTAGCTTAGAGAAATGAATAACTTTGATCATGAAGTTAGAGTATGCAACATAAAATATTATTAGTTTGCCTCTACATGTTAAAGTTACTTTTTATATTTTTCAGGTTCTTAAAAATGAATGTGCAATGATCTAATCAAAACACACCATAATATGAAAATTAAAATGGAGAAAGTTTCAAAAGTAATAGATGATCCTGAAAGGCAATAAAATATTGTATTAGAGGCTTTTTTACAAAAAATATAAATCAAGGGCATATTTGAAGTTTTCCTATTAAAAATACAGTTATACACATTAATTTACAACCAGAAATGTTGTTAGTGCCAAATAAGTCTGGTCTAAGTTGGAAGACAATTCTATTTGATTTAATAACCCTTTTTGGACCATAAGACTGAAATTTTAGATTTTAAAAACTAATGGGACTTGTTTGCTTTGCCACATTACTGCTGTATTCATGAATCATATTTTCTTCTAACAAATGCTATTGAATTCTCCACAGGGGAAGAAAAATGCTTTCCAAAAATCTCCTTTCCTAAAATTACTTAGAAAAAAAACTCAATAAACTACTTTCTGTTTCCTAGGAAAATACTGGTCAGTATGGTAGTTACATTATAAAGATTTGTATACTCCTCAGATGGAAAACAGTCACCAAAAGGTATAATTTTACATAAGCCAAGATCTATAGGAACTAACTGAAAACTTTTATTTTCTTTCAATTGATGCCAAAGTTTTGGAGCAGCTACTTTTGCAGGAATTCATAGAATACCGAAATATAGGGTGCCCCCCAAAATGTATACACATATTTGCAATAATTATAAAGGCAGTGTTTACTAAAATACATTTCATTCTCAAAATTGAGCTATCAGCTGTTAAAGTGTGAATACATTTTTGGGGACACCCTGTATTTACATATCCGAATGTACTATCACACATTAAAAGGAATGAACAGGGATAGCTCATTCACAGTTTTTGACAAATGAACTTTGAAATTAAGTCTTCATGGATGTTAATTAAAAACCTCTGTTGCAAAATTTGAAATCAATGCTATCCCTAACCAGTTCTGCTCAATGGGTAGAGCACTGGCCTGCAATCTAAAGAGTCTTGGGTTTAATTCTGGTCAAGGGTACATTCCCGGGTTGCAGGCTTGATCCCAAGAAGGGAGCATGCAGGAAGGAGCCAACCAATGATTCTCTCTCATCAATGATGTTTATATCTCTCCCTTTCGCTTCCTATCTGAAATCAATAAAAATATATTCTTTTAAAAAAGCAATAACATTTTTATTGCATCTTCTTACATAGTTATCCTGATATATAATTCTCTCCAATATTTTGTGCTATTATTAAGCATTGCTAATGGTTATATCTACAAGACACACACACACACACACACAAACACACACAAAACCCCCCCCCAAAAAATTTAAATTATCTAGGAATTTTACTTGCATAGTAATAAACACTCAGACATTTAAATTTACAATGTTAAACATTTTTGTCCTTTGACAATTGTCCTAACCCTCAGTTCTCTTTAATATTGAGACATAACCACAGTTCTTGTAGCTATTAATAGGATTTTTCCAAGCATCAGTTTACACAAATATATGTAGAAATTCTTACTGTACTTTATAAACTTACTAGAGGCCCAGTGCACAAAATTTGTACACAGGTAGGGTCCCTAGGCCTGGCTGGTGATCAAGGCCGATCAGGGCCTTCCAGCTGCTAACTAGGGTCTCCCTTCATTCCATGCATCCCACAGATGTTCAGTGCATGTCATAGCAAACAATCAAACTCCTGGTCTCCTGGTTGAACTCCCAGGGGATACTTTGCATATTAGTTTTAAATATATATATATATATATATTTAAATATATATATATATTTAAATATATATTTATATGTATAAATATATATTTATATGTATAAATATATATTTATATGTATAAATATATATTTATATGTATAAATACATACATATATAGATAGGTAAATAGATAGATAATTTGTCACACAGATAAATATTGTACATATTATTACAGTGCAATGTAATAGTGGAGAACCTAAACTATAACAAATAAATATGGATTTAAATTATGCCTCTGCCACTGTTATTTTGAACAAATTACTTAACCCCCATGAACCTCAGTTTAGTCACGTACAAAAGAAGTAATAATATGCAATTCATAAGTCTGTAATGAAGATTAAATCATAAAACCCAAGTGAGGTGTTTACAGCAATGCTTGGCAGAAAGTAAACATTCAGTAGAGATTGGCTAGGGTTATCACACTCCAAAAATAGCATCTATCACCATCATCATTTAATTTGTTCTGGTGGTAATTTTTAGGGGTAATATAATCATCTCTTTATACTTGCGGAAATTTAAATTCAACCACTAGATCACAAAGCCTTTCTTACACCTATGTATTTTAATTCCAAGCCCAATATGTTTCCTACTTGCCCATGCAAGAGTGTTTTACTACTAATTTGATTAAGAACCCAAATCGGGGGGAAATTATCAAAATCAAGGTAGTTTAGTTATTCACTGATCTGTAGGTTTATAGCACTTTAATGGGATCGGTCCTGCTCTTAAGATAAAGTAGTAAACAATGGGTGTGACTCAAGAATCACCAGGAATGTTTCTAACTTAAAAGGTATGGTTTTCATTTCTTAAATTCTTAACACTTAAATGTTTAAATGCAAAAATTTTTAGGAGATACAGAAAATAAGCACTGTAAATAGAAACCGCTTGATTACAATTAGCAAGTAGGTTTATGCTTTAGTAATAATAGATCTAAAGACCACAGTCAATAATAATTGAAGGAATGGAATACAGGCTAGGCAGAGAGTTAGCCTAGGCTCTAGGCCCAGTGATCAGCAAACTCATTAGAAAATAGAGCCAAATATCAACAGTACAACGATTGAAATTTCTTTTGAGAGCCAAATTTTAAACTTAAACTTCTTCTAATGCCACTTCTTCAAAATAGACTCGCCCAGGCCATGGTATTTTGTGGAAGAGCCACACTCAAGGGGCCAAAGAGACGCATGTGGCTCACAAGCTGCAGTTTACTGACCATGGGCCTAGCGCATGGTGAGGATCCAACTACAGCTGCAGTGCATGGTCACTGGCTCTGAAAAAGGAGAGCAGCCCCCTAAAAAGTAAGATGGTGTCCAATATGAGCTTTCATAACCCCCAGATCCATCTGGAATGGGTTCTGTTTGCTACAGATAGACAATGAAGGGGTGAGTATGTCTGCCAAGACTGCTGTGGTGCAAGCAGCTGTTGTAACTACTGTGCTCTCCAAGTGGCCTGTACCCATCTGTGGACATCACCGGAAAATTCCTAATGCTTCCCTTCCAATTGCTAATTGCTACCGGCCTGCTGCTGCTGGGACAATATCCAGATACAAGGACACTGTGCTATCCATGCTCACCAGCCAAAATCCACTAGGAATAGAGTTGGAGCTCAAACTACTAGGCTTATTAAGCCTGCTTCCGGAGTGGAGGGGGGACACCACTGGGATGTTAGTTGATATTTGGTGTTTAAGGAGAAGATTCAAGGAAGCAGAGGTCTATCTGGATATGGTATTGCACAAAGCAAGAGTAATTTGACACATGAGCATCAATAATTTCTTATCTAGAGGGTCAATTAGCAGAATCAGGCTAGAGTCATCCTATATAACAAAAGCCTAATATGCTAAGTGTCCAGTCGTCCAGTCAGCCATTCAAAGTGTAATATGCTAATAAAATGTTAAGGCTGCTCAACTGCTCACTGTGATGTGCACTAACCACCAAGGGTCAGACGCTCTGACCCGTAGGTTAGCTTGCTGTTGGGATCTGGCTGA
Source organism: Nyctalus aviator (assembly GCA_036971965.1). Taxonomy (NCBI): domain Eukaryota; kingdom Metazoa; phylum Chordata; class Mammalia; order Chiroptera; family Vespertilionidae; genus Nyctalus; species Nyctalus aviator. Next base: position 5,914,695 of record CM072925.1, on the reverse strand, counting down.
TTGGGACTGAGCCAGATGGACCAGACATACCCTGGAGCCTTCGTACAGTCTCTCCGCAGATAGCCAACCTCCTGCATCCCTCCCCAGCCTTGATCGTGCACCAGTGGGGTCCCTCATCCTGGCCTGTGCCCTTTTGCAATCCAGGCTGAAGGAAACCCTCCCCTAAACCCCAAGTGCACAAATTTTGTGCACTGGGACTCTAGTCATTGAATAAGAAGCAGTGGACACCTCATGTTAACCAGGAGAGGGAGAGGCTGGGCAGTTTTGTGGTTCAGGTGATTTGGTTTTACCTCTGGTCAGGTCTGGTTATAGAGACATCTTGTTTTTATCTTGTTGCATCACAGCCATGGAAAGTCCTCATCTGAAGTTGATACTCTAAAGAATTATGTTCCATAAGTAAATACCAAAGTCTGACTGTTAGCAACTAAACTGGCTTCCCAAAAGCTCTCAGGAGGTTTTTTTCTTTCTCACCATTACACAAACCTCACTATTACATACCATCCTCTCTTCTCCTCTGCCAACAGAGGGAGTCAATGATGGAAATCCATGTGGGGAGTAGTAATATGATATTAGATGGGAAAGCAGAAAGTATTTCTATGAGATGAACAGGAACATCTTATTTAAAGAGATGATCTAGTTGCAGGCTAAAGGTCAGGATGATTCATCAAGCAGGCAGCAGAGTACAGACTGATCATGGTCTCTATACTCCAGAAGCTTATAGACTAAAAGACAAAACTTGATTTCAATATATAATTGTCACATCTATTAGACAAGACTAAGATTTCATGTGCAAGCATGCTAAAGGTTGAAAGTTATTCTCAAGTTCTTTAAGAGGGCCAGATTTGCTTTTATACAATACTCAAAACCTATTTAGAGGTATTCCTATGCAATGTATCATTTTCAGGATGGCTGATTGAGAACAAACTTTAGAACAACTTTTATAAATTATCTTTTAAAGAACACAAATTAAAGCAATAAATCAATGAAAAGCCATACACAAATTTATTAAAATGATGGGGAAAATTCTTGGCAGGCAGCCTGAATGTTTAAAAGATCCTATTAAATGTCATTCCTTCTTCCCCTGATAATGTTTGGACAAACTGAGAGATAAGATGAAATGAATCAGCAGATAGAGAAAAAAAAATAGCATCTTTATTGTTGGCAAATACTTTGCTGGTGGTTGTGACTTAGCTGACTGTGCAGCTATAATAGCTTCCTAATTCTAATCCCAGAATGAATACACAAACCTATCTAGTACACAGACCTGGACCACAGGTAACCTTCTCATTTGGGGACCACGCCCTTTGAAACCTGCTACCTGGAATAGTTGGATACAATATGTGTTTCCTTTGTGAAGCTGGACCTTAGGAAGAGACCGTGGAAGGGAAAGAACCATGCATATCCTATTCTTCACCCTAAACATATAAATCTAAGTCATTCCTCCTTCTTTTGAAAGAAGTGATGGTGCAACAGAGGCAGGTCAAGAGTGTTGGAGAAATTGATGACTTCATTCATGAAATGTGAGTTCATAAGAAGGGGTTTCCACAATGGAGTGGATTTCCACAGTAGTGGTAGCCTAGTCAGTAGCCACTGGTGTGTTTTCCCGTCTATAGGCTACACAGAAACAACAGTGTCCATTTAAAAAGTGGTGCAGTGCTTGGTGCAGAGATACTGGCTGTACCTGGGAGACCAGCAATGCTCTGGGGGATTAAGTTAGCCACCACTGCACTGTGGCTCCCTCAAGCCCATTCCATCCTCTCCTCTTCCTGGAAACTGTATGGTGCAGTCTAATCCCAGCTCCTGTCTCGGTCAGACCACACAGCAGAAACAGTGAACAATCTACCAAGGAATATTAACTTCAAGGGTCAACTCAAAATCACTAGAATCGTGTTGTTAGTGAATGACTATACCGTGAAAGATGTTGGGGGAGGACACATCAAACAAAAGAATTTACGGTACACTTAAAGAAACAGAATGAGCTGAAACCGGTTTGGCTCAATGGATAGAGCATCGGTCTGTGGATTGGAGAGTCCCAAGTTTGATTCCGGTCAAGGGCATGTACATCGGTTGCGGGCACATCCCGATGGGGGGTGTGCAGAAGGCAGCTTTGATGTTTCTCTCTCATCAATGTTTCTAGCTCTCTAGCTCTCTCCCTTACTCTCTGTAAAAAGTCAATAAAATGTATTTTTTTTTAAAAAAGAAACAGAATGAAATAGCAGTCATACAAGAACTTTAAAATACCATATTTAATACCTTCAGGGGATGAAAGAAATTATTTCGTGAAACAAGAAGAAGGAATTAGAACATAATAAGAGGTGGTTATTAACTAGCAACATATTGTAACTAATGACCCACAAATAACCTGGCCTTGAATCCTGGCTCCAACAACTGTTACTGATTATGTTGTGGTGATATTGGTGGAAGTGGTGGTGGATGAGAAAGAAAAACACACTTTGGGGAATATCGCATTTGAGAAGCCAATAGCAGGCGTAGATGTTCCAAAAGAAAGTCGGAAAGGCAGTCAAAGAACGAAGAGATGGACTGTGAGTCCTAGAATTGATAGTATTAAACCATGGATTATTAGAGAATCAAAAAAAAATAGAACAAACTCAATACTCTTTTAAAAATATGTGATTCTGCTATGACATTGGACTTTTTTTTTAAGTCTCAGAATTTCCAATGGCTCCAGCATGGCCATCTTTTAAAAGAATATGGAAAAGCTTTGCATGCTTACCTTGTTTTAGTTAACAGTGTGCCAAGAATTTCTGGGACAAACTACAACATTATCAGAAATGCACTCCCAGAATTACACATGGCCCAGCATACAGCATAGAGGCACGTTTTTAGTTTTAGATGGAATCTAGAGGAACGGGAGAAAATCTCAAACGTTCTCTCCCTTGGGCTCTCTTGCCATGATGCAAGATGGCCATGCAATGTGGTCTTCAAAGCTCCTTCTAGATCCTACTTCTCATCATTCATGATCTTGTATGACCAAAGTTCTTTTTAAATTTAACAACAAATGGACAAGGCAAAATGAATGTTCCCTGTTCACTTTTACTTCAAAAGCTTCAGATTTATTTTTTTAAAATTTTGTTTCACAATAAATAAATAAATAAAGTCATTCAAACCCTTCCTCCTACATTTAATTCTACTCAACAAGCATTTACTTGTATTCATCTTGTACTGGGCTCTGTGCCAAATGGATAATGTAATTCTATCTTTATCTCATTTAACTTTTATGTTCAGGCTGTCTTTTATATTTTATTTATACTGAGTAATTATATGTACTATATCATCACCAAAAATATAGATAAAGCTTTATATTTATTGTACTAAGTACAATAGATAAAAAAATTTACTGACTATTCATGTCCTCTAAAATATTTGTAATCTACAATATACACTCAGGTTTCTTCAAAACACAATTTTCTAATATTAATATTGGTAAAATTATTTTATCCTATTTTGAAGTCATTTTCATTGTTGTTCTTTCAACATATAAGAAGTACCCTGGGGTATAACATTGTTTGACATTATGTATACATGATATTTTTACATACACAACTACTAGATTTTAAAATAGAAGAAATTTAATTTTCTTTTAGAACTTTCAAATTTGAAGGCAAGTAATTTCTCAGCTCTAAAAACTAAGTATTTATAAGAAATACAGAACATCTTTATCTATGAACCCAAATATACTATCTCCTGAGATAGATATTCTGATGCTGTTTTTGAAGTCATTTGGACTAAAGATGAATAATCTACATATCTGCAAACAAAGATCTAAAGTCACGAATAAGGCCGGCTCAGTGGTTTGGCTCAGTGGTAGAGTGTCGGTCTGCGGACTGAAAGGTCCCAGGTTCGATTCCGGTCAGGGGCATGTATGTTGGTTGTGGGCACATCCCTGGTGGGGGGTGTGCAGGAGGCAGCTGGTCGATGCTTCTCTCTCATCAACATTTCTAGCTCTCTATCTCTCTCCCTTCCTCTCTGTAAAAAATCAATAAAATATATTTTAAAGTCACAAATAAGGCTAATCAAGCCTACTATGATGCTTTATATACATCAAAGGATTTAGCCTAGTGATATATGTCTATACAACATAAATATTAGTTATATCAGAATACATGAATCAAGAAAGCAAAACTTCTGATCAAAGAAATGCTATTCATGTCCTAAAGTAGAATGAGCAGAAATCAAATAAAGCAGGAAATAAGCACTTCCTAAAAGTGTAAGTTAAACATGGTTAAGCAAAGTCTATTAGCCATAATGAAAGCATTTCTCCTTTCATTTCCAGAAAAGTGGCACATGGATAGACATAAGAACATGTTCTCACCCCATGCTCCACAATTTTAACTATAAAATCTGAATTTTATATATATAATTAAAATGAATTATCCAGTGTCTGGATACTTGACTGAGAGCTACCTGTACCTGGCACATTCTATATAATAAAAGCCTAATATGCAAATTGACTGAATAGCAAAATGACCAGTGGAATGACCACCAGGGGGCAGATGCTCAGTGCAGGAGCTGCCCCCAACCCACAGGCCTGAAGCCAGCCAAGATGGGTGCCATTGCTCCCCCCACCACCACCATCACCCCATGGCAGGGCTTAGGGACTCTAGTTATAAATAAATCAGTATGATACCTATTATCATGACCATTTTATAGCTAAGAAAACTGATAGGTAGAGAAATTATTTATTTAGCCTATAGGCACATGGCTATAAATAACCAATCTAATATTAGAAAACAGCCCTGCCCACATAGCTCAGTGGTTGAACATCCACCTATGAACCAAGAGGTCATGGTTCGATTCCTGATCATGGCATATGCCCAGGTTGATTCTCCCTCATCATTGATGTTTCTCTCTCTCTCCCTCTCCAAGAAAACAGTTCTTCCATAATGAGTCTCACATGCTTTCCGCTAATCCTTGCAGGGGTTTTTTTGTTTTTAATTATTGGAAGCTTACCAGTATTTCACATTGCTATCTTTTTCTGACTCAGCCTCTGCTCTGCCTTCATTTTCTAGATACACCAAAATGAAGACGGCCACCAACATCTATATCTTTAACCTCGCTCTGGCAGATGCCTTGGCGACCAGTACCCTGCCATTCCAGAGTGTCAATTACCTCATGGGAACATGGCCGTTTGGAACCGTCCTCTGCAAGATCGTGATCTCCATAGACTACTATAACATGTTCACCAGCATATTCACGCTCTGTACCATGAGTGTGGATCGCTACATTGCCGTCTGCCATCCCGTCAAGGCCCTGGATTTCCGTACGCCCCGCAATGCCAAAATCGTCAATGTCTGCAACTGGATCCTCTCCTCAGCCATTGGCCTGCCTGTGATGTTCATGGCCACAACAAAGTACAGGCAAGGTGAGTAAGGTTGCAGGCCTGAGGGGGGGAGAGTTTATTGAACAAAACGTTGGTGAAGTCATTAGCCAACTAGAATTTTTTGGAGTGTTCCAATGTCTTAGTCAAACTGCAATTTTAGTAAAATAGCTTTCTAGAAAAATGTCTTTGAATATGTTTTGGAATAGGAATTTTCCCTGTGACTTTAAGCCCACTTAAACACTTCAAAGAGAATACCAGTATAATCTACTGGTTCTTGATGTCTTTTCATTTCATCAAAATGATGAGACAATAAAAATACAGTTCTTCCAAGAGTAATTAGAACTTAAACCCAAACAAGCAGAGGCTTGTTTTATAATTTCAAGTGGCTGCCTCCATAAAAAATGTACCTTTCTAGACCTCATGTCAGAATGATATACCACCAATCAAAAAGTGGAGTGAAAACGTCCATTAGCTGGGGATGTCCTATAGACTCTGGACAGTGATTATGTTTTTTTTATATCAACATAGACCCCATAGAGGACATAGCTCATGGCGGGAGGTCCATAATTGTTGGCTGAAAGAAAACTTAGTGTGACCAAAGTGGACAGCAAAATGAGATCTTTAGAAATAAATAAATCTATTTCTAAAAATCAACAGAGAGCTGAGTTCCTCCTACTGTTTCTTTAAGTATTTCTTTACTAGCATGTATACTAATAGCCTCATGTTAGCTAATGTCAAGCTTGAAAATTAGTAAGCAAGAAGGCAATATTAACACCTAAAGTCATCATTAAATGGTGCTTCTAATTCTTCCTTTTAATGCTTTTTTCATGTAGGTTCCGTAGATTGCACATTAACATTCTCTCACCCAGCCTGGTACTGGGAAAACCTGCTGAAAATCTGTGTGTTCATCTTCGCCTTCATCATGCCCGTCCTCATCATCACGGTGTGCTACGGGCTAATGATCTTACGCCTCAAGAGCGTCCGCATGCTCTCTGGCTCCAAGGAAAAGGACAGGAATCTCCGGAGAATCACCAGGATGGTACTGGTGGTCGTAGCTGTGTTCATCGTCTGCTGGACCCCCATCCACATTTACGTCATCATCAAAGCCTTGATCACAATCCCAGAAACCACTTTTCAGACGGTTTCCTGGCACTTCTGCATTGCTCTGGGTTACACAAACAGCTGCCTGAACCCAGTCCTTTATGCGTTTCTGGATGAAAACTTCAAGCGATGCTTCAGAGAGTTCTGTATACCAACTTCCTCCACCATTGAGCAGCAAAACTCCACTCGGATTCGTCAGAACACTAGAGACCACCCCTCCACGGCCAACACAGTGGATAGGACTAACCATCAGGTATGCAGCTTCTAGAACTGGGTATACTTACTGGGGATGATATGCAATGATAGAGCTTTGTACCAATCCACGATTTCAATCCATTAGAAAGAGACCAGCAACTAGGAGACTGGGGTTTCACATGAAGATAGAGAGAGGAGGAGACCAAACTTTGACCACTGTGTTGGCGAGGCGCTTCATTCATAAGCCACGCTCTATATAGTTGCACGTTTTTCTTTATATTAGAGACCTGCCAACTAGAAACCTGTAAGCCTCTAAAAACCATTATCTCCACAGTCTTGTCTTCTTTTCAAGATAAATGACTTTTAGCGTGTTGTGGAAGTGATCCTGATCTAGAATTTGCCTCATTTTCCTCAGCAATGCCATGTATTTTATGCATATTGCTCCAATGTCCCTGTCACTTCTCAAAAGCCAGGCCTGCTCTGGCTCTGTGGTAGAAGAGAAAGGTCAGCACTTTGCTGACTCTAGTGACAGGTACAAGATGTTCCCAGCAAATCAGTGTCACCGCAAAGGAGGAAAGGAAAGGACAAAATGAGAAATGATGATTTACTAGAAGATGTATTCCTACGTGCAGAAGAGTATAGATGATGGCCCGCATGAAAGAGTCGAGATATTTATGCACAATCTTATCATTAAATGAGGAATCAAAAGGGAGAAAAGAGAAAAATCCATCTCTAAGTTCAATATTGGTTTAGGAAGCCCCTGGTTTCCATGATTTGGAGTCTGGCCTTTAAAGTAAATCAAGTATATCACGTCATGATCGTGGCTTATTTAAGTAAATTTTCAAATGCTGCCAGCACCCCAAAATCACAGCTTGTGTAGTTTTATAACCCAGAACTCAAGTTAACTAGCTGTAAACTCTTGAGTCAGACGCTTAGCTAAAGTTGCTAGGGCCAAGGGTGGGCCTGTGGGGACAGATGGTGCCATAACAAGGTCTCGAAAGAGAAATGCAGGAGAGGAAGGGGAGTTAGCTGCCTCCTCTCCGCTGTCTCCCCACCACACCCACCTCACTGTCCCCTCTGAGCCCCACTGCAGCCACCCAGCCAAACCCAGACTCACCCTTTCCAATTAACCACAGGACTAATGCAATCCTGGGCCCCAGAGGGGTCATTAATACTCATGCCCCTGCTATTAAATAATGCTGAAATGAGCACAGGAACTGGTACCCTCCAGGGAGGATGAGATAATGATGGCAGACTTGCTTCCAACCAAAGGGAAATTAACTTATCATGTCTCACTTCTAGATCCATCTCGGAAATAAAAGCCTGAAAGAAATGGTTTCCTAGCCTGCATCTTTCCCTATTTTTTTTTTCCACATCAAGACCTTCAAACCTGCTTCCTTTACTAAGCGGCTCTCCTCCTGGCAGCTATCAGAAACTTAAAGAGGGCAGGGATTTAAATAGACTTTCTTCAACCTGGAGATAACGTATTAAAGAATGCAATGTAAAAGTTTCCGTTCTAAAATTGAAATATGTTCCACTGAAGCACAATACTTCCCCTGGAGACCATGATGGCCATTATCAAACACGGCTTCTTTCTCCTTGAGTGCCCATCCACCCCTTCCCTCTGCTTTCTGGCACTTTAGGGTGTGGCTGAGGGTAGTGTACCTGGGCCACTGCCCCACTGCCTGGGCCTCTTGTCACGTCTGATCTTCCCCGTATCTCCCACTTGCCCTGTTCTCCCAGCAATTCAGCCCGCTGCCTGCTGGAGCGTTTCTCCTGACTTCAGCACGATTGACCTTCAGTGGCCCTGGGCAGTGCCCTTGACTTCCTTTCAAACGCAGTGTTTTCACATCAGTGTGGTTCTTGCATAGCCAGAGAGAGGAGAAAGGAAGCTAATCGGGGAAGCTCTGTTCTAAGTAACTAAAAGGTTTGCTTTAAAAATGCATCCAATTAGCGCTTATCTCCATTGCTGCCTCCATGAGACAGCATCAGTGTCAGATCACAGCAGAAACACATTAGCCCTGGAATTGGCTGCTTTCCCAAAATGCCCAGCTGGGAGAGCTGGACAAAGAGCGAGCGGCTGCCAGGAAAAGAGGAAAAGACACTCTGACATATTTGAAAATTAAGATAAATCAAAGATCCTTTCACTAATCGCCACTAATGTGATCATTAGAATCAAGGCAGTTACACAGACATCTGGAATGATACATCAGCCTTTGGTGATAGTTTCAATAATACATCAAAATAATAACATTATTTGAAGGAGGAATCGGAGACTTTGTGGCCGTCTCTGTAGGACATAGTGGATTCGTCATTCAAATTTAGAATGTGACAAACAGGTTGTTTTGTGTGTGTGTGTGTGTGGTTTTTTGTTTGTTTGTTTATTTTTTAACATCGTGAGCCATTATGCTAGGAAACAAAGCTAACTGGATTTGCATTAACTTTTTAACTGCTAGTTTGAAGTTTGTACTGTTGTAGATGTTTGTGTCTGCCTGTGTTTTCTCCAAGAAATATATTGTACTGTATATGTCATGCCTCAAGCACATTAGTCAACTTCATATTCTGCAGATCAGAGAGCCAATATCAAACCTTCCCAGGGTGTCTGTATTCTGACAGCTGTGCACTGAGACCGTGCCCATACAGCGCAAAGTGAAGTGGAGAGTTGGCAGTTACCAAGGTAATTGGATAAGCCATATGAGAAAATTCTGGACCCAAAATAAACTTTGAATCATACTTACATGGTGAAGAGCTAACAGTCAGTTTTAGCTGCATAACAAGTCATTCTAAAATTCAGTAGCTTACAGGAACCACTTTTATTTTTTATTTTTATTTTTAGTTTGAGAGTCTATAGATCAGTCATTTGGGCCAGTGGTTTGGACAGTTCTTCTAGATCAACTAGCGGGTTGAGGATGCCCACAGGAAGAATGGGCTAGCTCCACACGGACCTTCCTCTTCCAGCACATTAGCTCAGGCTTGTTTGCACAGTGGGCACAGGTTTGAGATTCAAGAGATGGCAAGCAGACACTGCCTCCGGGTGGTAGATGCTGCTGTCACATTGCAAAGGGGAGTGGATAGAGAGAGAACCAAGGTCACTTTTGCTAACCATCTACAGAAGGCATATGATGCATGGGACAGGCACGCCATCACTCCTTGAGGGCTTGAACCACATCTGCCTTCTCCTGCCTCCTGCCTCCTGTAGCTACCAAACCCACTGTCTGGTACATTACAATTTTGTCCAAAAATATCTGTGGACTGAATGAATAATCAGAGGGCTCATGATATTCAGGAGATGTGAGGGATGGTGGGAATGGCCTCATTCATGCGCCACTGATTGACAACCTAAATGATTATGTAACACTCTGACATTATCTCAAGCTCATCCTTCAGAACCTAAAAAATGCTCACAGAGAGGATCTTCATTTTCTTTCTGCTGATCCTCTGATCAGAAGTTATACTGTTCAAACACATGCTTATTTACACTTGTGCAGTGTCAATTTTATTTTTTAATAAGAATTGGATTCAGTGCCCAAAGAGATCTTGCCTTGGCTAAGTATGAAAAAAAATATATATATATGGTCTCATGTTATTTTGTGTAATTCACAGCTCCAGCTGTAGCACTCCATGCCTGGTTTATGTTCAACTTATCATCTTCATGGCTAGTAGGTTTTTGTTAAGTAGACTCACACATTTTCCATATGCTCTTCATGCAATTTGATTTCTCTGTGCATACTTCTTCGAGTCATTTTATTTCAAGTTTCTCTTTCAGAGAAAATGATCTCTATCCTAAAAATATTATTAGGAAATAAGTAAGGCTAATAAAGGTGAAGATAATTGTTAGAGAAGTAGGAGGCTCTGAATGAGCTCAAATCTCCTGGTGATTATAAAACATTAAGAGAACTTTTCAATGATACATAATTAATGAAACACAAATGATAACTCCAGAAGCAAAAAAAATTGGAGGAGTCCTAAAAATCTAGAGGAAAGCCGAAACTGGTTTGGCTCAGTGGATAGAGCGTCGGCCTGCAGACTGAAGGGTCCCAGGTTCGATTCCGGTCAAGGGCATGTGCCTTGGTTGCGGGCACATCCCCAGTGGGAGGTGTGCAGGAGGCAGCTGGTCGATGTTTCTCTCTCATCAATGTTTCTATCTCTCTATCTCTCTCCCTTCCTCTCTGTAAAAAAATCAATAAAATATATATATTTTAAAATCTAGAGGAAAGAGATTCCTAATTTTGTGGCAACTGAAAACCACGCAGAATATTTCACTTGATTGTTTTTAGAGCCTAGATCACATTATGAAAATATATTTTGAGAGCACTTAGAAAGGAAGCAGTAATCTCTAGGAAGCAACTAAGCTTTCTAAGAATTAGTTATGACAAAACAAATTGTATCTTCTTAGATGACGGTAGGACAGGGAAATCAAATAAACCCAAGAGATCTGGCAAGCTCTTGTTAATTTCTGTAATTCCACGCTATGAATTATCATCTTTGGTGTTTCCCAAAGTGTGGTACGCGTACCCCCAGGCGTATGGGAAGAGTTTGGTGGGGGTACGCATTGCACCAGAGTGCTTAGCTGTGCCTAATTCTACATTCTCATGAGTACGAGGGGTACTCAGCATTACGAAAATTATAGAAGGGGTACACATATGTCAAAAGTTTGGGAAACACTGAAGATAAATGGTACAGTGACATAGATTTATAAACTTTGACTGCCATCTTAAACATTCAATCAATAGAAGAATGCTAAATATAATAGGATAATGAATCAAAGTTAAGCCATACTATTAAAAATTACCAGAGGAAAACTTCAATCCAAAAATCCAACTATCCTATATAATAAAAGGGTAATATGCAAATTGACCAAATGGTGGGGCAACCAGTCACTATTATGTGCACTGACCACCAAGGGGCAGACACTCAGAGCCACAAGTCTGGCAGCTGGTGAGCACAGTGGTGGTGGCAGGAGCCTCTCCCACCTAAGAATATCTGATTGTGGAAATTCCCCAAGGGCCCACACTGAGGGACCTGCTCCCCGCACCCCCACACACCCCTCAGTGCATGAATGTCATGCAACAGGCCTCTAGCAGAAACATAAAATATGAATGTCCACAGATATAGACAAAAAAGTCCTAGAGATTTTTAAATATATATATATATATATATATATATATATATATATATATATGATTTTTATTAATTTCAGAGAGGAAAGGAGAGACAGAAATATCAGTGGTGAGAGAGATTCATTGATCAGCCGCCTCTTACACGCCCCCTGCTGGGGATCCTGCTGAAACCTGGGCAACCCCAATCTCGGTTCATAGGTCAACACTCAACTACTGAGCCTAGCCAGCCAGGTGAGGTTTTCTTTCATGGAGTAACAATATGATACAATCCATCTCAACTGCTGTAATTGCAGCTTGACTGCATTATTTTTTGGTCTCAAGAACTTATACTATATATTAACATTTTAAGGCTTTGAAAAGCCCTACTGTGTGTGTGTATGTGTGTGTGTGTGTGTGTGTGTGTGTGCTGCATATATCTATATATCTACATTTTGTTTTTTAAGCTGAATCTCTCAAACTTACCTGAGCACAGCCCCAGTTCTCCAAGGGACATTCTGTAACATCTCAGAGAATGAAGGTTTCACCAAGCAGTTTCCAAAAGCCCACTACAGACCATCAGTCCCATTCATGCACAAATCTATTCAAAATGCAGTGTTTCACTGGAATAAATGGCAGCATCCCATAATCCCAGGCCTTCACCACTGCTCCAAAATTGTTTCTCTCTTTTACTCGCTCATTTAAAATACATGGTCTAAATGCAAACAAAATGCTTAAACTCCCTATCTCTGAAAATGCAAGAGGCTGGGCTGTGTTTGGGTTTTCACTTCTGCGTTGCTTTGTTTTGGGCCTTGCCACTTTCTGGTTGCCGTCCCTAAAGGCGGCGAGGTGGGAGAGAAGGCATTCTATGTTGCTTTCCGATATATCTCCACTGACTGAAACCGCACTGTTGCTAAGAATAAGCCTTATCACTGACACATCATTTTGAGTGAAACATCTTTGAGAAAAACAGCTTTTCACACCATGGGTTGAATAATCTCAACCTTTTTTGACAAAGAGCAGAAAACTGGAAGCCAGGGAACACAGGTCATGGGCAGCTGACAGCCAGCTAGGTGAGCTGGGCATCCATGCACTGGCCATCCCTTGACAAGCAAGACTTTCCAGCCTTTTCTGACTGACAACCCATTAGGACACATCATTTATGTATCTGACTGACTGTGGGACATCTTCTAGTGAGCAAGTGTAACCTCCAAAGCTCCCTTTTGTGAGAGAAAAGATAAATTGGAAAAAAATCCATATTAAAAGCAGGGGTAGTATATGGCATATTAGTCTGAGTCCTTTGAACTACCAGATTATTCTACCTCCCCTGGAATTCTTCTTTACTAAAGTTTGACCCCTTGTCATGCCTACAGCCTAGTAGGTGTGAGTCCAGCAATGGAGCTTGGAAGAAGAGACAAGTTCTCTATGAGTTAGTTCGATGGAGAACTTTGCCACTGAGTCATCAACTCTGAAAGTATTCCGTGTGGCTCTGCTCCCACAGTTATGTAATGAATACAATTTTGAAGCTTGTTATTGACTGAAACATTGATCCAGTTCAGCAGAACCCAAGGCTGTGATTAATTTCAATTGCAACTTTGTATGGCATCACAAATAGGAAAGAGACAACGGAAGTGGAAGAGAGTAGCTGCAAAAAAATATATATATATATTAAGCGAGTTTTTCCTCACCAATATACTTGGGCATGTCACTTCACTTCTAAAGACCTGTGCTTCCTCCCACAGATTAATGAAGTTGGAAAAATCTTTTCCATTCCCTCCAGAGGTAGGGAACATCTCCAATCACCATATGGATAGCAGTGAAAAGTGCTTTACATAAGCTTCAGTTCGAATCGAAAAGTTTCTCAAAAACTTCATTTTTCAAAATAGGCTAAAAAATAGCCCAAATGGATTTGCTCATTGACTTCCTGGAATGAATGAATGAATGAATGAATGAATAAATGAATGAATGAATAAAAGCTTAAAAAACTGTTGGCAAAACTGGGAAACGGATGGTAGATTAAAATACTGCATCGATGTCAAATGTCAAGTTTACTGAAATATGCAACATTGCTGGGGTCGCTGTCGGGGAAGAAGCCCCGTCTTAAAAGCTGTGGGCAGCTGACAAAGAAGAGGTCTCGGCAAGCGGCAGGTCAGCGGGCCACAACCGTATGGATGAGAATAAACAATGTGACCCAATGGGCCGGAGAAGGCAGTTTACTACCAACAGCTCAGCAAAGAGCAGAAACATCAGCACAGGGGCGCTGGCTCCCTGCCCACATGCCCCGTGGTGTGACACAATGGGCTCAGGTGGCTGCTGTGCACAGTGGATCGCACTCACGCTGAAGAGCCCGGAGCTAAGGGCTCAGCACCTCTGCAGCAATCAGTGAACAAACCTATCCTTGCCCCTGAGAGCAGGAGCAGGCAATCACGAAGTGGTCATGCTGTGGCCCTCATGCGGTCTGGCAGCAAAGGTTCTTAATTGATGATGCGACTATAGAAAGGACTCAGTCAAGAGATATTTAGGCCTTGCATTTCAGCTCAATAGGCAAGAATGTGCAGGGATGCGTGGTGGACTGCCTCTCCCTATAATTCACCTGTCAGCTGGACATATTCTTGTCTGAATTCAATTTTCATATATTTATATCATCCCATTAGCAATTTGGGTTAAACATACTGACAAGGGCTAGGAACAAATCCGTTCCATTTATTTCAAACAGCACTTGATTAGGATTATTATTCACAGAATCTCCATCCACAGGATCTGATCGGATGGGCAGTGTTGACCTCAGCCATGCACTTTAGGATCCTAGTCCCAGAGAGGACCAATGGGTCTGAGCTCAGACAGCCATTGAGCTTCCTCTTTTATGGTATGCACGGATTGTGCCACCATACTGTTGGCATAATTAGAACCCAACTGGAGTGGTTAGCAACCACACCAACCAGAATGTAGTCTCAGGCCCATCGATGGATTCATGTATGAGCAGGGAGTTTATTGATCTCCTATGAGCGATTGATCTCCTATGGCTTGTTCTGTCTTATTGGCTGTGATAGCTAAAGTTAAGGACAGGTTCCTGACCCCTCTCTCTCAAATGTGGATTCAGATGCCAGGGAACAATACTCACACTGCCATACGGAGACAAGAATCCATGTGGGATACTCAGAACAGCTCTTTTTTATCTGGAGGCTGAGCAAAAGGAATGTGACCCAAGGAGTGATGTTACAGCTAATCACTGCTCAGGGAGGGGGCACAACAATGCGTCAAACTGCTCACCCTTGCTCAATAGATGTCCATGGCCCACTCTTCCCCACGTGAAACCATATAACTGAAGGGGACAGGTCTGATTTGGGATTTGTTGATAAACTTAATTTGGATGACTACTACATTAATTTGGATATTCCATATGGGCACATCACCAAATAGCTGTAGCCTTGAAAGCCACCAGTGCTTCCCAAAGTGTGGTACGCATACCCTCAGGGGTATGGGAAGAGTTCGGTGAGGGTACGCGTTGCACCGGAGTTTGGTGGGGATATGCACTGCACCGTGCTTAGCTGCACCTAATTCTACGTTCTCATGAGTACGAGGGGTACTCAGCGTTACGAAAATTATAGAAGTAGTACACATATGTCAAAAGTTGGGGAAACACTGGAAGGACACTCAGGTGTGAGGAAAAGCATAGGGACTGTTATGAGCCTGGCTGTGTTTGTAAATGTACAAGGGATTTCACATTTAGGAGCTGCCTTTGATCGTATCAGGCGCATAGAGTAACTCAGGGCCAGCCAAGCCCTCAGGAGTTTTTCTGGCCCCGTGCGTACGGCTGACGTGATAAGTCCTGAAGTAGGTCAGGTTGGCAGTCAGAGCTGCTGCTTGTCTCAGTGGAGCACCTGACTGTTTTACCAGGCTGCAGGGCTGGAGTTTGGAGATGAAGGTAGAGTCCATCATTTCCTCCTCCCAGT
Organism: Nyctalus aviator; assembly: GCA_036971965.1. Taxonomy (NCBI): domain Eukaryota; kingdom Metazoa; phylum Chordata; class Mammalia; order Chiroptera; family Vespertilionidae; genus Nyctalus; species Nyctalus aviator. The sequence continues at coordinate 5,899,009 of CM072925.1, read as the reverse complement.
ACCTCCAAGGTCTAAAGTATTCCTTCCCCAACTGAAGTGGTCTCCTTGACAGATTCTCTAATTATCTGCAGCCTCAACAAAATGCATGCCTAGATAAGGCACATATTGTCTCGATGCATGAATACTGCAATGATGTGCCAAGCTTACTTTCTGGTAGTGGAGAGCCATCGCACAGGAAATACTTTCTTTACTGTCATTGGGATCCACTTTGAAGTGGTTACTCATGTGGCTCCCAAAAATCTGAGTTGAATGGTTAGTCCCTGAATCTTATCAGAATTAATGAGCAATCCTGGGCCTTCGCATGAGTCAGCATCTGCTAATTCCATTGGGGCTTAGCCACAAAAAAATCATCATCAGTAGTAGGACCAAGTCACCTGCAAGAAGAGAGATGATTGTTCTGGGTTCTGACCTACTCATGGGTGGCAAATCACAGGAGATCTAGGTATTACTGTGGCTGCTCAGTAAGCATGTTCAGGAAGCTGAGTCAGGGAACTTGATTTTCAAGTGCCAAAGGGATTGAGAAAAAGACATGACCAAAGCCCAAGATGGCATTCCAAGTGCCATCATGGGCAGCTGATTCAGTGATGGTCACAACATCTGGAACTGCAGAAGCAAAAACTGAATTCCGTTGGCAATGATCCTCCAACTGCCTCCAGACCCCGAGAGCTTTTCTCACTGGCCACACAAGACTCTTCTACCAGAAGGGAACCTGAAGCTGAATTGCCATCTGTTGGGCCTGTGTCCCACCCTCACCTCTCTGTACATAGCTCTTCCGGACTGGGCATGGCTCCCATGGACATTATGAGCATTCTCAGAACAAGCATGGAAATTATCAATATCAGTTACATAGTCAGCCTTAGGAGTAGCAGAAGAGGTCATCACAGCCCTACTCAAAGGTCACAGTCACTGCCTTCCCTATTTGACTCTGTTTCAAAGATGGCTATTAAATGAGTAGTTCTTATTCATTAGTGTATACAAATACAATAGCATATTCATAATAACCCAAGAGATGATGAATAATGACCCAAGAGATTATATCTTGACATTTAGGAAAAATTCTGAGAGTTGAAGGAAAAAGTATACACAGAAACTCCCAATACAGTTCTGACACACAGAAGATGACCAATAAATGTGTGCCATAACCCAATCTGAAATGCTCACTGTCTTTTTCTCTTCTTCTAGCTGGAAAATCTGGAAGTAGAAGCTGCTCCATTGCCCTAACTGGTTCTTCATGTCATTGAGACCCTCACTGAGCTTAGATGGCACCATCTTATGTGGAAGCAGGTCCCTGCCCGTGTGTGTGTGGGAAGCTCTCATGTTCTAGGAATGTGTCTACTCTGAGTCATCAAACCTTACTCCTCTCTGGTCACTTCACTCTGCATTATTAGAGAGACACCCCAACTAAGTCAAGCACTGGGAAGGAAAGAACGACTAATGAGCTCAGCCTGTGTACATAATTACAAGGAAGACACCCAATGGGACCATATAATAGGCTACAGTCTGTAAATTCAGGTCGTCATGGAAGATGAACTTTGTGTAGGTAATATTTTTTTTCAAGCAAATATTTATGGCCTCATCAAAGAAAAACCATAGATCGTTTAATTCACCATAGTAACATGTAAATGCTACCTCTGATAAAAGCACCTTGTATGGACATCCAAGACTCTCTGGTCTTCTGTAAGATAATACTTTGCTCTGTTTTTGACCTCTAATGTTAACCTTAAAAGTACCTTTTGGATAAGACTTCATTTCTACCTTCGTTGCTTGGTTTTATAGTTTAAAGAAAAACATCCCCATTATTTTGCAAGGGAAGAGATTAACATGAAAGGCAATCTGAAACCCAGTAATGTGTCAGCTGCAGAAGGATTGATTCTTGTGCATTGCAAGTGCTTCCTAAGTGTTCAAAAGGGAATAGGGGTCAATGAGCTCATCATTTTATTATGCAGGAAGTCAAGCACTACAATGTACTCTTCATTTCTCAGTAGTTTCTTCACAAAGCATGCCCCTTTGACATATAATTTTCTTTTGTTAACGCTGCTCAGAATACTTGTGCTTTTTTAATCAAAGTGATAAATTGACAGATGTTTTTGTTGACTTTCAGAACAGCTTAACATTTCCTAAAAATATGGATTCAGTAAGCTTAATCTCAAACAGATAGACTCATATGACCATAGAGAAAAATAGATCACCTATTTTCCAATCCTGTATTGTTACCTGGACATAAAATATTAACAATGACCTAAGAATACTTTCCTGAAGGTTGTGTTTATGTAATGTCTTCACTGATGTGTTGGTCTTTCTGATCTTTGCTAAATGCCAAGATTTTCTTTGTAAAATGTCAGTCTTCTGAGTAGTTTCTCTAAGACAATTCTCTTTGGCTGGTAAAAACACAGCAGAGATTTGGCAATCACTCATTTTGTTTGACCTATTTAGACCTTCAAGTCAGATGGCCCATGCCAGGAAGCTCTGCACTATGAATTTTTGTCTGCATTTATTAAAAGAATCAAGTACATTGTAGATATCCATGAAGACACAAGTAGAAAACTCGGTGCCAACTTCCCTGATAAGAGCATTCCCGAGTCTACAAGCTGCCAGTAGCACCAACTTTAAAACTACAGCTGCCTTCGATCTAATAAGGCACAAATATGCACCAGGCATCCAAAGTCTCAGGAAGACAGCTGTCATGGATCAGAATAACTGTGCCTACTGTCTCAGATCTGATAGGCTGTAATTATGTGGACCCAACCCAAGTATCAACTGGAAGAAGAAATAACTAAAGTCAAGATAAGTGTTTTAATGTTTCCTTCTAATGAAGTCTTATATTTGCTTCTAATAACCTCCATTTCTCAAATATTATGTTCCAGAATGTATATGCATTATTTTTTTAATTTTTCACATTTTCTAATCAAAGTAATTAAAACTAGGGCCTTAAAACTATTTAGAATGTTAAATGGATGTATGTGTGTGTATATATTTACATATATGTACTACTAGGGCTTCCACAAGTAAAAGGAATAATTCAAATGAAACACAATAAGGGAGAATGTAGTATTTGTATATAAGTCACTGGGGAGGAAAGTTTGTTTTTAATGAGCTATAATAGCATGAGCTCTCTCAAGAGATGCTACAGTACTGCTTTCTGCTCATAAGGTTGTTTCTCAACAATCACTATCTCAGCCTAATGACCAGCTCTCAAATTAAAAGCAAATAATAAGTATGTTTCCATCAAAACCACTTTTATCATAAATTTGCTAAAACTACCTTGAAATTCGCTGGCAAATAGGGAAGTAACAGCCTTGGCTCAGTCAGATGGGCTCAAGTTTCTTATGAAATGTGAAAGCGAAGACAGCGCATTGTTCTGCTTTGTCCTTGTAAATGGGACCTCTTCCTAGTTTGGTGGCTCAGTAATGCAGATTGCAGATGTGAAGTGGAAGTTTTGCTTCTTCATATAATTACTTGCTATGGAGATTTTAATCTCAAGTAGGTCCTGCTTTCTCCTTTAAACTCAGCCTTCACAGTTACTTTGCTCCTACAGCCTTCTCTCCCTGCCAATCACTGGAAAGGAAAGAAGAGGGGAGATGAGACTCTCGGCTGGGGCATATGTAAGTGAGTCAGTGGGTATTTTATCTCATTTTTTTTGTGTGTGTGTATTTTTATTCAAATATATTTTTATTGATTTCAGAAGAAGGTGGGGGGAGAGAGAGAGAGGAAGAGAGAGAGAGAAAGACAGAGAGAGAGAGAGAAACATCAATGATAGGAGAAAATCATTGATTGGCCACCTCCTGCAGGCCCCAGACTGGGGATCAAGCCCGCAACCTGGGCATGTGTGAGCATGTGACTTCCTGATTTATAGATCAATGCTCAACCACTGAACCATGCCAGCTGGGCTCTCATTTTTGTTTTAAACCTTTAGTTGTAACTGTCTTGATCCATATTAACAATTTGTGATGCCAGATAAAAATTTTGTGAAGAAGCTAAAAGTTTAAGCTTTGAAGTCATCTGCATCCATGCCTAAGCACACGTTGTGGCATTTTTTGGCTTTGTGACTTTGAACAACATATGTAAGTTCTGTTCATTCCAGTATCCTCTTAAAAATAGGGCCAATAATAACAAAATATTAGGCTGTGGTAAGGACCAAGTAAGATAATGAATATAACAAGCTTGGCCTACCATCTAGTAAATGCTCTCTATTTACAGTGAAAATTAGAAATGAAAGCTACCAATGTCAAAAAAAATAGAGATAAACTTGGCGAATTCTCATGGGAACCACCATTCTGATCACCCACTATTGGCACAAAACACTGAGAGGGACTTGCCTCTTGAGAAGACAGGAAATGTTTCCACTAGAATCTCTACCGGTGATAGAATGGCATTCCAACAGTGCCATCAAAAGAAGTCAGGCTCTTAATTTGGCCATTGGCAACACTTCTCAACATTGAAATAGACAGTTGGCAGCTTTAAAATAAACTCTTCCAAAAATTAGGTTTGCGTTGGTAACACGGTATTCATTTTCTTAGATAATATGACATGTATTTCTAAAACTGACATCTATTCACTTGCAAATTTCATCATTGAAAAAGCACACTTAGTTCACTTAATATTACCTAAAAGAAGCTAACAGAATTCTCTTTTCAGTGTTCTCACAGTATTCCCTTTTCATCTCAGGATCCAGGGAAAAGTTAAAATTTAGAAGCACAGACACAAAGCCTTGTCAAGATAAGTAACTGAGACATAAAGAAAAGATTCTTTCTGACCTCATGGATCACAAAGTCCCAAAAGCATTTAAAGCCCTTACTTACGTCAAGTATATTTATTTGTTCAAAAGTAAAGTAAAATCCTTCCCATATGCTTGGATAAAATGTCTCATTCAAAATGTGCTGTGTTTCTCCTATAACTAAGGTGAACATGTGTACAGACATTCTCAGTCTGCCAGCAATCACCAAGATGAGGTGGCCCATGACCAATTCTTCCGGCTTCAGCCGTAAATACTGCTTTTACCTCTTGGGATTTCGCAAACTTTTCAGCCTTCTATCCGAAGCAAACTGAGGATAAGACTTGGTAGTTCAGCTTCTCTACTGGCCACGTGTGCACCTGTTTATATGCAATCAAAAACACGGCCCCCTTCCTGGAAATAGCCAATGAGAAATGGGTGTCTCAAGAATCCTTACTGCCATTGTAGAAACATCAAGATCCTTAACAAAGATTCTCCACATAATTTTTTTTCCCCCTGACAGGACATATTGCTTGGGTTAGGAGAAGTAGGAAGAAATATCGACCTACCTGGATACCTTGGCCTAACCATTATATTTTTTTTTCTGTGTAAGATACTTCAGGATTCATGGTCACAGAATAGGGCATCCAGGTTATATTTAAGACCATAGTTATTAGGACTTTAGGACCTAAAGTGACGAGTCAAAGAGTTGAACTTTGGGATATCCATCCAAGAACCAGTTGAATTTAATTAGAGATAATTTCAACTTACAGTCGTTTTCCAGTTATGTACATGACTGAGTGTTTAAGAATTAAGCAAAACCAAATACTTAGTAATCTGCAGTGTATGGTAAATATTCAAACTACTGTCATGAAATTTTGTAACATTTCTTAAAGGGAGCAGAAAATGGGTCAAATTCAACTTAATTCCAAAATATCACTGTGTCCTAGGCACTTGCGTTACAATAAGGTCCACTGACACTGAGATTTTAAGAATACTAAAAGTGGGTTATGGATAGATTAAAGGTAAAAATCTTGAAGGAATTAAAAGGTAGCATCTTTTTTTTAAAAAGTGCTTCCTATTTAACAATAAGGTACTTATCAAATAAACATTTAATAGCTGCATAGGCATTTTTTTTAAATAATATTTTTATTGATTTTAGAGAGAGGGGAAGGAATAGGAATAGAGAGATAGAAACATCAACGATGAGAGAGAATCATTGATTGACTACCTCCTACATGCCCCACACTGGGGATCGAGACACCAGGCATATGCCCTGACTGGGAATCAAATCGTGACCTCCTGGTTCATAGGTCGACACAACCACTGAGCTCACTGGTCGGACTGCATGTGCATTTAAAGGTGTTTCAAGAGTTCACAAATCATTAAGTGAATATAACTATCTTTTAAAGCATCTCTTGTCACAAATATATGAAGAGATGATTCTAGAGCTTGGGCACATATTCAAAGAAAGATCAATTTTCTGGGGTTCTTCTCATCACACATTCAATACAAATTTAATGATATATTTTTCCAACTCACTTTTCATTTCCTATAAGGTGACAGTAAGTAACTCCATTAAATTCTGCATTGAAATTGCACTAAAACTTCACAAAATTGCAGAGGACGCTGGGAGAGTTACTGTGCCTCTGCACTATGAGAGAGGTGCAGGTTTGCATTTCACAGCAAACCCACTTGGAAACCAATGCCTGGCTATGCCCCTATCCCCAAAATCAACAGGCTGATAAACTCATGTGGTACAAGAGGTGAACCCTTCCCTCACTCCCAACCTCCAGAAACAGGAGTCTTTGATCCATTCATATCCAAAAGAGATCTTCAGATGCTTGAAGAAAAAATAAAAGTCTCTGGTATTAGATTAAGATGTTCCCAGAGTCTACTACTAGTTCTGAGACAATACAGACATTTGTTTGTTTAGAAAAATTAAGACTCAAGAAGAACCAAGATTGGATAAGGAAGGAAGGGATGAGCTTACTCATTTTTATCATTCAACCATTCGAATTCTTTGGCAGCAAACTTCACAACTACTTAGAGAAAGTAGCTGGCATTACTACCCTTTATACAAAGATTTTCTCTAAGAAGTACCCAGATGATTTGTGGGGCAGTTACCAACCTATTCCAAGTTGCAAAAGTCCTTTAGAATCTATCAGAAACAGGAACCATCAGAACCAAGTTTGAGTGCAAGCAGCTATACTGGATAGATTTACAGCTCTGTTTTAGGAAAACCTCTGTAGTTGTGAAAACAACATAAAGCAGTCCTATGTTGCTGTAAAAATTGCCTGATATTGATCACAACAATGCCAGATTTTTCAAATGGAAGCACAGATATGTTTATTTCCTTCAGATCAGGTGTCTTTCGTTTGGGTTTTGAAAGAATGGGAATATTAAGTGGATTTCACCAGGAGGGAGGCTCACCATTTCTGCAGTGACTGAATTCGCCTCTGTCCACACATCCCGAAGCTTGTATATCCCAGTAATGTGATGTCTTTCAGGCTATTACATAAATCAAACAGATCTTGCTTCTCACCCCACAATCATGTGCATGAAATCTGAACCAGTGCAATTGAGAAAAAGGGTTATTGCTTAAATTCCATCTACAGTATCACATTCTTAGCAATGTGTGCATTGTTAACAAAGAAAAGTGTGTACTTGTTTTATGGCTACAGGGAAGGATCACAGACGTCATTTTGGAGGCATTGAAGAAAACTCATCTTAGTATTATCACAGGAACTATAATAACAATGTTTAGCTACAAAGATATTCCAGTAAAAGATGGCTTGAAACACTGCCTACAGCTTTTTTCTTCTTGCCTTGCAATTTTAATTTAAAAAAAAAAATCATCTTCAGAACAGGCTCTCATACTTGTTTTCAAGTCTCTTAAAAAAAAATGTTAATGGTTTTGATTCATTACATACATATGATTAGAATTACCCACTAATATTGGAAAATTTTCAATGAAAACACTGGGTGACAAAATACCAAATGAAAATGAGAGAAGTGATACAAACTAAAGGAACTATAAGAAGAAAAAGGGAAGAAAGAAAGGAGACAAAGATATTTTTTAAAATCCAAAGAAATAAACTGTTCTCCTAAGAGTCTGGGTAAAATCAAACACAGTCACACACACTGAACAGTGTGAGTGTACTTCATAATGTAAGCAGAGTTAAAACTGTTTGAATTAACAAATTCTGGAGAAAAGGGAGAGATGATTACATTTGTGTGACCTGATGATTGTGATTTCACCATCCATAGTGGGAGGACGAAGTTGATAAATTGCTGAGAAGAATAGCAATTATTTTTTCCCATTTTGAGGAGGGCAGAGGTGCCTCCACCCTATGCAACATTTTCAAAATTCACGTATCTCATGGGCCCTCCCTTTGGTTCCCTTTGGAAACCAGAGGTGGGCTTCTGGTTTGCAGAGATATTTTTTACATCCCATATCCGGATATGACTGGAATGTCACTACCCGAACTGCTATGACATCCAAACAACCAGGCCAAGAGATCAGCAGGTACCTCTTCCAGTCTAGATTTGGCTTCCACAGATATTCCCATCTATAGGTGTATAGTTGTCCTCATGAATTCTTTAAAGGATCTTCTATCAGAATTAAACCTGTGGAAATCCCACTGATTTTTTTTTTTTGAGTGACATACTGGAGTTCTTACACTCCTAAGACAATAAAAGGCAATTTGCATGAATTTTCCATCATACAGCGTAGCAATGATATTCAATAGTGAGTTCTGTACTTTTCCTGGCAGAGTAGTACATACGACTCGTCTCTTGTCAAGGTCAAGCGCTTCTTTGAAATCAGAGCACATTAGTCAGTCTAAGGAATCTGATTACCAGAGACTTCCAAAGGAGAAGTTTCCATTTATGAAGGGGACTGGATAAAACAGGAGTTTCAGAATGCCTGTTTGGTGTTTGACTACTCTTTGATGTGTTTTTGCTTGTTGGTTGGTTGGTTAGTTGGTTGGTTGGGTGTTTTTGTTGTTGCTGCTCTATTTTCTCTACTGAATAAATTTCCCTCTGAAATGACTAGAGTAAGGGGTCAGCATCACCTGAATCAAGTGGAAAATTGAGACAAACCTTTGCTCACAGCTTAAGATATCCCTGCGATATCCCAAGAAAAAGCATTTCCTGAGACTCACACAGGAAGGTGAGACATTGTAGAAAGCTTTATTTCTGTGGAAATAAACCTCTGAGTTTCCAAGGTCCCATTTCCTTTTGTCCCACCAAGAAAGAAGTCCCATTTTGCTTCCAGAAGAACTAAAATCAAAGCCAGTCTCCATAGTTTTTATTTTTTGTTAGGGCATAGTCCAGTGCAGCATCAGGCTAGCTTAGCTGTGTTTTCTGCTGCACGCCATCATTCCACTGCATGTGGGATCTACATGGCCACATGACCATGGAGGGAACCCCAGGCAGGAGCAAAGCCAAAGAAAGCAGAGAGCCTAGAGAGAGAGCTAATCAAGTGAGCTCCTTGATTGGGGGGTGGAGGGTGGGGTAGAGAGAGTATGTATTCCCAAACATTCACAGGCTTGCAATGGCCCTGCCTACTCTAGCCAATCCATGGTTCCCCAGGCTTGACTGACAGGCATTTTCCTTACCTTATTCCAACTTTACTGCTCAGGTAGTCATCTCCCCTCTGTTGGACCCCTTCCTCAGGTGATCTGTAGGGAATGGGCTGGTGATTCCCTGGGGAGTGTGAAAGTGCAGCTTCCTAGTTAAGCATGCCTATGTCTGGCCTTCCTTTTGCTTCTTTTCTGTTATTAATAACTAGCTAATTACAATGGTACCAATGGTGGGCCACCTACATTGCCATTTCATCGAATAATGGCCCCCTTCTCTGCATAATTTTGACTGTAGAATCTGTCAGGATTCAACCTCCAATAACCTGACTACTACAAGAAACCCATCAGCCTATTCTTGTTCTCCTGCCTCTCTGCAGGTGGTAAACTTCATTCCTATTGCCCTCTCCTGCCTCTGCATGGGGTCCTTAGAGAAAACAGAAAAATAACAAGGCCTTCCTGTTACTCTCTTTGGTTGTGAGACAATTTGTTCCCATCTGCCCCCAGGCTCTCCCAGTGCTCTGACTCAGTGGGAAGCTGCTACTGATCGCTGCTGTATTAGCTCAAAACTCATTTGCTTCTTTATGGAAACTCATAGCCCTTATTTCTCCAGGGAATGGCGAAAACCAATAGGCCTCCTACCCAGCTGAGTACTTTCCATGCAAGTTACTGCATCTAAATAAATGAGTTTCAAATAACATTAGGTTATTTTCAGGATTTATAAAATCAATCTTGTAAATAATAGAATCTGACAAGTGTTGTTAGGATGCCCTTGCTATCTGTGAATCGATCACATAATTTCTACATGGATGGCGGGGGGGGAGGGAAATAACAGCAATAAGAAAAACTTTTGTTTACGTGAACAACTGCCCAGTGATTTTTGTTTGTTTTAATAAATTCCATCCATTTATGGGGTGGAGGGGAATAGGGATGGAAATAATCTTGATTATATGATTTATTTTTTCACCTTTATTATTAAATCCTTTCTTCTTTAAGAATAAACTAAATATTTCCAAATCCAAATTCATAAGCTCAATGGCATAATATAATTCTTACTAAAGTTGATGACCCATTCATTTTAAGTTAATTTCACAATAAAATTCCCATGGAAAGGAAGAGTTGGGAAAGTCCATTGAAGTTACTTGTAGCTGGCTTGACCTATACATATGAATATGCACATAAAAAATATGAGTATCTGTTTTAAAGTAACATTTTATTAAAACAAGGCTGAAGCTTCTACTAGACCCTTGGGAAATCAAGTTGGCTAGTTTCTTATTGATCCTGAAGACTACTGAAGTGATCATGCTGGCTGTCCACTAACTGGCTGGTTTCTCACTTAGACTGAGCAATTAAAGACAGACACTTTGAAGAAAAGGGCTACCTTATGTTTCATGTGGCACTGTGGGAGAGCAGTTAGAAATCCAGTAAATGCTAACTGCCTGGTAACAGCCATGCTGTTTGCAACATCAGTTTAAAAACAAAAAGTGTTTCCTCTCTGTTTTTGTATGGCACACAGATATCTTTTTAAAAATGGGAAATTAAGATTAGGTTGAACCTATAAACAGAGGTCAATTTGACTCTATTTTACTAAAAAAAAATAATTTGACCTGTATCTTTGTTTTATAATGTTTTCAAGTCTAAGAAGCTCCTGGCAAGAGTATCCCACATACAAGTATAATTTGAGTTCAAATGCCCACTGTTTGAGAAAAATCCATAATAATCAGGTGTTTTGCTTTATATAGTTTATTTTAAAATAAATGTCACCAACCCACACACACAGTAGCAAAATGGATCCTTGGAAATTAGATGGTAACTAGAGGACTGGTGCGTAAATTCATGCACAGGTGGGGTTCAGCTGGCCCACCCTGATGGGCTGATAAGGCAAGGCCAGCTGGAAGGAGGAGCTGAAGGCTGTTGGCTGGCCAGCCCTGTCCCCTGGTCAAATACCCAGATGAACTTCTAGTCGAGGGGATATTTTGCATATTAGCCTTTTATTATATAGGATTGTAATCGAAATAGAAAGCAATCATTACAATTAAATTTATCGAAGTCTTAGCTCCTTATTTGAAAGTCCACAATCAATAAATTACGTGCAGACTCATTACTTACATTTATACTATGAAAACAAACTTAGAATAAAAATTAGGAGATGCTTTCCGCTGTACCTTTTCTATTTATATCTTAATTTGAATTTCAAATTATGCTATTATCTCCACTCAACACATCAATTTCACTGAAAATTTTGAATTATCATAAATCCTGGGTCCATAAAATTCCGTGCTGCAACTTATAATGTAATACTGCCACCATAAAAAAATGTCTACTTTATGACTATCAGAATATAAATCTCCACTAATTTAATGAAGATTAAATTTAAAATATTGGTACATGTATTCCCATTATATTACCAGTGTAAATGGAATATATAAAGGGATCATATATCTACAGATACCAATATAAACTTACTATATATTTATATCAGTATAAACATTTTCATTTATTTGGGGGGAACTAAAGAAAAATTACCAATTTCCACTAACTCACCCTCCCTTTGGCAAGGCATTTTCTGGCCTCTTAATCTATTTAATAATTCTGAAAACTTAAAATTATAAGTGATCTTATTATTTTCATTTTATTATGTTAAATGAAAAGCCGGAAATTTTGCAACTGGAGTTTAAAAAAAGAGAGAGAGATTGCTCTAGCAAATGTAGAAAATAGGCAAGTTTTTAAACGTGTAAATCTAACCATTAGGTGCTCTGTCACTTGTCATTACATTTTGGTAACATCAATGACACATTTGTGCTTTCCAAAGATAATTTCCTTTAGAAAAGAGATATGCTGTACATCTTTAATTACATTAGACATTTGGGTAACTAAAAGCACTTCATTTAAAAATATGCTTATAATGTTTCCATGGGAAAAATAAAAATGTTATAAAGAATATGTGTCATTAAGTAAGACTCTTTGTGGTTGACTTAGTCCAAATATTTTTTAACAGGTTCTAGCTCACAACCTACCTTTCTCCCAGCAATAGAAATGGCAGCAGAATTGCTACTTTCTTTTCTGAACTTGTCACACCTAACAGAAGCAATCACCTCTCTACCAGTGTGCTCACCCTAGTGGCTCCCATGCGGGATCTGTGAGAAGAGCAAAATCCGTCATTTTTCTCAGAAGTGTTGGAGGGTGGGAGGAAAGACACAGACCTGCTGCTCTGCCTATGGATTCTCTGCAGCAGACAGATATCTAAAGAGCATCTAGGCGTGCCCAACCGTAACCTACACAACATCTAGAATAGTTCAGTTTTACAGATTTTGTATCTGAACAAATGAAAACACGTCTTTCAGGACAGAGTATGAAACCCATGGATTTAACAATGAGCACAACGTGCTTCCCACGTTCATTTTCATATCTGCTCCCATATCTGCATTTATCACCCTTAGTCAAATGTATTGGCCTGGGTAACAGTGCAGTATTTCACCCATGTGCCCCTGCCCCCAAAATAGAGACAAATGAATATATTGTTGGTTGTGGTAACACACAAAGAGGAATGTTTAAACATATACAACATTCTTTTCATTTTGATGGCCTGAAAATTTTGCTTTTGTTTTCTGTTTGTTTGTTTTTGTTTAATTTGTGTGTTAGTCTCCTCATAATTCTTTTTCACTGTTGAAAATTATTTTCCCTTGCAGGAAAGACTCAGCTATCATCCCCAGGTCATACACCCTTCCAGGTAGCTTTAGCTTTCAAAAGAATGACCCACCAAATCACAGTGGTCTGGTGAGCAAATCAAAATGGTGACTCGTACATCAGTGAGCATATTGCTACATTATTTTTACATTATTCTTACTTGACCATTTAAGGTAATTATATGTAAAATAAACTTTTGCATTGTATTGCTCTTCTTGTGCCAGTATACATAAACATTTTAGGCTGTATTATAATTTTCCTGCATGTAATGTATGATGATATATATATATATATATATATATATATATATATATATATTTAATATATATATTAAAGAAAACCTGATCATGATACAAATTTAGATTTTTCTCTTGTCTTTCTCATTCATACATGATAGCTGACCTGTTTAAAACGTATTCTCCAGGTAAGTGATGCAAAGTGGGTCAGGTATCCAAGAACCAGAGTAATGGATAGCTTTGCTCTGGATTAGCACTTCAAAATGAATGAAAGAAGCGAGCTTTTCTCTTTGTAAATTATTTCCATTTTTGTCCCTAAAACTTGAAAACCATGACTCCTTCAGCTAGAACTGCTGAACAAACTGAAAAATCAATCCTCTGCTATAACTTCTGTAGTTGCAAATAGCTGTAGCTTCATTTATTTTTTAATATATATTCCCTTTATTATATATTCCCTTCAGAGAGGGAGAGATAGAAACATCAATAGTGAGAGAGAATCATTGATTGCCTGCCTTCTACAACTGGGGACCAAGTCCACAACCAGGGCGTGTGCCGTGACCAGGAATGGAACCTTGACCTCCTGGTTCATAGGTCGAGGCTCAACCACTGAGCCACACTGCCAGGTAGCCACATTCATTTCTAACCTACTCTTAAAAAATAAATTTGATATCTTATGAAGTTACATTCTTTGCAAACAAACAAACAAAAAGAACAAGAAGTTCACTAGGGCGACATTTAGAGCATAGTATAAATTGTTAGGAATTATTTTTTTGAATGTGGAAGTAGTCTCAACATAAAAGCACTTTACTGTAAGAAAACAGCTATTTCAAAAATCACATTGGATAGCTCCAGTTACATACTGAAAACAGTTGTAGACAAGAACCCTCTGAAAAGAAAAACCTATATCCAAATCTTAAACCATGAAAATACCTTCTCTGCCTAGTCACGTGCTACTTCCTGCTCACAACCTTTGAAAGCGGTTCCATTAGCTAAGAGTTAAAGTCCAACCACTTGCATGGCATACAAGGGCCTTCATCCTTTGTGTGAATATACCACAGTTTATTCATTTATTCTGCTGTTCATGGACGGTTGGGCTGTTTCCTGTCTTAGGCCATCATAAACAATGTTAGTACGTGCATATCTTCTAGTGCACATACATATGCACTTATCTTGGGTACATGCCTGGGGGTAGAATTACCTGGTAAATAATATTGGATAATCTTCTAAAGTTTACCTTCCCTCTAGCATGTGTGTGAACAATTCACAGTGTTATGCATCCTTGCTAACTTTTAATATTTTCCATTTTTAACCATTTTAGCCATCTTACTGGTATACAGTGATATCTTATTATGAGTTAATTTGCATTTCTCTGATATAATTATGAGCATTTCATAATCTTATTGGCATTTGGGAATTCTCTATTGTATAATGACTATATAAGCTTTTGCCTATTTTTTATGGGGTTATATGTCACTTTTTATTGTCTTGTGGTTCTTTGCATTCTATGGATACATGTATGGAAAGTCATTCCCACTGTATGTCTTAATTTTTTACTAATTTCCTGGCATATTAGATTAATGAAGTTCTAGATTTTAATGTAGTCAAATTTATCAATGATAGTGGCTTGTATGTCCTATTTAAGACATCTTTTCCCATTACAAATTGAAGAAAATATTCTCCTATGTTTGCTTCAGGATTTTATCACTCAGAACCTATAATCCACCTGAAAAGTATATGTATGATATGAAGTGGGTATAATGTTCATTGCTTCCATATGACCATTCAATTGACCTAGCACCATTTATTAAAAAGATTATTTCTCCTCTGCATTGCACTATGACTCTGCTATAATTCAGGTAACCTTGTATGCATGGTTCCAACTATTGCATTGGTCTATTTAGATGGTTTTATAACCATAACTTTACAGTGAGTCATGATCACCTCATAGTGTAAGGTTCCAACTTTGTTCTTTGTCCTCAAGATTGACTTCGTTGTTCTTGGTCCTTTACATCTTCCCATAAATTTTAGAATTAACTTATTTCTATAGAAAAGGCCAAATGGACATTAATATAAAGAGTTGCCTGCTGGAAATGGCCTCTGGCGGTAGTGTAGGGTTTGAATGCTGAATGATGGGAGATGCTTCAAGTTTGGCTGAGGCCAAATGTTAAAGGACTTTGAATGTTATTTGAGGAATGTATGCTTTATTCAGAGGAGAGTAGGGGCCATCAGAGATTGTCAACAAGGAAGTCAGATGATTAGATCGATACCCCGGTATTTTTAAAAGACCAGCAGGACGCATCCATGCCCAACTCTATCCACCTAAATCCCCAGATGCTTGCTTTAGAAGTAGGGTTATATTCGTAACCAGGTGTGGGGAAATGAGTTATTCTTCCTGGAACCCCAAAACAGAGATGAGTCTGTTTTAAGCCAGGGAGTGGTGGGGGATAGGACTCCTCGTGTGACAGAGTACCCACAGGAGCCCTACATATTATTGTGCATATTAACTTCTTTCTGACGTACCAACATTCAGTCCAAGACTTGGTTTGGGCAGAAAAGTGCTCTATCTCTCTGAACCAGCTTATGGCTGCCTGGAAGACACAGAGTTCTCTGGGGTGTCGAGATGATGAGAGGAAGAAACAATGAATCTGGTGCCCAAATTGGAATGGTGCCCAAAGTACCCACCCAATACCCCACATCATCCCTCCCCATTCTCCCAACCCCTGAGCCGGGGGACATACACCGCCCACAGAAAGTGCTGGAGGCATAATACCTCAGAAGCCATACTAAGTACACTAAAGCTGCACACCAAACAGCAACTTGTTAAAAGATATTCAGCCATGACTCAGACACCTTCCCCTCCAACTTCTGACCCAGATAGCAGGAGCAATCCGGCACAGACAGCTCCCTCCCAGAACCCAGCTGGCTGAGCAGCCTAGTTAAAAATGCATAAGCATTTTTAAGACAAGAGTTAAAGAAGAAACTCTCTTTGAAAGAAGAAGTGTGAATAGTACTTAATCCACTTATCAAAAGTAAGTGGCAGGAACAGCTGTTCACGTTAGGTTCCATATCGAGAAGTTGTCGCAGAGCCCTGTGTTATCTCCCTCCCTTCTCCTAGGGGGTCTTGGGGCTTCCAGGGGCACTCTGCTGGCCACCTGGGCCTTTGACCTTTCCTGTAGGTCAAATCCACCCTCCCCATCCTGAGGAAGCGTCGTTTGCTGTATGTATCATGGAATTAATTAGAGGTGTCTTGTGAAAAAGCAAAAAAGACAAGAATCACTAGAAATCTATGAGAATAGATAGAGTCCCTTATTACGTTTATATATGCTTCATGGGAGAGACTGATAGACTTAATCTCTGTCTAGACCAGGGCAACTTTCCTTCTATATTTTCCCTGGTGAGGGGCTCCATGGACAGCATATGAAAGGCTTGGGCCAGCCATAGAGCCCAACCTCTCTGCGCTACCTGGGCCTTACATCCAAGCATCACCCTCTCAGCCTTGGCAGGGACACAGGGAGGCTCAGGGAAATGAAGGAAGACGTGTGGGCTTCATTCCAAATGTCCCTGGCTCAGCCCGACGTTGGCAGAGTGCTCAAGCTTTCCCATTAAAGCCAGGCATGCACTTTCTTAGAGGACAATCAATGCAGGCACACTGAATAGCACCAAGACAGAGAAAATTGAAAGAATTTTGATAATAATATTCCCTCAAGAGCAACATGAAATCATAATAGAAAAACTCAAATGCTCCCTGGAATTTTTTAGTGCTGTTTTCACTATTTCGATTTGCTATGCAGAGCAGGCAGACCATCATCTTTTGAGTGGTGAGGGCCTGGAAAGACATAAGTCAGCTCTGCTCTTTCAGAAAGCCTGAGACATCGTGCCCCAGAGAGTCCTGGTTGGTCACATGGAAATGGCTGGACGAATGTGTGGGTCCTGGATATCATAAAAGGGTAGAAAGCCATATCAAAGGGTTATATGCACAATCCTGTGTTCAAACTGTCCCTAGTGCTGTCTTCCTGGCCTGTTGTCCCCATCTTCTTACCCCTCCCATTCTTGGCTGCACCAGAGCTCCATTCTGAGGCTAATCTATATTAATAGAAGGGTAATATGCTAATTAGACCAGGAGACCTTCCAGAAATCCTTCTGGACAAAACATGGTAGCAGGGCTGAGGCAGAGGTGGTTAGGGGCTATCAGGCCAGGAGGGGAGGGCAGTTGGGGTGATCAGGTGGGTAGAGAGGCAGTTGGGCGCAAGCAGGCTGGCAGGGGTGGGGGGGCCAGTTAGGGGTGAGCAGGCTTGGCAGGGGGAGAAGTTGAGGGTGATCAGGCTGGCAGGCAGAGTGGTTAGGGGCAATCCAGGCAGGCAGGAGCGGTTAGGAGCCAGCAGTCCCGAATTCCAAGAGGGATGTCTGATTGCCATAGTCGGCAGTCAGACATCCTCCAAGAGGTCCCAGATTGGAGAGGGTGCAGACCGGGCTGAGGGACACACACCCCCATGCACAAATTTCGTGTACGGGACTGTGAAGGGATTCCCACCTGTTCATTTGCAATGAGAAGGCTAAGAACGAGGCACAGCAAAGCAGCTGGTAGGAATATAAAATGCCTTCGAAGCACAGTCACTTTGTACCCTTTTAATGATAATTAAGATGTTAATAAGGATATTATGCGTACTCATTAAGTGTAAGCTAGTTACAGTTGTTCCACTGAGGGCTTGACAATCATTGCCTCAGTTAGTCTTCACAACATCTTATCAGGAAATATTACAAGAATCCTGTTTGCAGAGGAGGAAATCAAGACTGAGAGATTACATTCTCCAAAGTAATCCAGATAGTAAGTGTTGGACCTCATTTCCCCTGCCAGGAGCTGGACCTCCATGGCCGCTTGATGTCGGAAGGAGATATGAGTAGTCATAGGCATACTGGAGAGGCTTTATGGCAGACCAAGTAGCCATTGCTAGCAAGGAGCCATCAGACAAAACAGTTCTGCAAAGTTGCCCCACAAAGCAGCCGTGCACTGGCTGGCCAGTCACACATCTTTAGACCAGTTCATACAAAAGAGGCTTCTTGCCAAACACTGTAATCAATATTTGGGTTACAGAAAGGTACGCCTGTGCTTTGTGTACAGTAAAACTGCTGTGTCATTGCCTTTGCACGTGGGAATGGCAGATTGGCCTTGAATATCTGGCGTACTCTGATTAGGGTTTTCACAGTAAGTTATTTTAAAACTATGCTTTAACTTCTACATTACACTACTTCTTTCAAAAACTACTCCCAAAGCTTTAGATGGCATGCAAGGAAATATAAATAAAAGCCCATCATTAGAAAAATAAAGCTAGAGTTGAATTTATGGTTAAAAAAAATAATTACAGCTATATATACTAGTAAAAAGAAAGAATGAGATAGTAGTATATTCACTCTTAAAAACATACCTATTATCTCTAAATATGCTTATTTTCTGTAGCATGCCTTGTGCAAGACTTTCTATTTATTTTTATGGTTAAATAAAGAGATTAGCTTCTCGGAGGCTGTTTCTGCCTCAGAAAAATCACTAGTAACTATCATGGATATTACATTAAGCAAATTACACAAAGCTTTCAGTAATAAGATAGTTATGTGGTTTTCCACAATGTTAATATTTCAGAATCCCTTTGTCTAGAAGTAATTCTTACCCCCATTTATTTATTTAAATCATCTGATTTTTTAAAAGAATCTTTCATTTTTTAAAATATATTTTATTGATTTTTCACAGAGAGGGAGAGAGATAGTTAGAAACATCAATGAGAGAGAATCATCGATCAGCTGCCTCCTGCACGCCCCCTACTGGGGATGTGCCCCCAACCAAGGTACATGCCCTTGACCAGAATCGAACCTGGGACCTTTCAATGTGCAGGCCGATGCTCTATCCACTGAGCCAAACTGGTCTTGGCTCATCTGATTGTTTTAACATTTAAAATGTCTGAGTCTAGTCGGGACCGGTTTGGCTCAATGGATAGAGCATCGGCTTGGGGACTGAAGGGTCCCGGGTTCGATTCCGGTCAAGGGCATGTACCTTGGTTGCGGGCATATCCCCAGTGGAGGGTGTGCAAGGGGCAGCTGATCGATGACTCTCTCTCATCGATGTTTCTAACTCTCTATTTCTCTCCCTTCCTCTCGGTATAAAATCAATAAAATATATTTTTTAAAAAAATAAAAAATAAAATAAAATAAAATAAAATGTCTGAGTCTGCTTTCGATGAATTTTACACATTCAGTGTGTGGAGGTGGGGTCTGGCCATCAGGACTTCTGAACGCTCCCTCGGTGATGCTCACCTGTGTGCCTTCCTGGTTGAACACAGAGAAGGGACAGGAGCTGTCTCCTGTGTGTTTGCAGGGAGGGGAGACAGCCAAGGTCGGTGTTCTGGAATGGATGGTTCCCGGTTTGTGCAGCAGATGTCAGAATACCACATAAGAGATAAGAGGAGGAGCAGATGTGTACCTTGAATTCCATCGGAGAGGACAGGAGCAGGGTTCTATTTCTCCCTTTGGGGACTTTACAAAGGTCCCCCTGTATGGCTGCATCTCAAATTCATTGAGTTCTCCCCTTACAATGTCTTGCCTTTAAAGTTTCTTTGCACCGGGAGCCAACTACAAACCAGAAACTACATGGAGCTGAATGACTACAGTAGAAAAGGACAGCAGCTGATAGCAGGGACCCTGTTCGTGATCCCATGTCCACATTCACTCTGATCTCCCTGGAGATGCCCTCTTTAGTTTAGAATCGTCCTGACAAGAAGGAAGATGGCACCGTGGCTGTATCTGGTCTGACGTAGTCATCAATAGGTGGTAGGCTAATACATTTTCAAAGCAGCAATCAGAGTGAAAGACACTTGTTAGTGTCAGAAATATTCAAACCTGTAAAGAATTTCTGTGACTTTGAGGCAAACTGTCAACCACTGCCTGGAAGCAGAATTTTAATGTATTGAGATAATGCTGTGGAAAATAGAGGGTTTTTTTTTTTAACCTATTTTTATAAATTACCATCGAAGGAGGAGATAGAAATGGGTTACATGAAATCCATTGGGGATAGATGAGTGAGGTGGGGGAAAACAAGATGTGGGGAGGGACAGGGGGATCTCTGGGATTGAATAATAAGTAAAATGTAGACACATGCTTCTTTTACACAGGTGGGTACAACAATTAACCTGATAACAATAACAATGAGGGAATCTGTGGCCTCAGCCCTGGCGTCCTGGTACAATGGTTGTGCCCTGAAGGTTCCAGAAAAAGGGAAGTTACAAGTGATCCTGACTATCAAAGGTGTATTATGGTAGATGCAACAAGACAATAGAATCAGTTAAGATCCAAATTGATCTTCATCAGGGAATATACCAGCCTACTACAAGACTACCCAGCATTGACAGCTTTTTCATTTAATCAGTTTTGCCCTAACAGGTTTGGCTCAGTGGATAGAGGGTTGGCCTGTGGACTCAAGGGTCCCAGTTTCGATTCTGGTCAAGGGCACGTATCTTGGTTGCAGACACATACCCAGCAGGGAATGTGCAGGAGGCGGCTGATCTATGTTTCTAACTTTCTATTCCTTTCCCTTCCTCTTTGTAAAAAAATAAAAAATAAATAAATAAATAAAAATAAAAGTTTTAATTCCAGACCATCCTCTGTGGTTACTTTATGTCTGAGTTTGCAAGGCCACCCTGTAGGCTTTGTCTGAGCTGGTCAGGTAAGCATGCGGCCCCTTTTTGTCCACACAATTACGGATCCTCACAAGTGGGGGTAACCACTTATATCAGCCCTAACACCAGCTTGTAGGAATGTAATCAAATACTTTTCCTTCTCCACTGTATACGAAACAAAAGACAAGATCTGCAGGCCAAAACGGCCGGAAGTAAAGAGTGTGATCTCCCTGTCCACATTTTAAGCATCCAGAGGATGATCTCTCTTGGCAAAAGTTGCACTTGAACCAACCTGCCCCACAGAAAGACGGAAAAGCCGGAGTGCAGACCCCAGCTACACCTTCAGGCTCTCCACAGAAAGCACAGAGGCTTCTGACACACGGATATGCAAGTTGCTGGTAGGCTATGAGTCAGTATTCTTCACAAAACAATTAGCAATTACCAGCATTTATTCGGGGAGCAGAAAGCAGGCTGACAGTCCATCATTATCACAACAAAAGAACCACAGCTTTTATCCTCTCCAGAGGAAGTGAAATTTTAAGAACTCCAACTTTCAGGCTCACACTATTCCCAGACCTATTATTTATTTCACCATCAACCTTAAAAATAATATAAAGTTCAACCATGTATTTTTAAGAAGCCTCGTCTTCCCAAGGATCAGGTGCAGCCCCAGAAAGCTCTGAAACTACTGAACTTAGATGTGATAGCTCCACCTACAGGGGGCGCCACCTCTACACTCACCATCCTATTGGCTGCCTCTGGGAGAGGGCACCCTTTCCGCAAACCCCCTGCAGAGGGCTGTCCTTTTCCCACACCCTAACCATTCTGCCGCTGTTTTGATGTGGTCAAATCAATCATTCTGTGCCATGTTCCAATTATAGGCCAATAATAGACACTATGGAAGCAAGAATGAACAGAGGACCCTTGTATGGTCCCCACTCTTGAGTACTAGACCTACAGTTGGGTCAGAGTTTCAATAATGGAGCCCAAACCAAACTGGAATCAAATGTTTTCCCCCTCCACCTTTCACTGGTTGCATAGTTTTGGGCAAAGCATCTACCACACGGAGCGTTAGTTTAGCCCCTCATTTATCAAAAAGATAAACCCTACCTCACATAAAAAAATTTTTTTTAAAGATAATATACAAAGTGGGACAAAAGTAGGCTTACAGTTTTTCCTCTGGAAATTTATACAATACTTAATAAAAAATAATACAAGAATAAGCTGTTTCACATACTCACAACTGTAAGCCTACTCTGCCTTACACACAATACCTGGTCTCATCCGCCCGCCCGCCAGCCTGCCCCTGCGGGCCTCCCACACCCACCTCTCTCTGGGCTTCTATTTCCACCGCCAAGATGTGGCTCTCCAGGCTGGGCCCCTTCTTCTCCAACTTGGTGGCAAAGAAGCACGAGGGCGCCCGGGGTTTTGTCCTTAAAGATGCAAAACCCTGGCTGGCTGAGTTCTCTTCCAGAACATGTTGACACCTCCCGAGATGAGTGGGCAGAACTCAGGGCGCCATGCAGACAGCCCTGGCCTTGGAGAGGAGCCTGACCCAGGCCCTTTGGAGCTGCAGGCCCTCAGCTCCGGGACTTCCTGGAGAACCACTTCCGGGTGAGGAGGTGAAACTCATCAAGGAGATGGGTGACACCAGACTCCCCACTGCAGGCTGCGGCCCCAGGCTGGGCTGGACCAGGAGCCTGTGGAGCCTAGAGGCCTTGGTGGGCCCCTCTGAACCCCCTGGAGTCTGGCTTTTGCCTGAGCCTCTCCCCGAAACCATTGGCCATTCTTTTAACCACCCCGGAGCCCTCTCCCAGGCATTGGGCCAAATGAAACAAGAAAGCTTTTTGCAGAAAAAATGATAATTAATTAAAGCTAGGAATTTTTTTTTTTTTTTTTTTTTTTTTTTTTTGCTTTTCTGCTCATAAAGATAGAATTACCTCTTCTATGCTGATCCACATTTTAATAAAATCAAATTCAGCCAAAACTGGTTTGGCTCAGTGGATAGAGTGTCCATCTGTGGACTGAAGGGTCCCAGGTTCGATTCCGGTCAAGGGCATGTACATTGGTTGCAGGCACATCCCCGGTGTGGGGTGTGCAGGAGGCAGCTGGTCGATGTTTCTCTCTCATCGATGTTTCTAACTCTCTATCCCTCTCCCTTCCTCTCTGTAAAAAAAAATCAATAAATATAATTTTAAAAAATCAAATTCAAATCCCATGGTATGACAAAAAGGACTTTCATGCTTTTAGCTAAACCTTGGCAATCCTGGAATTTCTGGGAGGAAACAATTATGGTTCGG
The DNA here is from genome assembly GCA_036971965.1 of Nyctalus aviator. Taxonomy (NCBI): domain Eukaryota; kingdom Metazoa; phylum Chordata; class Mammalia; order Chiroptera; family Vespertilionidae; genus Nyctalus; species Nyctalus aviator. The sequence continues at coordinate 5,875,831 of CM072925.1, read as the reverse complement.
GGAACAAAGCAGAATGTTTGAAGTAGAAATGCATGGCAGGCAGAATGACGGACACGTCCCACCCCTGGAATCTGTGTATATGTCACAAAGGGAATGAAGGGCACGAGGGAATGAAAAGGTTGGAAATTGAACCCAGGTTCTAGTCAGCTAATCTTAAAATAGAGGCACTTTTCTGGATTCCCCAAATGGTCCCAATGCAACCACAGGGTCGCTAAGAGTCTAAGGAGGACATGACTAAGAAGAAAGGTGCAGAGACACAACATTGCTGACTTTGAAGATAAAGGGGGCCAAGAAGCCAAGACTGGGGGTGAGCTGGAGAGCCTAAGGGAATGTATTCTCCCTGGGGCCTCTGGGAGGAAAGCCATTCTGGAACCCAAACCCGCATCAGACTTCTGTCCAGAACCACAAGAAAAACATTTTAAGCTGAATTTGTGGTAATTTGGTACAGCAGCAATAGGAAACCAGTGCAGGCTTGCTCTAGAAATTAGGAACACACTATATACCCTTGCTTTTGGTCTAGAATACTTTCTTACTGCTTCCATATGGCGCCTAAACATATTGTACTTGGTGGTTGTTAAGTTAGAAAAAAGAGAGGCTAGAGCTCAGCATGTAAAGTGAGAGTTACGAGAGAGATAAAACAACGTGTTGTAAAGACAGCAATCAAGGAATTGTAAATCAAGTTCAAATGCAGGCTAACTTCCTCTGACCAGTGGATCCAAAATAAAGGTGATTTAGTATGCTATTTCAGTATTAGCTTTGTTTATTTTTCATAGCAATAGCTTATGTATTTTAAATAACTGGTGTGCCACAAGATGTAACTTTTATAATCTGAATAAATGTTTAAATCTCTAAGGAAGATGTGGGTGCTGAGTAAATGATAAGGGATATATAATATGCAAGTCTGTTTGTAAACTAATAATTTTGAAATATATAAATATCTCTGTGCTAACAAACCTGTAAGCTGAAGACCATTGTAGGAGACCACATCAATTGCCGTTGTAAAAGAATCCCCAACAGAATTAGATCTTTTCTTTACAAATAAAAATATCAGTAGTCTAGAATCTATTATTTTAGTGACTGGCACTAGAGGGCGCTGTAACCTTTACAGAAGATAAACACTTCCTAGAGAATCTTTTTTTTTTTTTTTTTTTTTTTCTTTAGAATACAACATTGCAGGGAAGAAAATGACCACCAGTAGTATATTTTCATTTTTTCCATGTAATTTTACTATATATATATATATATATATATATATATATATATATATTATTTCACCTTGTTTTTATTTTTGTCTTACAAGTCAACTTCAAAAAAATAAAGCAGGAGAAATGAGCTGTGACACTTTTCAGAATAATCCAAGAGGGTAGGTGACAGAGGACGAACGCACGGTGAAATTGAAGGTGTCATTTCCACATTAACATCTTGCACCCAAAGACCATGCAGTGCTACAAGTCACATCCCCCTCATGCAAGGACATTAACAGCCAGGGTGACCCAGAATCTCGGTTTTATTATGGGATACTAAGCGTTTCCATGGGGCATGCTTCCCCTTTGGACTCAAAGAAATACCAATACAGAGCAGTTAGTTCCCTCACAGCAAGAGAAATGCAAGATCTATCTTTTTAAACAAAACCCATTTTCTTAGATGTTTTCTCTGTGGCCTGTGGTAACATTGGGGAAGAGTAACGAAAGGTGTGCAGAGGATGCAAGAAGACAGCTTCCTGTCTCACCATGTGGAGAAACATGTAGCCGCTCAGTATCCGGTTCCCTGAGATTGGCGTCATAGGGTGAACCCGGAACTGTCCCCTCCCCGGTCCATTTCACATGGATTGTCACAGTCCAGTTTCAGGGTTTCCCTTTTCAACTCCACATCCCAAAAGCCTGGGCAGGACAGTCACCTCACATTTCCAGGACTTGGTTTCTCTTGTGAGATAAATATACAAGAAAATTGGAAGGGGAATAAATGGGAACACCCCAATCAAATACCGTATTCAACTAGACTGAAGAAGAGATGCATCCTAAAACTTCGTTTGGACATGGCAGCTCTTCAATAAATAGTAACTTTCAGATAGACATCCCGTGTACTTAAATTGCTCCCTAACTCTTCGGTGTGGCTGTATGAAAATATTACCTTTCCATGTCATCTCTCTGAAACGTACATTTTCTTTTTGTTTTACCTCTGATTTTGTTTGTGATTTAAAGGCTTTCTGGGGAAATTAACCTCATAATGACGTGACTGGTGGTCCCTTGCCACTAAGCTCGGTCTCTGACATCTCCTGACACCCTTTGAAAGGAAAACAAAAAAATACGCTCCACTTCTTGAAGTCTATTTTTTTCATCCAAGGATCCCACAACACCTCACAAGCAGTAGACTTTTCAGAAGGAAGTCAATAAGTGCTTAGGTTAAACCCCAATAAGTCAATAGGTCACTGAGGGAGGGACAGTAACCTGTGGGAAGAGACTGTGTTCAAGGAAAAGAAGGCTCCCTCCTCCCTTCCCCAGGGGGTTCCAATGGACGACTTTGCAAAAGCCACCACTGCGTGTGCCCATTTCAACACAAAGACATGGGCACTCCAAGTCCAACTACTTGGATGCAACAGTGACTGAACAAAGTAAGGAGAGAGGGAGGAACAAGTTCAAGTCCTGGCTATACCACCTGGGCTCTTTCCAGCACCTCACCTGGCAGAGTATGTTTCCTCGCTCCATCAGACAGAGTAGTACTAAACCACAATCATTCCATGAAGACCACGGGGGGGGCGGGGGGGGGGGGGGAAGCCTGAAACACACAGTTTGCAAACTATAAAGTGCTGCATACATATAAGGCATTGGTTCACATTGAAATCTCACTTCAGTTCTTTCTTAGGTTTCCTGGAGTCTGCAAAAGTATGCTTTATGATTCTTCTTGATACTATGCTGGGATTGTAGCAGAACTAAGAATTATTAAAAGCAAAAAAAAGATGGGACCCAAGAATGTTATCATCTGATTTAGCATGTGCTGTGATGGACCAGCAAGTGAGGGTATCATACATAGCAGGCACCATTTTGGGTCTACAGACTAACAACGGTGAGAAGTGGTCCTCCCAGCAACCCCAAGGAGGAGTCTGATCCTGATGCCAAATAATAGAAGGTGCCCACAGGTTTTAGACCTGGTTATGCTTAGAGATTCTCCACTCCCTTACTGAACAGCCATGGTTCTGGGTCATTCCACAGTCCTCAGACCCTCTGTCTACAGGTGTGGGTAGAGCAGTCTCGCCTTAAGGGAACTTTGGTCTAGGAGAGCAGGATGCAAACGGTACAGTTCAGTTTAACTTCCATTTGGGGAGATTCTGCATGGTATCTGCTTTAACTAACACAGCAAATGCTTCTAACTCGACTTTGAAAAATAACTGAACAGCTTGACTAAGTAATGCCATGAACCTACTTTGCCTCTGGATGGTTCTAAGGTCAGTTAAATATGTATAATAAAAAGCCAAAATAGAACACTGAAATATATCCCAAACCCTGGTTAAAAGCTTTTGGAAGAATTCAATTTAGGGGGAAACACAAACAAACAAACAAAAAACAACTCGTGAAATGTGTAGGTTGGTGCTGGGAACCAGAGAACAAAGGTGGAGAACAGTATGTCGGACTCCATTATCATTTCCTCCATTACCTCTCCTTCCCTCCACATGTGGCTGACATTGTGCATCCTCCACAGTCAATGCTCTAGCAGCTGCTAAATGGTCATTTCCAGAGGAGAGATGAAAGCATCGGCCTCTCCTACCAGAAGCTCCAGGTCCCAATCTAAGGACATGAATGCTCACTTCTTTCCAGTGCCAACGGTAACTCATCACGGGCCATGCGCCCACTTCTGTGGGCCTGTGACGTCACCGAGCATGGTCCACTTGGTAAAGGAGCTTTGAAGAATTTGCTGGGCTAAACCAGCTGCCCTGGCCTCTTATCTTACACAGGCTTCTAACACTTTCTAACACCACGGGTTGCTTCCTCTTTTGTGTGTGTGTGTGTGTGTGTGTGTGTTTCTGGTTTGATTTTTTTTCTTTCTTGATGCTTAGGTTGGTGTTTTCTTTTTTTGTTTTGGTTTTGTTCTTTGGAGGGTTTTTTGCAAAATATTAAGACTTCTTAGTAAAGCTTGGGAAAATATTCAACCACTATTTCCATTTAGTTTACAGATAAAATTCAGGGGTTATTTCCATTTGAATATCAAGCCATGATTAAATGTTATACAGAAAACTGTGTTATGCTGACCATTTGCTAGGGATAGGGCCAAAGTGGGGTTTTGGTGGTTTGTGGTTACTTTTATGGTGAAAAATATTCATGATGATTAGTAAGAGGAGACTTTCATATTGCTTCTCTAATAAAATTAGTTCTCTTTAACAACAGACCCCTAAATTTCTACAGGTCTTTAGACAAAAGACTACATTAGTTGTGTTTCATTTGGTTTAGGGCATAAATGGCCATAAGATTTAAAGTTTATTTACCCAAAGGGATAATGTAAGATCAAAGTCTATTTCCAGTTAAGACAGTGACTTAAAACAGAGAAATTTAAAACCTCTGCAGGGAGAAAGGGAGGCTGGGGGTAAGGAAGGGAGAGAGGGAGGGAGGGACGGAGGGAGGGAGGGAGGGAGGGAGGAAGAGATAAATCAGAAAATGAAAGATAATTATTGCATGCCCCCTCATTGATCCCATAAGATTTCCTGAGCATTCCTCATACATTATATATGTAATAACTCCAATTAATCAATCAATAGTATTTCTATTTTTCTCAAGCAAAAATGTATATCCTTTGAGAATATATACTGAGCAAAACATAGAATAGTATATCATCTTTTAAAACACTAGTAATTTGAACTTCTATAAATATACTTAAATAACAAACATTATAGATGGCTATTCACATAGGACACAATGCGACATAAACGTACAAAAATAAAACAATCATGTTTGAACTCTTTTGCTGTGTTTGTTGGCTGGTTGTTGTTTTGGGAGTAAAGGTATTTAAACAATTCAGATAACAGAATGATCTCATCAATATTTATCCCGGGAAGCCTAGATATAAAGTTATACTGTGCATCGGCACACACCCAAAGACAAAGGCAGCAACCATTCCTTGTGGGACCTTTTACTGTCCCCTACAGGGGCTCAGGAATGCTGGGAAGGAGTGTAGGCCTCCCAAGTTATGAGACATTTTCATTAGCTGTTCTGTGGAAAGGAAATATAATCAGATCCCACCCCACCCCCAGCTGGTGAAGTGTGAGGCCATCAAGCTGTCCTTTGAGTGAGGGGAACACAAAACACGCCTCCTTCTCGGGTTTTCCCACACCCCACTCGCTATGAAGAGTTTCTCCACTCGTGGAAAAGGTACCACCATTCTGGACCAGGGGCAGGGGATTTCAGTTCCACAAAAACATATGTCCTGTTCCAGTTGCTGCCATAGAAAACATTCCTTCATCCAACAAAACGATTTGGAGAATTCAGCTGCCCAACTCGGTAGAATTGGAGAACTGAACATTTCTATGGTAAAAGAGTGATCCTTTGTCCACAGAACGTTGTAATTCTCTTGAGAGAAGGGAACAGCGTTTTCACATTCCACCTAGAGTCTGGCATAACTGAGCTCCCAGCAGGAACACAAGGACTGTTCAACTGGGCTCCATCCCTCTGGTCTCCACGGGAACGCCACACCTGGAAGGATTTCTGCTGCTCCTGGTGCTGGTCCTCACCAAGACTACATCTCTGCGGGAAGCTGATACTTGAGGAAATGGTCTCAGTTTTCCTTTTAAGGAGAAATGTGAGCTCTGGTAACATCTTGAAGAGTTGCTTGGAGGCGGGTGGGGGTAGGCAGAGAATGCTGGCTTGATGTCAAACAGATCTTTCAACAGAGGCAGAGGATGGTGGTTTCTGGAGTCCCTAGGGGGAGCCTGCAGGGGCCGATGCAGATGCAGGGTCCTGCTGCTGCTGATAGATGTCCTGAATCAGCATGGTGTTCATGACCTTCCACTCCCGGTATTTTCTGGCTGTCAGCTTCGGATCATCCAGCAACTGGTTAATCATGGCCAGGTCATGTTCTTTACACTGTCCAAGTAGAAAAAAAAAAAGGGGGGGGGGTTGTAATGAATATCTCAATTTCAATAAGCCACCTTCATCTATTTTACAAATAAGTGCACATACACATTCATCAAAATTATCAAAGTGTGTTTACACATTAATATTCAAATCCCTACAACAACCTAAGATATATGGCAGGACACCTGTAAGTATCCTACCCAATGGAAGAATTAGACATTCAGCCAAGGTCTCCTATGTGACTCTTCTCTGATTAATCCATTTTTGCACACCACAGTGATAGTTCTGACTCAGTGTAACCATTATTCCTTCCGAAACTCATAACTCTATCATTATTTCATTGGCTAGCCAAACTTCACCAAGTAAAATGGAAAACAGTGCTTTCCCTAAGATATAAGACAATAAAAAATATATTTTTATTTTATCTTAATTTTTAATAAATCACACATTTATTTAATTAATATATGCAGAATATTTATATAGGCCTTTCTTTTAATTCAAAGACTACTAAGCTTCCATGAAAACAAAATACACTGCACTGGTGCTAACAGAGTATAGAATCTACTCATATTAATTTACATTTCACCCTATTTCACCCGACATTTCTGAAATGTCGGACCCAGGATAGGGAAGTTTTTTGTAGTCAAGAAATGAGGTAAAAATAAGATGCAACAGCTTCCAGATTAAAAAAAAAAAAAAAAGATTGTTCAGTCCTAACAATTTTACCTCAAATCTATTCTTGCTTCCTCTATCCCTATGACTATCACACCAATTTCAGATACTAAGTTCAATATGCCACACTCTACCTGCTGTACAGCCTCCTAAAGGATTCCCTGTCGCTAACCTCCACTTCAAATCCACCTTTTGCATGGCAGTGCCGAGATCCACCTAAAATACTGAGTCCCTTTAATGGTTCCCCTTCACATCTCCTATTCCATGGGCTGGCGCACCATTTGTTGCTCACTATGTTATGCTTAGATACTCATGGATTCCTCAGACAACTTTTCTAAAGCTTTGTAAGGAAGGTGATAATAAACATGGAATTCATTGCTGTGTTTTTTATACCTAACACAATGCCAATTGCAGGAAGACATTCAACACATAAATATTAATGAACCACTCTCTCTACCTGCCTCTAGGATACCTATGTGTAGCTAAAAATTTACAGCTGTGATCATTGGTTACAGTTCAAATTCATAACCACTGCCATTAAGTGGACTTTCATCACGTTTTCTCACCCCTTTCCTCTCTCACTCTTCCAAAGGACTAGTTCAAAACTTCCTCTGTCTATTCAAGCCTTGCCCCTATCTTCCCTTACAGCTGATGACCTTGTTCAATTTTTTTTTTTTTAAGGAAAAGAAACAATGAGAAGAATATTTCTCCCCAGTTCCTATTGCCCACTACCTACATCTACACAATTATTTTACTCAAATTCCATCTTTCAAAGATTTTCATGCCGATCCTAATTAATAAGTGGTGATCCCTCAACATTCTTTATCCCCCTTCTCTTCTCTATAAATCTATCATTACTTTGTACACTATAAAATTACTTACTTTATTTTTCCCTCTACCTAAATATAGCTTCATGAGGGCAGGCAATTTTGTATGACATACCCACTGCTATGTCCCCAGGACCTGAAAGAATGACTGACACATGGTGGACATTCACTAAATACTTGTTGAAAAAATTAATATGTGAAATAAGAAATGAATGAATAAACTACTTATTCATTTGCTTTTTAATTTCTCTTGCATCATAAACCCTATTTGGAGCCCAAAAAGAATCCTCTCCAAACAAAAATATTTTTATACATGATACACACACACATACATGTAAATCCTACATAATTAAAGGCAGAACAACCAGTCACTATGATTTGCACCAGCCACCATGGGACAGACTCTCAAGGCAGACTCTCAATGTGCTCATGGCTGGCGAGCACAGTGGCAGTGATGGGAGCCTCTCTTTCCTCCCATGTCAGACATCCCTGAGGGCTTCCAGACTGCAAGAGGGCACAGGCCAGGCTGAGGGATCCCCCTGAGAGCATGAATTTCATGCACGGGGCCTCTAATATATATCTTATTGTATGTTATATATCACACATCTATATCTGTATAACTATACAGACATTTCCACATAGTTTTAAGAATTCTAGAATTGTCAGCATTTGTTTTATCCAAATGAAGTATCTGGTCATAGATGATCACAAATGTAGTGGCACTCAAATCTATTGTTTTATTACATTTTTCTTGTTTGCTTCTTTTCCAGTTTCTACATTGGCCAGGATAATATAGATTTCAAGAGAAAACTATCTCTCCCCCTCACCCTCCAGAAGTCTGAGTGATGAGATTTATAATCTTGAATCAAGTGAATAAGGATGTGATAATATATGAAGATCAAGAGATATATTTAGATTTAAGAAAAGAGAAAAAATTGTTCAGTAGGAAAGTAATCAAAGGACAGATAACAAGCAGGCTGGCCAGGACCCAGAAGCAGAGAAAGGAGGCGAAGTAAGTGGGTAACTGGGAAGGATTACTGGCAGAACATCAAGCCAGGGTCAAGAGAGTTTTCTTTCTTCTCTCTGAGTTCTCAACATTTATGCTTCCATCGGGAAAAAAAAAAAAGTATTAAAAAAAAAAAAGAGCTTTCATCCTCTAACACCATAGTGCTATTCATATGAAGTTATTTAAGGATTCTTCCTTTTGCTCTAAAGAAATTTTGTCATCTGTTCAGAGAGAGATCCTAATATTTTATTGAAAAACAAGATCTTTGCAGTTGAACAAAATTTGTAAAATAAATTGTTAAAAGCAAAAATGCACTAATCATCCCTCTAAATCTGATAAAAGGTTTTGGAAAGGGTCTCTGTTTCCATTGTCAGGTGGGGTCCATTCAATAGTTTTGGTGCCCTAGAATAGTGCCTGCCTGGTACATAGTAAGATTTGGGAAATATTTGTTCAATGAAAAATGTTTTCATTTATAACAACTACTGCAATTAAGTGAGTAAAATCCCAACATATGAAGGCATAGTACATCAAGTAACCAAACATTTATCAATTCTGTACATTATGTGAAATATATCATATTTGCCTTTAAAATGTGTGCTAGTGATGATTTTCATCAATAAATGTTAAGGAATTTTTCTGCATTTGGATTTTACTTATATAATTAAAATACTCCTTTTCTTCTGCAGCCTCATTTTTGCAGCCTTATAGGGTGCTTAGGTCTTCTATTGACTAACTTGGGACATCTGACTAAGAGTCACTCAGCCATCTCTTTATAGCCTTATGCTTTGATTGCTGATATTTCTTTCTGGAAAGAGACTCAAATTCTTGATACAGAAGGACATGCACAAAACAGAATTAAATTGCACGATCTATCAAGGCATTTCAGAATCTATAAATCCTTTGCTAGTGCAGGACCAGTTGACCAAGTATCCTGTTCATGCTATAATCTAAATGTTGAAAGCAGAATGCTTTTGTTATGAGGACTCGCTTTAGTCACAGGAGGCCCTGAAAATAGCATCGGTACATCCTGCACACTCTCCCTCATTCCCATTGCGAAAACATCTGCTGGTCTATTACCACGAAGTATATATTTCCCACTGCTCGACTCTCGTGGCATGTCTTGGCTGCCAAGCCTACAGCTGAGAGTCACTAAGTTTCTGCTCTATTTGAAATCTAGAAAATTTCTTCTAGATGTAATACAGAATAGTGGCACTTTGTGATAAATCAGTGGAATCCCAAGATCTTATTAATACTATAGTTTATTCTCACAAGTTAACTATCTTAAGAGCTCATCAACATCTATTGGGCTAGGTAAAAAAGTACATACACAAAAATTACTACACATGGTCCCTGACTAAGGAGCTTAACATTTTTATATGTTATATCGAAGTTTTATATATCAGAGTGAATATAAAAATCAAGGCCTATGTAGAAAAGTAGATGGGTTCCCCCTGTGAGTGTCTAGAGCTTCAAGAACACCAAAGGTCACCTCATCCCACAGAGACTGGACTTGATTTTACTTCCCTCGCTCCCACCCACACATACACGCAGTGGCTAGCATGAATCTCTGAAGAACCAGCCATTCTTCACCCCGCATCCCCAGAGTCCATCTACAGTTTGACATTTTTTACCTTTAATGTGCTATTCAAGGTTCGGATTTTGTGCAGTTTCTCATTTATGGATGGATTTTTACACCGCCTCACAAAGGACTTTCTCAACTCCTTTTTGGTTGAAGGTCGTCGGTCCCCAAGCGGAGATAGACTGGCTTGCTCTAATGATTTGTAGAGCTTCTCCATTTCATCATCTCCAGACACTCTGGTTTCTTCTATGAAAATTAAAAAAAAAGCAATAACAATAAACCCAGTTAAAATCAACAGTGAGAACACTGAACACGGTGGTCCTAAAACAAGGCCCTGCTAACACAAAGATCTCAGACTTCTAGCTTCCAGAACTGTGAAACAATAAATTGTTGTTGTCTAAGCCGCTCAGTTTGTGAGTTTATGGTACTTTGTTTTGGCACAGTCATGTTCCTTTTGAAGATGCGAGGGAAGGAAGGATCTGTTCCAGGCCTCTCTCTGTGCTTCTGTTGGTTCCTTGCCTTGCAGCAGAATCACTCTATCTTCACAGGGAGTTCTCCCTGCGTGCATATCTCTGAGTCCAAATGTGTTGCTTTTATAAGAACACCAGTCATACTGGACTAGGACTCACCCTACTGACCTCATCTGAACTAATTACATCTGCACCTACTCAATTTCTAATGAAGCCATAGCCTAAAGTACAGGGGGTCAGGATTTCAAGATAGGAGTTGTGGAGGAACACAATCAAACCCACAATAATTCACCATCTAGCCAGCCAAAATTCATGTCCTTCTCACACGCAAAACATATTCATGCCATCCCAACAGCTCCAAAGTCTTAACCCATTCTAACATCAATGCTAAGTTTAAAATCTAATCCAAATATCATCTATTTCTGGTATTGGAGAGACCCAAAGAATGACTCATCCTATGGCAAAATTCCTCTCCATCTGTGAACCTATGAAACCGAAAGAGTTATGTGCTTCAAAAATACAGTGATGGGACAGGCAAACCCTAGCAAACTAATACACACCCTAAGGCTTCAGAACCACTTTCCCAGATGACATTGAACTTCCCATTGAAAGAAGAAACCTGCCTGTGGTCTGTGACTCTGAGCAGATAATGGTTATTCTCTCTGCTCCCTCCACTCACATTCCTAACTAGGCCTTTCCAGCCTCAGCCCAAATGCTTCTAGTGAAGCAACTCTACCCGAGAACCAGGGGACCATTTGTGCTCAGCTAATCCAATGGCAGCTCCATCATGCTGGCCACAGTCATTGATTTAGGATTGAGCATGGGTTTCAGGGCAGGCCAGCTGGAGCCAGGGACCTCAGTTCTGAACTTGGGTTTGGGGTTATCACGGAGTCAATCTTCCTTTTTTCCTAAACTAAGTAGTGTGATGATGTGAACTAGAAGATTCCAGAAATCATCCCAGGAATCATGAGAATAGAACCAATCTATAGACATGGCCGAGACATGCATTTTAGTGACACCACTGGAGCTCTCAGTTTACGAGGGCTTTCTCTCTCCCTCTTCCTTCCTCTCTGAAATCAATCCTATCTGATAAAAGGGTAATATGCAAATTAACCATCACTCTGTCACAAAGATGGTGGCACCATAGTGGCCGGGGCACTGGATGCTGGCATCATTGCAGGCCCAGCTGAGGGACCACCCCATGTATGAATTTTGTGCACTAACCTTTGGTATATATGGTGGGAACATAAAAAGGAAGGTGGGGGTGGATGAGTGGGTGGGGAGAGATTAACCAAAGAACTTATATGCATTAGGACTTTACTTCTAATAAGTTCTAAATACATAGCCTTCAGGACCACAGTATTTTTAAAGTAAGTATTACATATTAAATAAACTTTAAGAAGCAAGTCAAGCAAGCATATAGCAAAGATAAACAGTTTGCTCACTAAGCTGTTAAGTTATTCTACTAAAATGTATGACAGAAAATAAAATTACTCTTGACTAATACATTAGTTTGTAATTATGTCAGTTTTAGTAAAATGATTATATTAAGATTATGTAGCTAATTCAACAGATATTAAATTTGTAAAGATAAAAAATAATTAGAATCTTAGAATAATGTGACCTAAAATACATTCCATAAGTGAAAGATTAAAAAGGACTGCCTTTTGGATAATTTTATTATTGTTTAACATACTTATATCGGTATATGTTATCTTTATGTTAAAATATCAGAAGCATCTCTCTTCTACACACACATATTCCTTTCCTTCACTTCAACTTTGGGATATTAGCAATGAGAATATAGGGGTGTGTGTGTATGTGTGTGTGTGTGTGTGTGTGTATAACTTTAAAATTAAAACACAGGTAACAGGGACCTCATAATATTACTGAAAGTTAATACAGAATCCACCTAAAATATGAACAAATAATATTCTCTATTTGGATCTGTTTTGGAATTGGAGATAACAGTGAGATAAGGTTAAAGTTCTTGGAGAAATAAGTAGGAAAATGAAAGGCAAATTATTGTACTATTCTTACTTCTCTGCCATCAGCTCTCCTTAGCAAAATCCTTAAATTGAAAACCTCTGTGTCTAACTTCTAATAACCTGACTCCAGAATAGTCCACAAGCGTAGGGACAATAAAATAATAAATGGTGTATTGAGTCGTCAAATAAAAATATCCTTACTGGCTCAGTTGTATCATAATCTGAGAAGCGTACAATGTATTGCTAGATACTCAGGATCTAACCATGCCCGCACCTAGACAAGGACTTTATATTGTTTTCACTGCTGCTGGTGGCTGGTGCTTAGGTCTTCACAGGGCCATTAATGAGCACTCAATAATAACAGAAGCAGATGATACACAGAATCAGAGGGGAACAAAAGGACCCACAGGGGAGAAGCGCACAATGAAGCAGAGCTTGCACCTGAGCCCAGAGCAGAGGTGAGTCCTTGCCCGGTTGCTATATGGAAGATTAGCACTGGCCTGTTAGCCCACAGTTCTATTCCTGTACCTTTAAGGGGCTTCTCTGTAAAGTAATATTGTAAAAAGCTCTCTTTCCACATTCTTATGTCAATATTTTTCTAAATTATAATCACATATCAGGAAGCACAAGATTATGTCTCCTATTTTACCGGATTGTAAAGAGAGCAGGAAAAAAGGTGGGCCGGAAAGACCACGGCTCTCTCCCATTGGAAACAGCAGCCAGTTAATTATTTCCGCTTCCCGTGGCCTTCGATAGGACATAGAAGGAATTCTGTCCGACAGCCAACTGTTTCCAATGCAATTGTTGTCCTTCCTCTCCAGAGTGTATTTTAGTCTTCTCCCATAAATTAACAAGACTTCAATTCCCTTCTCCAATAAGGCACTTCATAGTCTAGCTCATCTAGCCTCATCAGTGCTTCGCCAAGAAAGGTGAAAAGTATTTTTATGTTACGGATGCAAAAAAAAAAAAAAAAAAAAAAAAAGGCATTCTTGAAACACAGTAAGTAATCTTTCCCAAAGGTAAATCCATGATGGAATTAAGAATAAAAATTCAATCCCACAAGGTGCTTCTCGACCAGTCTTCTCAAACTTTCATAGGCAAAAATCACCTAGAGATGGTGTTACAATGCATATTCTGATTAAGTCGGGCCAGGATGGTGCTGAGATTCTAAATGTTTAATAAACTTCCAGCACTGTTGGTCAATGGACCACACTTAGAGAAACCAAGCTAGACTGTGTCATCACTATGTCAGGATTGTGTCACCAGCCTCAACACATCAGAAGAGAAAGGGACTGGAGCCACAGTGAGAAAGGTAGCATTTGTCCAGACAGTGGCGTCTATTTGCTCTGAGCCACATCCTAATGAAAAATGTATATATGTACATCTTTGTTCACAGGCGTATGTCCAGAATCCCTGCTCTAAAGCATGGCATCTCATATGTTGAGTTGGCACCATGTTGAGGGGAAGGTCGGTGACACTTGACATCTGTTAGATCAGCTCAGCAAGCCTCGAGGGGGCAGACTAGTAAACTTTCTCTAAACTTGGGCCAGTAATCGAATAATTTAGACTCAGGAAAGACATGGTATTTTGTTAACACAATCTTTCTTGGTGATATTAGTGAGACATAACAACAGTTTTAACTAATGGTTAGAAGTTCATTCTTTTCCAAGATTATGTCAAATGAATGTGCTCCCCCGTCCCCTTCCTCCCATGTATTTTAGCCTATTGTCTGCTTCAGCTGCGACAGGCCTGCTCCAGGGGCCAAGAATTCACTGTCAGCAGATTCTCTCCTTACAAGCTGTATTTTCAACTTTGCCTCCCCCACTATTTTATTTTTAGTGTTTCCTTGTGCTTTCTAGAATGTGGTTTTTATTTTCTTTGTAGAACATAAATCCTGGCTTCAGAAGACAAGGGGAATTCATATGCCATATTTTATATTAGAATTTGAAAGGGAACCTTTGGAGATTAAAAAAGCCTAAACGATGCTCCAAAGTAGACAATGTTAGTTTCCAAACATGAAACACTTGGAAAGGTTTAGGCAGAAACAGTGTCTCCGGTTCCACATGCTACAGGAGATCTGAGTGTGCTGGAGAACTCATCCTTGATTCCTCTCTTTTCTTCACACATTTGATTCGTTCATTTATTCAACTCATCCATCAAATACTCTGTTAATGTCCACTGTGTGCTGGGGATGGACTTAAACAGAGTATACTTTTTTATGAATCTTATTACATTCTCACATTCTCATATTTTATCTTTACAATATATCCCAAATATATGTATTTTCTTTTCTCCCCTGTACCCTTATCACTACCATCTTAATCCAGCCAACATTATTCAACTGTTGGCCCATTTCAATAGCTACATGTCTATGTTAGCTTCCTAATATCCATTTTCCACATAGTGAAGCCATCTCTTAAAAATGAGCATCGACCTATGAACCAGGAGGTCACAGTTCAATTCCCAGCCAGGGCACATGCCAGGGTTGCAGGCTCCATCCCCAGTAGGGGGCATGCAGAAGGCAGCCAATCAGTGATTCTCTCTCATCATTGATGTTTCTATTTCTCTCTCCCTTTCCCTTTCTCTTTGAAATCATAAAAATATATATTTTAAAAAATGTAAACCACACCATAACATCCCCAGCTTCAATTTCTCCAAAAACGTATGACTGCACTTGGAAAAAGACCCAAACATCTTAGAAGACCCAGAATGCCACTGAGTTCTCCAATCCCTTTCTATGCCTCCCCTGCCCACTTGCTTCAGACACTACAATTACTCATGTGTTTGTGGTGATGCCGGTGTAAAGAAACTTCCAGGGAAGGCAGTCATATAAAAGTATAACACATACAAATACACCTAGATCTGTGTGAGTGGGCTCTCTGATGTTTGCACAATGGTAAAATCGCCTAACAACGCATTTCCCAGAATGAATCCCCATCGATAAGTGGTATCTGTATGTAGTTACTTCTGTTTTTCTCATTAAGTAATCTGTACTGCTTAACTGGTAGTTATAAAACAGGAAGGAAATTGTTCTGTTTATACAAATGTGGCTTGGCTCACATCACATCTAACCCAACCCTGTGTCTTGCTGATTACTTATGCAGAATTGTTCTTAATCGGGTGGTTAAAATCTCAAGCTCTGGAGTCAAACAAAACTGCATTCCAAACACAATTTTTCACATGTACTAGGTGCATGAACACTTTCAGCAGTCTACTTAATCACGGTAAGCCCCGATTTCTTCATCCATAAAATAGAAGTGGCAATAAAGTACCTGCTTTTAAGTGTGCTGTGGTGGAGAAGAGATCAGGCACACCACAAAAAAATGCCTGCAGCCACCATTTCTATCAGCATTGCCTTGCATGGCCAACCCACGGCAAGAAATGTATGTGGAAGTTAAAATGGCCAACATTCCCTAAACTCTCTTTAGAAAGACCAAGTTAGAAAAATTTGCCCTATCAGACATTAAGAATTTTTTTCTAAAAGGATAGGAGTCAGGGTAGGAAAAAATAGATTGATGAATGACAGAAGTCTAAGAAGCAACAGAACTGGATTTACAACAAAGATGGCATTGGGGACTCATATGGACATCTTGGAGAAAGCTGGATTTTACATAAATGATACTAGAAAAATGACACATGCACATGGAATAAGATGACAGCAGGCATTAGTAGACCAGGATGTATGCATAATAATTCTCATTCAGAAAATGCAAAGACAAGCCACAGGCTTGGAGGAAGTATTTGCCACCACATATAAAAGGTCTTGTATTTAAAATATACAAATAACTCAACAATGAGAAAAAACACACAAAACAAAACAAATAAAAGTGAGTAAAAGATTTCAGCAGATATCTCACCAAATAAGACATACAGAGAGCAAATAAGCATAGGGGGGGGAAATGCTCAACATTTTATATAATTAGAGAATCAAAAATTAAAACAAAGAGATACCATGACCCACCTACTAGCATGGCAAAATTCCAAAACACTGACAATACCAAATGTTGGTGATATATGAAACAACAAAAACTCTCATTCTTTTCGGATGAGATTGCAAAATGGTACAGACAATTTGGCATTTTTAAAAATATATTTTATTGATTTTTACAGAGTGGAAGGGAGAGGGACAGAGAGTTAGAAACATCAGTGAGAGAGAATCATTGATCGATGCCTCCTACACACCCTTTATTGGGGATATACCTGGAACCAAGGTATATGCCCTTGACTGGAATCGAAACTGGGACCCTTCAGTCCACAGGCCGACGCTCTATTCACTGAGCCAAACCGATTAGGGCTGGAATTTCTTACAAAGCTCAACATAGCCTTGTCATACACTCCAACGATTGCACTCCTAGGCATTTACCCAATTGAGTTGAATGTTTTATATCCCACATTGAAATCTGTACACACAAATAAGTAGTCTTATTTGTAATTTCAAAAACTTATAAGCAACTGAGATATCTTTCAATAAATGAATGGATAACACACTGTGGTACATCCATACAAAGGAATATTATTCAACCATAAAAATGAGCTTTTTTAACCCACAAAAATGCATGGAGGACATTAAAATGCATAACGGAAAGAAGGCAATCTGAAGACCATACCTACTGTATGATTCCAACTATATTACAGTCTGATAAAAGGTAAAATTAAAGAGTAAGAAGATCAGTAGTTGTCTGGGGCCTGGGAAAGGATTGGAAGAGAGGATGAAGTGGCGCACAGATTTTTATGATACTGAGACTGTTATTTATAATGTTGTGATTAATGGTGGACATATGGCATTATATACTTGTCAAAACCCTTAAAACTGCACTGAACAATGAGTGAGCCCTAATGAAAACATGGACTTCAGTGCATAAAAATTTGTCAATATTAGTTGTTTGTTGTATCAGGTAAATTACACTAATGCAAGATACTAACAATAGAGGTAATTGTGTGTAGAAGAAAAAGGATTATATGGAAATTCTCTGTACTTTCTGCTCTATTTTTCTATAACTCTAAAACTGCTCGAAAAGATGTTTATTAGTTTTTTTTAAAAAAAGAATGCTAGCATTAGCATGTATTACAACAGCCCAAAGCTGGAAAAAAAAAAATGTTCAGCAACAACCCTAGCCAGTTTTGCTCAGTGGATAGAGCATCAGCCTACAGACTGAAGAGTCCTGGGTTCGATTCCAGTCAAGGGCATATGCCTGAGTTGTGGGCTTGATCCCCAGTAGGGGGTATGCAGGAGGCAGCCGATCAATGATTCTCTTATCACGGATGTTTCTATCTCTTTCTCCCTTCTTCTCTGAAATCAATCAAAATATATTAAAAAATAATAATAAAATGTTCAGCAACAGTAGATCAATTTCTTGTGGTATATGAAAATAATTGAGTACTATATGAAAATAAACTAATTCCTCTTTCCCAGGGAGAATCTCACACAGGCATTCATGGAGCAAAAAAAGCAAGAGGTAGGTCACCTGTGCCTGAGACCAATGCCACTGAGGTCAACAATTACAGAGCCAAGATTTACCCAATAGTAAGTATGTATTCCCATTTCAGAGCATAGTTCAAAAAGTAGGACCACTAGGACATTTTCTAGGGAGTACATTACATAACAGAGATACCAGACCAAGATCAGCCTTCGCCTTGATAGGCATGCTGTAGAACTCCTCATGGCTCACCTTCGTTTCCTCTATTTCCACAGCCACCTCAGCTATTGCAGAAGCTAGGAAGACAAGTCTCCTCTTATTCTCTTCTACTCCATTTTTCTAAAGCTGACCTAGCCCTATGTAACAAAACCCTAATATGCAAATCAACTGAACAGCAGAATGACTGGTGGCTATGATGCTCACTGACACCAGGGGGCAGACACTCAACACAGGAGCTGCCCCCAGGTGGTCAGTGTGCTCCCACAGGGCGGGGAGTGCTGCTCAGCCAGAAGCCTCATGGCTGGTGAGTGCAGCAGCAGTGGCAGGAGCCTCTCCAGCCTCTGCTACAGGCAGGCGATAAGGATCAAGGGGTTCCAGACTGTGAGAGCCTCAGACTACGAGAGGGATGTCTGACTGCCAGCTTAGGCCTGATCCCCAGGAGGCATGGGGCCTAAGCTTGCAGGTGGACATCCCCCAATGGGTCCTAAACTGCAAGAGCAGGGTAGGCTGAAGGATTCCCCTCCCCCAGGGCACAAATGCTATGTACCAGGCCTCTAGTTTTGTTTTTCTTAAAAGTATAGTTCAATCACAAGATTAACCTGGTTAGAAATGGTCATCCATTACCTATTGAAATAAACTAACAACTAATCTAGTATTCAACATCATCTAAGTTTCTTTTCCATCTCTCTTTCCCATATCTTTTATCTCTATGCACAGAACCTCCCACTTAGATGTCACATTCTATATTTTGAGTCCCCGTTCTTTCTTAAATCTCTCAAGTACTTTGTATCTCTGTGACACCTATTTTCCTCTGCTTTCTTTGGTTAAATGTGTCTTATTCCTCCCACTCTCCCTATTAGATGTTAGAATGTTTTATACCAGCAATTGTATCTTGCTCATCTTTGTATTGCCTTTAACACCAAGTACCTGAATAGATGTAAGGTACTCAGAAAAGTAATAAAAATAATACAAAATTGAATGGAGTTCAGTATTCAACATTTTCTTATTATCTTCTTACTTCCTAAACAGACACGCCACAAAATTCCTACAGCAACATCTGAAGTAGCTGGCTAAAACAATGTGTCATCTGTACTGTTCACATTCAAATTGTAAAAAAAAAAAAAAAAAAAAAAAAAAAAATTGTAAAACTTGCAAATATCTAAAATATGGCTTATTTGTGCCTCTTTCCTGGGATGTCATACATGCTCTAGTGTGCTTGGATTTTTTATTAAAACTGCTTTTTATTCAGCATGATTCCCAGATTAATTCTGGCTGTACTTGTACTTCAAAATATATTTGCATAAATTGGATGTTAGTCTTATTAGTGGTTATTAGCTTTCAGCATCCAGGGTATGGTCACTCAATTCATGCAGTAAATATAATGAAATTGTTTCCATGTTGTTACCACAATGTAAATAGAGACAACAATGTGAGTCATCATCACACAGGCATAAGTCAGGGGCCAAATAACCTCTCCCACAGGAAAGATACAGCACAGAGAAAAACTGAGTTGAGATGAACATTCCATTAACCCCATCACCTCTATGCCCCTTGGCTTTGTAGAAATACTCAGGAAGAATCTGGACAGCTCTGGAACTCTGATACTCCCAATGTGCAAAGACAATAGGATGCAATTAGCACTGTGCATTTTTAATGGCTTACACGGCAGGGGAAAAATGTCTAAGAGGATATTTAAATTCAGCATTGAATTCTAGCAACCGCAATTTTAATTGCATACCAACTGCAAAATATTTCTCTCGTTGTCTAAATAAAAAGAAGGCTATAATACACGCTGTCTGCTTGGTTCAGGACTCAGTTATTAACCTTTAAGAATCTTTTTTATTTTCTAGGATAAAAGCCTCTTACTCCCACAAATGCATCTTGAGACTGGTGCTTAATTTTAAATCCCAACTCCTATTTTGGAGGGCATTGAAACTTCAATGCCTGTCATGAAAATATCCTGAACAATATTTCAGACACAGGAATTTTAGGTCTTTTATGCATTTTTTTTTAAAACAGGGAGATAAAACCTAATTTTTAAAAGTCACAAAAATGAAAAGCTACCTTCTCCAACACACAAACACACACATGTTTAAAAACATGCAAAATACACAATCTGAGTACTCCATAGCAGGTCACCGGAAGCACAAACAAAGACTGGGTGGCTGTTTCCATAGCAATGATTCTAGGTAGTTTAGCTCTTCTGGGAATTTAACCAAACCCCCAGTAGCAGAGGGGAAAAATCATCAGCAAAAATGCTCTAACATATGGCAACTGCCAGCAAATCAGTGAGAGGAGAATGCTTTTATTTCCTCTTCCTCCTGGCAGGAGCAGTTTCACGTCCAGATTTTGTTGGTCACTCAGCAATTAACTCAAAATTTAAAAATACCAGGCTTCCTCCTTTTCTTAGAATAAAGGAGTTGTTGGTGCCCAGCCAGGCCCAGCAGCACACGCATTCCAAGAGTGACATTTAGCCATGGGTAAGAGCTTCTCACATCTTCCCATGACTTTCATGTTATGACTCTAAAGTCAACTCAAGCTGCAGGGTTATCTCTTGGAAAAGAATGCAAATGAAATTTTATTATCTATTTTGTTTTTGAAACCATTCTCATCCGGGGATCTTGAGTGTGTGTGTGTGGGGGGGGGGGGGGGGGAGGGGGGAGGGTTGTACAAGTTTTTAGTTCTACCTATGGCTCAATAATTAAAGTAAGAGTTTTCGGGAGGAAAGAACAGATGTGGCATGTTTTATTATTTTCTTTAGTCTCACCACTCCTGTATCTGAAATGATCTTCTAAGCATCAAGTTACAGGCCATTGAGTTGGAGGTACTTAAGTTCTCTCTTCAGCATAGCTTTGCAAAACCAAATACAAGGAACAACATGCAACTAGCAGCCAGTGAAAGTGGTTGTCTCAGAATGAGAAAACACTCTCAATGGCTAGGAATGCATTGCGTTCTGAAGAGCACGTTCTATCTCGAACTTTCTCGGTGTTAAAAACAAGTTTCTTAGGCTGAACCTAAAACTACCTCCTTTCACTTGCGCTGCTCACCTCCGCTGTGTACTTCTGAGGAGATACAAATGAAGCCCATGCTTCTTCTACATGACAGCACCTTGCCAACCTGAGGACAGTGTGAGTCTATGTTTTACTTTCCTTCTAGTCCCCAAACTCGACCCCTCTCCATCCTCAGTGGCATTACTTTTATTATCTTCTCTATCCCACCTCATTCACCTCTAGAAGTAAGTTATTGTGCCAATAACTTCATGCACTCCATTTTTTTAAATGTAAAGTAGAACCGTTGAAAATGTCACTAGAGGCCAGGCAGGTAAGGCAACTGTGTGAAACATCACAGGAAGTGGTGACAATGGCAGTGACTAAAGGATGAGGTCCTGCCGGAAACCAATCACTGTCTCACTAATAGAGAGATGTGGACAGGAAGCCCAAAAGGCTGGTCAACTACCTTAATTGCTCTAACCACTCACTGTTTAGTTGACGCATTGCTAGCTGAAGCAGCCTCTACCTTTGTTTGTCTTATGTATTTTTGTTATTGGGATTTCCTGTCTAAGGGCTATGGGTGTATCCCATAGTCTTAATAAAAGGGACAGCAAGGCCAGAGCAGGGCAGTAGTCCTCCCCCTAGAGGTGGGCTCCCGCCTAGCTCCCAATATTCCTAAATTAACACTTTCCAAGTCTCTTTTCATTTGTGTGTGGCCTTTTCCAGAACCCGAACCCTGAACCACATCAACGTGAAAGGGGTTCCCACAAGGTCCCAACCAGAGTATTACAATTCACATTCTTTAAAAGAGTGCACAGATGCACACAAAACACACACAACTCGGTCTGCAGTTGCAATCCTTGGCCTTAATTACTCTGATAGCAAATACTAAATTAATAGAATATAACAACTTGTGAACTTAAAAAAAAAAAAAAAAACTTTCGCTGATTGGGCTAGGAGAGAGGGGAGAACAGTCACCTATGCCATCAGGCCACTCTCTCTAAGTATCATGGGAATGTAGCCAGTCAATTTTCTCTCAGCAGTACATTAAAAAAGTACAAACCAGCCCAGCCAGTATTACTCAGTGGTTGAGCATCAACCTATGAACCAGGAGGTCACAGTTCAATTCCTGGTGAGGGCTCAATCCCCAGTGTGGGGCATGCCGGAGGCAGCCAATCAATAATTCTCTCTCATCATTGATGTTTCTATCTCTCCCTGTCCCTTCCCCTCTGAAATCAATACAAATATATAAATATATATTTTTTTAAAAATCAAAACCAAAATTGTCACTGCCTCATTGCTCAATATGTTATATCAGGTAAGCTTGTTCTCCACCAGAATGAATAAGGCACACCATAATTGAACATAATAATTAAAAAATTAGACTGAATAAAAGGGAAGAACCTACCATCACAGAGTATTAAGAGATGCACATTATTAATTTCTACATTCCATTAGCTCTTTCCTTTGCTAAGACTTAAATTTTATTTTCAAAAGCATAAGCTGTGCTCCCCTTAGTATTTAAAAGTTCTAGTGCTGTCCTCCAAAATGTATGTAAATTGTCTGTCTTCCTGTTAACCACAAGGGCACCTTCAGGAACCTACTAGCTAGCCCAAATGTTGTCTGTGGTCGTAGTCCAGGGAAGATAGTTGCTCTAAGTTTGCGTGGAAACAAGGAAGTAATGTTATAAATATCAGTCTACAAAGCCCTGATCTATTTCCTACAAGCTTTAAAGCATAGAACATAGGACCAAAAAAAAAAAAAAATGAGTCAAGTCTTTCCTCAGGTTGGCCAAAAACATATTATTTTATGATTACCTGTCTCATAGTTGACTGTAAGCATTTGGTTAGTGACACTTCTAGAGAATAATGCACGGCCCCAATGCTGGGGTTTTCCACATGCAAACTCCTTTTAAAGAAATAGCCCCTTGGCTTAACTCATAAGGCTGCTTAATGACTGGGTCATCATTATTCATGACTTAAAACACTCTTAACAAATTAACGTTAGAGTTCTGCACCCACACCAAATATTCATTCCCCAAAGAAAAAGAAAGGATTTATGGATTTACCTCTGTCCATCGTCTTTGATCCCGTAGGCTTGTCTGGGACAGTAAGACAGTCTAGGGTGCTACTCTGTGAAGACGGGTCACCATTGGATAAAGAGTTCAAAACTCCACTTTCTGACGTGGCCGCGCTGTTCTCTGGGGCCTTGTCACTGTGTGCCTCTGAGGGTCCAGGCGGGTGAATCTCCACAGCAATTGCTACAGATTGTCCCACATCTTCAGCAGCAGACGAACTGTTCATGTTGGTCAAGGACTGTCTTTCCTTTGACAAGGAGGTGGGCAGGCTGCTGGCTGTCTTTACGGTACTTTCCAGGGAAGAGAAAGAACCCGGTGTTTCACTCAGATTGGATGAAGATGAACATGCCTGCTCTGCTGCCTATTTTGCAGACATAAAATTGGGGGGGGGAAAATAGTAAGTCATGATTAAATAAGCATTCTCTACTTTTAATATCCAATGAAGGCAATCCATTGATTCAAAAAGTGGCCAAGAGTCCAGATAATATGTGTGATATTTATATCCATATGACAGGCATGATGATGCCACTTTCTAAAACCTGGTTTATATAATTTTAAATTCACTGTTCAAGGATCTGAAAAAAAATTTCCATATCATGATTTACCTTATTCTTCAATGTTCTCCAGAAACTTAACAGGCCTCTTTGGGGAATTCTTTGGAATACTGAAGGACTCTTTGAGCGAAAAAGGAGATTGCAATCTATCACTAAAATGAGCAAAAAATCTTGAGAAATGTAATTAAGAAAGGAAAGCAAAAACTGGAGCCAGAGATGAAGCAAAATAATATTAACTGAGTGATGAGCAGTAATGTGGGCAAAGCACTTATATTGATCAATCCTCAAATATCTTTTACATATTCCTTAGCACATGACCAGTATCACCCCATAGCTACATAGTTAGGTGAAATGATGTTACCTCATTTGCTCTTTAATACTTTAAAAACTTTAACAATAAACTTTTACCAAAGAAGACAAGAACACATTTGCAGGCTCCTAATTCATTACAGAGAAACCAAAAACTGCCCCACACACTAGGTGAACTGGATTGATGATGTAGGTCTCTTGCAAGCAGTTCCTAACACACAGTCCAAGGCTGAATGACAATCCCCGGTAAAATTTTCACCAGTCCATGGAGAAAATATCAATGCCATATCACCAACTCTCCTCTCTTGGTAAACACTCCGCTTATTCTGAGATTTTATCCTTGTTACATTTTGATGTTAAAATACAGGGTGTCCCC
This sequence comes from Nyctalus aviator, assembly GCA_036971965.1. NCBI lineage: Eukaryota > Metazoa > Chordata > Mammalia > Chiroptera > Vespertilionidae > Nyctalus > Nyctalus aviator. The sequence continues at coordinate 5,851,288 of CM072925.1, read as the reverse complement.
CAAAATGTATACACACTTTGAATAATTATTAATTCCAGTGAATTCAATCTGAAAAGAAAGAAACATCAACTGAGCTATCAGCTATAAAGTGTGTAAATATTTTTTGGGGGGATGCTCTATATATTTAGAAAACTGTGATGGTGGATATTAGCTTTTTTTCTTATCTATAGTCATCAAAATAAAGATTTTGTAACTATATGTTGTCCTTCCATTTTTAATTTTATTGATCAGTAAGATCCATAAATCCAGACATCAGTGGTCTATGGCTCACCCTATATCTCCAATGACAGGTAAGACTAAAAAGGCACTTTATGGTTCAGTTTCATTATGTAATCTTACTATGGAAAATTCCCATCAATTTTAAACATTCAAAACTCCAAGGAAGTGGAAAGGAAGAAATTGTTAGAGGAAAGAAGCCAAAAAGTAAACTAGTAAAAATCTCTACTCAGAGACCTCGGAATCATTGCAACTAACTCAGAATGGTTGACTTTGTTCCAAACCAATACTGTCCCTAGAATTTTTCAAGTTCTACGCTCTGAGTTCTGATGGAAAAAGCCTGTTTTTTGGTCAGTATGTGCCCAGTTGGCTGCATACTAAACATGGAGCATCAAATAATCAACAAAGCCACTTTTTAGTAGCATGACATTAAATTATCTAGTTAAGATACTGACTCATCACACGCATCTTCTTAATAATATATGTATGAAGACATGAAAACTTTCCATTCAAGAATATATCAATGAACTTGGTAACCAGTTGCTTTCAATCACTCCACCATTTAAAATCTAAGATATCAAAGGAAGACCTGTAATTCACGAAGTAAAAACCCAGTTATCTGGAGAAAGGAATGCCCACTTGCCAAACTATCCAAATAAATGCCGGGAATAGTTTACTCATTAGCAGGATCTATAAAATAAATATTACAAAAATAGCTACTTTGGCCCAGTCCCAACACACTCCCCTACTGTGAGCTATTTTGGCAAAGCTTGGCTTCCACGTGTTCAGCTTCCTTTTCTGCAGAGATGAAGCTCATGCAGTTTCTGTTGCTCCTGCTGGTGCTTCTCTAATTAGATTATAGCGAAATGAATATGAGCCAAAAACTGCACACACCTGCAGCAACACATCTCACAAGCCTCCAGGGACCTCAAATGTCTGCTTAAAGGACTAAGGAGAGCCCTGTTAAGTGAGCATCAGAAATGCCTGTGGACGGTATTCCTGTCTGTGGTGCTACTCAAACACAAGGCAAATGCTTTCCATTTTCTCTAGCACCAAGTAGCATTTATAAATGTGATTTTAAAATGAAGAATAAATCAAAGGAGGAGAAGGTGGAAGAGGAGGGGGTAAGAGGAAGAGGAGGAGGTTACATGTAACAAGTCAGAGGGAGCTTCCATTAGAAGAGAGATTGACAAAGTACAAACCAAAGTGAACCTACAGCAACATTACGGAGGATTCTAAACGGGAGTGTGATTTATAGGCAGTGTGGTGTCAAATCATGGCTCCTTATTTCTACCATTCTGGAGCTACTAATAACCGCAGCTACATGTCACACAAAAACCCGCTGGCTCCACGCCTTCTGTGAGCCATCTGTGTAATACGCTCATAAGTTCCGAATGTGGAACGGAATGACCAATAGACACACCCTTAGGTGGCTAACAGGAGCCCCATCTCCCAGGATCTGTGCAGGGGCATGCTCCGCCCAGAAGCTTTCTCTGGGGACATCAGGGAAAAATAGGTACCTTTGCCTGGTGCTTAGGGCTTCCTTCGGTCACACCAGGTGGAATATCATTTTATTGGTCAACTGATACCGTAATTGCTGACTGACTCGTTCATCTTTGTTGGTGAGTTACTTAAGAACAGGCTGTTTTAAACCATTTTTGCATCTCCATTTGTTGCATCTGTGCCTGACACATTGGTCACAAACTAATGCCAACCAAGAGCAGACTGGAGAGCCAGCTGTATGAAGAAGAACAGCCTTAGGCTGTCCAATCTGCCACTGAAAGAGACCCTGAAACTCTGTGAAGTTGCTATGGGTGATTTGTCCTAATCCTTGGATCTAAGGGTGACAGGAACCGACTGCAGTACAAATCTCATTCTCACAATCACTAACAAAATTAGTATTTAATTTATTAGATATTAACAATTGGATGTGGTTTCACAAATTTGAGAACATTTGGGATTTAAATATTTTATTTTTCGTGTGTGTGTGTGTGTGTGTGTGTGTGTGTGTATGTGTGTGTGTGTTTAATCCTCACTTGAGGATATTTTTCTATTAATTTTTAGAGAGAGTGGAAGAGAGAAAGACAGAGAGAGATAGCGATGTGAGAGAAACATCAATTAGTTGCCTCCTGCACACGCTCAGACCAGGGCCCAGGTGAGGGAGGAGCCTGCAACCAAGGTAAGTGGCCTTGACTGGAATTGAACCCAGGACCTTCAGTCTCAAGCCGACACTCTATCCACTGAGCCAAACTGCTAGGGCTAAATATTTTATTTCTTAATTAGAGGTTTAAAGACATTTTAAAGATTTTAATGTTAATGAATTAAATTAAAATTTCAATATTACTTTTCTCCATTTTCTGTATAAGATATTTTTATTCATTGAAATATAATTCAAATGCTGATTAGCTACAATTCCTTTGAATTGTTTTTAAAACCCAGGTTTGACATGGGGGAAATAGTTTTAAATGGCCACCAAAATCTTATAATTAGAAGGAAGTGAATTAACATATAAATTTTAAGCAATATTAGTCAAATCATATTAAAAAATGGAAGATACAGGAATAACTTAACATTAAACATAATAAAACCAAATGAGGAAAAAGAAGAATGTACACAGCCTTTTTTCCTTTTCATTTGCTATATCAAGAAAAACGAACCAGTCAATTGCTCATTGACCCTAGAAAGTATTGTTTGTATTTCTATCATATGCTAGAAACATTACCATAAAAATACAAAGACCTTGGTATAGTAGATTCTCTACTCTGTCACTGACCTTCTGGGCAATGAAGTGGCAAAAGACTCCCTCCTCAATCCAACCCGTAGCATCCATGACCTTCAAAAAGCCACTTTACCTCCAAGTCCTGTTCTACTGACTTCCTATCTCCATCGCTCCCCTCTCTCCTGCCTGGTCCATCCTCCAGTCTAAACAATAACTAGAGTGTTTCTAAAACATAGAGCAGATCACAATATTCCCTGCTGGAAAACCTAATAACTGCCCATAGAAGTAGAAAAATAGCCCCAAGTCCCCATTATAGCTGAGAAGGCCTACAGGAACCCCTGCCAGCCCCTCGGGCACCATCTGCTGCCACCTCCCCTCCCTCTCCTTTCAAGCCACATTGGTCTTCTTCCTGCTCTTTGAGAAAATCTCTGGCTCCTTGTGTCAGAGAGCTTTCTGTGGCTCGCTCCTTCCCAGGATTTTGGTCCCAATTCAAATATCACTTCCTCAGCAGGCTGTTCCCTGACAATCATACTAGGACACAAAGCAATAGCCTCTGTTCTCAGCCCGGCCACTTTCTAGCACATTGCACTATTTTTTCTTCTTCTGAGCATTTATTGACAGTTGAGATTATTTTGTTTGAATCACAAATGTGTTGTGCCTCTTCCTCAATTTAGAACTCAATATGCTCAATGGAAGAGACACTATCTCGATTCGGCCTGTCTTATCGGCAAAAGTAGTACCTGGTACATGGTCCATACACAAAAATACTCCTTAGCTTCCTGACCGACTGATGCAGATTTACCGAGGAGCAAATGAGATAACATCAAAGAATAGTCTTAATAAAATGTGAGTTTAAACATACAAATGATACTTAGGAGAGCTATATCCACTCCTCTGAATGTGGCTTCCTTACTGGTAAAATGAATACAGGGTGTTTGTGAGTCAACTAGAGCCATCCTTCTCAAAGCCACCTGAGAGCATAGAGAAGTGCAGAGTAGTAACTTGCGAATTCTCATGGGGAAATGCTCAGTAGAGAATGTGGATGAAGTCACAATAATCACCCACAGATCCATTTATCAGTCTATTAATAAATATTGATTAGTTTTTGAGGATGTGTTAGGAGCAGTCATAAGTGGTATGGGTAAAGAAGAAGATATTGGACTAACTACATATTAAGAACTTAATAAATAGCCCCTAGCCGGTTTGGCTCAGTGGATAGAGTGTCGGCCTACAAACTGAAGGGTCCCAGGTTCAATTCTGGTCAAAGGCATGTACCTTGGTTGCAGGCACATCCCCAGGAGGGGGTGTGCAGGAAGCAGCTGATCAATGTTTCTCTCTCATGGATATTTCTAACTCTCTATCCCTCTCTCTTCCTCTCTGTAAAAAAATCAATAAAATATTTTTTTAAAAAGAACTTAATAATTAGAGAAAAACGACAGATATACAAAATCAATAATGACAAGACAGGTTTAAAGGTATCAAAACTATGCACTATAGGAGTATAAAGGATTCAGAAGAAGGAAGGCAAATCCTGACTTAACGGACTAAGGAAGCTCTAATGAAGAAGTCACCGTTAAACTTATCTTGAAAGATATTTAGAAGATGGAATTCGGGTGGGGGTAAGAGGTTCCTGCAAGCGGAGAAACTTTGTAATTCCAGCCTGTGGGAGCAGGAATGTCTGGAAAGTTTTGGGGAAAACTGGCAGCTCATTGAGGTGATGACAATGGAGGAATCAGCATCAAGACAATACTGCTGGCTTAAAGGAAGCCCAATACCTTACATATCAATCCAATGAGCCCAAATTAATTTGATAAGCAGTGAGGGTTTACAGGAAGGCTGTCCTAGGTGAATCCATATTATCGGACCACACTTTAGAAAGACCAACTTGGGTGTGGATTTTAAGAGGCGAGATTAGAAACCAAGAAAGAAAACAAGCCTGCGATTTCCATAACCCAGGCAACAGTTAATGTGGTCCCAAACAGGGCGGTGGGAGTGGGGATGGAAGACACAGGCAGGGTGAGGGACAGCCAGCACATCTCGTGACTGACTGCCAGAAGAGCAGGCTGAGAAGACGAGCTGTTAGAGCAAGAAACAAAAATGTAAGAGCCAATTTTAGAAGGATCTGAAAATCAGTGAAATGTTCAAACCAGAGAGCTTATGATACTTTTTTTTTTTGCACCTTAAAGAGAAAGCATGCAATTTTCTTTTTCTTAAATATGAAATCACTGATACTTCTTTTACAACTATCTCCCTTGCAAGCATTTGAATTATTTTATATAGTACATTAGAATTAGTTTATATAGTATATCAAAAGATCAAGTAAACTTTAGAAAAACAGCTGTGCAAGATTTATCCTACCAGGATTACTTTTCCATTTCTAACACTGATTCTATCACTTCCTATGTTTGAGAGACCTCCTTCTCTGCCACTGTCCCTTGGGCCACTGTGTGCAGGGTTTGTCTTTACTTATCTCTTCTTAGCCGACTTTTTCCCCCATCGTTTGACTATAAAGGAATTGCGCTTGTGAAAAGCAGCCAAGAATGCGACTGCCGTGTTAACAATGATCTGCATGAGCTTCCTGCAGCTGGAATAACCAACATTTAGATTCTCATTTTCTCCTGTGTCTGACCCACGTGGATCACCTGTTGGGTGGTCTGCCTAACTACATGCAAAATCTGACCATTTCATGTCCCATCTATTGCCTTCTCTGAATCATCACTTTGTCTCTCACTAGATTTCTTTGCGTTTATATGTAGCCTTCCACGGTCTCTCCCACGCAACAACCTGAATAGTCCTTTCAAAATGGAAATTGATCGCTTCACTGCTCTGCTCAAACATTCCCAAGGCTCCCTAACAAACTCCAAACAGTGCAGGCTGTACAGGATATGGCCACCACTAGTCCATCCTCACTTCCTGCCGCTTTCATCTTTGTCACCTGCTCCTACCACCCTGGCTTCTTTGCATCATCCTCAATGCACCAAGGAGAGCTTGGTTTGAACTGCCCTCCATGCTTGGGCAACTCCTTCCCTCAAAATCCACCCAGCTGACTCACCATCCTTCCAGAGTTTGTTCAAATCTCAGCTCTCACCCAGGCCAGTCCTGGCTTCCGGTTCATTGCTACAACCTGACCTCCAGCACTCCTGCCCTCCCTCACTCACCCTGCTCTACTACTGACACAGCAGGCAATAAGCATCACTTTCCTCCACCTGGAAGTCTGGGTCCAGAAAAGAGTGAGTCTGTGTCTTTTTTATTCACTGATGTGTCCCATATTTGCTGAGAGCTATTTAGGACAATAGCTCTCAGCAAATATTTGTTAAATGAATTAATAAGCATATACTCACAGATCAAGTTTTCAGGAAATGCTTTTTAAAAATTAAGCTTAGAGGGAAAATACAGGGTAGAGCAAAAGTAGGTTTACAGTTTTCAGTATGCAAAACACAATTTATTCTTATATTATTATTTATTCATTATTGTATTATTTTCCATACAAACAATTGTTGCCCCACCCAGTATGCAGGATAGATTTTTACAGCTCTTAAATCACTTTGTAATTTATAATATTGGGTTTTAAAGGTGAACTGTTTTGCTTTTCTGTGATTTCAGGGAATCATAGATAGTGAATTCTACATATGATCTTCCGTGAAACCTACAGACTCCTATCTATTTTGAGCTTTCTTACTAGGCCTGTCAGAAAGCTCCCATTTCTGGTTTCTCTGTGAATAAATGAATGTCCAGCCCTGTGAAGTCTCCTCAAGGAAAAGGAACATAAACAAACACGTCTTGTTCACTCACTGCAGACCCTGCCGTGTCCCCTGTGATTCAGCCACTGGAAGCAGAGGTCCACATCGATGTGGAGCTGAGGTCCTACAGCTTATCTTACCTCCACAGTCATTGGAATGACTGGACATTGGGCTAAATTTTTAGAGTAAGATTTTAAAATTTTTTGAGAAAATTTTCCAGAATAATATGGTTTTATACTTTTTAGTTCATCATTCCAAAAGAAAGTTTATTACCCAACTTTAAAAAAAAAAAAAAAAAAGCAAGAACTGAGTGGGGGCGGTGGGAGGGCACTGTTTTCACCCACGCGTGTATAGCTCCATCAAAGCTAGACCACGTTAGACTGAGCCAAAATAACAACCTGAGTCACACTCTGGAAAAAGTTACTATGATTTTTTAAATTTCATCTGTTTAAAAAAAAAAAAAAAAAAAAAAAGCTTAAATGTTATGTTAACCGAGTGTCTTACATGTCTGTTTTTCAGAAACAAGAAGAAACAAAAACAAAATCTGCCTGGAAATATGCAGGAATGAGGACCATATTCTATTTCTAAGAAAAATAAAATCTGGCTCTCCAATATTTATCTATTTCTAACATATTTCTTCAGGGAGGGGGAAATGTTAGTCTTTGTGGCCTTCCAGAAAATGCTCAACATAGAACGTGAAGGCATAACATATGAGTGATGACCCCCAAATTCTAAAGGATCCTTCCACTTCAATGACCTAACTTACTGGTCTCATAAGCACCCTTTCAGGTATTTGTTTTAAAACAGCATTCCCTGTGACAGCATGTGAGAGGGTCACGGCACAATGCAACTGAGTCATGACCCTTCATCTAAGGCCAGTGGTCGGCAAATTCATTAGTCGACAGAGCCAAATATCAATAGTACGACGACTGAAATTTCTTTTGAGAGCCAAATTTTTTAAACTTAAACTTCTTCTAATGTCACTTCTTCAAAATAGACTCGCCCAGGCCATAGTATTTTGTGGAAGAGCCACACTCAAGGGGCCAAAGAGCCACATGTGGCTCGGGAGCCACATTTTGCCGACCACTGATCTAAGACGATAATTGGTTTCATTTACTCTCACCAAGTAAAGTCCTGGGTACCTGATAATGCTTCTAATCTATAATACTAATTTGCCATTAAAAAAGAAAAAAGAAAATCACAGTATTTTAGAACCAAACTAAATCATACAAGAGTCATATACAGGGCACCATAGGAGAGAGAGGGAATTTCAGGAAGACAAGGAGGGAGAACCAACCAATCCTTTTATGTTACAGGTTAAATAGGAGAAAGAGAGAGAAATTCAACTGAAACATCTGCTTCTCTATTAAATCAACAAGGAACATCTATGAAAGACCTCCTCAACTTCTTTAGGAGCAATAAAGGGTAATCAAATAAGAACACTGTGAATGCCGAAACCGGTTTGGCTCAGCGGTAGAGCGTCGGTCTGCGGACTGAAAGGTCCCAGGTTCGATTCCGGTCAAGGGCATGTACATTGGTTGCGGGCACATCCCCAATAGGGGGTGTGCAAGAGGCAGCTGGTCGATGTTTCTCTCTCATCGACGTTTCTAGCTCTCTATCTCTCTCCCTTCCTCCTCTCTGTAAAATATCAATAAAATATATTAAAAAAAAAAAAGAACACTGTGAAGAGTGGGGAGACCCTCTGAGAGCTGGAGATATCATTACGTTTGACACAGATAAAAATAAAAGATTTTTCACAATTCAGAGACTGATTTCAAAAGAGGAAGACTACGTTAACAAAAAGCTATGAATGTGTGAAGAAAGGATCAACTGCAAGACTAGTTCAAAAACTGGTCCAAAATCTACCATATTCAAAATTTTATTTTATTGATATCTCATTTAATTTTGGCTAATTCTATTTAATAGATATATTTTTTAAAATCTTCATTCAGTAAATATTTATTTATGGTTTGGCTGCTAGCCAAATAAATTCGAAAAGTGACCATATCCTGCACTGGCAGAGGGTCAATAAAACAGGAGAGGTCGCTATCTAATTGATAAATCCAGGACTTGGCAAAACAAAAATCCATTAGTAAACCGAACTTACATTGGATACTTTCAAAGCTTAGACTCACACCTGCACTTTTCTCTAGTGAATGTGCAGAATCATTCCATGTGCAGATTTAATGCATTAAACCCACTCCTGGCTTCCAGCTCTCTTTCTGACTCTAGCTTTCTCTTAATGCTGGTATCTTTATCCCCTTTACATTCATTTCACATTATAGCACAGGCACCTAGGCACGGCCCTTTCAATTCTCTCTGAGAGTAAGTAAGGCTATAAATAAACGTTATAAAACGAGTCTATGCAAGCACTGGCCTAGTGCCAAGAAGCCCTCTGCATTAACTGCGAATCCTCCGAGAATGATACATCTGTGGGTCACGCACAAGGACTCAAAGTTTGTCATAAGAGTGGGTTGCTATGGAAAAGGCTCAAAATCAGCACCATGAGAATTGCGCTTGTTCGGTGGCAAGTATCTTAATTTAGCCTGTTCGAAAAACTTACCAGTCAAGGGCATGTCTACCCAATTGGAGGTCATGACATCCATGCACTTGATCAAATGAACAGCAGACTAATTAGGTGGGTACATACCAAGGGGGGCAGAGTCTCCGAAGAGTTAGGAGGCGGTGCTGTCTCCACAGCTATTTCCGGATCATCCTGTTCACTTTCACTGTAACATTCTATAACAAAAACAAAAATGCTTAATGTTCCCACGCCGTTATCACTTACCCCCATAATGCATGAGCAGAGGTCTGTCCATCTGGCTATTGCAATTCCAACCCAATTCAGAAAGTGCTCATCTAGTGAGCTATTGGGTGCAAGGGGGTTCCAGGCGAGGGGAAAACAAGTGGCCACATCAGCGTGTCTGCCCTCAGGAGTGTCCAACCCACAGGAAGAGGACACTCCATAGGAATCTCAGGCAAAATAAAATATTTCCTCATATATTAAGAGAGCATACAATCAATAGTGATTAATTCTGATCCCAGGAAGCATAATGAGCTGAAATTGAAAGAATAAGTAAACCATCAATGGTGCCAAGAGTGATGTTGGTAGCAGGCCAACAGGGCAACGATATGAAGTCCCTAAAAGAGATGGTGGAAAAAGAAATGGAAAGGTTCCTGGTGGCCATACCATGGAAGGCCTTACACACCAGGCTCTTATGTAGTTATTTTTTTCAACATATCAATGTCCTTTTATTTTTTTTAAACTTTATTGTCAAAAGTATTACATGTGTCCCCCTTTCCCCTTATTGACCTCTTCTAACCCACCTCCCCAGACCCTACCCCACGCCTTCACCACCCTGTTGTCTGTGTCCATGGGTTATGCATATATAGATATAAGTTCTTTATTTGATCTCTTCCCACCCACCTATCCTCCCTGCCTTCCCTCTGACTTTAAAACTAGAACCATTTATTTTATGGGCAATAGTTAGCAGATTGATTTCACAATATTATAATGTACCTCTCTATTGTTTTAAGCCTAGTAGCCACTTTTCTATTTCTAAATTAAGATTGTTTGATTTTGTTATCCAAAGATACAATCCTCTAGTTTCAATTCCCAAGTTTTATGTGGTGTGAGCATTTCAGAATAGCATCAGCTCTGTGACCTTGGCACCTAACACCTCTTCTTTTCCATAAGAAGGAGCACTTGCATCATTAAGAAGAATCAGAAACTTGTAGCTGTGTATGCTGAAAGCTACAGACTGGGCTCAAAGACTGACACTCGGCCTGTGTCCCAATCTGACCTTCAGGTTCCCAATGCAAACATCGGGTAATTACTCTGAGCACACATCTGGTGGAAATACTAAAATATCAGAAAGGAAGCATTGGGATGAAAGTTATCTGTCTAAATCATGATGAGATGATGCCTATGAGTAAGAATTCAGTAAGTGAGGCGATGAAACATTTGCATTGGCAATTGTGTGAGATGGCATTGAAGCTTCCAGTTGCTAACGAGTGGGTGAAGTGTGAACAGCATGCATAGCCAGCAGAGGAAGCTCAATTCCATGCTGGCGAGTCTGTGTGATTGTCTCTGCATGTTTTCAGATAATTTTAAATGCCAACGTGTGTTTCGTTAGGACAAGGCAATGCATAGAACTTGACATGGTTTTCTCACCTTATTCCATCCTATTCTAATTTTCTTGCTAGATTTTCATAATTTTAAAATAGTACATACCTTCGTCCTTTGTAGTGGATTCATGATGGGTTACAGATAATCCAAGCTTGTTTAACCACCTATAATTTAAATAGAAAATAAACATTTGACCAAAGAGAATTCACTTTTGCCCTAGACCCTGAAGGAAGGTTTTGGTCTTCTTTCTCAAGGGTTTTGTTAGGAACATATTTTATAACACAGAATTTTTAAAAAGATATAAAAGGTCTATTTCATATGCTCCTAACTATATAACCTATTTAAAGGGAAAATATTATTTGGGGGTGGTGATCATCTAAGCAATTAATTTTCCATATCTTGCCAGTTTTCTATATTTTTAAAAAATGTTCCATATTGTGTATTACTTTTGAGAAACCAAGAGCATTTAATAGTGGCCAAAGTCTACCAATACCAACAAAATCACAGTGCTATGTACTTTGAGATTCATTTATATTTTTCATGTCCCTGAGACCTGTAATGCCTCATGAACAATTCTCTGGCCACACACCAAGGACAGAACTATTGCACATTTCCATCTGTCAATAAGTTAGGAATCTTTACCCAGTCCTCCACCTTCTATGGCCTTGCTGCATTTTTAAACATTTAACAGCAAATATAAAATAAATCTGATTGTTAAAAATAAATAAAATAGGACTGCCTGCCAGGAAAAGATGAATCCCAGCCTCATCTATGAAAACCCCTTTAGCACCATAAGAAACACTTATTCTCTTAATGGCCACTTAAAACTGGAATAACACCTGGGCCCAGATCATGCCACAGGCACTGGAAAATGTTCATCAAGACTCAACAGAACAAACAACAAAACAAGTAGGCAGGAAATCATACCAAAAAAATGCAAATGGCTAATAAACACATGGACAAAATTATCAGCTTCAACTGTATTTTGGATAATGCACATTCAAACACAGGAAAATATTTTTCACCACTAGATGGGCAACATTTTAAATATCTCTGATTTCTAGAATTTAGGAGAAAACATTGTAATGTTTGTTGAGTTGAACATGAAAATTGATGCAGCCAATTTTAAGCAGGCAATTCATTGATAGTATTCAAATGTTAACTATTCATCCTTTTTTGCCCAACGAGTCTAACTATAAACATCTAGCCTACAAACCACAACTTCATATACACAAATAAATGACAAAAACAAGAAAATAAAACATAATCTATCTATATATATAAAATCCTAACCATCTGACCGGTAGCTATGATGCACACTGTCTATGAGGGGGCACACGTTCAATACAGGAGCTGCTGAGCTGCAGTGACTTGGCAGCTGCGGTTCTTGGGTGTTGCACCCAGAACCAGAGAGGAGAGAGCCCGGATTGCGAGAGGGCAGTTCTCGGGTGTGTCACCCGAGAACTGCCCTCTCGCAATCCGGGACCTCTCGGGGGATGTCGGAGAGCCAGTTTCGCCCCAATCCCCACAAAACAGGCTGAGGGATCCCACCAGTGCATGAATTCATGCACTGACTGGGCATCTAATACAATATAATTGTCCATCAATGGGAAAATGGGTAAAGTATGGCACTGATTCTACTGGTACCATGTTATAATGGAGCTAATAAAAGGATAGGTGGGAAGCCTTGTAATGGAAAATCCTATCATACTGTGAAATAAAAAATTTTTAAAAAAAGGAAGTAAAAACATGTTTAGGCTGACTCTAAAACTATATATTTGTATACATCTACAAATTGATATGCAAAAAAAAAAGCCTCAGGAAGCCTATACAGCATACTGTTAAAAGGGTTTGCCGAAACCGGTTTGGCTCAGTGGATAGAGCGTTTGTCTGCGGACTGGAAGGTCCCAAGTTCTATTCCGCTAAAGGGCATGTACATTGATTGTGGGCACATCCCCAGTGGGGGGCATGTAGGAGGCAGCTGGTCAATGCTTCTCTCTCTCTCATCGATGTTTCTAGCTCTCTATCCCTCTCCCTTTCTCTCTGCTAAATAAATAAATAAATAAATAAAATATCAAAATATATTTAAGAAAAAGGGGTTAATCCCAGGGAGAGAATTTGTGGATATAGGAAGGTTTTCACATTGCATGCTTCTGTATTATATATATTCTTATATTTCTACAAGAATATATTTTATGAGTCACCTAACTAAAAAAAAATATTTAAAAGCACATTTTTAAACATTGATTAGGCAAAGCACAATGAATTTAATGATTCACTTTTAAAATACCAAAAATAAACTCATTCTTAGTTTATACATAATTTCATAATTACATAAGCTAACCACTCTCCCCCAAAAGAGAGTATATGAAAGTGAAATAGACAAAAAAAACTCTTGGCATTATCAAGACAAAAACGGTTTTAAATTGAGAATGCCTGAAACAAGCAAAGACAGGAAAATATAGAAACATAGCAGATTGGGAGAGCATTGACAATAAAAAAAAATTCCTCTCAACCCTTAGCCAACACCCATGTCCTTTTAATGGCCATGGTGAGTTCCTTGCTGTGAAAAACTGGTGATTGATTAGAATCTTGTTTCTTCCCAGCACCCACTGGCTTAGAGCACCTCCTTTGCTAAGAACACTTTAGCTGAACATGGAGGCAGTAGAGATGCTCCTAGTTGGGGCTAAGTAGACGGATGCACAAAAAGACTTGTATTTACATAGACATGACAGATGTTCCCGAGAGTGTGCTGTATGTTGACTTGCCGTGACTGTGTGTGTTGGAGAAACACGAGTGTGAAGAAATGGATGTGAAAACAAGCACATGCTTCCCGCAGGCACCGTGGGAGAACGGCAGCTCCCACAGCCTCTGTTCAGAACCAGCTCCTTCATTTCCCTAACCGCTCCCCAATCCGCACACACTGAGGGTCCCTTCGGAATACACAGCATAACCATTAGCCTTAATTGCCTCTCCCTTCCTCGTCCCAGATAGAAATGTCACCCCCAGAAGTGCCGTTTCCCGAGGAGGGGGGCTTCTAAAGCAGAACCCTCTCTCTGGATGCCCTCCCTCCCAGCATCTCCCCATGTCGCTGAGACACACCAGTCACGTGGTGCCCTGGCTCCAACAGGCCACCTGGGTAGGAAAAGAGACTCCTCAGGGGCTAATGGCGGCAGTCCCTTCCTCACCACGTGAACTACTACCTTGTGGGAGAAGTTAGCCTGGAGGCCCCAAGAGAGTCTGCATTGGTGGCTATTAAAGAACCATCTTCAGAAAAATAAAACTTCACACTGTGCCACAAATCAAAGAGATTAGGACACATTTGGGCACAGACCAAATGGGCCCTTTGTCTATGAGTGGCCGCATGGACAGTTTTAAACTCTAAAGGTCATTCAACACTATGGGGTCAGAACACCTTACATTCAAATTTCAATTTACGCCTTCCTTGTAAGCTGGAAAGGTAAATGTTAACATAATTTCAAGTAAAATCAACAGATTTTCACAGCATAGACTAGTAATAAGATCTTGGCTTCAGTAACTATGAAAGGCTTTGACTTAGCCAACTAGACTGTGTGTGTGTGTGTGTGTGTGTGTGTGTGTGTGTATTTGTATGTATATATACATATATGTCTTAGTTATACTAGTAGTTAATACGCATGTAACTCTGCTTGCTGTCAGATCTCTGCAAATGGAAAACACAAAAACTGAAAGTGGACTAGAAACATACACATAAACTGGAAAAGAGGGTGAGCAGGAAACAAAATAATGCGGATGTGTGATGTATAGAGCAAATCTGACTGAAATTAACAGGTTTAATAACTTCGTACTGGTTCACAAATGTATTTTGCGATGCTGGGAGAGAAATTCACAGATAACAAAACACTGAGCACTAACTGTTTCTCTGGTAAACTCGGTCTCACCCTCCACTCGTCAGAGAAAACAGAACCACTTTGAAAGGGCCAGCCGCAGGATGGGTAGGAAAGATGTAGACAGGAAGGAAGCTGGAGATACAAGATGCTGTTTGAAAGAAGCCAGGGACAGCAGGAGGCTGTGGGGGCAGGCAGGGGGGACCATTTGGGGTTAATGGATGGCTCAGATCCAGACCATCTTGGGGCCCTAAGTACTTCAGGCAAGACATTAAGCTTTCCTCACGCCCCTTACACCCCTAGGGCTTGCTAATCAATAGGATTTAGCGTTACTCCTGTAAGTAAATAAAGAGCTTTGACAGTGAAGTTTTAAAAATCTTCTCCTTTTGTGTGCCTGCTCTTATTTTTTTCAGACTCTTGAGAAAGCCAGGAAGGAAAAAGCTAAAATCAGAAAGAGGGAAGAAACCACTTCTCTCTTTCTCCACGTAAATAAAAGGCTTGTTTGAAAGACTCAGTTGTCAATTCCTGACCTTGTTATTTCGAACGCTGGGTTTCTCAATAAAGAGCCACTCCGCCCTCGCATGAGGGGTTGTGGTGGGGAGATGAGTGTAGGGAGCCAATGAGAATGCTCCTAGCTAGAGCAGCTGCTGACGGCATATCCTCTAAATTGTGTGTGTGCTCGTTCATGTATGTTTGGTGAAAAGCAGTTTTTCTTTAAGTTTCTAGAGCAAAAGGGCAAAGGAAGTTATATAAGGCAGATAGAACAGAAAAACTCATTATCTATAAATAAATAAAACAGATTAAGCCATAAACTTCATGAATGCAGGAAGTATGTCTGCATTCTTTATTTCTAGTGCTTCAGATCTGCTACAATGGTACAATAGCAGGTGGTCCATAGACATATTTTAATTAGCTATGTAAGGTAATAAGAGACACTAAGAATTCTTGCCCTAGCCAGTGTTGCTCAGTGGTTGGAGTGTCAGCCTAGTGCACTTGGGTCTTGGGTTCAATTCCCAAAGGCACATACCTGGATTGCAGGTTTGATCTCTCACCCTGTCCATGGGCAGGTGCAGGAGGCAACCAATCAACTGATCTATAGGTGTGTGTCTCTCCCCTCCTCCCTTCCCTCCACTCTCTCTCTTAAAAAAAAAAAAAAAAAATCAATGGAAAAAATATCCTCAGGTGAGGATTAATAAACAAAAAAGAGCAAGAGAGAGAGAGAGAGAGAGAGAGAGAGAGAGAGAGAGAGAGAGAGAAAGAGACTAAGAATTCTGAAACTAGAGCTTAAATTAGAGTGCTTTCTAAAGCCTCAAGCAGGTGCTGAAACTGGTTTGGCTCAGTGGTAGAGTTCTGCGGACTGAAGGGTCCCAGGTTCGATTCCGGTAAGGGCATGGACCTTGGTTGCGGGCACATCCTCAGTACGGGGTGTGCAAGAGGTAGCTGGTCAATGTTTCTCTCTCATCGACATTTCTAGCTCTCTATCTTTCTCCCTTCCTCTTTGTAAAAAATCAATAAAATATATTTTTTTTAAAAATAAATAAAGCCTCAAGCAGGTAATTAGGGACATAAAACTAATGTCAGCTATACTCTGAGCAAAACTGTTCTGCAAAATATTTGTGATTGCACATGGAGAGCTAATAAATGCATGAATCATCATGATATCCGACAGCACATATGAGATGCTGTAAAGATCAGAATTCTGAAAGCTGCAAGATCAGTTAATACTTTCAAGCCTTCTCCCCATGATTCTGATTCTCATTTTAACATTTTCTTACAATTATTTGGCTCTTCCTTTCTCAAGGTTCCCTACACTCATCTTCCCACCAGAAGAAGTCTCATTACTTCTTCCAAAAATAGCTACTTTGATATGTACAGATCTCCAAAATGCTCTCAAATACTAGAGAAGAAAGCAAGAAGTCTCTGTAGTTGCTAAAGAGATTAATCCTTAAAACATGAGGAGTTATGAAACAATAACTGATATGAACATAAGTTTAAAATTCAAACACCTGACCAAAATAAGACTATTCCCATAGAGACTGGATTTATGCATTTCCTCTACTTACACATTCATTTCTTGCGTATTCTCAGCTGCAAAATAAAAGGTCTTGATCTGTGGATGGCTGATCTTGAAAGCACTTGAAGGGGAAAAGCACAGACACATACAAAATTAGTGCTTGTGGTCATCAGTGAGTTTGAAAATAAATCAGTGAAATATAACTACAGTAAGTGCACCTGCTTTCTTTGTAACTCTACAGAAAATAATTTAGTCACATTAAATATCCATTGTCTAATCTCTATTTCATTTCAAAAACAGAGGGTTAATCCATCATGTATGAACATCCACAACATGACTGTGTCTTAGCTGGTCAGTGGTTTCTATTTAAAACATATGGACACATTCTTTCACTTTCATTTGCTAACTACTTTGCTATTGAGATGATACATTAAAATGTAGGGTGACAGAGGTGTCACTTCAAAATACTTAGGTCAACTCCCTCAAGAACAGTCTTAATTCAATCAAATATGTATGAGAATTCGTTTACATGAAAATAATCAAGCATAGAACTTGTGATAACCCATCAAAAACCTTATCCAGCCTCTCTTTAGCACATAAAACATATAAGATAGACTTTTAGTTTCAAATAAAAATATAAAACATTAAAGATAACAAATAATAAAGTGTTTCCCCTTTACCATTTAGACCGGAAGTCCTACAGTACGAGGCAAGGACATTTATAAAAAGTTTGGTCTAAACTACAAGAATCATCACAAACTCATGTATCACTGGATAGGTGCAGCTACACCAGAGTGGTAAGGACTTAAAGCTAGCACCAGTTTATTCATTTTCTTAGAAACAAGCAAATTAGCTGCTAATACTAGTAGCATAGATCAATAGGAAATACCCTTTTCTAACAAAAAAGAAAATGATGTCAAAGGTAGAAGAAAAAATAAGAAAAAAGGTGAAGAGGACACATATGCAAAATGCAGCTGGATGCTGTCAAGAGCACCTGACTGGGAGGCTGGCTAGCTGGTCTAGAGCCAGCCCTTCCATGAGTTCTAACCAAGACCAAACTCTCTGGGCTATTCCCTTCTCAATAAACCAGGACCACTCCTGGTAACTGTTTTCCTATTTTTTCTCAAATCTTTGGAACTTAAATTATATCAAGTTGTCATCCCCAAGTCTAAGGCATCAAGAGAATTCAATTTCAAGATTTCTACTAAGAATGCTATTATAAACTAAGGAAAAGTAGTCTTGCCTTAATATTGACAGCTCTGGAGAATCTTATTGAACTAGTCATTCTCTTTATAAGGACAAAACTTTGACATCTGACCTCCCCGCCACTCATGGAAGGGAGCTTATTTTAAATTCTGTCAGTCAGTATGGTCAACAACATGCCATACCAGAGCCCCAAGGGGTTTTAAAAATCCATCTGCTCCACAAAATGCAATTCCTAAAAATAAGAGGTCAAAAGCTTCTATTATTGTTTGGGGTGCCAACCCATAAAGTTCAAAGGTCTCAGACATTGAGTGTTACTTTCATTAACTTCCCAAAATCACCACATCACCCACGGAACTTTATGAAGGGATATCATCCTGGCTCAGAGTTTTGTGGGAAATGATAGACAACTTACTGCTTTTTTCTGCATTCAGATGCTTTCTCCACAGTGAAGTCAGACAGGTTGACAAATCCATCCGCTTTTTCTGCCTGAAATACCATGCAAACCACATATATGAATCAGTGCCTTAGTCTAGCAGTTAGGTTATTGAGATTACATACAAGGAATAAAGAGAGCATAGATGAAATAAAGGAGAATCAAAAGACACCTACCTGAATCAGCACTGGACTTCTCGTACATGCACATTTTATTAGAGAAGTGTGATAGTCTCCTGTAAAGTCATCTAGAACCTTCCATCAGTAGTAACATGGCGGCCATTGTATGGCACCCACAGGACCTGCCCTGCACCTTCCTCTCTTCCTAAGCCATCAGGGTTGCTTTCTGCTGAGCCTGTGTGCATCCTCAGCATCATTCCCATCCCACTACTCTAGGAAGCCACAGCCCATAAGATGGAACCCAATTGGCACTCCTAGATAGTGGACAGAGGCTTGACTTTGTAGTAAACATGTTTATATCATAGATCTACAACTTATTGGTTGTTATTATTACTTAAATAAATCCAGGTAAATAAAACACTTAACGGACACCCAACAAACATTATTTCCTCTCCCAAGTCCGTAGGAGGTTCCTTGGGGAATAAATCACAGAGTCAAATATGGTAAAATCTCAGTTCCATAACGATCCTTAGGAGTTCTTTCTAAGCAGGAAAGACTTCAGAGGAAAGTGGCACCTTTGAGACATCATGTGAATGCCACTTTAAAACATCAATATTTTTATAGGAAATGTAATCATCCTTTCACCTCTCTAAGAATTTGTTACTTTTTACTATATGGATAAAATTTAACTGTACCACAAGGCAGTGGCTAGATTGCTTATCACAGCTAGATCTCAAATATGTTTCCATCTACAACTGGTGTTGAGTGGAGAAGCACAGAACACAGGACTAAACATAAATGAGAGTCAGTGGTCATTTGGAGAGAAGCAAAAATTGATTTTGAAAATACAATCTAAATTTTTTAAATCAGCTTGCAATCAAATTTGCACCATGGGTGCTCTTACTTCTCTTCATCATCTGTCTCTTTCTCTTATTGCCAACTAGATTGCAGCTTGCACTCTTTTCTTCAGGAAAATCAAACTGAAACATCCAACCTTATGCCTGTCCCATCACTCCTCTCCTACATGAGTCAATGTATGCGAAACATTTCACCTGAAATGTTTTCTTCTTATAAGACTCAAAATGCAATTCTAAAGGGAACTTTTTGGATGGACACTAGACTTACCAGGGTGGTCACATCATAAGTTCCATAAGTGTCTAATCACTGTGTTGTATGCTGGAAATGACGTCCATGTTGCTAAATCCCGCCTACCGTTATGAGCCCTTGCTTAACTGAACTCTGTAACTGGTACTGTAGCCTGCCCCCTCCACCGTGCCCTGCCTCAATGCCTTGCTTTTCTGACAACACATTTCGGCTGCTCCCTTGCCTTCTAACTACTTCTTGATCTCCTTCTATGGGTCTTTTTCTCCTGTCCATTTCTTAAATGTCACTGTTTCTCAGATTTCTGACCGCAGACCTGTTCTCTTTTCATTCCACTTCTCTCTGTGGGAGATCATACACACTCCTCTGGCTGCATGTACCACCATTATATACACACATCCAAAATCTGTACTTCAAACTGGGATGCAAACCAGAGATCCCATCTGAGGGACCAGTTGCCCAGTTTACCTATTCACATGGGTACTCCAGGGGCTCCCTTTATAGACTGAATATGTCCCCCAAACCCCTAGTGTGATTGGGAGTTGTAGCCTTTGGGAAGTATTTGGAGTTCTCCAGGTGGATGTGTGGTTTGCTCAGTTTTGCCCTGAAACTCCAGCACCTTGGAAACAGGCAAAGTCTGAATTCTAAGCACAGATGCCCATTCTCATGTCACCTTAGAACAGTTGTCACTAAATTCTAATGGCACACACAGACTTACGACTGCTAGAGAAATTCAAATTATAGTCTCTAAAACACATGCCTAAAATCAACTGAGATGGAAAAAAAAAACAACATAAAAACAAAGCTAGTTCTACAGAGAAACAGTCTCAGACATGGCTGGTGGTCATGCAAAAGGAACGCAATGGAAGGAAATTGGGCAGTAACGAGAAAAACTGCGTGGACCTTCTGACTCCACTGCTAAATATAGATGTGCAATGACATGTGCATTGGAGCATTATTTACAACAAAAAAGACTGTAAAGAGTCCAAGGGCCTATCATTGGAAGAGAACGGGGGGGGGTGGGGGGAGGGGGTTGTAAATAAACTATGGCATCCACAGGCCAAAAATAATTATAAGAGAATGACATATGCACATGGGCAATCTCCAGGACATGGCAAAGGAAGCAGCAACATGCAGTGCCACAGATACAGCAGGCTAATTTTGTGGAAGAAAAACCGGGCATGCCTCAGTATACACACTTGCTCATAGCTACAAAAAGAATGAGTGGAAAATGAAACAAAAGCAAAAAAGTGGGAAGGAAGAGAGTAGAGGAATAGGGAGGAAAGCAGGACATATCTGGCTGTAACGTGTAATATAGTGTTGGCTTTGGAATTGGGGTAAATGACCTTTATTAATAAAACAAACCAATAAGAGAAGCAATTCCTAAAATTAATAAGCAAATAGAAACCAATGAACCTAACTGAATATAAGCCTGGTGATGTAACCCCATAAATAATGACTCCAAGGGACCACCGAGCACAGAATTTTGACTATGCATAGTGGATATAACTAAGACTTTTAAAGTGACATTGCTATTACTTTGTATATAGTTTTAGCAGTTTTTCCCTCTCTCCTTCCCCCCAAAATTGCATTTAATCTAAATGTCCCTTCCTCCCCTCCATAGGAGACAGTCCACAATGACACTGCTTTGTTCTGTCGGATGTGCCCTCTTGCCTTTTGAAAAGGAAGTAGGCACATTACACACCAAGGCAACCTACACTCTACACATACTGCTGGCTACCAGGCAGAGGGGTGAGCTTATTAGCACTGGGCACTGAGAAATAAAAAATGATGTTTTGTTTTGTTTTGTTTTGTTTTGTTTTGTTTCTTCTAGGTATCAGAAGCAGACCCGGCAGTGAGAATGCCTGAAGTCCCTTTAAGAACTATAATCATCTTGACTAACATCTAATAACAGATAACAGTTATTGAGCGCTAAGCATAGTCCATTGAGGTAACACTATCGTAACCTTCAGAAGAAAATTAATCAACATCCAAGTGCCAGAATTTACAAAATGATCGGTTTCTGACTTAGACAACTACCAGATGGGCATTATAAAATGGGCAAGTTGCGTGGTATTATTATTGAAGTGATAGACACCTCAGACCAGAAGCCAGAACTCAGTTAAATAATTATAAGCATGAGACTGAAAAACGTCTTTAGTCGCAACTAGGAGCTAAAATAAAAGAGAATTTGCAGTCAGTGGACGGCACAAAGAAAGGACCATGGATTTGGTATCAAGTGTCTGAATGTAAGCTACCTACTGTGTGATGTTAGGCAGAGCACACAGTGAGAAAGCAGGTAGATCCAGCATCTCAAGATGAACTCGATTTCATATAGATGTATATAATACTGTTAAACTTTTAAAACTATTTAAAAAAAAACACTAAGGTTTCATTATTTCATTATCTAATAAGAATCGGACAAAGGAGTGAAAAGAAAGCAAAAGAGACGGAACGTCCCAGGAAGACAAAGGTGAAATAACATAGGTTTTCCACTCTGTCCATTGTCAGCTGAGCCCTCTGAACAGCTGCTGTGTCTCTCAGCCTTCCCTGTCCTCTTTGCATCAGACTCATCACAAAAATAAATATTTTAACTTCTTTAGAGAACAAAAATGCCAGTAAGCTCACCATAGCCTTATATATTACTTTGTGGGTGTTTTTTATTAAACTACCAGAGACCTGGTGCATGAAAATTCATGCACTGGAGGTTTGGGGGGTGGGGGGGTCCCTCAGCCTGTCCTGCCCCCTCTCACAGTCCAGGAGCCCTCAGGGGTAGGAGGTGACCCGGTGATCAGGGGAAGGTAACAGCCCTTCACACCTCTGCTGCTGCCACTGCCAGCAGCATAGGCTTTGGCCAGCCCTTGTTACCTGAGCCTCAGGCAGGCCCTGGGCAGCTGGGCAGCTACCATCCAAGGCTTTCCTGTGCCTGGGCCAGCCCTGGGCAGCTGGAGGGCTGAGTGGACTGGGCGCTACCATCTTTGAGGTATGGCAGTCAATTAGCATATTCCCTCCTTATTGGCTATGGGCACAGCCATCTTTGAGGGCTGGGCAATCAATTAGCATATTCCATCTTTATTGGCTCTGGACACTGCCATCTTTGCAAGGGCATGAGGGTCAATTAGCATATTCCCTCTTTATTAGATAGGATTCTTGCATTCGGTTTTATCCAACATTACCCTATGACTATGATGGGATTTTGACCAAAAGATACTTTATTCTCACAAGTGTCTAGAAATTCTACATAGAAAACACTTGGCAAATGTTTCTTTGGCAAATAAACAGAAAGGCCCAATTTTCTCCAGACTCCACAGATCCTGGCATCAATTATAAAAATGGACTGAAAATGTTGCTGGTGGTAACTGTGACGGCCCTGAGGATGCCGAGGCTCTGACAAGGACAAGAGAAAAAGGGGCTCTGAGGGCAGCAGATCACTTGTAGCAGGTGCTGCTGGTGAACCCACCACTTCTCCACCTAAACTGAGGTGCTGAAGATCACTGCCCCCAGGATGAGTCCTCTAGCAAGGACCATGGGACTTGGTGTGAACAGACCCCAGGTCCGGACCCTGTGGAATGAAAGCTCTGAGATGCATATATTTCACGGGCTCTTAAGAGTCCCCCAGCAGATTGAAGCTTCTGTTATCCACAGTCCTAATCTGTTTGCTAAGGCGAGCTTCCTTAGCTAACTGTCTACCCTTTTTCACTTCCACATTCCCTCTTCAAGTACTTCCAGTATTACATCCCAAACAAACTACTGGCATCCAAATTCTCTTCTCAGGGTATGCTTCTGGGAAACCTGAACCAAAATGCCATTCCTTTTCAAGAAAAGGACTCTACTCCTGGTTCCTACTCACAAAAGCCCAGCTGCTTGGCATCCTAAGCCCTCTTCATTATTTCCTCCTAAACATCACCCAAGGTTGACCATCTCACTAGCATATGAGGTGGTATTTAAGTGGTTGCTAGAAGCAACTGGCACTCTGTTTTGTGATTTGTAAATCAGTTCTTCTAGCTCTCCAATCTTACTTACATTCTTCATTCTCTCCCTATGAAGTCATATTTTAAATGAAATTAAGATATGAGTGAACTTTCTGGTAATCTGGCACACAAAGATGGTCATATCCTTCTGAAATACCATTTTCAAAAGAAATTAAGATAGAAAGATCACAAGGTAAAAGAATCATGTGTTACTGTCTATAATACAAAATTCTTAGCATGCAGGCCATTCAGGATCCAACCCTGTCCAATTTTATCTCCCACCAGTCCTTCTGGAACCCTTAAAACCCTAGCGCTAATTTTCACCTACTTAGGGATGTCTCTTCAACAGCATGGTCAAAAAAAGAAGGAAGCACTTAGTAGTAAGGAAATTTTTAAATGAATAAGAAGAAAGTTGCTTAAATCTCACTATTATAGAATAAATCACATCTTTCACCTAAAAAGTTCATCTACCATTCATGATTAGAACAGAAGTGGGGAAGAGTAAATAAAGGAACTCCACTTAAGGAAAGTAAAAAATCTTGTGCATTTGCTTTCAATATTAAAAATTTAGGAGAAATAAAGAATAAGTTTAGTTCTTTTAAAATCATGGTTAGTCAGTATATTGTAATTATATATATATATATATATATATATATATATTTTTTTTTTTTTTAATTTCAGCGAGGAAGGGAGAGGGAAAGAGAGATAGAAACATCAGCCATGAAAGAGAATCATTGATGGGTTGCCTCCTGCCTGCCCCATACTAAGGAAAGCTCACAACCTGTGCATGTGCTCTGACTGGGAATGGAACTGGTGACCTCTTGGTGCATCGGTTGATGCTCAACCACCGAGCTACACTGACCAGGCATTAAAACAATTTTTGAAGATGCTACTCCAAAAGTCATTATTTTCAGTAAAGGATGAAAACGCACTTGCCACAGTAAGTTTCATAAGCTTCAGAGTATAAAAACGGTGGTTAATGTGCTACTGATGGTATTGTCTCTCACCCCCCAGTGACGGCCATTTCTCACAGTTCCGTTGAAAGACAGGAAGGAAGGCCCAGATAGGTTGGCGAGTTGCCTGAGGTGTGAAGGTTGCAGCATCAAGTAGAACCTGTCCTCCTGATTGGAGCCCAGGGATGCCTTAGACTCCAGCATGTCATTTCCCTGTATCTTTTGGGAATACGTTGTTTCAAACAGATTCCCTTACATTCTGACTCCTTTAAAATGTACTCAAGCCCTAGCCGGCTTGGCTTGGTGGATGGAGCATCGGCCTGCTGACTGAAGTTGTTCCAGGTTCGATTCCGGCCAAGGGCACATGCCTGGGTCGCGGGCTCAATCCCCAGAGGGGGATGTGCAGGAGGCAGCTGATCGATGATTCTCTGTCATCACTGATGTTTCTATATATCTCTCTCTCCTTCTCCCTTCCTCTCTGAAATCAATAAAGAAATATTTTAAAAATTAAATAAAATGTACTCAACTTTCAAGAATTTCTGCTGCATAGCTTCCTTTTGAAGTGTTCTCAAAGTATGCTATCAGGGAGGCTAGCACCAGCAGCAAGATGACAGATGAGTTTATCAATGAGCTGGTCTGTGGGAGCAGCTGGGCCTTTGCCCCTTAGGGAACGTGCTCCAGAAGGATGACAAATCCTCATGGAATGACTTCTCAGAAAAATCCTCAAATCCAATCCAAAGTTCAGCTCATCCCAGGGGCCACTTCTCATGCTATTGCTTGAGGAATATACACTCAGCCCTTATCACTCAGTCATGAGTTACCTGAACTCTCCTTCCGGGTTAGCAAGCACTGTGCTGAAGAATCCCCCAGGGCTGTCTAGCTGACGCCCCTGTCTTATGCCTTACAATCAGCCTTTACTCAGGGTCAGGAGGCAACTTTTAGAATTTGGAGCACAGGCGCAACCACTGTTGGCAAAAGAAACTGTATCTGGTGTCTGAAGACCCTTACCACAATCCTTCTGCCTCCTGAAATCACAATAGGATGTAAGCACATTCTACCTAAAGCATATCCAAAATTGCCTTTCTCTATATGCAATTCCTTTGATCTTTTTTATGTTGTTTTAAGAACCATGTGATCTTCTCAAAGACTCTCTGAATTTTGTAGAGATAATGTTCTTGCCACAGTGTACTTGTAAGGAAATGGATGCAGAGAGTCACATCACTGACCAAAGGGTTTACAGCTGCATAAGAAAACGCAGACTAGAATCCAGGTGACATTTCTCCTTTATACCACGCTAACAAAATCCACCTTCCTGCCTGCTAGCTTAATAGAGTGACTAAGTTATAAATACAAACATATGTACCCGAAATGTGTATACACATATTAACATTTATATGCATATATTAATAGTTATACAAACATGTTTATAGGTAAGTTAAATGCGTATTGCTTTATATTTAAGTTAGTGTATTTGTGCTTCTGTATGCTACCTGCTGTTAGCTATTTTAAAAGATATTAGGCCCGACCGGTGTGGCTCAGTGATTGAGCACTGACCTATGAACCAAGAGGTTTGATTCCTAGGTCAGGGCACATACCCAGGTTGTGGGCTGATCCCAGTGGGGGGGGCATGCAGAAGGCAGCCAATCAATGATTCTCTATCATTGATCTTTCTATCTCTCTCCTCCTCCCCTTGCTTTCTGAAATCAAGAAAAAAAAAATTTTTTTAAAGATTTTAAAATAAAAGGTATTTTTGATTTTCTTATTAAAATATATTTTATTGATTTTTTACAGAGAGGAAGGGAGAGAGATAGAAAGCTAGAAACATCGATGAGAGAGAAACATCGGCCAGCTGCCTCTTGCACACCCCCTACTGGGGATGTGCCCGCAACCAATGTACATGCCCCTAATCGGAATCGAACCTGGAACCCTTCAGTCCACAGACCGACGCTCTACCACTGAGCCAAACCGGTTTCGGCTATTTTATTGATTTTTTACAGAGAGGAAGGGAGAGAGATAGAGAGCTAGAAACATCGATGAGAGAGAAACATCGACCAGCTGTCTCTTGCACACCCCATACCGGGGATGTGCCCACAATCAATGTACATGCCCTTGACCAGAATCAACTTGGGACCTTTCAGTCCACAGACCGACACTCTACCACTGAGCCAAACCGGTTTCGGCAGGTATTTCTGATTTTAGATTCTATGGATTGATAAACTATAATAAATCTTTATGTAAGACAGCGTTTAGGCATGATGTTTGGATACATATGTATTGCCATGGAAATACATTGAGACTGTATTGCATAGGGAGAAAATCAAGTTACATTATGCACAGTATCATTTTATTTTTGGAAAACAGCAAAGAAGTTTGGAAATGTCACAAAATGTTTTCAGTGACCACACCAAGGGGGTAGGATCATGACTAACTGAAACAAATAGATTATCTTAATTCACTTATTTATTTCTATCCATTTGCCTCCCTATCTTTTTCATTTTGCTTAAGTACATGTTCCAGCTTTTCTAAATGAACACATATCATTATGCAATATTTTAAAACAATTTTAAATTCATTTAAATGTTCAAGAAACAAGACACGATTGATTGCACCAAGCAGAGACAGAGTCAGACAGAAGTGTGGCATCACCAGGGAAAGCACTAGGCACTGCCCACCAGAGACAACAGGCTCTCGGCACCTGGGACACAGCCAAGCCCACGTCCTTCGCTCTAGCACCATCCCCAAAGCAGCAAGCATGTCCTTGCTTCCGGAGAACGAGCCAAGACCTGAGGGATGGCATAGTCATGGTGTTTCACAATTGCTTTTGAAACATTTGGGAAAAAATATAAAGGAAAGCAAATTGGCAACATAAGCAATTGCTCCCACATTCTATGAATTTAGCAAGTAGGAGTCTCTAGAAACTGCCTGCCCCAACAACAGACTGGCCTGCTCATAAAACTATGATGGGAAACCATTCTTTTAGAAATGCATTCTGGGAACTACCGAGGAAAATAAATATCAGGACACAGGGATAGCATCATAGACAACCTATAGATGAAGGCAAATGGCCATTTCCAAGACTGTCTCCGCATACCTGAAATGATAATGAGGGAAGTAACAGAATGTTAAAGGTCCGCCATCACTCCTGAGTTCGGACTTCAAGTGAACGGCTCACTGACAGTTGCTAAATAAAGCATCATTCTGCCCTGTGTAGTCCCTATGTCCAAGTTCTCAACACCTTGCCTCTGGTGTAGGATGCCTCAAGTTTTCAGTTTCCATTCTAGTTCAGGAGTTCATAGCCCAAGGCCTGCGTTTTGTCACCCTCTCCCACTGGCCTGCAGAAAGCTCCTTTATTCTCCAACATCTCCCATGAATGAGTGCTACGTTGATATTTTCACATGCCAATTTCATTAGGTCAGCTTCTGATTCAAGAATATATGGTGGGGATCCTATATTCTCCCTCCTGGATCCAATCCACATTCCTGCACTGTATGTGTCAGGCCCCGTTCACTGCCCCTGGCCCACCTCTACATGTTCTACAGTTGAAACCTGGGTGGGGAGGGTGGGGAAGTAGGAGAGATATGGGTCAGGAAACTCTCACAAGCCAGTAAATGAATTTGTAATCTATCCTAGGGGTAAGGAAAAACAATTGTGTGGATTTCAAACCCAGGATTTTAAACAGCATAAATTTTTACGGCTACTAAACTTGAATCTGCTTTTGTACGACTTGGGATACATTCTTGTGTGCTGTATCACATGTAAGCATGTAATATGAGGTGAGAGAAATGGCAGATGAGTGTCTGGACGTGGCCTTTCTCAAGGAAGTCTAGCTAGTACTGTTTGAAGCAGCAAAGCATTGTGAAAAAAGAAGGTTTGCCACGAGTCAATTCCTGGGTGACAGCAATAACAAAAAAACAAACCAAAATGCTGAGTGAGGGGAGGAGGCGGTGTCTCCCAGGCGCCGTCAGGGAACAGCAGAGACAACCAAAGGCGTCCCCTGAGGTCACCTGGGCTTTCTCAGGAGAATGACCCTACAGTTCATTTCTAGAGTTGTTCTCTCAGAGCCCTATGGAAGGAGGAAAAAAGGTGTCTAATCACGTCACCTGCATGCAGTCAGATTTGCATATGGCAGCCATCCTGGGCTAAGGATATTGCTCTATGACACAGTCACAGAATTAAGGAGCTGGAAGGGTCCTTCCATCACCTACCACTAGTTTAATAGGATAATTCCGTTGCCAGGTAACAACACATTTATTCTCTATTCAATGTTGCTGATCTAACTCTATTCGAGTGCAGGATTTGCTACCTGAATATCACTCTATATGCATTTGCAAGAGGCCCGGGGTGCTTGAGTATGTCTGATGCTCTCTCCTCTTCCTCTTTCTATCCGGCCTCAGCCAACACTGCTGCTCCCTGTGGAGGCACGAGATTCCTAATGCCCAAAATAGTAATTCATTGCTTGAGCCCAATGAGCTGACGAAGCCAAGTAAACAAATCCGTGACTGCGTGCTGTTCAGCAGGGGCTTCCTTTCAATTCTATAAAGATTAGGACAGCACCCAGGACGTCTCTGCTGAATAATTTGATCGGATGAGAAAATGAATGCCACGTTTCTATCTGAGCGTTGCTATTCCCCACAGATGCGCCATTCTTTCCCCAGCACCCAATCTTCCCAACAACCTCTGGGAATTCCTGGGGAGCCATTAAAATGGAAATCAGCAAGTCCTCTCATTTTATAAAAGATACAGACTCTCACTTGCCACCACTACCCAAAAGCAAAAGCCTAAAATAATATGAAACAAGAGTTTGAAGTTCAGTATTTGTTTAGGAAAAATCCCTTAGGATAGCAGGTGAGACCCCAGCTCCAGGATGCCCTAATTTGGTGGGGGGGGGGGGCGCGGGGGGGGAATCCAGGGGGGCAGAAGAAAAGAGAGAAAAGGAGGTGGTGGAAGATTGCATGTTTATCAAGGTGATTCTTTGTGAACCTCCGGAATCTGTGATCAAGTTGTTAAAACTCACAAAAGGCTTGAGGAAATATATTTTCGTAGAACTTGAAGAATTTTATAGCATGTTTTGCACAGGGGAGTCAGAGGGGAGTATAGAGAGAAACACAAGGAAGAATGCGTACTCCACCTCATTAGAACTGGATTTGAGTCCAGTTCACCCTATTCTTTACCGAATGGGCGCCAGCGGCTTAGTGGTCAGTGAATGTGAACTTATCAACTAAAGCTTTTGCCCACACACCACGCACAGGACTTGTTCTGCATTTATAAAATTGCATGCTCTGATACTCTGCTGCTTGCTCTATGGCACATACAAGTCACTTTTAAAGAATGGTGTCATATAAAAATAATTGTCCCGGCTTAAGAGTAATTCCTAACTTTTCCTTAGCTGATCAAAGGATACCCATTGCTGATCTTCATTTTATCCCCAAAACAAACTCAAGCTCTGCTGAGATTAGCCATTGGCTACTTCGAGGTTAATGGAGAGGGTTCCTATGTGAACAATCTCTACTCATTCAAATCTTCAACAACATCGTTTTCAAAATGTCTCAAGCCAGAAAAGGTCAGCACACCTTCTAACCATAACTTTATTCCTACCCCTTTCCAAACAGCAAACTAGCCTGTGGAAAAAAACACAAAAGCACACTGCCTCGAAATGATAGATCAGAAAACTCTCCTATCAAGGTTGTCCAAAATAATTTCACACCATCACTGAGCATGCCAAAGAATAAGACACAATAGTCACCAACGCAGCGCTGGTGCACAGGTTAGTGATTCCAAAACCAGTCATCTAATAAAGAAGGTCAGGGGAAAAGATAATCAAGGAGGAGAAATGAAAATAGGGTCTGTTGACTGGCACCCCTAATAGTTCTTAAAGCTGAGTCCCTTTTTTTGTAGAGACTTTAACAGTGTATATTTCCCATATCCAATGCTGTCCACGTAAATCCTGAGATGATTGGAATCTCTCATAGAATAGTAACACTCATAGACACGGAAAGTCTCCTTCGTAACGACATGCATTTGGATGGCCTTCTCCAACCAAAGCTAAGTCAGACAAGCAATGTGGCTTTCTCTTCCGTACAATACAGGAGAATGACCTACATGTGTATTGACCAGAAATGGTTTCTAAAACTTGTTTATTCACTCTGGTCCAAGTCCCAGAAATTAAAATAAATAAATAAATAAATAAAAGTAACTTTCCCAATGGGATCATGGGCTCAACAAGGATCTTCAGCTCAGCCGTGGTGGTGAGAGAGGCTGGGGCTGGGAGGGGGAGTGGACTCACCAGTTGATTGCTGTACCAGTAGAGGGAGGACGCCTTCAGCACCACCCAGACCTTCTTCCATTTGTTGCTCAGGAAAGTCCCCTTCTCCTTCTTCTTGTAGAGCCACCCCTGGCAGTCTGCGTGGCCCAGGTCTTTACACGATATCCTCCTCCGGCTCATCGTGAAGAAACCTGCAACGGTTACATGGAAAGATGGTTACGTCTCACCCCGACGAATGTGACAGAGCAAGGAAACTTCATTGTTTACCTCCTGGGAGTTGGGCTCTTTTTCAACCAAGACTTATGCAAAGTAGATGCAAAACAAAACAACAACAAAAAGTCACTTATCTCTTCTATTTTTAAACATTCATTTAGTGCTTAGAAGGCACAAGACAGGACCCAAGAAACAGTGAGACTGGCATGCAGGTGTTAGCCTAAGACTGTCATTCAATACGAACAAGTAAGTGGAGAAATTCAAATCCTGAGGCTGCCGGGCACCTCGTGGCACAGACAGAGCGCCTGTCAGCAGTAACAGCAGTGGTTACGCAATTGGCAGGAAAGGGTTAATGCCCACCAAACACACAGCCACTTCCTGACCCTGTGCCAGGCTCTCAAAACCCTCCTGACACCCCACACGAGGTTAAGCCAAAGGAACAGCATGCCGGCAATTCTTAACATCGACCCCCAAATAACCCACATGAATCTCCTGCTCACCCCCTGATAGGAACAGTAAGGCAGACAGAAAGCCGAGCCCAAAGAAGACAGCCAAGAGGAAGAGAAACACACGTGCAAAAGGGGGATGAGCAGACAAAAGAGATCTCATTACCTTGAGTTTTCCTTCCCGGCTTCTGACGCAGGGGAACCTGCTGAAAAGGCAGGAAGGGAAGAAAAGAGGAAATCTCTGATTGTGTTGTAACATTTGCAAAGAGAGAAGGAGGGAGGAGGTGGCAGTGTTTGTGAGCAGGATGGAGCTAAAAAAAACCTCTCCAGGCAGAGCGGAGGGGAGCTATGGCTGAGGCACAAAATGTGCTAATTAGAATCAATAGACATTGAGCTGAACCTGAAAAAAAAAAAAAAAAAAGCAGGTAACACGTTTATCACTAATGTTTCCTGTTTCCACCCACAGGCAGCCTTCTCACTACCACTTCAGCTATGACAGGACACTGCTCGCTGAAGTTCTTAAAAATATGTGTCTATTTCCTTTTTATTTTTTTGTGAGAGGAGAAAAATATCTGCATCCATCCTGCTTTGCTTCTTGTAATTTCTAAGTAACAATTATTTAAATTAACCAAGAAGATAATCATTGCAATCTCACAATACGACAGATTTGCCATGCATGGTCTAGCTACCACATAGGGTTACAGCCAAACCACAGGAATTAAATATCCCAGAAAAAGAAATGCCACAGTCTCTTTGGTAGCTCTAAGTAGCCACCGAAGCCTCCTTTTTCAGGGAAGTTTTATCTACAGGCAAATGTAAATTGCTTATCTGTCTGAAGTCCCCGTGAATATTTCTCTCATTCTAAAAGATCAATAGCGACTCCTGATTTATAATAGTTCTGCAAATACTCAAATCAGGCTTAAGGCAAAAATCTGAAATACACATTTTCATTCCACATTTTAAACCATCCGTGGAAATCAGACTTTCAATAAAAATAGAAAACAAACAAACAAAAAATGGCCTTTGTGTGTGTGTGGGTGGGTGTGGGTGTGTAGAAAGAAAGACATTTAGATTAAAGAGTTTCTTCTTTTTCTCCACAATATCTAAGCTGAATTCACTTGGGTTTAAATGACAGATTTTTTATGCTAACAAGTGAAGAAGTTGAAAAAATTGTACATAATTGAAAAGCAGTTCTAAAAGTTGGTAGGCCACCTTATTACAACATTTTATATCATTCCAGATGCACCTGGCTAGTATTCTACATATCTAAGTATTGATCCAATAATTTTTATATATGGTTCCACTTTACATTTAAAAAGAGAATATAATATAGTGGAATTAGGATGGGATTTTTTTTAAGCCTGAAATCAATTCATGACTGTCATAATTAGCAGGTGTTACCCAGGGGAAAAATTCATTTATCACGTAGAACCTACTTCCGCATTTGTAAAATCAAGATACTCATAATTCCAATCCTAAGGTCTCATAATGTTTAATAAGACTGCATGTGAAAATATCCTGAAAACTAAAAGTCATTATATGATTACACGTAACATAACATTATATGATTATAGATATAAACAAATACTTGATGTATAATAAACAGAAATTTCATATTAACTTTTTAGGATAAGTAAAACTTGTATTTCTTTCAGCAACAATGATGAAGTTAAAGTGCTTAAATTATATTTTCTGGAAAATCACAAACTGACTTTTTATTTTACAAATGTTAGAATAAAATTTTATCCCCAAAGAAATTAATCATCCTTGTGGTGGGGGCGGGGGCGGGGGGGGAGGAAGAATATAACAAAGCAATAACTGTCCTAAATTTAGTCAGGAATAGACATGTTGCAGACAAGACACATGACTAAACTTCAGGCATGTTATCACATCAAGGTCCTAGTCTCATCTCCACTTCACAAAATATCTCCCACACTGACATGCATCCTGGTCTGAAATCCCCACCATCTCCTCAAATGGCCTCTTGGGCCTTTTTTATATGCAGTTCTCTGAGATCAGTAAAACCAATAGTAGCTATTAACAAAATAGTTTAGACCAAATCAGTACATTATTTGGAGAGCTAACACTTATCCAGGAGTCAGGACGAAGGGCAAGGGAGTAAATTTGGATAGTGGGAGTGGTTTGAAAGTGGTGGGTCCAGAGGCTAGCGAGTACTCAAGACCAACCAAGAACCAAAGCAATAGGGAGAAAAGGGAGCTAGCTGTACAGAGATGTTCCTAGAGGGTTCTGGCTCTAGACTGACATGGTGAAACTGCATTACTAGAGCTCACCGAAAAAGAGCAGTTTTAATAAGAACGAGAGAGAGAAAAAGAGAGAGAGAGAGAGAGAGAGAGAGAGAGAGAGAGAGAGAGAGAGAGAGAGAGAGAGAGAGAGGGAGAGAGAGAGAGAGAGAGAGAGAGAGAGAGAGAGAGAGAGAGAGAGAGAGAAGAGGAACGCTATAGGATCTGTGAAGGGAACCAATGACTCTCCTCCACCCGTCCCTTATGAATGCCTTAGTGCTGGTTCTAGTGACAGCCCCAAGTCAAACTGTATGTAGCCTTTGTCTCAATCTTGCCCAAGACTAGCTCTTGGTCTGCACTAGATTCTTGTGCCTAGGCTGGATAAGAAGTGGGAGCTCTAAGCAGAAGTACAATACCTATAACAGGGTGATCCCCCAACATCAAGAAAGTGCTTTATTTAGACTGTTTTAAAGGGGCGGAGGGGGGTGTGTAGAGGAGTTCAGCCATTGGGTCAACTCTCCTTAAGAGTACTTCTCTTAAAGCAAATTATTTCACAATCTGCATTAACTGTTGAAACCATTTCCCCAGTGAGAAACAGACTGAATATTATAGAAATAACAAATTACAGGGAGTTTCAGTTTCACTTGATGGATAGGAATTTGAAACCTATACTGGTTGACATCAAAGGATGAAAACAATCTTGAGAACTTTAGTGAGCTTAGACACATCTTACCCCTCACAACAGGAAGTGGAACTGGCGAACTAGTCAGTTTCAAAAGGATCTTACCTGTGGTTTTTTTCAGTGAGAGAGTGAAGAGAAAAAAAGGCGAACACTGGTTGAGCATGTTATGAGATAGTTTTTTAACAGGGGAATTACATAAAGCTTATACATATATAATTTTTGCCACATGGCAGGCACTGACCTCACTCTTTCTCATAACAATAATCCAGAGCCTATTAAAACATTTTTATCATACTATTTTCTTACCATTGGAATGTTATGGGTAAAATTTGAAAACTACTCTAATTTTCCTACATTTGCTTCTAAAGTTGAGGGTAAGCTTTTCTTTTAAATACATTTCTTCTTTTGATTGTAAAAGAGTACTTTTACTTTTTAAGATGGTTAAAACATCATTAGGTCACTAATCACTCAAAACACAAGCATAAAAAGAAACCAGTACAAAATATAAAAAGGGACCTCTTTTGGTATTGAATGATGTTAACACCCAGGATAATTATTACATTGACTGTGAATATATATAGTAATTGTTAAATATTGCAGGCATAAATTTGCCCTCATGCTATATTAAAATTAACGGTAAGACAGTTCATCATGACATCAAACTTCATAATGATATTGGTATTTAGCAAAATTATACAGTGATATGCTGTGGGCCCTGATTTGTAACATTTAGCTAATTTCCAGGGTGTAAAGCTTCACATTGCTGTCAATTTCAAGCTACCAATACTTTAACCAAGCCACAAAATTTCCTATATATTGTAGGGCCAGGCCAACATCAGTTGATACAGCTGTTAGGGATATTTACCCACAACACTTTCTCCCACAAACATCTTTACTCCTTCCTAGAAAATTAAACTAAATTTTGCCTTTGAAAATACATGAAAAACTTGCTTAATTTTTTCTGAAGACTACCTACCTAAAATATTACTTAATAGATTAATATTTTATAAAATCTCTATTAGTGAGAAATGGAGAGAGATAATAGACAGTCTAATCATAATAGCAATAGAAAACACTGACAGCTAAGAAATATACATAAATAATTTTTGTCACATGGCTGGCACTGATCTGTCTTTTCATAAATTCTGGGGCTGAATTCTCATATTTGTGGCTTAGGTGCTATGTTTTATTTCCACTTTATAGGAAAGATAATTGAAGCAAATGGAGTTTTAGTATTTTGCCCAAAGTCACAAAAGTCAATGGAAAAACACAAATATTTATTTTGAGAATAAAACTTACAAAAGTAGTAGTTTGATCAGAGGTTTGCTTGTGTTGTCAGTGTGGTATAAAGGAGTAGGACAGGGAAGCAAGTCTAGAGTTCAAGGGGAAGCTGAGTGCAATGGCACTTTCTACATAAAAGAGAAAGAGAAGAAATAAAGATAGGACGGCTGGGAAGAAAAAAGAGACAGGAGAGAAAGATCTGAAAGAGAGGAGCAAAAAGAGGGAGTGGGCACAGGGAGAGGAAGGTGAGGAGGGGGAGGAAGAGGAAGAGGAGGAGGAGGAGGAGGAAGTTAGAACATGGATAGTGAGAGAGAGCAAAATGACAGGGAAAATTTTGGAGTTTCTAGCTCAAATATTTGAATAAATGACAACACTATAGAGAGTATAGTTTGAAATATATATATATATATATATATATATATATATATGTTTAGTAGTAAGCATATTGAGTTTGGTATACACATGTAGCACACAAGTGGAAATAGTATATATAGTATTTAAGGGTCAAGGGATTTGGAGAAAATCTGGAATAAAGATATAATATTGGGAATCATCAGTATACAGAGAGTAGAAGTCTTGAGTTTGGATAAAATCACCAAGATGTGGAAGAACAAAGGACAGAAGTCAGAATCCAAAGGCAGATCAATACATTGCCCGAAAGCAGTAGAAGAGGTGACTCCGAAGAGACTGAGCAAGAGCAGCCACTGAAAAACCAAGAAAATCCAGAGAGGGATTATCATGGGAGTGAGGGAGAGACTCCAGAGAAAGGTGGGTCCAAACCATCAATGCTGCCAGGATAAAGGAGACAGGAAAAGTTCACTAGAGATCTTGACAAAATAGCTTCATTGTTAAGGTGGGCTAGGAGACCAGTTCCAGCGGGTTGGGGATGAAGGGGAATTGAAGAAATAAATACAATTTGAAAGACTCTTTGTCAACAATATTCAAGCTTTAAAAAAAAACTGATTTCATGTAAAATAGTTATCTTCAAATTTTTAATTTTTTGTACTGTCTTAACATTTTGTAAAATCTTTAGAATTTAAAGTTGCAGAATTGTGAATGGAAGGGCTCTCTCTCTCTTTTTCTCTCTCCTTCTCTCCCCCCAACCCCCTCCCGTTTGGAATTTACTTCCACTTGGTGTGTTACCAGTCCTACAATTGTGTCCTGAGGCTCTCCTGGAGAATCTTGGAATACCCAGTCCTAGACCTAGCTGGTAACTGGGTTCACTTCCTGATTAAGAGACTGTCTCTATCACCTCTCTCCCTGGGCCCTGAGGTGTTAACCTAAGCCATGATTTCATAAGTGTTTTAATCTTTCGCCCTTTCACAAGTGGGGGAGCCCCCACTTACCATTGTCATCAGGAAGTAGCTCTCCTCACATGAGTGGAGCATTTTTCACCCCCTAGCCTTGGGCCAGGAGTAAACTACTTCCTGTCTCCAGTGGAGGTATTCAGCAGACCCATAGCTTCAGTCATGCTTGATTCCACACAGAGATGATTACCACATTGTTGAGCCTAATTGTGCTCTTTTGGTTTCCTGTCTCCTTTTGCCTATCATTGCTCTATGTTCATCATTGCTCTATGTTCGCCACAGAGTATATTGTGAAAATGTGAACTCACAGGATCATTACTGAGTGGAAACCAGTCATTTCATTTGTAAGGCTCCATCTTGCAATCACAATCCCTGCCCACAGCAGCCTCAATAGGCCTCCAAGACATCTGTGCATTTCCTCTCCTGGTTCCTTCAACTTTTTTCTGTCCTGCAAAAATGTCAGCACTTCAGCAACTTCACACTTTTGAATATTTTATTCCTTTCCCCTGTTTCCCTATTTTGCATCTGGTTAATGCTTAGTTATCCTGTTAGATCCAGATCAGATGCCACCTCCACCAGGAGGCTTTCTTGGATTTTTTTAAAAGGCAGTTAGTCCTTATATTATTCTTATTATCACCCAATGCTGTTTATTATAGTCACTGTAATAATTGACATATTGTCTCCCAAAGATTGTTATAGTAGATACCATTTTTATCTTCCTTTTCACAAATGAGGAACTTTTTCTTGGTGCGGTTAAGTGACTTTCTCTCCAATCACACATAACTATCAACAGAGCCAAGAATGGGCCTTGGGGCTAGACTCCTAGCCCTATTGTGGAACTCTGTGTTACTCTGCTTCTGATGTCTGTACCCCCACAGTGCTTTGCTGATGTCTCTGAAATGAATATTATAATTTATTTGTTTTTATATCTGTGTGGCACGTACATAGTAGTAACATTATCCACCCAATGGTCCAACCCAGAACCGGTGTATGATCTCAGATGGTCTCTTTCCCCTACCTCACACATTTACTCAATAATATTGCATCTTAAAGTTTATCAAGTCTCTTTTCAAATCTGTAACGTAATGACAATAACTGTTTATATTCAATGACTGATCAAGACATCAAGAGAGAATTGATAGTCTTGAACTTGTCGTTACTTCCAAATCTAGCACCTAGCCCAGTGCCTGACATGGGTGGAGGTTTAACAAAGGTCACTCCATGAATATTTCCCAAAGGATTTACTGTGTCTCACATCCATCTTTACGCGATGCCTTAAGAGTGGTGCCTGCATGGGTGGAGATTTAACAAATAGCTGAAGAGCCATCTACTGCTTGATTATTCAGAGATTAGAAATGCCTTCACTCATAAATAACATCAGTAGAGTTAAGCAATATAAAAGCTGGTCCAACACCTTTCTCACCTCCAAAGCAGCGCACACCAGAGGAAAACCCCTGGGGTTGACTGACACTCGCTTTGAACCCACCTGGGAAATTGAGCCCTGGTGTTTCCTTGAAGGCGAAATGGACTTGTACCAAACAAATCTCTACTTCGATCTAAACTACGATTTCCTCAAAAGCCACAGTAGCTTTCTCCAGCATCCTGTTTTAACCATATCCTCCAACTACTAAGAATCTGGAACCCAAAAATAGAAATGCACGGCTGGAGAAAGCTACTGTGGAAGGAGGGGCAGAGTTTTTGCAGTGATAGCTAACAGGCCCCTACCCAGACGGGCTGCCATGCACCTCTTGCGTGAAGTCCTACCTGAGATTTAACAGCACATGTGTCGTAAAACAGCCTCCTGAGAGTGAGCCCTGTGCAGGCCTATCACAGCAGCACTGGCTCAGCCAGTTCAGCACAGGCTTTTGTTGATGTAGCTTAAGAAAACAAGCTGCCACAATTTCAGCGGCTTTGAATTGATTGAAAGAAGTGAAAATATATATTCCTCCCTTCATCTCTGAATATCATCACATCCCTGAGGCACACACCATGGCATGGAGAAGGAGCAAGGGGCAGAGCAGGTACCCATGGTGGCTGGCATCCTATCTGGCCTATTCACTCATGCAGGACACATAAAGACCAGGCACCGAGTCATGTTCTGTGAGGAATGAAGCAAGACTTTCTTGTGAGGCAAACACGACAAGCACCAGTGTGCTGTTAGACTGCTCACTCCAGCGATGACAGCCCACGCCAGGCACCGGCAGGTCACCCAACCACAGGGCTAGAAGTGCGAGTCCCCGGGCAGTCAGAGAGCGGGCCCTCCGGAGCGCGAACACCCAGCCAAGTCAACACGATTGACACGCAGAGCATTCCGTTTCAGGAAAACGCTATCACTTGACACTTTCTTTTCAGGCACTATTTAATGGAGAGGTTTTATTGAAAGGAATTCTTGAGCAAACACTGTCATAAAGTTTTGATCTAAGATCATTCTGACATCTCTTCCCCACGAGAGCCATTGTCAGAGGGAGAAATCTCAGACGCTGAAGGGGGAAGAATTATGTACAACAAATGGGCTGCATCCCCTTGGAGCCTGTCAGCTTTAACTGCCTTTCTTACCGGAGATCTGCTGCTAAAATCTGAGACCAGGGAACTTCCATATATATATATATATATATATATATATATATATATATATATATGTGTGTGTGTGTGTGTGTGTGTGTGTGTGTGTGTGTGTATATATATATATTTTTATTTTTTTTTTACAGAGAGGAAGGGAGAGGGATAGAGAGTTAGAAACATCGATCAGCTGCCTCTTGCACACCCCCTACTGGGGATGTGCCTGCAACCAAGGAACATTCCATTGACC
The DNA here is from genome assembly GCA_036971965.1 of Nyctalus aviator. Lineage (NCBI taxonomy): Eukaryota > Metazoa > Chordata > Mammalia > Chiroptera > Vespertilionidae > Nyctalus > Nyctalus aviator. The sequence goes on along the minus strand of CM072925.1, from coordinate 5,811,581 downwards.
GGAATCGAACCCAGGACCTTTCAATCCACAGGCCAACGCTCTATCCACTGAACCAAACCAGTTTCGGCGACCAAGGAACTTTCTTAATGAAGCTTTGAAGATTCATATATGCAGGTTATTTATTTCCCTTTATTTATTTGTCTCTGTGCTTATCTATGTGAACAATGAATCCTAAAAGAAAACGAGCAATACTGAATAATACTTTGTTATCACCACAGTGTGATGTACAGAAAGCCTTATAAATATCAAGAACTACACAAATGGCTTTTTAGAGATGTTTAGAGACTGCACCAAATCTAATCATGGTGGAGATTTCTCAACAAGCTATGATGTTTCTCAGGGTGATTTAGTTCATTCTTTTTTTTCAGGCCACAATTTGGTAAATTATCATTTTGGTTTATTCAACTACCCAAATTAGTGATTACTGAAAAACTACTGTGTCAAGGATTAGAGATTCAACACCAAGCAAGATCCCAATCCAGCACAGAAGACATAGAGGTAAACACGGATAATAAGGTTTGTACAGAGGGGCTGTGATGTAGCTCATTATAGCATTTACCCAGAACTGGGGAGCCAGGAAAAGCACCCGATGAGCTGATAAAAACAAAGATCTGAGAGATAAAGACCTGTGCCTAGTGGGTCTAAGATGGCATGCAGATACGACCCAGTAGGCATCAACCACAGAGTGTGGGCGGTAACTGGTTCTGAGTAGCAAAGTGGCATCATGCAGGGCCCTTATCAGTTACATTCCCAAGTATAAAGTTTACCCGAAAGCCAGTGGGAAGCCATGGAAGATGTCTGCAGATGAGTGGCATAATGAGGAGGTTTGCAGTTAGGAAAATTCACTCTGGTGTCGTGTGGCAAGGGGAATGGAAGGGGGCAGGTGTAGAGTCAAAGAAGCCGGTAGGCAGAGGGAAGCTCAAGTGTTGTCTATGAAGGTGGAGAAATATTTAGGAGGTAAAACCAACAGAACTTGGTGAGTTAATATATTTGACTCTATGTGAAGTTTTAGCTTTGAAAATTCTGCTGTCTCCCTTCAGAAGACAGAAAAGAATACCATCAAATAGCAAACTCAGCTTAACAAAAAAGAGCAATTGTATTCTACCACACATATCATAAAAGTTCAAATGCTTCACATCCAGTGTCTTGAGCAATTTTATTAACACCATTTACCATGCCAACGTCCATGCTCAGGTCAGAATCAACAAAATTACCTTAAAAGTATTGCCCTTCCCCACCAGTGATAAGCTCCTCGTCTTCATACCCCAGCACCAAGCCACACATACAGCTCAATAAATGTTAGTTTAGTGGAAACGAAGTGAAATCCAAGATGTGATTAGGTCAAATATGTCAAGCTTACTGAAATTACCTGGCATAAAAATAGGTCTCCTGTGCTCCATTTCATTTAGGGAACAAATGACAGCAGAAAATGGAACTAATTTTCTGAATGGAAAGATAAAGTAGGGTAATCACTGAAGAGCAGCTGGAAGAAATGCTTAAGAGTTAAGCAGTACAGCCCAGACGCATTGGCAGAAAGACAAAAATAACAGGTAAATATTCACATGGGGAGAGCTGAGCTGATTGAATCTAGGAGTAGAGGTTGGCTCATGAAATGAGAACGACCCAGAAATAGCCAGAGTTACCACCAATAAAAACAGAACCCACTGGTGCCCAGCAGATTACAGATTACCGCGGTAACAGCTCTAGATTGAGAATGATATGGAGGATACGTTAGTCCTTAGGGAATCACATCTGCAGCCTTTGTTCCCATATCCAGCATTACGCGTTTGTTTTTTTCTTGTTTTTTTTTTTTTTTTAAGATGTGAAGATTTCAACTTGTTGTAAGTCACAATTCAATCTCTTCTCCTACCTAGTACAGTGGCTGAAAACTGATGGTCAGGAGGGGTTATCGGTGAACATTAAAAGAATCTCTCAATGGATAATTGAATGAATGAATTCATTAATTTGAAGGGCTTATGTGTTCTCATGTCTTAATTTCCATTTCTTCTTCAAGGAGAAGAAGAAGCAATGGGAAAGAAGCAATATAAGCATGCAACACTACATTACCTTTCTCAGTGATCCAACAGTCCTAATTCTCCCTTCTCATATTTTCCCATATAGCACATACACATATGCTTCTAATCGTATGGATTTGTTCTTTTTTAAAAATCTTTATTATTTAAAGTATTACACATTCGTCCTTTATTCCCCCATTGACCTCTTCTGGCCTGCCCCCGTCCTCCATCCCAGGCCCTTCACCACCTCTTGCCTATGTCTATGGCCTATAGGTTTTTTCTTCTTAAAGATTTTTATAAACTTTGGGCACTCTGAACTTCAGTCTTCCTGGCTGTATTTTTACAGATAATGCGATATCTATTTGCTTTTTTCCTCGACCGTAGGAGCCTCCTTTAACATCCTGTGCATATGTTTTTATATCTAATTTTAGCAAAAGCCTCCCATTGCGTCCACGTTTATCCTCTTGGCTGTTCTTTTCTGTCTTCGTTGAGATTGTTCACATTTCTATTATCAAACAACACCCACCCATTTGTATCCCATGGGTCATACTTTCTTTTCTGCAAGTTTTAGATGGTTCGTTTCCTAGGGTACAGAACTGACTATAATTCATGTTTTCATTTTTTTAGTTTTTGGCAGTCCCATTTCTCCCAAAGTTCCCACCATTTTTTATCACTAGCAAGCTATTTTTCTTCATTTAAAATTAGCATCAGAATTAAAGTTGCCTTCTCTATTTCTGGCACCTGAAATTGTTAAAGTAAGCAGATCGTTTGTCTTCTGCCCTGCTTTTCAGTAAGGTGTTCCTTCCAGGAGCTGTCTGATTCAATTTCCCCGTCACTTCCACCACAACCTTCCTTGACATCCATTCTCTAATTGCAGCAAGAAACCATTGCCCATGTTCCCTATTTGGCAGGAAGCTTATCCTACCTTCTCTCAACACTCTACTTCTGATTCTGCTTTTTGGCTCTACTCCAAAAATTCGGACCTATGGCTCGCTCGTGAGGTCATCAGATTTGCCCGAAGTTGCACACATACAACCCCACACTACCCTGAATCCCCTTCTGTGAGAAACAGTCTGCTGCTTATACCAACATCTCAATTCTCCATGCCTCTTCTCATCTATTAGAAATAATACTCTTGTTCAGTTGACTTACCTAATTTAGGCAAATTTATGAAATGATTTTTAAAGAAACCTACAATTTCAGTGTAATCATTAATGGAATTTGTTCCCATAGAGGCTGCACTGGTACCATAGTTAACTTAAAACAGAAACAATTCATGTACAGTACATTAAAATCCTGGTTATGTGTCAGAAATAGGTAGGAGTTTTAAACAAATGCTTGGTGATCATAAGAAAACCTTGCAACCTAACAAAAGATCATTCAATTCAATTGTGGCTAATGATGAGGAGGACAACTACCTAGCCAACCTTAGAATAGATTTGTCTAGATTTTTATTCATTTGCCAAGCTCACGATTAATATCTAAAGCCCAGGGTGTTCCAAAGGGTACTTACGAGAAAATTGCCATCTGAAGCCATGTATGATTCCAAATTGGTAGAAACTAAAGTTAGAAGAGAAAAGAGATTTCAGATAAACGTGGGGTTGACATGTTTATAAAAACCTGGGGGCAGGGGTGGTAGGCATTTCTGTTTCAATTGACAAATTTCACAACAAAAACAATGTATTAAATGGCCTTTTAAGCACAACTTAACAAACCAACTGTTTAAAGGTGAGTTTATAAAATAAGTCAGAATTTCATCTGCACATTTCTCAGTACTTTTTCAAGTCTAATAGTATTTGTGTACTTGTTGTTGTATTACTTATAAACATATATCTTTGAAAAGTAAAAAACGTTTTCCTCTTCATGATGAACAACACAACGTAAGAGGTGGAACCACTGGATCCATCCCTGTCATTCTGGCGATATTAACTAAACGATTTCGAAAATACAACTCATCCCCTGCCTCTGAAGTCCCAACTATCATATAGAGATGAGCCGCTTTTGATGTATTACACTTTGTAGTGGATTACCTGAAAAACAAGACATTCTGTGGTTTCCAGAAAAGCAGGTGAAAACAAAAAGCAAAAAAGATCTTTTATTTTCAGATTTTGACAAGCAAGAAACCTGTTAAAAATCCACAAGCCACTGAAACTCTGCCCAAAGCAGAAAGCTTTTCAATTTCTTCCTAGTGACACCACAAATATGGATCCATAGTCCCTGTGATTTGATTTCTTATATAAGTGGTTCCCAACTTTTGAAGAATGAATACCCCTTTTTTATGCCAAAAATGCCATAGTCATATTACATCAATCTGGATAAAACATTTATTTGTAAAATACCAAAGAGAAAACCCATAGGGGGTGATGAAAGAAAAAAGGGAAAATTTTTATCTTTAATTCTTCCTCTAAGCATTGGGATTTGTTTATATTACACAGCTTTGGTCGTAGATATTAAGCCTCTGTTGGATCGTGAGCAATATTTCTCTTGTACATATTGTATCTTTTTACCTAACTATCTCTTAAGTGTGTCCACTCTATCTATACTCACTGCTATTACCTTAGTCCAGTGTTTCCCAAACTTTTGACATATGTGTACCCCTTCTATAATTTCCATAACACTGAGTACCCCTCATACTCATAAGAACGTAGAATTAGGCACAGCTGAGCACGGTGCAGTGCATATTCCACCAAACTCCGGTGCAACGCATACCCCCACCAAACTCTTCCCATACCCCTGGGGGTACGCGTACCACACTTGGGGAAACACTGTGTATAGTCCAAGGCGCCAGCGCCTCCCGCTTGGACTATTCCATGAACATCCTAGCTGATGTCCCAGCTTTCTCTCTTGCCCAGTTTCCTCAATGCGCATGACTATTCATGTCTGTCTTTAAATCACTACAATGACCACTGAGTCTTGAGATAAAGACCAAAACCATGAAAATCTCCTACAAAGAAAGCTTTGTCCTACCTGGCCTCTGTCTCCTCTCCAGCCCCATCTTGGATCATTGCCATGTCTTTCTTTCCAGTTCCCTGATTCACTGACTTTTTAAAGAATCCCTTAAACATGTTTTCACCAATCTCAGGACCTTTGTGCAGGCTCTTCAACAGCCCTCTTCCAAGAAGGCTTATCCCATCCAAACCTTCAGCCCTCAGACCAAATATCATTTAGTCAAGAAAGTGTTCCCTGATCCTACGAGGCATCAATCCCTTTATATGCCCTCCTAGCACCTTATCTTTATTCATAAACGTTCTCGTAATTGTATTGAATTATTAATTTGTAATTGATTTTTTAACCTCTGACTCCCCACCATAGTATAACTTAAAAAAAAAAAGTAATAGGACATACCAAATCTTTGTGATGTTTTTATTACATAGGTTATATTTAAAAAGAAATCTAAACTTCATTACCATCAAGATTTATAATATGCCAGAAATTACATCTTTCCCAACTATTTAAACATATGACAAAAACTCTAAATGACAATTTAAAGCATAAGTGGGTACAGAGGGTTTCCAAATTATTTTATGGCTACACAACCAAAAATAATATTTTGAAACTGCTGTACACTCAGACCTGCCAAACAGATTTCACTCTGCCACTTGTTAAATATGGAAACTTATGAAAATTACTTAATTTCTCTGAACAGCAGCTGCCTCATCTGTTAAACAGAAATAACAATAACCAAGTCCTAAGATTTTTTTGTGAGAAGTAAATGAAATATCATATGGGAAGCATGTAGGGCACAATGCAAACTCTGTTTGTGGTAGCAATTACCTTCAATGGGAGCAATTACTGAGAAATAGCTTTGTTATAGAAAACTGTTTTTTCCTAATGGAATTACCACCCAACTAAAGGGTTTGAGCTAGTGTGATAACAAGTTTCATCAAATAAAATTGCTCCCACACTTTAAGGCTGATTTAACTCCCTAACTACTCCCCCAGAAACATTTCTGATGCCTTCCTTGTTTAAGAATTTAAGAGAATAGCTTTCCCAGTCCTATTTGAGACAGCTACCTTCTGTAAAGGACAATTTAACAGACCACAGCATGAGACTTTGCCAAAACAAAGAGGTCATTAATTTTTTTTTAAAGTCGCAATATAAAATAAAGTCGATTCTGATAAACTCTGTAGTAACTGAAAAATGGAAAACACATTTCAAATAAATTATAGCCTTGGCTGGTGTGGATCAGTGGTTAGAGTGTCAGCCTGCACAGCAAAGGGTCTCAGGTTTGATTTTCCCTCAAGGGCAAGCACCTGGCTTGCAGTTTCAATTCTAGGCCCCAGTCAGGGCATGTGCAGAAGGCAACCAATGGATGCGTCTCTTTTACATCCATGTTTCTCTCTCTCCTCCTTCCCCCTCCTTCCCATTCTTGTTTAAAAAAAAAAAAAAAAAGGAAAATAATATCCTTGAGTAAGAATTGACAAAAATTAAAATTTTAGTTTAAAAAATGAATTATAATGTTAATTTAAAAAAAAAAGAGAGAAAGATTTCCTTCATATATATTGGTTGTTAAAGACTAAACATTTGTGTCTCCTGCACACACCCCCAAAAAAATGGAATGTTGAAGTCAAATCCCCCAATGTCATAGTATTTGGAGGTTGGGCCTTGGGTAGGGAATTAGGTCATGAGGGTGGGGCCTTCATAAATGGGATTAGTGCCCTCAGAGGTTAGCACAGTCTCTTCTCCAGGTGAAGACACACTGAGCAGACAGCAGTCTGCAACCCAGAAGGCCCTCACCAGAACTGACTGCACTGGCACTGGATGTCATACTTCCAACCTCCAGACTAAGAAATAAATGTCTATGGTTGAGCAGCCACCATTTGTGGTATTTTATTAATGCATCCCACACTGACTACGTGAAAAATCATTCCATTCTGTTTTAGGCACAAACAAAATGCAAGTTTATTCCTGTCAGCTAAGTCAGACATATAGACTCTGGTCCTATATAATTTGAAAACAAATAAAACAAGACTATCAATATACAACAAATGCTCAATTGATAAAGAAGGCAGTTGCTAGTATAATTAGTAATCTTTGAGAACTAAAAAAAAAAAAAATTCACTAAAGGGAGTTATAGGGTCAACTGATCCAAAAGCAGCTGCCTTGATTGTCCCCCATAGGCATTAACATTTTGAAAGTGATGCAGGAAATGAGCTTCATGGCTAACATTTTCTTGGTTTTTTAAAAGAAGATTATTTATTGTAAAATAGATCATTTTCCCATTTAAGTAAACTGTGGGCTAGGTTTATTCTCTTTTTTACAGAGCTTTGATAGGAAAGAACATAACTCTGAACTAAAATGTTAAAAAAAAAAATCACAGAGTAATTCATAACATATTTGTCCTTTAAAATAATAATGCTAGCATTTCCCAAGATTTTGTTTTGTTTTGTTTTTGTTAATCTTAATCCAAGGACATTTTTTTTCTATTGCTTTTCAGACAGAGTGGAAAGAAGGGAGGGAGGGAGAGAGAGACAGGAGAGAAAGAGAGAGAGAGAAAGAGAGAGAGAGAGAGAGGGGGAGAGAGAGAGAGAGAGAGACAGACACTGATATGAGAGAGACACATCAGTTGGTTGCCTCCCACATGCATCCCGACTGGGCTGGGGATGGAACCTGCAGTATGTGCCCTTGCTCTGGAATTAAAACCATGACCCTTTCCCATGCAGGCTGACATTCTAATCATTGAGCAACCCCAGCCAGGGCTGATAAGACATTCTTTGAGCAAAAAAATGGATTTATAGAAAGTTCACGCACACAGGCAAACCATGTGAATTATTCTTAATCCAGGAACTGGAGCTAAAGAGGAAACAGAAACCGTTGCTTATTCTTGAGGCGGAAGTCTCAGTCATCAAAAAGCTTGTAATATATGTGGCAACAAGGTGCACGCTAAGTAGCAATGAGAGCCATCTATACGCAAGCATGGCCTGTGAAACGGTAGTCCATCAAAGCAATGCACTGGGAAGCAGGAGAGACAATTCATTTTAGCTCATCTGGATAAGCAAAGGACACAAAATAATCCATTCGTTTTGCCAATTAGCAGGAGCTTTCTCTTCCAGAACAGGAGAGATGAAAGCAACATGGAAGGTGACCCATACAGTGATGTATGGGGTAGAGGTAGTGTGGGGTCGTTGCTTTATCCAGGAAGTTTATGGGGAAAAAAAAAAAAGAAAAAGAAAAAAAAAAAAACGTGGCTCTATTTAAATTACTTAAGAATGTAAGGCCCATTGTCACTCTGATTCCACATGCTTTAAAATACAGTCATTCTTGCCGAAACCGGTTTGGCTCAGTGGATAGAGCGTCAGCCTGCGGACTGAAGGATCCCAGGTTCGATTCCGGTCAAGGGCATGTGTACCTTGGCTGTGGGCACATCCCCAGTAAGGGGTGTGCAAGGGGCAGCTGATCGATGATGCTCTCTCATCGATGTTTCTAACTCTCTATCCCTCTCTTCCTCTCTGTAAAAAAATCAATAAAATATATATTTTAAAAAATAAAATAAGATACTGTCATTCTTTGATTAACGTTCCACTTGTCTTGCTGCATTGCTTTGCTGCTGTCTCTCCACTTTGAGGATGAACTGACAGATGCCTTTATGGGCCACCATTTTTTAAAAGTTGAATTTATCAGGGTGACATTGGTTAATAAAATTACATAGGTTTCAGGTGTACAATTCTATAACACATCTTCTGTGCATTGAGTTGTGTGTTCAGCACCCCAAGTCCCCCATCACCATTTATCGCCCCTTTACTGTCCTCTACCTCCCCCACCCCTCTTTCCCTCTGCTAATCACCATACTGTTGTCTGTCTAGTTTTTTTTTTCTTTGCTTAATCCCTTCACCTTTTGTACCCAGTCCCCAACTTCCCTCCCCTCGACAGCTGTCAGTCTGTTTTCTGTATCTATTTTGCTTGTTAGTTTATTTTGTTCATTAGATCCCGCATATAAGGGAAATGATATGGTGTCTGTCTTCTCCTGTCTGGCTTATTTCCCTTAGCATATGCTCTCGAGGTCCAACCCGTAGCCTTTTTTCCACAGAAACTATGAAGGTTGGAATTAGTTTTAACACCACTAAAGGCTGTGGAGCATCATCTAGGAGCCTGGCAGGCTTCTTCCTTACATCGTGTCGTGCATTCCCACATAAGCTGTCAGTCCTGACAATGAGGGCTGAGACATGAAACTCCACAAATAGGGGGGGGGGGTGGGGGGGCAAACCCTCTTTCCGCCAATGTCAATCTCTGCTCAGAAAGGACCGTTTCACCGTAGTGAAAAGTCAGTGGCAAAGCGCAAGAGTTACCGAACAATCCGCTTCTTTTTCCTGGGACAATCTGCACCAAAGAACAAATAGCTGTTGGCCAGGCACCTCGGGGAGGCTTGAAGCTCCCTGCGTGTCTGGACTGGAGGGGTCCCCTGGCCTTCCGCTGCCATCCCAAACCCAAACTCAGAGATTGTGGCCTGCGCCCACAGCATGCCCTGACGCTTAGGCATGCAGAGCCCTGCTGATCGGCTCTGAGGCCACAGCAGGGGGCCGCCCAGGTGTGCCCTGTGCCCATTGCTCCCAACTGAGGCGCTTCTCACTGGAGTGTGGGGTCGACCAGCTGTCTGAACAGCGCTAGGCCTCATCTCTATCAGATTAATCCTGTTCTCTTTTTAAAAAAATATTCACTTTATTTTTTATTAAATGTATTGAGTGTCATTGGTTAATAAGATACATGATCTGGATATTGCTTTCTGCTCTCATGATTGTCAGTCATGAGATGCCAAACCCTGATTGCTCTCGCTAACCCTCCAGAATGAGGCTAACACTCTGACTTCTGGGTATTCGAATGATTTATATAGGCAGGAGCCAAGCAAAACATACTTGCACATACCCCCAAACACACACACACACACACACACACACACATACATACACATCTTAACAGCAGCCTTGCGCATCAGTGCAAGGTGCCTGCCTGCTCTCCTAGGCCAGTTACAGAAATCCCAGGGACTTCCTGAAAAGAGCCAGTCATTCTGAGGTCTAAATTAGCTTCATGCGTAGGTCCCATTAAAGGGATTTGTGGTCAAATCCTGGTTAGCATTAGCCCCAAGAAGCTACAGCATGTAGAAAAAGGACCACCGGGCCAGCGATGAGGTCACAGGGGGCATTGGTAGGCAACGTGTCAATGGCTGGGGGTCCACTACACCCTGTCCCACAGCACACCTGTCTGCCTACCATGGCAGCCCCCACATAGCAACACCTGGTTTCTATGTTCTCTTCGGCCCAGCCTATGGCGTGAGAGAAGGTACAGAGGACTAAACTGGGCCAGACAAGACTGGCAAATTTAGATGGCCCTTACCTCCCCGTAAGTTGCAACTCTACATTTCTCTCCGTGAAAAACGACTCCATGTTCTCTCTAAGGAAGGCAGTATATGTTTCTGCCTACAAAAACTGGGCTACTGTGTGCACTGCTCTGAGCCCAGGCCCTTTAATGCAGCTTTGACAAACACCCTTCCACCGAACACGCTTCACCTCAAGGTGAGCAAGTGTACTCCGCATAGAAATGGCCTCTGCCCCAGGACCATAGCTGGTGGGAAGGAAGCCAAGAGAAGGAAACTATGATAAAAGCTGACCCATTGCTCTGGGCTTGGGGCTGAGATTCCTCTTTTGTCAGTTAGCTCTTTCATGGGGAAATATCATCTATGGTTTTGCAAAGGCAATGCCCAAGGCCATTCAGACAGGAGAGGTAGAGACCACAAAGAACGGAAGTGCTGGGCCTGTTAATGGAAAAAGGTGCTTTTACCAATAATGGGGTGACTTCTCTTGGAGGCTCTTAAGATGATGTTTGGCAGAAGTATTGCAAACTGTTTTTCCAACGTCACATCAACCCCATAAAGCAACAGTAGCTGTACTTTTACAACTGAACAGGCTGACCGACACAGCAGGTATTGTAACTATATTACAGAGCTAGCAAGTTATAAAGTCAGAATTTAAATTCAAGTTTTCAAACTCCAAGCTCAGGACATTAGCAGCGATTTTCAACTGGTATGCCGCAATAATTTTTAAAACATGAAATACCTGAGTATTTAGTCAAGGACTCTGACCTCTTTCATCTTAAGTTGCCAATTAAAAAAAAAAAATGACAACAATCACCAATACAACAATAGTCATCCAGTGTAAATGAATCACAGTTATACCTATTTTTTGTCAGATTAGCAAAACATATATTTTTTGGTGTGCCATAGAATTTTAGTAATGAATCTAGGTGTGCCATGAAATGAAAAATATTGAAAATCACTGTCTTATAATAATCTCTGCCTTTTCAGCTTCTCCTTAGCAGAGTGCTTACGGTAATTTTTCTGCAGACAGTAAATTCCATCACATTCTTACAGAGAGAAAGAGTCCAATAATTCTGTAGACACTCCAGGCCAGGCATACAATAGGCACCTACTAAGTATCTGTGGACTTATACATTAATCCTGCCTCTACTTTGAGCCACGTTAGAGCGGGTAACTACTTACCAAATGTGGACACTTCAGAGGGGCCTGATGTGACTCACAGTTATTGTTATCTGGAACCCAAAGGGCTGCATGTAGGACCACAGATCAATGGCCCCTGGGTATTTGGAAGGGTCTGATCAGCATGACATAAGGCTCCTGGAAAGGGACATTAGAGAGCCAAAGCAGTTTGTTTTGGAGTTAAGCATCGTTGCCGAGGCTCCATTCAGAAATAATGTGGGACTGACTTCCTGGTGGGTCAGAATCCTAAGTGGGCAGGCTATTGGATCTGAGGCTTCCATCCGTTTCAGCCTGCCACCAACCCTGGGACAAGTACCTGCATTTTGCATCTGCTGACAATGCTGGGTTAATGTCTTCAAAATCTCTAAAGCAAGAGTGAGCAATGTAGCCAGGACACAGCTCCTTATTCTTGAAGAGGAACTAGTAAAGTAAAGCCATTCTTACAGAGCCCAAAATGGAGCCATTTGTTGACACAATCCATGTAAACTAGGGCCTTCAGCAAGAGAGTTCTCACTGGAGTCCTAACATGTAAGCAAAGAGACACCTAGTGGACAAGCCTGTAACTACACTGTTTAGCTTGAGACCAAAGACAGAAACATCATTCTGACTCCCTAAGTTAACATTTTTATTTCAATATAGCACTTTTTAAAAACAATTAGCATTATAAATCTAGAAACCTAAGCTTTACAAAAGAGTGTTTCGTGATTATTTCTAAAGGAAGTTTACTCTCTTTTTTTTTGTATTTTAATTAGAATCTTGTACTGTTTCAACTTCTGAGAATATAGTTAGAGTGGGTTGCAATTGGCCAGCCCCTTCAGCTCACTTTTTCCTGAACACGTGTGCTTATTTTTTGTTCCCATCCCTTTATGGACTTTGAGTGTGAGACTTTCCACTTGTCTTCAGGTTATGTTATTCTTGCCTTTAAATTAAGTAAAGCCAAAGACTTTCCCCTGCAGCCAGCTTCCTGTGGTCTGTGCAGCTTCCTGTGGCCAACCCACTCTCTTCATGTCGTACTCACTTTCCCACTTACACCTCACCTACACACAACGCTGAGCCTTTCCCACCTCCTCCTGTTAAACTACACATGCACCTGCACCCTCCCACGGTCCTAGATAACATCATCTAACCCCCAAAATAAAAGGCTGTCATCAAAATATAAGGAATCATCTGCTTTTATTTCTTTACTCTATATTACTGAAATTTGGTGGTGTTAAAATTTTATATTAGAAATTACTTTTAGTTAAATAGATATGTTTAATTGTAATTTATATGAGCTCATGGACCCAAACTCATATAATTTTTTAAAGTATATTTTAATTGATTTCAGAGAGGAAGGGAAAGGGAGAGAGATAGAAACATCAATGATGAGAGAGAATCATTGATCGGCTGCCACCTGCACACCCCACACTGGGGGTGGAGCCCACAAACAGGGCATGTGTCCTGACCAAGAATTGAACCGTGACTTCGATTCTTATGACTCCTGGTTCATAGGTTGACGCTCAGCCACTGAGCCATACTAGCTGGGCTCAAACTCAGAAAATTTTAGATTTGAAAAAGGAATACTTGTTCTAGGGCAGTTGTTGGCAAACTCATTAGTCAACAGAACCAAATTTTTTGAACTTAAACTTTGTCTAATGCCACTTCAAAATAGACTGGCCCAGGCTGTGATATTTTGTGGAAGAGCCACACTCAAGGGGCCAAAGAGTCGCACGTGGCTCGCAAGCCGAAGTTTGCTGGCCACGGTTCTAGGGAAAGCCAGAAGACATTTACCGTACAAAATTCCATTGTTTTGAGGCCACTATGTGGATAGTCCTAGAAATATGAAGCATCATGCGGAGAAGGAGAAGCCAAGGGCTCCACACATGTGGGTGTAACAGTAACCTTGGAAGTAGTAAATCCTCCTGTCCCAACGGCACTCCACTGAAACCACATGGATCAGAGATGAACTGCCAAGCCAAGTCACACCCTTCCCAAATTCCTCTCCTGGGCAAAACAAAGAAGTCTTTACTCCTTTATTTTCGGTAAGGTGGTCCTTACTTCCTCTATATGATGGTGAAATGTTGAAACTTTTTCTTTGATATTAGGAATAAACCAAAATGCTCATTATCATTCAACAACATTGTATCAGAAGTGTTCATTTAAAAAAGGCAGTAAGAATTATACTGATTCAAAAATAAAGACTGCCAGTATTTTCAGATGATATGATTTTACATGTGAAAAATAATCTATACCTGAAATATTAAAACTAAAGATTTTACATAGAAGTGTTGCTAAATACAAAGCCAATATGTAAAAATCAATAACATTTCTACATCTCAGCAACAAATTGCATGAAAATAAATATTTTAAGAAGATACATGTAGAACAAATCATTAAATACATTAAAATGAATGCAATAAAAGATGTCCAATATTTAGAATTTATCACCATTGAAACAGTGCATGTCAAAAAAAAATGTGAGGAACAGAACTAAAGAAATTTTTAGAAGAAATTTTATGCCTTAAATATATTTATCAAAAAATAAGAAGAAATGAAAATAAACAAGCTAATAGTTCACCACATGAAATTGAAAAGTAGCAAAATAGAAAAACCAAGGAAGAAATAGTGAAAATAAAGGCAAAAATCAAGGAAATAGGAATATATAGAGGGTAATGAAACTCAAAGCTACTTCTTTGACAAAAAGTAATTAAGTAGAACTCTGGAAAGATTCATTAAAGGGGAAAATTAGATATAAATAAAGACTTCCAAGATACAGCTCTTAGCCTGATAATTATTCAGCCTTAAATTAACTTTAAAAATTTTATTTGCATGCAGGTAAAGAGTTAAGAAGAAATCTAATATAGAGAGATTACCTGATAATCTATCTTGCTTCCTACTGTCTTGAAAAAATAAAATATTCTTTGCCCAAGTCTAACTTAAATTGTCATATATTGGTCAAGTGGAATAAAAATCTAATTAAGTTATAAGTAAGTCACTCAGGAAATCAGAGAAAATTGTTTTGTTCATAATTTTTTTCCAGGCAAAATTACCTAACCTTTAAAGACTAATTAAGGATGAAGGACAGCAAATCAAAACAACAATGCAGTACCATATCACACCTTTCAGAATGGCTATTATCAACAAATCAACAAATGATAAGTGCTGGAGAGGATGCAGAGAAAAAGGAACCCACTTGCACTGTTGGTGGGAATGCAGACTGGTGCAGCCACTGTGGAAAACAGTATGGAGTTTCCTCAAAAAATTAAAAATGGAACTTCCATTTGACCCAGTGATCCCACTTCTAGGAATACATATACCTCAAGAAAACAGGAACACCAAACAAAAAGGATATATGCACCCCTATGTTCATAGCAGCACAATTCACCATAGCTAAGATTTGGAAACAACCTAAGTGCCTATCAGCAGATAAGTGGATTAGGGAACTGAGGTACATCTACACATGGAATACTACGCTGCTGTAAAAGAGAAGGAATTCTTACCATCTGCAACAGCATTGATGGACCTGGAGAGCATTATGCTAAGCAAAATAAGCCAGTCAGAGAAAGATAAATATCAGAGGATCTCACTCATTTGTGGAATGTAATGAACAACATAAACTAAGGAACCAAAATAGAGCCAGAGTCATAAAAGCATTGAACAGAGTGTCTAACCTCTGAGGGAAGGCTCGGGAAGATGGGATAAGAGATCAACCAAAGGACTTGTATGCATGCATATTAGGATAACTGATGGACACAGAAGGCGGGGGAGAAGGAGGGAGAAGGGCACGTGCCGGGGGTGGGGCCTAGAGAGAGGTCAGTGGGGGAAAGAAGGAGACTTATGTAATACTTTAAACAATAAAGAATTTAAAAGTTTTAAAAAATTTATACACACAAAATTCAAAGTCAAACAAATTAAAAACTTGCTGTCAGGTTTCAGAACCTGCTGCTTTCTTCCACCCACTAAGCTCATCCCTTTTTAATGCAAACCCCCATTTTATCAATGATCACCAAAAGGAACTTTTATTGAACATTTTTAAATGTCTGTCTGCCTAGCCTCCTTTCTTTAAGGAATCGCCTCTGTCCCTCCTTACGGCACTGTCAATCATACAGCCCCAGATACCCAAAACAGGAGCAAGCATATGACTTACATTGGCCATTCATTCATTCACTCATTCATTCATCACATATGTATTGGCTGACCATGTGCCAGGTGCGTTTTTAGAGCCTGAAGACACAATATTGAATATAATTGATAAAGCCTCCTACCCTCATGGGGTTTACATGTCATGAGGGCAGACCAACAAGATAAGTAAAATGGATGTATATTATAGTGAAGGTAAATGAAAAACATAAAGTAGGGAAGAATATTACAGAGGGCTGTCATTTTAAATTAGTGGTTAGGGAAAGGGGCTCACTAAATAGCTGACATTTGACATAAAGTTAAAAAGTAAAAAAAAAAAAAAATGTGTAATTGACTTTAAAAGTTTAAAATAACTTCCCTGCATAGTAAAACATAAGGAATGGCGAATCTGACTGATGTAGGAAGGAGAGTTATTTTACAGAGATGCCCCACGCAAGAATTCCACAAAGTTTGTTGAAGAGGAAATTGCCGGTGTTCTCTGCATCTAGTTTGTCTCTCCTCTCTTTGCCCCTGGCAAGACCTCCAGCTCTCTGTGGCTAGGAGAGGCATGGGACACTCCTGACCTATGGGCTCTGTCAGGGGGAAGGGGGCCTGTGACATTTCCAGTTTGGAGAAGAGTATGCGTGCTCCACACTCTCTCTTCCCATCATGCCAGACCCTGAAGCCACCGTTTGCCATGGTGGAGCCTCCCCCTTCGCATGCAGCCAGCATGGGACACGCAGTGTGGGAAGTTTACTGTGTGAAGCCACGGAGGTCAGGGTTAATCTGCTACCACAGCCCAGCTAGCCTAGACTAACAAGAGTTTCCTGTGCCTTGCTAATCATTAACAAAAGTCCTTTCTAAAGTTTTTAAAGTTATATTTAAATTTTCCTGTGTAAACTGGCATACACACAAGGTAGTGAATTCCATTTCTGGACACTCCAAACGGTGGTTTTATTAGGAAAAGCATTGTTATTTCTACTAAGGATAATAAACTAGGGGAAAACAAAATCACCAAGAAGCCACTTGCTCCCAGAGAAAGCTCCTTCCACCTCCTTTCTCCTCGCACTGCACAGAAACAGTGAATGCAAAACAAGCAAACAAAAACATTGTCTGGAAAAGGTGTCCACTAATTTGTGGAAATAACCTCAAACTATTTTGAGATTTTCCACTGATACCTATTGGTTTTGGAGTTGGATCCTGTCCCTTAAGAAACTATCATGTTGTTGAACCAATTTTAAGAAAGCACAAATATTATGAACTGGAAAAAAATAACAGCTCAAATATCAACCTGCCCTCTCAATAATCTGAAAAGCTTATAAATTCTGTCTCAAAGAATAACCTCTGGATAGTTTTATGTGTTCAGCTGGCCAATTCTCTCTTTGTAATGTAGTTGTCCCCGTTCCTGTTCACATTGGTATAGTTTGTGCAAAAATATTATGAGCCTTCAAGAATAAAACACATGTGGTCATCTATTCCTTGGCTGCCAGCACGCAGGAGTTTAACATAGAGCTTATTTTAAAAATCAGCCAAGAAATTCTTGGAGATCAAGTTGTTTTTCCATTAGAGGTATGAGACTTGGCATCACATGTTTCTGCTCTGGAAAAAATCCACTGACACTCCGAATCACCTGGGAATGTAAATTAACGTTAAATAGTTCTTAGAACATAACTCTCAAAGGCACAGCAGGGGGAAAAAATAATAGGAAAAGTATAACCTGGTTTTCAAAATGTATTCACATAAAACTTCACAATGTTCACTGCCCAGTAGGACTATGTCAAAATAATCAGACAAGCAGTCTATACTTAAGAATTCTGAGAATCCTGTTGGTGGGACTATAAGAAGGTACAGCCACTGTAGAAAACAGTATGGTGATTCTACAAAAAATTAAAAATAGTATTACCGTATGATCCATCAATTCCACTTCATGGGTATATACGCAAAAGCATTTGAAAGCAGGGTCTCAGATATTTGTACATTTATATTCATGCCAAAGTTATTCACAGTGGCTAAAACATGGAAACAACCCAACTGTCCATCAGTGGATAAATGGATAGGTAAAATATGGTATATACACATAATAAAATATTACTCAGCCTTAAAAAGGAATGAAATGCTGCAATGTGCTACAACATGGACTAACCTTGAACATATTATGCTAAGTCAAATAGGCTAGTCACAAAAAGATAAATACTATATGATTCCACTTATAGGAAATACTTAGTCAAAATCATAAGGACTGAAAGTATAATGGTGTTTTCAGGGGCGTGAGTAGAGATTGATGGAGACTTACAGCTTAATGGGTATAAAATTTCAGTTCTCCATGATAAAAAGAGTTATGAGGATGGATGGGAGTAGTGGTCATGCAACAACACGAATGTTTAATACTACTGAACCATGCACTTTAAAAAGTTCAGACTGTGAATTTTATGTGTATTTCACAACACTTTTTAAAAGTGAAATAAAAAATAGAATCTTGTATAGAACTCAAAATAACCATGAGGCCATCAATTTAGGCACACTTGAATGAGAACTAAATATATAAATTGCTCCCACTACTTGTACTTGGACTAAGAACTATGCTTGTAATACATCAGAGGGACTATAAACAAGGCTCCTTCACTATTGCTTAATGACGATGAAAAAGATGAAAACTATCCATATGCTTTTGCATCAAGTTGGAGGACATTTTATTGTCATAGTAACTTGTTCAAGGCTTTCTTTTAGCTTCGCTCAAAAAATACCACAGTAAGACCCTTGCAACAAAATCTGGAATCCAAAAAACACAATGAGATGAGGCAGTAAGAGAAAGGTGGAAGATGGAGCCTTGAACATGGAGGAAAATAGTGTGATGGAAGTGACACCCACAGTGTTGATATGTAGAAAGCAGTAAAGAGTCAAGCTTTGCCTTGATGTGGGTTTCAGGTGGAGCCAACACAGTAAATGCATAAGGAACCTGAAGAAATATGTTGTTGGGAAATTGTACAAATTATTGTGCTTCATTCTTTTTTTAAAAATAATTTTACCATTTTATTTATTTACTTACTTATTTTTAAATCCTCACCTGAGGATATTTACTCATTGATTTTAGAGGAATGGACAGGAGAAGGA
Organism: Nyctalus aviator; assembly: GCA_036971965.1. NCBI lineage: Eukaryota > Metazoa > Chordata > Mammalia > Chiroptera > Vespertilionidae > Nyctalus > Nyctalus aviator. The sequence goes on along the minus strand of CM072925.1, from coordinate 5,792,870 downwards.
GAAACAGAGAGAGAGAGAGAGAGAGAGAGAGAGAGAGAGAGAGAAGCATTGATGTGTCAGAAACACATCAGTTGGTTGCCTCCCACATGCACCTCAGCCAGGGCAGTGAGCCTGCAACCGAGGTACGTGCCCATATTTGGAATCGAACCTGGGACCCTTCAGTCCACAGGCTGATGCTCTATCCATGCACTTAGTCAAACAGAATAGGACTATGCTTCATTCCTAAAGGCCTTAAATTTGGGGGATTAATGCCAAATGAATAAAATCTCTAAGATGCACAGATGCCTCCACTGTTGACAGTAGTGTTTGTTCATCACCACCATAACTAACATTTATCGACCGCCTAGCTATATACCTCATATTGTTCTAGGAGCTATATTCATATTAACTCATTAGATCCCCCACCAACTTTATGAGGTACTATTATGATATCCACTTAACGAGTGAGCAAAGTGAGGCACATAAAGTAATGGGATCAGTCACACAACTAGTATGGGAGACAAGATTGAAACCCAGATCATCTGAGTTCAGTTCTTGCTCTCTTCAATATTATGCTACTAGTATATCCCTATAATCTGTACAATGAAGTTATTTATGCTTAACAAGACTCAAGTCCTCTAATGTGGTCATTGGTGGCAGAGTTGGTTATCATCTTCCATAAGAAGTATCAAGTTTTATAAGAGACCATAGAGTTTATCTAATCCGGTTTTTCAACCAATGCGGGATTTCCTCATACTACACCTTTCTTTTGTGACAAGCCAGCTTTTTTCTGGATACCTTTTATGATGGGAGGCCCTAAATCTGAGGATCAGAAAAATGTTTTACTAGAAATAGTAGTTGACAACTTTTGAAGATGGTAAAATCCACCCATTTTTGTCAACATCTTAAGGTTACTATGTTTGTAAACCATCAATGAAACATTTGAGTATGAAAAGTATCATCATATAAAATTCCTCAATGAAACATCAACTGTTATGGCAAATAAAGCATTCTTCACTAAACCATGCACACAGGAGTCCTATTTATTGAATTATACAATCTCAACAATAAATGCTTACCTTAGTACACATGTGTGGAAACAATAGGAATATATATATATCTGAAGACCTCTGAACAGCTAAGATATACACCAAAACTAATTTTTTGACAGTGAGTTAGATCACCAGGGCCATGGGTTTTAACAAGTACAGCAGGGCAATAGTCACCAAAAAGAATGATGGTGACTAATAAGTCATCAATAACAATGCTTCAAAGAAAAGTTAAAGGATAGGAAGCATATAATGGGAGAAATAGTGATTATTATTGCTGTTGCTTGGCTCATAGATAAAAATAGTACTCAAATCAATATACTGATATTTTCAGAAAATATACCTGTGTTTCTGTTATATCCATAGAGTCGGAAAAGAGCTGTGAAGATAGAGAGCTGTGAAGAGAATGTTTCCCTTGCGTTCCCCAGCAAATTTAGGACTGTATTTTATCTTAAAAAGGAGTTAAACCAAGCAGGAAATATATTTCCCAGTCAGGAGTTAAAATACCTAATTATTTTCAAATCATTTTACAAATAGAAAATCAAAGGAGTAACAAGAAAAATTGCACCCTTGCCCTTATCATTGGTTTTGAACTTTAAAATCAGGATCATCCTAAGATTATTTTATTTTTATATTATATCAAATACAAATATTTTATTTTTAATTATTAGTAAATTCAGATCAGTTCATGCTTCATGTCTAGAGCATTCAACTTACCATTGGGCATCTAAACACATAGTTGCTTTTTAAACAGATTTTTTCATATAATAATAATTCTATGATATTTTGATAATTATGGTACATTCCTGATCATTGAGGGGGTAAAAAAAATATATATAATTCCATAAATAAATCGCCTTACATAACAAACTCTCCCACTGAAAAGTAATCACCACCACAAATTCATTTTCAAGGAAAATCTAGATCAAATATAGTTGATTATTTATCAATACTATTAGCTTCCGTCTGCATTAATCCTAACCTAGAGATAAATATACCTAGGCTATGATAATTTGGTTCACAGATTAGAATAACAAAATAGAATACAGGCCCTTTGGGTCATAAATATCACTAACAAATGAATTTTGAAGAATTTTCAATTACATACCTAAAGCTAGGAGCTTCTTCGTCCCAGTTATGTTGCTTCTGATCTGTACAAGAAAAAGACAAGAAGGGGTCATGAGATTTCTACCTGAACTCAACTGCTGAAGAGGCCATTAGAATCCTTCCATGTCACTCAACCCCAAGAAGTGGCAACAAAATAGTAACTTGGTAGTCATAATAGCAGCTATCCAGGGTCACTCCTGCAGAATGAGACAGAAAGTTCTTCTCATAGAAGACCTGTGTAGTAAACTATCAGGGAATCATTAAACTGAGATCCCGTGAAATTAAATATTTTCTAAAACATAAGGTGAAAATAATGTTCTAATCCTTCTGAACACTCCTCAAGATACATTTTTACTTTTTTTAATATGGGCATACCTTGCATTATAGTGATTCACTTTATTGCTCTTCACAGGTCTTGTGTTTTGTTTTGTATGGGGGTTTTTTGTGTGTGTGATTTTTGTGGGTTTTCTTAAACAAATTAAATGTGTTTGGCAACCCTGGGCAAGCAAGTCTATTGGTGTCATTTTTCCAACAGGTCAGATAATTATTAGCATTTTTTAAGCTAACGTATTTTTTGATTACAGTGGATAGAGTGTTATTTTAGACATAACACTATCATTGCTCACACAAGAGACTACAGTATTGTGTAAACATAACTTATATATTCACTAGGAAACCAGAAATTTCATGGATTTCTCTTTATTTAGATATTCACTTTACGATGGTGGTTTGGCACTGAACCAGCAGTATCTTGAGGCACGCCAGTACCTTTCAGGCACGCACACGGATCTGTTTTCCTGGGATTTTGCCATGGGGAAAATGTTTCATGTTAATAACAATAACTCCACTAATTGCCTAAACCATATATTTTTAAAATACTGATTTTTTAAAAATTTATTTTTCAAAGCAGTTTGGAGCTTAAAGTAAAATTGAGAGAAAGGTATAGATAGGTCCCCTATACCACCTTCACCCACACATGCACAGCCTCCCTCCTTATCAACATTGCTCACCAGAATGGTACATTTTTACGCAAGATGAATCTACACTGACCCATAATAATTTCCCAAAGTCCATGGGACATTTAGTGGTATCACGTGTTTTGTTTTAATTTGTATTTCCCTGGTGGCCTACAATGTAGAACATCTTTTTATTAGCCATTCGCCATTTGTATATTTTATTTGAAATCCAGGATTCAGTCAAGGATCATTTATTGCATACAGGGTTGGGAAAAAATAGGTTTCCAGTTGTTTATGTGGAAAACAATACCTTAATGAATAAATACAAGAATAAACTGGTTCACATACTTGCAACTGTAAACCTACTTTGCCCTACTCTGTATATTGGCATGTGTACATAATTGCCTTTGTCTTTGATGATTGACATTTTTGTAGAGTCCAGGACAGTTGCTTTGCAATGCCCCTCAGACTGGACATTCGTCTAATTGTTCCCTCACAATTAGGCTAGGTGAACATTTGGCAGAGGTTTACAATGCAAAAATGGGATGCTTTCCCTTGTCTTTATATATTAGGAAAAGCACAAAATAGGTTGGATTGACATTTTCTTTCAAACACTCAATAATACCTAATGATTGTATCCTATAAAACAGATGTGGTGCTTCAATTTGCAATTTATGAAATGCTTTGACATGAATTAATTTATTCAGTTTGTACAACACAATGAGGTAAGTATTTTAATCATTTTTCATATCCTCTTTGTTTAAAATTGATTTTAGAGAGAGGAAGGGAGAGCAAAAGCAAGAGCAGGAGAGAGAGAAACATCCATCAGCTGCCTCCCACACATGCCTAACCCACAACCTGACCAGAATCAAACCCGCCACCTTTTGGTGCAAGGGATGATGGTCCCATCAACTGAGCCACACTGGAAATTTATCCAAGTTTATAAAACCAGTAAGATTACTTCTGTGGCCAAAACTCAAACACAGAAATACGGTATACATTACAGAGCAAGAAGCCCTCTATTTTCGTGTCAAATAAATCTAGACATTTTTCTCTCCTACAACCTGCACTTCATGTTGTCTAAACATTATGCCATACTCTTCTAGTTTTCCTATGATAATTTACATGGCAATTCAATGCTATACTTTACTTAAACATTTTTTCAACTATAATGATTTAAAATTGTAACCGTTAAACCAGAAACAACGCGAAAATACATGAATGTTAGCTGAATTAAATGTCAACTCATTGGCTTTTGTCCATGTTGACTTCTTTGCATTTGGTGTCCCTAGTAATACCCCAGCTCTTCCCTTCTACTCAGGTAAGATTTTATGCCACTTCCTTCTACTTTCCAAAGCAGTGAACACAGAATTGTTTCATGGTGTAGTAATCAGCATTTATATAAAATTTTCTCAGCATATTAAACTAGTTAGATTTTTTTTTAACCCTTGGACTTCACAATCCCAGTATTGTTTAGTTTAGGGACAAGAAAAATTCAAGTATCAGTGTATGTAATTGGTTCATAACCAATAGCATGAATGTCTAAGTAGACACTCCAATCACAAAGAGCACAAACAGGTCTTCCCACTCGATATGTCAAGGGCACTAATGGAAATAAATGCCAGACAACTTTTCTAGCAATACTGGAGTTTAAAAAGGAATACCACCCATGTCCAGGCCAGGGTGACTTATCTGGTCTTCAGACTCAGATGTACTATCTAAATCATTTTGAGTTTGGAAAGAACTTAAAGAAAAAAGTGCATTATTTTTCACTGATAAAAACTCTTTACCACCTCTAGAAGGCCTCAAGCTGAGATGACAGATCAAAATCCATTTACTCTCTCTTCTATGCACCATTTCCCCTAACACTCGGTGATCTGAATATTTCATTTGACAGTGAGAGTAATTTCATCTGCCTCAGTAATGAGTGTGGTATCATTATCCTTGTCCAGTATTCAATTTCACAAGGGAGCAGAGACATAATCCTGGAAATAAGGAACGAAATTCTCTTTTAAACTTCCATAGAGTTCTGTAAGTGTAACATCGTTTTCTTTTGAATTGGTATATTATGCACCTCCTTAGGAAAAAGAATCTATAGTTTCATCCTAGAAGAAATGCATTATTCTAATTCTTCATTCGAATCGGTTTTCTAGGCCTAATACAGTAAAGGAAAATGCATTTGGTGATAATTCCTGGACTTCATAAATTATAGCCAGGCAGAAAGAGTGATGAAAAGTACTTCAGCTCTGAAGTTTTTAATAGAACATATATCATTCATTTTCCTTACCAGTCCTCAACGACTCCTATTATCTTCAAATAACAATAAGAACGGCTGCCTGCAGTTACCTTAATCACTGTGATTTCCTAAGAAATGAAGACTGACGTCTTTTGAAAATTATTCCAATTATGTCTTTGAAAATTAGTTCAAAACTGTGAAAATTACCACTTTCAATATTATATTAACCTCCACCAAGTGTTATTAGTCATTCTCACAGTCTTTCTAGAGCAAAATGTGACATGACTGTCCAATTTTTTTTATTCATTAAAATTCAACTTTGAGATTTCACAGTTATTTTTAAAACTTTGCTCAAATTCAATCTACTGAAGGTTTAATCTAACCCTTTTGTAATACATCTTGAGAAGCAATTTCTCGGCTTAAATGAAAAAATGTGGCCAGAATGCATTTTATTGGATCACATAAAATCGATCTAACCACTTGAAAATAAGTAGAAGGTAAGTGTAGAGAAAGATCTAACCATGATGAAAATAACAGTAGCCGACGTTTATGAAGCTCTGACTAGGACTGAGTGTGTAGCAACATCTTCTAAGAGCTGCACCCACATGAGTCATTCACTTTTCATGACCATCCATGAAGCTGGGCCTGTCTTTACTCCCATTTAACAGATGAAGACAACTTCCCTGAGATCTCCTGCTCTGGCTGAAGTCTTCTGCTCTGCGGACAGCTACCATCCCACTGCTCGGAGGTGGCTGCCTGTGCTACCCCCCATCTCCTCTAGACACCCCCATACACACATCTGTTTCTGACTTTGATGAGGACTCACGGTGCTACACGCTACCAGCATGGCTCTCCCCGACAGTCAGTCTAGAAGGGGGACTGACTGGGAAGAGTACAAGATAGGGATCTTGTGTCAGCAACCTCTGCACCCACAGCCATGCCTCCTCCAACCCAGCCAGACTCCTTGTTCGTCGTAGCCTTGTCTAGGGCTCTCAATTCAATCCAGCTCCCTTGGGGGTCTTCAATCCCACAATGATGTCTGTCATGCCTAAACCACGACTGCAGAAAAGCTGAGCCCCTCTTCCCCGCGATCCTTGGGCCCCACGCAATGCACCTGGCCTTGACTCTGTGTCCTGGGACATCCTGAGGGGCCCTGTGTTTCACTGAACTCCCACCGCCAGCCAGGAGGCGGCCTGCTCTGAGGGGCACAAGCACATTGCAGGTGGTTGGCTGCAGCCAGCTGCAGATCACGTTGGCAGACTCTCATCCTGACATGGCTGGAAATGCCATGCTCCAATGAGCTCCGGGCAGGAGGCAGAACTCATGCCTCCCCAGCTTCTCCGTGTTTTGATTCTTGGTATGTTGTGAACTCTGCATACATTAGGTGAAGATGAAGGGAAGCACAGGGAGGAAGAAAAGGAAAGGGAAAGAGAGGAAAAGAAGGCTTTGGTGTGGGCAGTTGTGATGGTGTGTCACTGTGGAGTATGACCAGGGCGAGGCAGAGGAAGGCGGCAGAGGGCTCTGCCAGAGCAGAGGATGTGAAGATGACAGAATACCAAGAACAAAAGTCACCTCTCAGCTTTCCTCTCTGCTTTTCGCTTCCGGAGGCAATATCACTTCCAATCTCACTAGCCCATCTGCAAGCTCCACTCCACACCCCAGAAACACTGCAGAGGAGAGATGCATTTGTGCCAGCTCCCTGCACTTAGGAAAACTGTCCTAGGCCTCTCTTCGACCAAAGCGCTATTTGCCTGAATATCAGGGTCAGTGGTTTGGGGTAAAGGCAAAGTAACATTAAAGTGAAATAGGCTGACAGCTCCCCTCCCACCCGCCCCCAATGAAGGGAGGGAGGGGGAGCAGGATGCAGATGCTAAATCTGTATTTCTCACCGGAGCTTTCCCCTTCTGTTCCTTATTGGCATAAAGTCGCTGCATTTCTAGTTGTCTGATCTTCCTTGCATAGAGCAGTCTCTGGTTGACCACTCCTACCATGTGCATATTTTTAAACCCAAAGTTGATATGCGAAGTCTGACAATGGTGCCTCCTCTTGAGCCATGGCAGAGACAAGGTACATTCAGGACCCGTGTTCACCACGTTCTTACTCCAATGTTGGCCTCTGCCAATATGGCACTTTTTAGTAAAGAAAATTGTTTTTTATATTTAAAACACACATTCTCATTATTACAAACTTAAAAATGCAAAAAGGAAAAGTTAACAAAGGAAGACAAAAACTACCCAGAAGTCCAGAGAGAGACACTCTTAACTCGTGTATTTCCGGCTCCATTCTTTTTCATTCATTTGGAAAATTTGCAAGGTTATTCAATATCTGCAGTTTTGTGTCTACAAGGCCTAACCTTAGCGCTCTGCACAGACGGGATTAGAGCTAATATTTGAGCTCCTTGACAAGTCACACTGAGATCCTTTCATCACAGCAGAGGCCCTGGCATTCCACTAACTTCATCAGGCATGCGTGAGATTCTGGACAGCGCCCAAATGAGCCGTAATGCTCTGGAGAGCATTCTTTTCTTATCTCAGTTGTGGAGCATAGGTCCTAGGGCAGAACCATGTGAAAGTTCACATGGGCATGCTCAGTGCTTGAAAACGGGCTCAGAAAGCAGGGAAGTGCTTTTGAGGACAAGCCCAGTAGTGCTTCGGAGCTGGGGCAGTCTCGAATATGTCACTGGCTGTGTTCTTTGGGGGAATGAGCTAAATGGCTGACAGAATGCAAAGCTTGCTGAACTCCAAATTCCCTGCTAACAGGAGAACATAGGTTTCAGGATCACCTGACTTACCTTTCAAGAACTATAAAAAAATTAAAGACACATTTTAATGATATTTCATATATGCACCACTTTGATTTAACATTCTCTCAAACTGTCCCCAAAATGTCCTTTTAGAGTTGGTTGTAGAGAGCTTCTTACTAATAACTTAAATGTGATTACTTAAACTTCCAAACTCTTTACGCATTATTATAGTCCATGATATAATCTCAGACCAAGAGCACATTTTTTGTGTTCATAGATATAACTTTGCCCAGTTAATTTAACTGAAGGATGATGCAAACCACACCCCCCCCCCAAAAAAAAAAAAAGAAAGAAAGAAAGAAATGGAGATCAACCTTCCTTAAAAGCAAGGGTGGGGAAACTTTGTCTTCTAAGAGCCATTTGGGTATTTATGACATCATTCATGGGCCATAAAAAATTATCAACCTAAACATGAGCCTGCTGTATTTGGTCAAACATTTCATTAACTCACCCCTAATGCCTGGGCAGGCCAGACAATTTCACAGGCCTTAAATGGCCCACAGGATGGATGTTCCCCAACCCCTGCTTTAAAAAATGGAGAACTGTTAAGAGTCTCTTCTTTATTTTATTTTTTTTAAATACATGTATTTTATTGATTTTGTACAGAGAGGAAGGGAGAGAGATAGAGAGTTAGAAACATCGATGAGAGTCATCGATCAGCTGCATCTTGCACACCCCCTACTGGGGATATGCCCGCAACCAAGGCACATGCCCTTGACTGGAATCGAACCCGGGACCTTTCAGTCCCCAAGCTGACGCTCTCTCCATTGAGCCAAACCGGTTTCGGCAAGAGTCTCTTCTTTATTAATAGAGAATGAGTGGTTCCTATAGAAGTTACCTGCATCAGTAGCTCCCTCTCTCTCTCTCTCTCTCTCTCTCTCTCTCTCTCTCTCACACACACACACACACACACACACACACTCACGTGTACAGTCAAAGGAAGAAAGCACACCAGTGTGCCTATTTGTCTCAGCACTTCATCTCAGAAGCTCCTGGGAAATGCTGCTGTTACGTTCACAATAGGTCTCCCCACAGAAGGCTGTGAACCCTGTGACAAACAGCGCTATTGGCAGCCCCGGCAGCAAGCTGGGATAGAGAAAGCACAGACGATGGCTGAGTTCTGAGAGCAGGTGTATCTAGAGACAGGTATACTTGCTTTGTAATTCATGGGGGACCTTAGTTGCTCGCAGACTCTCCTTCGCATTTGAAGGTGTTGCTAGATAGCCAAGCATAGTAATAGCTTCCAGTTAACAGGACATCCTACTGGCCAATTCCCAGCAAGGAGGCACGATGGGCTGAGGGCCAGAGGTCATATTACACTGTGAGCAGGTTCTGTGTCTGTGGGGGAGCAGAAGGACCCAAAGTTCCTAACGATAGAACCACAGTTACATTGTGTGTGTGTGTGTGGGGGGGGGGGGGGGCGGGGAGAATCCTTCCCAATTTTCAAGCTCACAGGTGAAAGAAACATGAGAGAGAAATCCTAAAAACTTTACATTACCAGTAATACACTAAGAGGACAAAAGAAGTCTCTCTAAATAATCAATAAAAATGAAAAATAATTCTGATCAGTTTAGGCTAGAGACGACACACTGGATTACTTTTCTATGCTCTCTGGAGAAAATGACTTTACAAAATCATTATCATATCAAAGAGGCAACCTGAATAGGTAGCTAAACATGTCAGGAAATAATGATTTAGAGATACGAGAGGCAGTTAATTTTTAAATTCTTATTTTTCTGAATAATGTGCTGTTTCTGGTATATTGTCAGCTTTTTTAAATTTGAGATTTATTGTCATTTCTGTCATGTAATTTAAATATTAAGTGTCTTACAAATCCCCTTGTAGTTTTGTATTATTTTTCTCAAAAAAAACCCAAAAAACCTTCAAATTGTATAAGCTTCGGGCCCCACAAAATCTGGGACACCCTGGGTGTTCCCCAATCTCTTCTGTTTCAGCTGGGCTGTGGCAAATGATGGGGTGGGGGTGCATGGTGGCCTGAACTGAGCGAGGTCCTCTGAGGGGTGAGAATCTTGAAGGAGAGCTGAGGCTGTCTGACCGCAGCACATCTCCAACCCAGAAGCACTGGTGCTGGCTTTTGTTAAACGTGCCCGCGGGCTTCCCGTTCTCCCAGCTGGGGCAGCCTTTGTTTCATCTGCAGCTTAGAGCTGCCTTCCCAACTGGCTGGTTCTCAGTGCAAGTCGGATGCTCAGTTGCAATAAGCAATATTTATGTGACATGTCTAAGGGCGTATCTATCACTCCAGGTCCCAGAGTTACTCACTAGGCAGAGTGCTGAGACTTCGGGGCCTCTATGGTTCGCTAAAACTGTATGCAGAGTGTCACGTGTGCTAGCATTTATAGCTTTCGTCGGAGTCTCAAATTGATCCATGACATGTAAAAATTAATAATCACTAATCTATATTGCAAGAATAAGGGCCTCTAAGGAGATAGTACTAAATTAAATAAATAAACAATTATCTAGAAGATTTTTTTTTCTAAATTACCCTAGATATTTTACAATTCATTTCTGTATGAAGCTAGGCCAGCAGAAATATATTTCCCTAATTTACAAAGAGAATGCCTAAAAGAGGGCCCAGCGAAACAAAGGACATGGCTAAAAGCACTGTGAGTCTCATGACACAGCCTATCATTTCTGGGGACTGAACTCTGCAGCCCCCAAATTCATATGTGGAAGCCCTAACCCCCAATGTGGAGGTATTTGGAGATGGGCCCTTCGCGAGTAATTAGTTTGGGAGGGTGAGGACCTCATGATGGGATTCCTGCCCTTAGACAAGAGAGAGATCCTGCTCTCTCCACCCTGTGCAGACACAGCAAGTAGACAGCCACCTGGCATGGCCTTCGTGGCTCAGTGATTGACTGTTGGCCTATGAGCCAGGAGGTCACAGTTCAATTCCCAGTCAGTTCACATGTCCGATTGCAGGCTCCATTCTGCAGTGAGGTGCGTGTAGGAGGCAGCCAATCAATGATTCCTTTTCATCATTAATGTTTCTCTCTCTGTCCCTCTCCCTATCTCTCTGAAATCAATAAAAAGTTAGAAAGTAAAGAGACAACAGCTACCTGTAAGCCAGGAAGAGAGTGCTCACTAGAACCCGACCAGGTTGGCACTCTTATCTAGAACTTCCCAAACTATGAGAAATACATATATGTTGTTTAAGTCACTCAGTCCATGATATTTCACTAGAGAGCTTGAGCTGATTAAGGCAGTTATTATGATGCAAGGCCTATGGAGGAGATTTCTCTCTGGTTCAGCAGAGAATGGTTTGGATTTTACAGATGTGATCACGAGTCTATAACTAATTGTCTCCTACTCTGCCCACTGAATGACATAAACTTAGAACCAAATTCATCATTGTACTCTAGTAAAGGTCTAGAACCTTCCCACATACACTTTGTATATTAACTTCACTCCAAGACACCGCTTACTTTTCATGCTGATTCTTTCTTTTTCCATTTACTTATAATTTTATTAGAGGCCCGGTGCACAAAATTTATGCATGGGTAGGGTCCCTAGGCCTAGCTGGCAATTAGGGCTGATCAGGTTACCCACCACTTCCCCCCTACCCCCACCTCCCTCGCCTTCCCGCCTCGCTCCCTCAGCACCCTGCAGCTGCTGCTGGTCACCCACTATGTTCTACGCTGCCCTTTTGTGGTCAGTGCATGCCATAGCAAGTGGTCTAACTCCCATTCTCCTGCTCAAACTCCTGAAGGGAGACTTTGCATATTATTAGCCTTTTATATATATAGAAGATTACATTTTTGCTGTATGCATTTATTGCCAGGTGCCTCAAGTCCTTTAAAAAACAACAAAGGTATTAAGTAAGACTGTAAATGGATGATGAATAAATGATTGAGTGACTTTTTCATTTTAATATTTAAAATATAGATGTTCATAACAGCATTAGGAATTATATACAAATATTTATTTGAAAAAACTTAATTTATTTCAACCATACTCATCATCCTACAGAAACATCTTTCCTACTCTAGGGGGTTCTAACTTAGGGCTCATGGACACACCAAGGGGCCTGTGGGCAGAAATCAGGGAGTCCGTACATTTGAATGTACATTTTCACTAAATGTGCATCTCTAACTAAAATTTAATATGTCCATCAAATATAAATATTGGCAACAAACCACCTAAGTATAAGCAACATCTGTGATTTTGTTTCTTATAGAAATCACAGGTGTTTTCATCTCCCATTATGGTTGTTGCAACTATTTTTAAATGTCATTTATGCTCATCACCATCATTAAAATGTCATTAGACTTGCTGCTACACTGTTATTTAATGCATTAATAAAGGAGCACATATATGACTCCATTACAAATGTTTTATTATGTTTTTATATATTTTATTCCTTTAAAATCCTTTACATTTTGTCTTATACTTTTGTAAAGGGTTCCATACGCTTCCTCAGATTGCCGAGGGATGTCCAGGACATAAAAGATGGTATAACTCTTCAACAAACAAACTGTTTAGGTACCATTTTCCAGAGTGTTTGCCAATGTGACTTGAGTATGGTGGTCTCTCGTGATTGGCATCCTCTTTTAAATAAAGGGAATATAAGAAGCTGCATGAGTCATCTAGTGCAGTGGTTGGCAAACTGTGGCTCGTGAGCCACATGGGGCTCGAGAGCTGCGGTTTGCTGCTCTGTTGACTAATGAGTTTGCCAACTGCTGATCTAGTGCCTTTGACAATATAAGGTCACAGCAGACTCATACGCAATAAGCTATTTCCTACATCTGCATTTGCATTTCCAAAAAGGCATTTAAAAACTGTGAAAGTTTGGCTCTATGAGGTTATTGTTGTTGGTTTTTTTTACTTTGCTTAATCCCTTCACCTTTTTCACCCAGCCCCCAACACCCCTTCTCTCTGACAACTGTCAGTCTGTTCTCTGTGTGTAGGAGTCTGTTTCTATTTTGTTTGTTAGTTTATTTTGTTCATTAGGTTTCCCATATAAGCAAAATGAAACAGTGATTGCCAGAGGGAAGGGAGGATGGGGGGAATAAATGATGATGGAAGGAGACTTGACTTGGAGCAGTGGACACACAGTACAATAAACAGATGATGTATTTTAGAATTGCACAACTGAAACCTATATAATTTTATTAACCAATGTCACCCCAATAAATTCAATAAGTTTTAAGAAACAAAAAACTTTGGGTTTTAGCATTTCTATCACTGAGAGAACACAGCCATTTTCTCTCTTCTCCTGGACCCTTCCTTGTTTCTGACATCTGCTGGCTCCACTCCTTTCTCAGCCCTCCCGCAAGTCCTGCACCCCGAGTCTTAACCCTTATATCCGCCTTCAGACGGAGAGTAGTTTGTTTCACGAATTGCGTTAATACTTACTATATCTGTTTTGCAAATTATCCAAGCCCCTTCCTTTTATATATTTTTTCTCCCTTGCGAGTTAGGCTTTGTAAGTTTTTTTGACAGACACGCTGGCACTTGCAGCACATTGGGAATGGGGCAAGAATAAGGAAGTGAAACAAAAGGCTGTTAGTGTAATTGCCTCCCCACACTGAACTATTATGTTTAGCTGCTGCTGTGATGTTTGCAAAAGGGACCCAGTACAGAGGAATGTGCGTGTTGGTGTGGGTTGGGTGTGGAGGAGGAACAGCATACATGTGGTGAGACCACCCCAAGGAGGCCTCTGTCCCTATGTCCCAGGTTCCAGAAGAGGGAGCGAAGCTAGACTGGGTAGACTCTCTCTCGTCAGCCCAGCCCAATCTGCACCTCAGTGGGAAGTGGAGAGTGAGGAGGCACCGTGGATCCCTGGGGATGGAGTGTCTCCCCTCTCTCCTTCACGCCAACAGGAGGATGGAATCCCCAGGTCACCTGCCCTGTTCCCATGAAAATTGTAGCTGGAAATTGGAGTTCCTGAGTAAAAGATATGCTACCAGATTATCTACGATCTTCGGAGTATATACCACTTTGTATAACTAGTAGGTTTTGCAGGTGTTCTTATCCTTTTATGCAATGACACTTCTTTCATGTCGTTCTTTTAGACAACTGAATGGATTATAAATATACTATATGCCATATTGTATACCTCCTACATATTTGGAAACATGCCTTGAAATGAGCTTAATCTTATATTGATGAGTCTGGGTCAACATTGAAAACATCACTTTCTTGAATGGGTGGATTACAGGGTAAGGGCCAGGATCTACTGAGAGTAGTTGACCAGGATAGGAACTGACCCTGACATCTTGGCGTTCCTACAGCTGCTTTTTCTTTCTTTTTTTTTCTTTCTTTTTTTCAACCCTTTCTCATCAGACATCATTCTTACTATTTTTAATAATCCTAATGAAAGTTTCTTTTATCTTCTAGTAAATTTGGAAACCAAATATACTTAAATGAACAGATTGAGGACTTGAAGGCATTTTGAATGAACTAAATGGTATGATGCATGAGATTTATTTGTTGTTTATGACATCTTTTTGGGTGTTCACAAGCTTTACTTATTTACTGATTCTGTGCTATGTGCTAAGTGTGTGAGTTTACAGTACAGAAAACTTTCAAATAAATGAGATCCAACCATACTTCTTTTTCTGCGGAAATCTTCCAGAGAGGCCTCGTTGTGTTCATAAACGTGTCTATATACCAACTCAATGAATGCTTAGCCCAGATTTTGGCTGACAGCAAGCCCTGTTGTTTGAGTTAAAATCTTCCGAATCTAGTAACTGAAATATTTACAGACCTAACTACCACTAGGTCCTGCCATCAGAAATCTCTGAGTCATACACTCATTTTCATAGGGGCAGCAAAACCAACTGTTCCCACTTCCTCTTTCCCTTGTGCTTTATTTGTCTCATTTAGTTGTAACCACACGATGTGGTGGAAGGACTGTGGACATGTATTGCAATCCTGCTCCTGTCCCCAACTAGCTATTGTTCTCGCAAGTCTCAGCTTTTTTATCTGTAAAGTCACTACAACACACATCCCAGGTGTTTGTAAGGATTAACTGACATCCTTTCCATATCAGGCACTGAGTAGGTGCTTAATAATAATTATTTGTTTCCCATCTTTTCCCAAGTTTCTTTATTTTACTGTTTATTGACTCTGCAACACCCAAATGTATAGATCACCTTCAAAATATGGAGTTAACAGCAGGCCAGTGTGGTTCAGTGGTTGAGTGTCAACCCATTCATCAGGAGGCCACTGGTTTGACTCCTGGTCAGAGTGCATGCCCAGATTTCAGGCTAGATTCCCAGTAGGAGGTGTGCAGGAGATAGTGGATCAATGATTCTCTATCCCTCTTTCCCTCTTCCTTTCTCTCTCTAAAATTAATAAGAACATATATATATTTATTAAATGTGATGGTAACTTCAGTCCATCTATGTGTAAAATAGTCCATATTAGGTCTGATCAAATAATGGAATCAATACTCCCTCCCCTGGGAACTGACCTTTAGGCCACTTCACAATGGACATTCCACTTGTTTAGACCACATTTACCTTGATAAGACCATTCTCTCTCCCCTCTGGACTTTCCAAGAATCCGGACCTGCACAGAGATTTCTCTGCCCAGAAAAGGCCCCCCTAGAGTCCTTTAAAAACCCCTGACTCCCCATCTTTGGGTGCTGGCGCCATTTGGGGGCTCGGTCCATCTGGTATCCAGAAGACATCATAAATTCATAATTCTTCACCCCTTTTGGCCTCATGTGTTCCTCCTTTGGCTACCCTAATAGTCTGTGTATTTTAAATCGTCAGAAAATACATGAGAGGGTTGGTGCTCCTTGGTTACCCACTCAGCTGACTCATCCCAACCTTGACCAAGTCTGGTGGCTTTCTTAGGAGAAAAACAAAACAAAACAACAACAACAAAAAAAACGCCCAGCTGCGACTAAGTAGTCTGGTTCACCACATTTGCCTGTCTGTTACTTTGGCTTCCATCTCCTTCACCGACAGTACCCACTTCTTAGGAATGTCCGCAGTGCCTTCTTCACCAGGTATTTTTCATCTCCAGGACCATCACCCTTTTCCCTTCATTTCTTAATGTTTCTCCCTTCATTTCTGCCTTTGCCTTTTTCTGTACCTACCCAACCTACACATAATTATCAGATCACTCTTCCACAAAAATGACATCTCACTGGTTTAAAAATATCAATAGCTCTCTACACCTAGCATTCCTTTCAACCAGTGAAACCATCCCCAGTTCCCTTGTTCTCCCTTCCCACCGGCTCCTGCCATCTAATCCTAGCAAACTCTCCATGACAGTCCAACTGGCCTCATCAGTGCTTCTTTTCTGATCATTTCTTAATACTTTAGTGCACATGGTGCCTCTTACCTAGAATCTCCTTCCTAGCCTTTTCTTTTTTTTTTTTTTTTAATATATTTTATTGACTTTTTACAGAGAGGAAGGGAGAGAGATAGAGAGCTAGAAATGTCAATGAGAGAGAAACATCGACCAGCTGCCTCCTGTACACCCCCTACTGGGGATGTGCCCGCAACTAATGTACATGCCCTTGTCCGGAATCGAACCTGGGACCTTTCAGTCTGTAGACCGATGCTCTACCACTGAGCCAAACTGGCTTCAGCTCCTTCCTAGCCTTTTCATCCAAACGTGTTTCCTTCATTTTCTTAAATCTATATAATTTTAGAGTGGGGGGGGGGGGGAAAGTCCTGTCCTTGGGTTCCAATCCAAGAATGCAATGCAATCCCCATTTTTGTGCAGTCACAAAACTAAAACCCAGAGATGACTTGTGACATCCTCTGTCAAAAAGTTCTCAGACACCTAACTCTATCAACTCCTCTCAGGAAAGCACTTGCATGGCCAAGAGGCAGGAGGACTAATACTATGGAGTAAGAACTAAACCAATACTAAGGACTATACCCTACTATATACTAGATATACTATCTAATATACTGTATCTTCATATACTAAGGACTATGCTAATACTAATTCCAGGCTCTATTCTAGGCGCTTTCACATGTGCTCATGTGATCCTCATAGTGAACCATTTTATCAAGGACAAATCTGACACTCAGAAAGGTCAAATAATGTATTTACTCAGGGGCAGCTGATCAATGTTTCTCCCTTATCTATGTTTCTCTCTCTTCCTCTTTCTTCTCTCTCTAAAAGTCAATAAAATAGCTCTAGCTGGTTTGGCTCAATGGAGAGAGAGCCTAAAGACTGAAGGATCCTGGGTTCAGTTCCAGTCAAGGGCACTTTCAATCACTCTCAGCATTGATGTTTCTATCTCTCTCCCTCTCCCTTATTTACTGAAATCAATAAAAATGTATATAAACTTTTAAATCCTCATATGTTTAAAGTAAATAAAAGTAAAAATCAATAAAACATATTTTTTCAAAAGTGTCTGCTAACAGCATTATGCTCCATCTATCTATATGCTAAGTACTACACTTTTAGACTGTTTACTCTTCCAAACTCATCACCTCACATGGACAAATATGACCACAGCAATCAAACAACAAATTTCCCATAAGGATCTCACCATTGAAAAAATGAAAGACCAGGGTTCCTATTAGACTCAAGAACTGCCAGTTCTGAGTCTAATAGCTCTCCTGAAGCATCAGCAATTTTCAGGGGAGAGGAATGAAAAGAAAGGGGAGTGAATTGTGGGGGAAAATGAGGAGGGACCAGAGTTTTGATGAATGTGTTTATATTCCTTTCTAACATATTACAATGAGGTCCATGAATTTTAAATTCTACCACTGCACTCATTTTACAAATCAGTGACTTTTATACACAACAAAAAATAAATCTTACTTCATCTTAATTTCAGTAGAGTGTGACGAACTTGCCTGGGTCAAAGACAGCAGGACTAAGTGTCTTATATGTGTGCACATATAAAAAAGCCAGCATCCTTCTCCATTCTGAGAAAAGGCATTACTAAATAAATTATAAATATGCCAGCCGCTATCGGAATACAATGGGAGGAAAATGTGCATTTGTAATTTCTAGATTATCCATAAATCAATAATACTTTTGAATGTTCTAACTTGTTATGTTTTACAGAATTAAAATATTTTCAGTTTAAGGTTAGGTGTGATATCTGCAACTCAGGAACATGAAGATGGTCCATTAGAAGTGGTTTACGTAGTTCTTCACAGTTCTCACTTTTTAAAAAAAGGAACTGCCTTACAAGTATGCCAAGTCATCTCAGATGAGGAAAGTTTTGTAAAGGGACATGCGGGGTTAATGTTTGTACAACATCGTGTCTCTTTTTGCAAGTAATATGATTTGCAATAATGAAAAACTAACATTTATTAAATATTACATCTCAATTCTTTCCTCTCAATGCATAACCATTTTTAAATCCCACTTATCTCTAAAAAAAAATTAAAAAATCCTCCTGCTAAAGCCATGCTTACTCACTACTCATTGTTAAGCCTTTCCTCCAAAGAAATTTTGCTTTTTGCTCCAATTCTCACCATGTACTTATTTCTTGGATTTTGGGCTCATGGCTGTATCAGGGTCCCACATCAAAGCTCATGGGCATTTCCTTACTGCTGGATTCAATGGACACCTCCAATCCTTGTTACCAACATCCCACAGCACGAGAGCCCGTCTCCAGCTTCCCTTGACATGGCTCTCAGGTCTCCACTTTCTCCCGGCCCTCTTCCCACCTTCCCGTTGTCTCTCCTCAGATTTCCTGTCCACTCTTGTCCCTTTAATCTCTTAAATATCGAGGTTCTCTGGGGCCCTGGCCCTGCTCTTACTTTCTCCTGTTACGTTTTACTTAATCATCACTACTCCCAGTGAGTCCCACACTGTATCTCAGGACAGAACTACATTCTGAACTGCAGGATATCCATCTGATTGCCCACTGGCCATCCCCCATTTCCATGAAACATAGTTTCTTAAACTTGTAAAAAAAAAAAAAATCATCATCTTTGTGTTGTCATCCTCATGTTGGTGAATGGCACCACCATCTACCCTGACCCTTAACCCAACTTGTCCTTATTGCCTTTATGTTCATATTAGCAATAAATGGATTGGTAATATGAATTTCTAAATATGAACGTAAATGTTGCTCAATTAAATTGTAAACATCTCATTTAAATTACACTTAAACATATATTTTTATTTATTTTATAAATAAAATGGATGCCACAAATGTCCCAAAGAATCTAAGGAATAGATCAATAGTATTTTAAATTAACACTATATAAATTATGCCTCCGAGATGCCTTAAGAGGTTAGAAAGGTGTGTTCTGTTCAATATCTGAAACGTTTCCCTTTATGACTTACCTATGCCATTGTCTCTATCAAAGCAAGATATGTTGAGTTGAAGCCAGTCGACGTGAACCCGATTCTTGTTTCACTCAGTAAGGTTTTTCTGTATAATTAGGTAAGCAAACAAGCTCCAAGACCATGTGTCTCATGTGTGTGCTCATATGAAAAAGCCGGCAGCCAGAAAGCCCCAAGGAGGTGGTGCTTCTTCTCTGCACTATTCCACAAAGTGGCCTGGCTATGTCCCCTTGACTCTCCTCTGACAGTTAGAAGGGAATGAACCCTGCCCCTTTGCTAATCATCACACCAATTACATGTGTATACCCTACACAAAGATAATCTGATTTTAGTATGATCATAAAAACAAATCCTTGGAGACCTGGCCCATGTTTCTCAGCAGTCAGCCTGCACACTGAAGGGTCACAGATTTGATTCCAAGTCAAGGGTATGTATCTGGGTTGCAAGTTCAATCCCAGCCCAGTGGGGGTTGCCTACAGGAGCAGGAGTCAACCAATCAATGTGTCTCTCTCACCTCTCTCTCTCTCTCTCTCTTTCTCCCTGCCTCCCTCCCTCACTTCCAGTCTATCTAAAAAAATAAAATCAACAGAAAAAAATATCCTTGGATTTAAAAAAAAATTTAAACTATATAAATATATAGAAATGTTTTCAAAATCTTGAGGTAAGCAAAGATTTCTTACCCAGGATACAGAAAGCACTAAATAAAAAAAAAAAAAATTAAAAATGTCTGCTTATCAAAAGTGACATTAATAAAATAAGTAAACTACAAACTGGGGGAAAATATTCACAAAACATATACGTGGCAGAGGACCTATATCCAGAATATATAAAGAATTGTTCCAACTCAATAATAAAATAACAAATAGACAAGTTTGAAGAGAGCAAAGGATCTGAACTATATTTCACAAATGATGTATGAATGGCCAATGGAGCATGTAAAGTAGTGCTCAGCACAGTGAATCATCAAGAAAATGTAACAAACCACAGGAAGATACCATGACAATGACATTTAAAAGATAGTGACAAGATCAGGAACAACCAGAGTCCCAACCATTACTGACAGAGTGGAAAAGGCTGAGATCAGATTTTTTCATGTTTGGTAGTTTCTTATAAAGTTAAACATAAATACCCTATGACCACCAGTTCTATTCTATAGTATTTATGGAAGAGAAAGGAAAACATATCCACAGAGACTCACACATGACTATCAATAATGACTTTATAACAATCTCCAACTAGACATGAGCCAAATAGTCATCAACAAGAACAGAGGTAAACAAATGGTGATACTGTCACGTAATACAATAGACAGCAATACACAGAAATAACCTACTAGAGATACCTGCAATAGCATAAATTAGTCTCACACATTATGCTGAACAAAAGCAGCCAAATTCCTAACAGTACAGGCCACGTGATATCATCGATACAAAGTTCTGGAACACAAGTGAACTTACGGAGAAAGAAATCAGAACAACAATTGCCTCTGAAGGGTGGCAGGAGGGACAATAATGGAGCACGAAGGGAAATATTGTGTATCTTGGTAATCGTGTAGGTTATATTAATATATGTATTTGTCAAAACTCCGAATTACAGTGCTTTCAACCTGTGCATTTCATTCGACGGAGAATACACTTCACTGAAGTCATTTAAAGCATGAAAGGTAATGAGACGATACTATTTTGCTGAAACGAAAATTAAACCTGAAAACATATAAAGCAATACAATGGGGCAAATTCATCCCATGCTTCCCCTCCAGGAATATGAACCCCGAATGTGGGCGAGATGGAAAATGCAAATCTGTTTCCATGTCCCCCTGACTGCAATCACAGTGTGTGCTTCAGGCTTTAAAGATATGTATTTTCCACACAACATGCTCCTGATGACCGTAATTACCTTTTCTTCCCCCAGTTGGCCCATAAGCTAAAGCCCACCTCATTCATTATCCGGAATCTACAGACGACATAGGGATCTGTCCCTACATTAGCTGTGTTAGTGGAACTATGAGTGGCTCGAACCACTGCCTTCCAGGGAGAGGTTCAAGGATAAGTCTGAATACAGATGCTGTTTGCCTTACACACTGACTTTAGAACCTAATTAAGGATACACTATGGCCCCACAGAAATTTTTCCTATGTAAGTGGAAATACATTCTAGATTTAAATGAATAACTAAATGTCTATCATGTGGTTCTTGATGCTCTGATGATAATTAAACGTACTGATTGTACTTGAAGTATATTAACATTCCTAATTCTTCCTCTTTCCCGCCCCCCCACCCCACACCAATAAATATGAACTATTTATAAAACATTCATTGTCTCTTCATTTGGTTTTACTTATCTGGACTCCTAAACCATGCACGTTAAATCTCAGACGTATAATTTGTGGCTTCCTGCTTCCAAGATTACTCCATAGTTCTCATGTGACTGTTAGGCTAGTTAAATATTTGCACACAGACACAGGGTACACCGGCAGTTCATACTTGACATGATTTAACAGCATCTACATCTGTTTCTCATCACCACATGACTGGAAAATGTGCCTACTAAACATTTTTTACTATATTTGTCCCAAACACTGTTTTTACTCTTGTCTTGAGACATTCCAATGTAAAGAAAACAGAAGATGAGATGCCTCTCTCTGGCTGTCTCCTTCTCTGGCTTCAGGGTTCTCGCTTGCTTCCCAAGCCAAACCTAAGCAGGGGTCGCATCTTCCTCTTATCAGTGTATGAGAGCACAACATAAAATTGAGATGGGAAGGGGGAAATAGCCTATTTAAATACATTTTTTAAAAAGCCTCCAACAGCTACAACTGGCTTTGGGAGTGTACTCCAAGGTTAGTGAGACTGCATCTGAAGAAAGTGCCCGCTGAAACAGACCGTGTGTGAAGTCAGTTTCAGCTCCCAGGGCCCAGCACGGGCTTGCCAAATGCCAAGACAGAAAATCCATGGCTTTCCAGGGGTCATCATCGCTAGGTCCCCAACATTTCAAATCGCAACACAAACATCTGTTCCAACTCTCCCCCCAACCAAACGAAGTCAACTGTGTTTTACATTCAGACATTTCCCCAGAAATGCAAAAGCATAATTAAATCATAAGAATATTCTCTTCAAAATACTAAGGTAGAACAAATTGATCTAATCTGACTTTCATTCTATCGTTCTGGGTTTCAAGCCACAAATCTGTTTTCTCGTGTTATTTGTATGCTGTTATCATAGGCAAATAACAAAGCAAAGTTTGAAAGAATGAAAACAAAAAAAAAACACCAAAAACTCTGGAATAATTATAAATCCTAGAAACTGACCATAGTTCATATGTATCAAAGAAACCAAATAAAAGGCATAATTTCTTTCAAAAATTTGGAGACTTTTCTTAATTCCTGTCACACTGATTAAAAAGCATAACAGCAGCCTGGCCAGTGTGACTCAGTGGTTGAGCAGTGACCCATGAATCATGACATCACGTTCCAAGTCCAAGTCAGGGCACAGGCCTAGTTTGTGAGCTAGATCCCCAGTACGAGGTGTGCAGGAGGCAGCCAATTAATGATTCTATCTCCTGTTTCTATCTTGCTCTCCCCCTCTCCCTTCTTTTCTGAAATCAACAAAAACATATTTTTTTAAATTATTTTTAAAACCCAAATGTCATTTAGTAAATCCTAAGAACTCATGTCAAAGTCCTAACAAATCTTAAAATAAAAGCAAACATTAGAAGTAATCATTGAATCTAGCATGGTCACAAGATAAAATATTAATATAAAATGCAATTATAGCCGAAACTGGTTTGGCTCAATGGATAGAATGTTGGCCTGCGGACTGAAAGGTCCCGGGTTCAATTCCGGTCAAGGGCACATACCTTGGTTGTGGGCACATACCTTGGTTGTGGGCACATCCCCAGTAGGGGGCATGCAAGTGGCAGCTGATCAATGATTCTCTCTCATCAATATTTCTAACTTTCTATCCCTCTCTCTTCCTCTCTGTAAAAAATAAATAAAATATATTTTTTAAATGCAATTATAGTTCTATTTAATAGCAAAAACTTAATTTGAAAATAATATGTAAACGCACTTCCCTTTATAATGCCATTGAACAATATTTAGGGATAATTATAACAAAAGCAGGCAAGATCTCCGCACTGTGAAGCATTACTGAGAGGAGATCTAAAGGAGACCTAAATAACAGAGATATGCCATGTCCATGGATCAGAAGACCATATTGTTCAGAAGAATGAATAAGCAAATTATGGTATACCCATTTGATGGAAAATTGCTCCATTGTATAAATTAAATAGAATGTAGATATACTAGTATGTAATAACATGGATGAGTCTCAAAATAATTATAATGAGTGAAATAAGCCAGACAAAAAAGAGTACTTAAAACCCTAGGAAATACAAAACAATCTATCTGTCTATATGAAAGGCTAAGCAACTGTCCAACCGTCCAACAAGCTGGTAGCTATGATGCACACTGACCACCAGAGGGCAGATGCTCAATGCAGAAGCTGCCGAGCTGTGGCGACTTGGCAGTAGTGGTTCTTGGTGATGCACCCCAGAACCAGAGAGGAGGGAGCCTGATTGGCGGGTTGGGGGATGTCACCCAAGAACTGCCCTCTCACGATCCAGGATCCCTAGGGGGATGTCAGAGAGCCAGTTTCAGCCTAATCCCCGCAGGCCAGGCAGAGGGACCCCACCTGCTGGAAGGACCCTGCTCACTCCACAGACACCCTTTGAGCCTCGGCACCACCCCAGGTGCGGCCAGCCAAGGAGGGACTGCTGGAGGTTGGCTCCAGGGCATGTCCAGCCCTTCTTGCCCAGTCCCTCCCTGCGGCCACCTTCTAATTAATTTCCCTTCGATGTGCATAAATCCGTGCATCCGGCACTCATAGTAATATAAAGCACATCAGAGGTTGCCTGAAGATGTGGAAAATGAGAAAGATTGCAGAGAAGAATTACATTTTCTTGATTGTAATGATAGCTTCATAATTGTAGATAGGTCAAACTTACCTAACTTTTAAATGTTTTACTTACATCAACTATACCTCAATAAAATTGGCTTTCTGTGTGGGGGGGGCGGATGGAGGGGGGGGTGTAACATCTTAGAATGGGATTAATCTAGATAAGTTTGAGAAACAGAAAGAAGACCAGTGTGGCTAGAAGAGGGTGAGTGGGAGAGAACTCAGTCAGGGGTGGGCTGGGGCCAGACCACATGTCTTTATAGGCTCAGGCTAAGTATCTGAAACAACATATTTAAGTGGAGGATTATAAACAGAGCAGTAACAAGATCTCATTTACGTGAAATGCTGACTGAGCAGGGTAAAACAGCTGAGTCAGCCCTCTGGTCAGGCGGCCATGTCCGGTGATTTCAACAGTATTTACTAATCCTGAGTAGAGGGGGATCCCTTGTGGCAATTTCTGTCACGAAATGCATTCTCCAATTTCATACAGAATTTTACAAAGAATTGTAAAAGTAAATTTCTGATATATCATGAAATACGTCATTCAGCAATTTTTATTGAATAACTACTATGGGACAGGTACTAAATTTCCTGATTTCTCATAAAAATAATTTTGCCAATAAGATGGTCATAATATCAGACCAATGCAAATCTCCCTGATTATATTTTAATAGACTTGGTGTTGTTGTTGTTGTTGTTTTAGAGAAATTTTAGGTTCACAGAAAAATTTAGCAGAAAGTACAGAGAGTATCCATCTACCTGCTACCCACGCACACACCCTTGCTATTTCCAAGTTATACAGGTGAAGCTGCTAGATTGAAAGAAATAAAAGTATTTAGGCTTAGGTAAGGCCAAAAATGTAAAAATCTTGCCTATCAAGTCATCATCCTCACTGATATTTGTTATCTACTTTTATAAGTTTGAAATTTCCCATACTACCAAGGTTAAACTTTTTTAAATTTTATTTAAATGAATGCTTAAATACATTGAAATTTAGTTTATGAAACAGCATTTCAAATCAGTAGGAGCAATGTGGCTTATTCAACTAACTAGCCATGTGGAAAACATCTAAGAAAACTATCTTTCATTAAAATAAGTTTCAAGTGAAGCAAATATTGTAATATGTAAAGTAAAATAATAAAACCATTAGCATTAATTATAGAAAAAATTATTTCTTTGAGGGAATAAAAAGCGTTCTTAGAAGCAATATACAAACACAAATTCCAAAAAGATGAGTGAATGTGACTACATAAAAAAGGGTTTTTTTCTGCACAAGAAAAATACCATACAAAGTCAAAAGACAAAATGATCAAATGAGAAAAAGATTTCAACACATATGATGTGACAATGAGCTCATTTCCTTAATATATAAAGACCTCTTACAATCAGTTATAAAAGACCATTAAACCAATATAAAAGTCAACAAAGAACTTAGAGGCAGTTTATAGAAATGAAACTCAAATAGTTTAGAACATATGAAATGTCAACCTCAGTCCTAAAGAGATGAAAAGGAAAATGTCAATGAGATAAATTTCATTTATCAGAAAGCAATTCTCAAGATATATGTTATTAAGATAGACATCTAAGTGGGGCAAATATCAAGATGTTGAGTAATCTACACTGTAGATTGTCATCTCTACCTCTGTAAAAAATAATCATGTATGTGTATATCTATATATATATACACACATATGTTTACATGCTTAAGTAGTTTTAGAACATTCTAGTACACGCTGCTTACAGTTGTTATTCTATGGTGGGAACCTGACTTTCCATTGCATGTTCTTTTACAATGTTTAAAATTTTAAATGTATGTCTGCATTACCTTTTCAATAAAGCATAACTACTTGATCAAATAAAAGAAATTATTTTAGTCACGAAATATTTACTGAGCATCTACTTTGTGCCAATCACAACTGTAAGTGCTGGGCACATAGTTTGGGTGACCAACGAAAATCTCTGTCCTCTGACATGCCCCTGGGGGAGGAAAAACAAAAGTTTCAAATGAATTCAATCTGTACCATCTTGACTGCAACAACAATGTTTTCTTTGGCTGTGATTTTTTAAAATATATAAGTGAATATATTTAGTTTTACAGAAAATGGTAACTATAGAAACACATTCTTTGGAACTGACACAATTGTCTTCATCATAATTAGAATGGGCCTTGTTGAGTGAGAAGAAGCAAAAAGAGGTTTGTGGTTCATGCCTCCATATGTATCCATATAACTTAAGAATATTTTTCTCCTTGCAACAAAATATTTATAATCTCTATGCCTTCATTTTATGGTCTACTTATTAAATGACAAGCCTCTCCTTTACCACTTATTTCATTATTTTAGGATTCAAACCTAACTTATGTCCTGAAGATTCAGGACTAAAAGCAATCCCAAAGTCTTTCACGGTTATCCATATGCATATGATTTCCAGAGTGTCCTCAGTTCTCATTTCTATTGTGGCTTTAGAGTAACTATGCCAACAAAATGTAAAATCACAGTGTTAAGACTTTTTTTGCTTATAAAAAATACAATAGTTTGGTTAAAGGATTGGGTAAGCTAAAGTACAATGTTTCTCAAGTACGGTTGATGAACACCAGGCTTGCTCAATGCTCTGTCAGAAAGGGGTTACTCGTCTAGTGAATTGGGAAATGCTGCTCATTGAGTTTCTCCACAGTTAAAAGCTTCCCCATGTTTGGGATGAGCAATGCACATTAGCATTGTAATATTACAATATAACATCATGTTAGCATATTAGATGAGGAAGTTTGCTTAACTTTTGAAGAAATCTTTCTTTCGTCCCTCTGCTGCAAATCAGCCTATGACCTCACATAAGACTTAGCTTCTCTCCAGCCTTAGTGTTCTCATGTCTAAAATCTAAGCATTGAGACCAGATGACGTTATAGGGTTGCATTCTTCTTTGTTGTTCTAGATTTGTGTTCTCATGTTAGAAAAATTAAGCAATGGAAGCATTCAATGTTACTGCTTCGAAATACAGCCAAATAAATAATAATCAGCTATTACTGAATTCCAGTGTATGTTCTATGATTAATTAATATGATATGAAGTGCTACTCAACCTAAAACACTGACTGGTGCCTTATGAATAGAAATAAGTAATATTTTTAATTCTTTTTCAAGGCCTGTATGCATCAGTCTCATAAAATGGCACAAAGAAATAATCCTAGACACACAAACATACACAAATCTTGGTTACATTTTTTCTGGGAAACAGGAAAAAAGTTAAAAATTATTATTTTAAAAATCAACTAAGAGTAATATTTTTAAGTAATTGTTCACATTAACAGCTCTGACATGACTTCCTAAGTCAGGCATGCAAGTAAGAAAATAGCCTATTTTCTCATGGAGCTCCTACTCATTTTACTGTCAAACATTTGTATCAACATGTGTTAAGAAAGTAGTCAGTCTTGTGTTAAGGAAGACTGAAGAAGCAAGTGACAAAAAAAGAACGACTCTCCTGACATCAGGAGAAATTATAATCTGAGCTTTGAATCTTTGTTTTCCTCTCATTAAACTCCAGAGGACTTCCTGGCCCCATTCTGGAATTTGTGCTGTAAAAACTTCTAATTAGCTACCGGCTGACATGAAGCTTCCACATGCAAGCATACAGCTCAACATACCTCTGTCACAAGGAGCACACTCTTGGTTCCCTGGCAAGATGAAAGTGAAAAGACTACGTATGTGTGAGTTTTGAACAATTGAAATTCAATATTACTCACCAAATCACTCCCTCATGAGGATAATCCTCGTGTCAGAACAGCTATAACCAATAACAACAAACACAAAATCCGGCTGTTGTTGTTTTAAGAATGGGACAAAGGGATCCAATACAAACCACTCTCCCAAATCAGGATGTGATAGGAAACAACCTTGCTTTTAGCAGAATACCCACAAGACTTTTAAAATTATATAAAAGCTCTAGCCAGCCAGCATGGCTCAATGGTTGAACACTGACCTAAGAACCAGGAGATCCCAGTTCGATTCCCAGTCAGGGCATATGTCTGAGTTGCAGGCTCAATTCCCAATGGGGGTCATGCAGAAGGCAGCCACTCAATGATTCTCTCTCATTGATGTTTCTATCTCTTTCTCCCTTGTCCTTCTCTCTGAAATCAATAAAAATATAAAGAGTAAAATTATAGCCTCTCTTTCAACTAACACTCTGTCCAAGGAAGTTTGATTGGATGCAACTTGAAAGGCAATCCAATAATTTTCTCTTCTAGTGCCCTTCATAAGCATGTTCAGCCATGGAACTGGGTCTTCCAAAGTTCTGATGATCTCTTGGATTTTATCACTGTCCCTATTTTCAAGGCTCCCGGAGTCACAAAGGGCCTGGTTTAGTCCTGAAGTTTGACACCACATTTTTATAGTCTACTAGCTACTGGTGAACCTTCATCAAGGAATCCTTTGTTTCCACATGTAAAGGATGCAGTTCCCACCAAGAAAACCCTGCTACGAATTCACCAATTCATATGTAGGTCAAATGCAATTGAAAAATCAAGGACCATGACATTTTCATGCTTCATACCCTGTGAGACTTGACCTATTGATAACTTTTTATGAGTCAAACTCACCATCTGGGGAAAGCATGTGAATGACAGCTCTTTATCTGGCAGTCTAAACGTAGTACATCAAGAAGCTAAAATTGGTCATTTGTGTGAATGTGTACTTAAAACTTTTTGATTTTAAAAAATCTTGAAAAACTTTGGAGAGATTCTCTCCTTTGGTAAATGGGACTAGAGACTCAAGCATTTTGTAGAGGTTCTGCTTGAACTTTCGTGTCTTCTATGCCAATTAGGAGTGCCCTCTCGCCCTGGGTCTTGCAGAGACTTTTAAATCACTGGAGAAACCACCAGGCAGAAAGTCAGTACAAATACTATCTGAGCCTCAGAGAAGTTGTCCCTGAATGAGGAAGGCTCAAGAGAGACAGTGAGACTCGGGAGGAGCTGTTGTAAAACAGGTGCCTTAAAGGGTCAGAAAAGTTGTCAGTAAAGCTCTGTGTGACCACAAGGTCCCCAAAATGTCTTACAACGTCTCAGACCACACACGGGTGCTATTGGTTTGTATCAACTGAAAGACCTTTCCCTCGCAAGAATGTGCTTATTTAACCCAGATTTTACAGTGGAGGGGGTCTAGGAGTCTAATAATCTAGCCCAGTGGTCGGCAAACTCATTAGTCAACACAGCCAAATATCAACAGTACAACGATTGACATTTCTTTTGAAAGCCAAGCTCAGCTGACCTTGAAGAAGGCCTGATGAGGACCCTGGAGGGAACCGTGGTTAGAAAGACTTGAAGTAAATGTGATCTTATGGGAAAGCCAGCGTTAACTCCTGTCTGGTAGAAAGACAGGCCTTTCTCTTATTCAGAGCCCCCAAAACTAGATCGGCTTCATTTCCTGGTGGTCTTCGGAATGCAACTGAAACTAAGTTATGGGTTGGAGCCTCAAACAAGCCAATTCATTTAGGTTTTGCCCTCAGTCACAGACCTGCCCCTCAACCCCAGCATGCTGTGTATGCAAAGCCTTCACAAAAGAGAGTGGTAATTAGGAGAGAAGAGGATGAAATAAAGTAAATTACTACCATCTTCATACAGAGAACATCTCCTCGTTATAGAGAAGGACCTTTTACAGGAGAAAAGCTGAAAGAATCTTCAGAAAGATACGATGCAGGCTTTGTTGTTGGGCAGTTAACATTCAAAGGGTCTAAATTAGGTACTTCTTGGCCAGATGATCTGGGAATCCCGATTAGCTCTCTGCTGGAAAGATTTGATTGGCTAAACCACACACGGGTGCTATTGGTTCGTAACAACTGAAAGACCTTTCCCTCCCAAGAATGTGCTTATTTAACCCAGATTTTACAGTGGAGGGGAGCTAGGAGTCCAATAATCTAGGCCCATGGTCAGCAAACTACAGCTCACAAGCCACATGCAGCTCTTTGGCCCCTTAAGTGTGTCTCTTCCACAAAACACCATAGCCTGGGCGAGTCTATTTTGAAGAATTGCTGTTAGAAGAAGTTTAAGTTTAAAAAATTTGGCTCTCAAAACAAATTTCAATCGTTGTACTGTTGATATTTGGTTCTGTTTACTAATGAGTTTGCCGACTACTGATCTAGGCAGTGGACCAAGCATTACCTCTAACAAGCTGTACACATTTGGGGAATCACAAAACCTCTTTGACCTCAGCTCCCTATCCAGAAAGTGGCAGGGTTAGAGGCAATGGAGTCTAAAGGCCCTCCTCACTAAAACGGCTTTGGTATCTGAGTCTAAGGAGAAAGCTCTGGCATCAGGAATCCAAGACGGGTGAGTAGGAGCCTTCGAACACCCAGTTGTAGGGCTCAAAACACATGCCTGATGGGATGAACCGGGATGGGAGACACTGAGGAGCAGATGATTAGACGAATTCAAACGTTACCGGGATGGTAAATCAGTAGAGACGATTTAGTAATGAAGGCCGGGAACTAGAATACTGCAAAGGGGGCAAACCTTCTGCAAGAAACAGTAAACTGGAGTCAAGCCTCAGCTGAGCCATTCACCAGTATGATTGCCTTGGACAAGCCACTTCCCATTCTGAGCTTCCTCAGTGGGTGCCTTCCTGTCTGCCCCACAGACGGCACAGGATCTTTGCATCGATGTAGGAGCATATGCACCCACGCCCTTGAAAAGTTGTAAAGCAGTCATAGCTCAGAGGTTCCATGTGAACAGGATTTAGAAGAGGACTCCTCAAAAGAATAAAACAAACACAAACAGAAAGTCCAGAGAAAGACTTTTGAGAACACGACCTTCTACTTGCTCCTTCCGAAGAGGCAGGCACTGAAATGCTGACAGGTGAAACTTCTCTATGCAGCCTGTTTGAGGAACTCATCAGAAACAAGGAGCCCCGTGGGCCCTGTTTTCCTCCCCAAGCTTGCCTAGGAAGTTCCAAGCATTGTTGAGGATTCCTTACTGGCCCAGGGCCTCCCTCCATCGGCACGAGGCTCACACCCACATGGTAAGAAACAGAAGGCCGAGGGGAGTAGACAGTGGTGCTCAACGCCTGAACTCAGCCCAGGATCCAGAGAGAAATTGCTTGCTAATTTGCTCCCCACACAAAGCACACCGGGGTAAGTATTGAATGCAAAGTGGAAGTGACTGTCACCTTTGTCTGGGACTCTGCTATGACAGGAAACAGCGCCACTGGAAAGCAAAGGGCCTTTGGAGGGACTCACCGAGCCCTGATGCTCTGCTCACTCACCGGCTTTGACGGAGGTCCTGGCCTCTGTCTTCTTGTCCCAGCGTCGGGCTCAGAATAGCTGGCGTGCCCGTCAAGGCCCCTGATTTGCACGAACCCGTGGAATGCTGTGAGTGTTCACAAAATAAAGCTCCACGGTGCTCTAGTGCCTCGCTCAAACCCTGCTCGGCCATTCCCTCTTAAGGCCCCGTTGCCTACGCAAAAGCGGCTCTAGTTGGTTAATCAAGTTGAAAATCCAGGCGCAGGCCATCTCGGCGGCTGTGTGCTGGGGGAAATCCAGCTCCAGCTGGAAAACCTTGGCTGTATGTGACCAAGATTTCCAGTTCAGAGCCTCCTCTCTGAGGGAATGGCTGTGACCGAGTCTAAGCAAGGAAAGGTGCTATTAATTCACATGATTACAAGGGACCTGTAAGGATGATCTTGTCTGTTCTCTCGCAGTGAGATACCTGGACAATATTTGGTATTCAATAGGCATCTGTTGAATGTTTAGATATTCAAAACTGGGCACTCATCATATGATGAACATTCACTCCCCTTTCCCCCGACTGAGGGCAATCCTGTGCCTGTTTGGGAAGGACGGTAAGGGAGGCAGGGATGTGTGATCTAGCAAGGAAGCAGGGAACAAGCATATTTTGCTTCAGGCTTGGAAGAGATGGTAAAGAGCAAGGTTGCTATCACTGCGCTGCCCTTCGGGCGAATGCAGAAAATGTTCCTGTGGCAACCAGTAATTTACTAAAGTCAGATCTTCAAACATGTTTGTGAAAGTAAGGACACTCCGTGTGATCACCAGACAGTGAGGGCGACGGCAAACCTCCCCCACCCTGCGCTGTGCTCTGAACTCTGCAAACAGAATCACCACAAATTAACAGCCCCAAACGTATGGTTTACAGGTTCATAGCCATGGGCTCGGTTTTGAAAAGAAAGGTTTCCTCCTTAAAACGTGACTCAGTGGAAGAGCAGCCCAGTGTCTTCTGGGCGAGTGGCGACACCTTACACCAAGCTGTATTCTCTAGGAGAGAGAACCATGTGCAACAGAGGCTTCTGGGAACAAACTGAATCAGGCCCATTTCTTCCCTTCTGAGCGGTCTGTACTTCAGGCCCAAGTTCGATATCAATATGTAAACTTGCCGGGACTGGTTTGGCTCAGTGGATAGAGCATCGGCCTGCGGACTGAAAGGTCCCGGGTTCGATCCCGGTCAAGGGCATGTGCCTTGGTTGCGGGCACATCCCCAGTGGGGGGTGTGCAAGAGGCAGCTGGTCAGTGTTTCTCTCTCATCGATGTTTCTAACTCTCTGTCCCTCTCAATTCCTCTCTGTGTAAAATCAATAAAATATGTTTTTAAAAATATGTAAATTTGCCTACAAATGGTTAAATGCTCTCTCCTCTCTGATATTCAATGGTATTGCACAAGACTCCAAAGAACTTAGTTTCTTGCATGACCGCCTGGGAAAAAGGAAATTGTAGCCTGTTCAAACTTGAAAGAATCTATCTGGTCACTTCTATTGTGATTTTGAAAGAGATGCAATAAAATCAATAACGAGTCTAAAAGAAAATTGAAATGAAAAGCGGGAGCAAAAAGATGTTTTTGTTTTGCGCAGAGTAAATGAATTGTCTTTGCTGCAATGATGTTCTCCTGCTAAAAAGAATGTTGTTCTGCTAGGGATAATTGTGGCAATAGGAATTAGGGTAATTTAAACTCCGCTAAAAGAGGGATTTAAGAGATTCTTTTGTTGCAGAGAAACCTAAGAGTGTGATTGAAATGCTGGCTACTTATGCTGCCATTAAAACAGCTACGCAGGTACCAGGCTAACTTTATGCATCAAAGGCATCAACAATTATATAACTGAAACCAGTAGCGTCACCCCAGTTTCCATTAGCCGGGGAGTTTCCACTTGCTGTATGCTTCGATTGGAGTCAGGTTTTATGTGTGAACCGAATGCTATCACAGCGCATCATTTTCCAATTCAGAATATTTAAACATTTCTTTCAACATACAACTTAAGGGAGACTGTACTCCCCACCCTCTCCCCCACGTCCGCCAATAGACACTAATGTTTCATATCTAGCACATGACCACATTGGGATAATAATCTGGAATCCCTAGCTAGACTCATTTTATGAAAGGATGCCCTTTTATAGATTTCGCAATAGCCTGATTTTCATTTTGTAAATGTGTTTCCTTGTTTCGTGCCATTATTCATCCCCATTCAATGATGAAGTGACTCTACTGTTGGTGGCCCAATGCCACAGGTTACAGCGAGAGCAGTGAGTCATGTTGGATTTGGTCCCTACGAGTGCTTGCCAGCCATAGAGATGAGTCTATCACTAGCATTTTAAAATGACTATTTTTATTTTGATTTTTTTTTTGCCCCTGTGTTCGTTTCCTTGGACTACGGTAACAAAATACCACCGACTTGGTGGCTTAGTGGCTTAAAACCACAGAAATGTATTCTGTCACAGTTCTGGAGATGAGAGATCTGAAATCAAGGTCTTATGGAGTGGGCTTCTCCCTCTGAAACCTGTGGGGGAGAATCCTTTCTTCCCTTTTCTTACACTTCCGGTGACCATTGCCAATTTCTTGGCGTTTGTCGGCCTGCAGCTGTCTAACTCTCATCTCTGTCTCCATCCTCATCACTTGGTGTTCTCCCAACTGTTCCTGCCTGTACAGGCCTGACTTCTCGCAGAGACACCAGTCATTGGATGAGAGCCCACTCTATGGTGACCTCATCTTAACTGCATCCACAAGAACTGTTTTTAAACAAGGTCACAATCTGAAGTCCTCGGGGTTAGGACTTCAGCATTTGGGGAGGGAGACAAGTCAACCCACATCACCCCTACTACGTTTAATCGAATCCTCCTCTGCCAGGAAAATTCTTATTTGCCAACTGAATCTCTTCCTGGAATGAAACTGGAGCATGTGCAAAGGCAGAAGGCCCATTGGTTTGTATTGTTTTTACCTTCTTCAAAGCATTTCCACCTAATCTCAGTGGGTCCACACAACAAACCATATGGGTTAGGCATATTTAGCCTCAGCTTTTAGAGATGAGAAACCTTAAGTGTGGCGACAGTAAGTGCCTTGCTTGGTGACACACAGCTGTTATGTGTTCCAGACAGAGCCTTCAGGTCCACACGCCTAGATCTGTGCTGCTCCCACAAATAGCTAGAGCCTATTGTATAATGAGCGTCAATGTGGGTCCATTGACTCTCATCCTAGAACCTGGACGTCTTCAAACTCAATAGGCCTTGTTATAAAAGGGCACCAGGAAGGATCCTGGTGGTGACAGGGCTGTGACGTATTTTAACTGAGCTGTGGACTCTCCAGGGATGTTTCAGAGACATGAAGGCCACGGCCCCTCCCAGCCCCTTTGTTCCTGCTGGTTGAGAAGCACTCGCCACATTACACCACTGAGCCGCCTAAGAAGTTGGCCACACTGACAACCGCATGTGTGCAATCATCTGAGGACACAGAAAGTTCCCTGAAAAGAAGGAAGAATTCCTTCCCACCACCTCCTCAACAAGGAAATAGAAAGGAATGTCACTTAAGATTTCTGAGTAGAAAGCGAATCTGCTCAGACTCACCCTTGGTCTCCTACTCCTTGGCCTCAAATCCCTTGTTTATATAAGAAAGTCTGTTGTGTAGGATGGTCATTAAGGCCCCAGGCTGGGAGACACACAAAGACCTAAGGTTGAATCCCATCTCTATCTCTGCCTAGCAGGGTGGTTTCAGACAGAGTACTTGACCTCCCTGAGCTTTAGCTTCATGGAAATAACAACAGTGCTTTTTCGCAGGGCTGTTTTGAGAAGCGAGTGCTTTGAGAACTGTTCAAGTAAAAATAAAAGTGCTGATCACAGTGCCTGGAACACAGCTAGTATTCACAGTGTCACTGGTTTTTATTTCAGTGCTCCACACATGATATATTCAGAAAATGCTACGGATTAGCTACTCAAAGTCTACTGTACTGCTTTTTCTATTTTATTTATTTTTTAAAATATATTTTATTGATTTTTTTACAGAGAGGAAGAGAGAGGGGGATGATAGAGTTAGAAACATCGATGAGAGAGAATCATCGATCAGCTGCCTCTTGCACACCCCCTACTGGGATGTGTCCGCAACCAAGGTACATGCCCTTGACCGGAATCGAACCCAGGGCCCGTCAGTCCTCAGGCTGACGCTCTATCCACTGAGCCAAACTGGTTTTGGCAATTATTTCTATTTTAATTCATGTTCCACACTGGGTTATTTGGTTTTTACCACTGGGCATAAGATTGGCTCTGTTTAATTAATTCTTTCATTTCTAATCTTAACTAATTTTCACTGAAGATCTGATCTTTTATTATTATTACTAGAGGCCCAATGCACGAAATTCATGCAAGAGTAGGCCTTCCTTCCCCCAGCTGCTGGCACCGGCTTCCCTCTGGCACCCGGGACCCAGGCAGCCCCGGCATCATCCAGAAGGTCATCAAGAAAGATGTCCAGTCTAATTAGCATAATACACTGTTATTATTATTATAGATGATGTTGATTATTCAGACGTTTTTGATAGAGTTCATCTACTTTAGTAATTTGGGTGAGTTTAAATTAGCTAACGTTCCACTGTTGACTACTTCTACGTTAACATCTGTGTCAGTTTAGGAGTCCTGATTTTTGCTCACATCTCTTTGCCACTTTGTCTATCAACTATCTCTCACTTGATCATATCTGAGACAAAGATAGGAGATACGTTTCAATACCTTTAAGCCAACATGTTTGATTTCGGTTAAAGGTCTGATAAGGGACTCCATCATAGTGACAGGCTGCACGGTGAGGCAGGACGCCCAGGCTCCTACCAACAAGAATTCTTTCTCAACTCCAGAAAAACGGTGTTTTCATCTCTCCCCATCTATACCAAGACGGTAAAGATAAGTCAACATTCCCTGAAAAGTTAATTACTCTTATGTTGGCAAATCTAAATTTAATTTAGATCTCCTAACTATTGAATGGACTATTGATCTTGCTAGAAAGTCATTCAGTACAGGTTTACAGACAGTTACAAATCATCCAGGGAAAATAACCCATTTTGGTGTGATTCTAGGAACTAAGTAGACCAGTCAGCCCAGATGGGACCTTGTTTGCATCCCCTTACTTCAGAGCTGTCACATCATTTTGCACCTGACTTACTCTCGAAGGGTATCCCTCATAAAGATGGTTACATAAGTCATAAGTGTCATCTTTTAGATTGCAATGAACCACAAACTTTAGCACTGTGTAACTGAAAAGCTACATTTGTTATATTTTTGGTGTTCAGTTAAAAGATGGTTGAATTTTTGTTCCTTTATCTTAATTCAACATTTCTTATATTATCAAGGTAGCCCAGATAAGCTCCATTAATAAAAAATCACAACCTCCACCTCCACCTTCACCACCATACTCCCATCATCTTTTTTCATCTCTTCCCACTTTCATATTCTCCTCCTCTCCTGCTTCACTCTGACCTTCTCCAACCTGCATTTCCTGAAGTGCCTAGGCCCCAGAGATGAAGCAAAGGCTACCCTACCACACTCATTTCATGAACAATCTCGATCATTCATTCATTCATCCATTCAACAAACACCAACTGAGAGCATACACTGTGGCAGGCACTGTTCTGAGGGCTGAGAGTACAGTAATGTCCCAACGTGAAGGATCTTTTTCTAACCCCCAAAAAAATTATTATTTTAGCATTTGCTCTCACACACCACTTGCCATAGTACCCTGCTTGCAAACTGTCAGCCTATGCTTGGGTGGCCAGTTCGCACTGCCTCGCCTCCACACTGGATGGAAAGCAGAAGTGAGCTGTTCAAGAAGGATGCACGAGTCAAAAAGAAAGTCTCAGGCAATGGTCATGGAGTAATTTCTTATCGCTCATTGCCACAGTGAGCCACCGCAGGAAAGAGCTTCCTGTTTTCATACCCAGATGATGAGTATTTGCTTATTGCAGCTTTGCCTGCAATGGTTTGTACAGGAACCCTCTCCAGAAAAGACACTGGGGTATAAAGGAAGAAGAGATGGATACTTTAAAAATACATTAAAGAATGAGCACATCAACAAATGCACAAACTGAGTTCCTTTTCTTCATACCTTGCCTGATGTGAGCAGGAGGGGACCTATGTTCTTTCTGTTTTTTTTCTGTGTAAAATAAATAGCTGTAGAGAAATCAGACACTATGCAAGATGGTACAATGTCTAGGACAGTATTAGGGACACACAGAAATTAATAAAATCCACTGCTATCGTAAAGGATGCATGCCTTCATGGGTTATAACCCTGACTCCCACAGTTAAATTTTTGTCCCATGTACACAAGCAAAACAAACAACACTCCAGGTGCCCTAGGCAAACAAAAGCCAACATCACCTAAGTTTTATTTTCATCAAGAGACACTTTG
Organism: Nyctalus aviator; assembly: GCA_036971965.1. Lineage (NCBI taxonomy): Eukaryota > Metazoa > Chordata > Mammalia > Chiroptera > Vespertilionidae > Nyctalus > Nyctalus aviator. The sequence goes on along the minus strand of CM072925.1, from coordinate 5,754,902 downwards.
CCAAGCCTGTGACTTTTATCTGAAAGTGAAAATCCCCGCCAGCTGCCTACAGACAAAGGGGGATTCTCCCCAACGAGGACACTTTCTCAAAGGCGGGCGGCCACAGAGTGTCACCCCAAATGAACTCCCCGGGACCCAGACAGACGCTGCATTGTTCTTTCTAAATCAAACCCCGGTCTGCAGTCCAAGCAGCCACGGACACAGCATCCTTTTAAGAAACAGAGGGAAGCAGGGTGAGCGCACAGCTCTCTCCTTCAGGCCCCTCAGGGACTGGAAGCCTAACCTCCACCCTCGACTCCGCAGCAGCAGGTTTATAAAGAGCCGCTCACCCATCCCATCCCCGGAGTCACTGTAGAACTCACTGCTCTGCACAGTCCGAGGCTGTCAACTGTCTTGTCATCCTGAATTGCCAAGCAGTGACCTGTCCTACACCGGCCAAGAAGTGATTTTACTTACATGCGAGACAAAGACAGTAAGTCCCAGAGCTGGCTCTTGCTCCCTGGAGTCAGAAAACTCATAATCCCCCAAGGCCAAGGCTGAGGGTTCCACTCAGAGCAGCCACACCTCTAGAGGCTCCGAGCACACAGGCCGGCCATTGGAAGCGGACCAGAGAGTAGGGCTCTTTCGAAAGAAGGGGAAGTGTCATCCGCACTTCCCCAATTGTATTGTTCTTCCCTCTTATTCTTACTGAACCTGACCTTGATTCCAAGATGCAGGACGTAATCCGTGCAAAGCAGGCACGTCCCATCTGTCTGACTGCCTTGGTCTCTACACACGGGTTCCTTACCAGGACACGTGTATGGAGCGTTGCATGGTTTTGCTTTCCTGTCTTGCAGGCAAAGGTGTTCACTCCCAGGCACGGAGGGTGAGGTCATTTGCAGAGCTGTTCTCAGTGTGTTTGTTGAAATGCCACCTTTTTATCATGAACCTCTTTTAAGCCTAGAATCTGGAAGGTGGCTGAAGCCATTTCAACAAAAAGAACAAATTTTCAGCCAACGACAAGCATGGGAAAGTCTCAAAACAATCCGAGGTAGACTTTTCTCAAGGAGTTCCGTCACGTTAATCATTATCCCATTGGGATCAGAATTCCCAGTCCCGGCTTTTTCCTCTTAATGCTCAATGAGTCTGCTCTTTCCTAAGAATGACCAGACAGAGCTTCCTTGCCTGTAGCCCCCACCAACCCCACCCAATAGAAAAGGAGATCCCTCCTTTGTAAAATGAACTGCTTGGGCCAGGGCAAATGGGAGGTGTGTTTCCTGGTCTCCAACTACTGGGGGTAAAGAGAAAGGGTCACTCTGCGTAGAGACATAAACAGCTCAGTTGACTTTAGATCTTCCTAATTTGAAGATGTGCTGACAACAGCTGACAGAAACCAGTGGCACTTGATTGGCAGTTTAACTGGCAATAGATGTAAGGGCAGCATTTTCAAAAGCAAAGGGAAAATCCTTTGTAGGCCATGTTTTGTGCCTCTGGTCTTCCAGAAATTTTGAAATTTACAGATTAATCATAGCCTACCTCCCAACATACTCCATACTTCACCATCCCCATGTCAATGACGAGTGTGCTAAAAATAAATAATGCCACTGGGGAGCAGAGAAAGAGACTACATAACGAAGTTCCTGTTTGGTAAAAGCTTTCCTTCGGAGAACAGATAATAATTTAAAAACAGTTTCAGTCTCTGGTCCCATACTTCCTCTCATTTCCTTTAGATTCATTTCATGAAAAGATAAGAATTAAATTAAATCCATGGTCGAGTAAAAGGTTAAAAGAAGGTGCTAGGCATTTTGACGAGGAATAAGATGCAAGTTCCCTCAGTGGCTTCTTGATTGGGTCAACTTCTGCCTCTGGGAAGGGCTGCCTCCTCTTGTCCCCACATGGAGTCATCCCAAAGTCCTAGATGGTATCAAAGATATTCTGTGACATTAATCACAGGGCCTAGTTTCTCATCAGGCTTTTAGATGCCATCTTCAAAGACATCCCCAGAGGACATGTAATTTACAATGATGGGGCCAAGATTAGAGCCACTTTAATTCTCTGCGCATCATCACCCGATTTATAGGGGGGTGTCCCTCAGAAAGGTAATATCAAAGTCTTAAACCAAGCAGGGACATCCCTTGGGAAGTCCCAGATTGGAGAGGGTACAGGCTGGGCTGAGGGACACTCCCCACCCTGTGCACAAATTTCATGCACCGGGCCTCTAGTTCTATTATAATTATAAGCACAGACCTCTTGGGCCTTCTCAAGATCCTGACCTTATAAGGATCCCTGCTTGGTTTAAGACTCTGATATTAGCTTTCTGAAATGTTGAATCTGGGGGAGTGCCCCATATTTGCATTTTGAACTGGGCCCTGCAATTTAGGCAGCTGCCCTGCTTGTACGTTTGGCTCCTAACTGGACTATCAGCTCTGGGAAAGCAGGGATAAGTCATTTTCTAAATTTGTACCCTGATGAACTGGTACAAGGCCCTCAGGAAATGACCCTTTGCCTAACTGATACTTACATATACTTTACTTGTAAAAGCTATAATTTTATGCTCTAAGATCCAGGAACATAATTCATCCTCCAGGAAAGCTATGATTTGGGGCATGCCAGGAGCCCCTCAATACCATCCATATGACATCTCTGATTCTTTCTCCAACACCTGCCATACCATCATTACAGTTTATTCCTATTTTTAAGGTGTTTTATTGTTTTTCATTGTCATTTTTTCCTAAAAGAGATAGACTTTAAACTTCACTAATGAACCTTAACTCAGATGAATTTGTCAGATCCGTTAAACTCAGACAAAACCAACCCTCTCAGAAGCAAGAGATTCATTTTAAGTTCATACTCTGAATATGTACCACACTGCTGTGCTACGGATTTGGGACTATGTCAGCAAAACATGGGTACAAATAACTCAAGTCATTTTCTGAGCCTCAGCCAGTGAAAATCAGTGACGTTAACATTTTAATGTTATACATGAAAATATATCAATACTCAAGATTTTTTCTTGAAAAATATACACTGAGTGGCCAGATTATTGTGACCTCTGAATGCAAAATAATCTGGCCACTCAGTATTTGCATATATATATATATATATATACACACACATTAGAGTCCCAGTGCATGAATTCATGCATGGGTGGGGTCTGGCCAGCCTGGCCAATGGAAGAGGACATGGGCGGTTGGCCAGCCTACCTGCTGATTGAACTCCTCGTCAAGGGGACAATTTGCATATTAGCCTTTTGTTATATAGGATATGCACTGAGTGGCCAGATTATTATGTGTCCAGAGATCATCATAATCTGGCCACTCAGTGTATATTGTCTCCAGCACATGAACATCCATCATCTCTAATTTATGCCTGAAACATTTTTCACCTGGACCACTAATCCATATAAATCCCCTACCTGCTTCTCCGCTATTCAATGTATTTATGGAACGTATTTCCTGAGTGGTGATGGGCAGGGCGCTGTGCCAGAACCTGAGGGCTGTGTAGTTGGGATGGGAGGAGAGCTCAAAACCCAAGGGACAAGGAGAACAAGAGGCAGCACAGGGTAGATGACGTGGGACTGACGCCAAACAGGGCTGTGAGAGGTCAGGGGAGGAAGGGAAGAAGCTGGTTGCATCTGCTTGGACCAGCCCCACAGAGAAGATAACATATGCTCCGGCCCTGGAAGCACACGTGAAATATTGACAGGAGAGGGGAGGCAGGGAATGGCAGTCCACACCATGAGAGATGGTTCATAAGATCAGCCAGTTGGTGAGCAGCTCAGTGGGTCTCCCTGAGCTTGTACCGCCCTCTAAGGGACATTTTGAAGATACTGACTCTGACTTTCTACCTCCCTGTTGGACCCTTGTGATGGCATTGCGCCCACCAGAATAATCCAAAATAATCCCCCCATTTCAAAATCCGGAACTTGGCATCTTCCAAGTCTCTCTGCCATGTAAAATAACATAGTCACAGGTTCCAGGGGGATTAGACCATGGACATCTTTAGGAGGGCACTACTCAGCTTAACCAACAATACACTGGGATAGACTCTCTTCTCACCTGATGATAATAATAATGTGTAATACACACCTGCTTGTATATTCCACGAGTAGCTTGATCTCATCCAGAATGTAAACTATGATATGCCCTCCACATCCTTAGTTCAGTTAAGGACAGCTGAGTGAGCCAAAGTGGGGGGGGAGGGGGAGATTAGATTTTCTAGAACCTTCTCTACCCTCACAGGTAAGTCACTGAATTTTATCGCTTTAACCTTACATCTAATATTCCTCAGACCCATGTCCTCCTTCCAATCCTGCCAGCTCCCTCCATCTTCAGAAGTCATCCTCAGCAGAGTGGCGAGACCTTTCTGACCAGTCTCCTGACCCCGGAGTGAATCTCCCCAGGCCATCCTCCGAGATTCTAAGTGATCTGCCCAGGGACCCTCTACAGCAGTGGTCCTCAACCTTCTAATTTTGCTAATGTTAGTGAATCATAATGTAAATATTACAGGTTGAAAACCGCTAGCAGGGTCACCTAAGACTATCGGAAAACACAGATATTTACATTACAAAGTAGCAACGAAAATTATTTTATGGTTGGGGGTCACCGCAACACGAGGAAGTGTATTAAAGGGTCTTGGCATTAGAAAGGCTGAGGACCGCTGCTCCAGAGCATTTGCTGAAATATTTGTTGAAAAGAACCTATAATGACAGATAAATATTGAATTTGGAGGAGAAAAAAATTGTTTAGAGAACAGATTCTAAAGTCTGAGATGTGCTACCCCAGTCCTTGTTTACCAGGCATTATGGTGATTGGACTTCACCCGCTCCCACCACAGGTGTCAGTTTTGCAAGAAAGCCCATCTCTCTGGTCAGTTAGCTCATTGGTAATCCACATGAGCCATATTGATGACATCAGGTTGCCACAAATCAGAAGGTAAATCACGGGAGTTTGTCATTGATTTCTCAGTCTGGACTAAACTGATCTCTGCCCCCAAGTGGCTAACGCTGTCATTGGAGCAGCAAGCCCATGGCACAGCAGCCTCTTCCTTCATTCCCTCTGGTACAGCCTCAGATGCAGAGGGCAGGCCACAAAATCGATCTCAAATAAAGGGGGGGTAGGGGGAGGAAGTGGGGGGAGGAATAGTTGTAAGCTTCACTATAGAAATTGCAATTTCTTCCCCTTCTACTTCCCATATTCAACTTTGCAAAACACAATGAGACCTTGTATACTTGACATTAAAGGGACTATGACCATCTGGAAGGTGATTTTCAAGACTCAAGGTGAACTCAAGCCTGTGTCCTTAAGGATTAACACTAATTTTTACAATTTAACCATATATAATGGGCTGTCCAGGTGCAGTAGAAGTTAGAATGAAACGATGTGCCTGTCTGTCTGGGTGCTGAGAGACCGGCTCACGCTGGATCCTCGGGGAAATTCACCCTATCCAGGGTCAGGCCCAGCCTTGCAGGCACGGAAATCCCATTCTGCCCACCTCGGGGTTCTTTCTCCCCGCAGGGATGCTGACTCGCCTAAGTAAGCCCTGGAACTGCATATATATATCAGTTTGTTTGGTTTTTTTCTTTCCCTGTACACTTATCTGACAGAGCATTGGATGTTTTGACAGAAGTTTTCCAATTTCACAGAATGGTAACTTTTCCCACTGATTATTTTTTTTCCTCATTTTTTAAATTAAGGTATTATATGTGTACCTACCTTACCAATCCCTACCTCCCACTGATGATGAAGGTCATTTTACAAAGTGCCAGCTTACATGGTCACATATATGAACAAAGAGAGGCCTGTCGACTCTATTTTCAATGGGAACATGAGTTCTAGGTGTCAACGCAAGACATATCCAAACCTGCATAGAATTTTTATAAGATTTTGTTTGAGCTGAAACTGATGGCAGTCGCTGGGAAGCAAGATCTCAAATGCTCTGAGATTAATCGGTGTGCAGTTGCTTTTCCGCATTTGAATTTAAAGGGGCAATGTGAGGACAATTACATGGAGGTGGGAGAAAGCAAGGCGGGGATGGATTACAGGATAGCTAACTAGATCATGTGCTCCGAAGAGGGTGGTTACGCTTAGTGCAAAGGTGTGTTAACCTAGGCCTAGAGGCACAGAAACAATGGAGAGGACTTGCTGAAGGCAAAGATAAACCTTTTACTAAAAAGGTTATATGCCTGGGGCGTTTCTACACCAGGAGTGCCCACTTAGGAATGTATGATCAGATCCTCCTGTGAGGTGAGGTAGAGCCCTTTTTCATGTACACAGGGTTTGGATCGCTTTTTGGCTCAAAGCCCTGATATGTGTGCTCTTAATGAGGATTCCCAAGGTGACATCTTACCTCCTGCCTGCCTTCCATTGCCCTGTGTCCCCGAAAAGAATAAAAATGAATGGGTCTAGTATCAGCACCCTTTGGCTTGAACAGCACATACATTCACACTGTTAAATGAAGATGAATGCCTCTTTATCAGGGATCATATATTTTTTTTTTTTTTTTTTTTTTTTTAAATATATTTTATTGATTTTGTACAGAGAGGAAGTGAGAGAGATAGAGAGTTAGAAACATCGATGAGAGAGAGTCATCGATCAGCTGCCTCTTGCACACCCCCTACTGGGGATATGCCCGCAACCAAGGTACATGCCCTTGACCGGAATCGAACCCGGGTCCTTCAGTTCCCAAGCCGACGCTCTATCCACTGAGCCAAACCGGCTTCGGCTTTATCAGGGATCATATAAGGGAAACTTTTAGTTGCCACCCCATCGGGATTACCTGCAATTCAAAAATGATTTCTGGCCCTAGCTTGTTTGGCTCTGTGAATAGAGCATCAGCCCAAGGACTGAAGGGTCCTGGGTTTGATTCTGATCAAGGGCCTGATCCTTGGTTGCAGGCTTAATCCCCTGGCCCTGGCTGGGATGAGTGTGGGAGGCAACCAATCAATATGTCTCTCTCACATCAATGTTTCTCTCTGTCTATCCCCCTCCACTCTCTCTAAAAAATATAAAAAATTTTAAAATCAATGGGAAAATATCATCGGATTGAGATTTAAAAAAAAAAACAACAATTTGCCCTAACCGGTTTGGCTCAGTGGATAGAGTGCCGGCCTGTGGACTCAAGGGTCCCAGGTTCAATTCCAGAGCATGTACCTTGGTTACTGGCACATCCCCAGTAGATGTGCAGAAGGCAGTTGATTGATGTTTCTCTCTCATTGATGTTTCTAACTCTCTTTCTCTCTCCCTTCCTCTCTGTAAAAAATCAATAAAATATATGTATATTTTTTTAAAAAAAAACAATTTCTAAAACTCTGGAAACTACAGCAAGTACCTTTTCCCACAGCAAGCTGAATATACAGAGAATGTAGCTGCTCTTTTTCATGCCAGTTTTCAACCTCAGAATAAAGAATATGCAGAATGTCTTCCCTCAGTCTAGTATCACATATTACATTTTGAACTTGTGCCACTTCTATGCCGAATAACTAGCTACACACTCAAAAGCCTTGTTCTCTCACAGCCCACCCTACTCGGTCATTTCCCCCCTCAGAATGCTTCCCCACCCCACGATCAGATTCCTAACTCAGAAACCTGTCTATCTCTATACCCTCAGTCTCTGCCACAGGGTCTATCAAACAGCACGTGCTCAGTAGGCTGTTTTGAATAACTGAGTAAATGAGTGAATCCTCCGCATCACCTCCAGCAACTCCTCCACTATCTGGGCCATGGACCAGATACTCTCTCCTTAGCAGCTTGTATCTCTGTATCTTTGTTCTGATCAGCACTTGGTTATCTTTCAAAAGTAAGTTGAAATCATTACTCTTCTTTTAAAAAATAAATCCTCTACTGGATCCTTAATAAAGTTTTAATTCCTCAGTTAGCTTTCTTTGTTTATCATTTCTTCATACCATGGTGATGTATCGCTCATCAAGCATGCTATGAACAAGTTGGTGGCCCTACTCTCAAAGACCAGCTGACAAGACACCCACCGCTCATTAGGACACAATTCAGGGAGTGCGGTGATAGAGATGGGAGTGGTCTATTTTGATAGCAGAGGAGGGAGGCCCCTAATCCATCTGGAGAATGAAGGGAAAGAAAGTTTTCCCTGAGAAGGCTATGGCTTATACTATCTCAAGTAGGAGTAAGAATCCACCCAGCAAGGAAAACAGATTGTGTTATCTTATCGATTTTTCCATTTTGCTCTAAATAAAACTGCTAAAATATAAGCAAATTACAGGTAAGCAATGATACCTACACAATCCGCCCTACAGAGTAAGGCCCTGCAGAGTAAGAACTGGACTATCACAATGTCCTTGAAGCTGCAGGGAGTTCCTGCTTGGTCCCACCTCCTCCCTTCCCCACTCCCCACCCCTCCAGCCTCTTCTGAAGAGGTTGTGTGTTTGCATTCTCTAAGTTAGGTGACTCCTTAGGCCACTTCCACCTCCTCTGAGTCCTAATGAGGGAGACTTTGTTTTCTCTGGGCAAGACCTAGGCTCCACATCCCAGGGCCAACAGAAAAAAATTGCCCTCAGAAACACTTTCCTTCCTTTTTTTTTTTTCTTTTTTCTTTTTTTTAATCTTTACCCAAGATATGTTTTTATTGATTTTAGAGAGAGAGGGAGAGAGAGAGAAACATTGATCAATCCTCCCAGATCGACCCTGCAACCTAGATATACCCTGACTGAGAATCAAACCAACAATGTTTGTGTATGGGATGATGACTGAGAATCAAACCAACAACCTTTGGTGTATGGGATGATGCTCCAATGAACTGAGCCACCCAGCCAGAGGCCTGTCCATTTTCAACTCACTGATGGAAGTTCCTTACATCCTAAGAAATCCAGCAATGCCCTGTAGGCATCTCCGCTGTGATTAATGTGGGATTTCATTGTAGTGCTGCAGGAGGGCTCTTCATTGCACCTAGTAGTCCAAACCGCTGGGAGCAGAAGTCTGTGGTTTCCTAATTCTTGCCTCTGGTCTTGCAATAGCATCTCCCTTCCTTGCTATAGTCTAACGAAGGATTACAAAAGATCCTATTTCAAGTGCTTCTACCCATGACAGTTTCAAATAGTTGTAGCGGTGCCCTGAAATTCTGTCTTGAAGAAGATGAGACCTTTTTTCTAAACTCTTCAGGAATGCACGCTCAGTTTCTACCACGAGAAGACGTGTGATGAGTGACAGCCTACCGAGAATTTAGCCTTGACAGCCCGAGACCCAACCTCTGCATTTTTAGGTGAATGTATATTGCTTGGTATCTTCCTCTTCAAGGATTCGTTGCATCTACCTTCTGAGCCCCAGCCACTGATAAAGTTGTAGAAATTTTAAAAACAAACATTTTCTTTTCCTATCCCATTTCTTATCTCACCCTTCTGTAAGTCATGCACTGCTTACAAATCAGCTTCCCCAAACTCAGGGGAAGCTGATTTGCCTTGATTTCCTAAATCCTAGCAAAAATTACATAGTAAAGGAACACTTTATTCTTTGAACCTGAGTCCCATCTCATCTCCTATTCTGATGGTTCTTAATGACTAATTCGTACTCCTACTTAATAACCATCTCTTGGTATATTAGTAGCAGTTGTGTAACAAGTCCTCTAAAATTTAATAAATAAACATTGATTTCCTTGCCTTCTTTCTATTAGTCAGAAACTTGGGGAGGGATCCAAGATGGCATTAAAATAGGTGGAAGTTACACTCACCTCCTCGCACGACCACACTGGAATTTAAATTAAATATAGAACAATCGATCTGAATAACTACCTGAAAACTAGCCGAACAGAAGTCTTAGAACCAAGGATTTACAGAAGCAGCCACATCAAGACTGCCAGGAAGGGCAGAGACACGAGAAGGCCTGCTGGCTCCGTACCCCCATGCAGCAGCTCAGAATCTAAAGGGGTATCTCAGCTGCAAAGTTTCCCTCTGAGTAGGATGGGGGTCTCAACCCCATGCCAGTCTCCCCAGCCCAGAGCGCCCGGTCAGGGAAGAGGCACCCACATAATACCTGGTTGTGGAAATCAGCAGGGATTCTGTGCGCCTGCCCTGGAGAGACAGGAACCTGCTAGAAGCCCAGGCACCATCTTAAAGGGTCAACACAAAACCTGTTTGCAGCCACTCACCCTGGGCTTCGGCTGGAAGAGGGCAGAGCAGTCTCGAGTCCCATGTGGAGAGACTGGGGTCGGTGACTCCGCAGAGAGAGGCGAAGGGACAGCCATCAGCGTTCCTGAGCTAAGTCCCTCTCCCACACCGCAGAAGCCACCTTTCTTGGGTTGATTGTTCCTCTCCATGTGGCATCAGCCTGGGGACTGCAATAGTCCCACCCTCCCCACTCCCTGTCGGCCTGCCCTGCAGCGCTCAAGCCCGGAGGAGCAGTCAGCTGCCTGGGCCTGGGGTATGGAGGTATGGGCAGACCCAGGGAATGTCGGAGGTTGAGTTGGGTGGCTCTGGGGTGGAGGCCATTCCCCCGGCCCTCCCTGAGCCTGATTGGTGCCTCCCCACCATGGGAGAGCCACTAGCCCCACCCTCCTGACTCCCAACAGCTTATGATCTCCAGGAGATCTGGGCAGAATCCAGGACAAACCGAGTTATGTAGTTGTATGACAGGGGCCATTTTTTACTTGCACACCAGACCAGTACAGAGTTATCCCTTTGCACAGCCAAATTAGGGCCTGATACACTCTGCTATCTCTCCCCGCCCTTCCCACATCCCCTCCCCCCCCCCCCCAATGACTCCTGACAGCTCATCAGCCCACAAAGGTCTGAGGGCACTCAGAGGGTGGCAGCTAGCCCTGGTGACCTCAGGCCCACCACTGGCACCGAGTTTAAATCTGTATCATTCTGGGACCACCACTTGCCCCTACCTGGTGACTCACTGAGAACCTACCTCACGTACTCACAAACCGCCAGAGCTCTTTCCGTGCCTGAGCCTACCAGGCAGCCAGCACACGGCGGCATGTGGGAGCAGATCTCAGGGTGCCTGGGGCTTTTTCTGACCTGCCCCTGGCTCGGTGCTGGGGGAAGACAGCCTTGGTGCACAGCTTGGCCCTGCCCACACACTCCCAGGCCAGCAGAGACAGCCACAAACTGGGACCACTTTGTAGCTCCAAACAGATTTCCCAGGGCTCACAAGCAGCACCTGAAATTGGCCTTCACCAGAGACCCTCTGAAGAGGCCCCAGAACCAACACACCAGTTAATATACTCACAGCATCCGAGCAGGATCCAGTCAGCATCACAAGCAGCACATCCAAAGAGAGCTCTCAGCAGGCAGCAGGGTCTGCTGAGGCAAATCCCACCTGATGAGCTCAGCACCTGCATAACAGTTTATGGTCAGGATTGAACCTCACAGCCAACCAGCCTGGGGGTTAGCCCCATGTACTGAAAGGCCAACAGCAACCCAGACCCAATAACAATAAAAGGGCTCATGTAACTCACACTAAGGGCATTGCCTGGAGCACCCAGCTCAGGTGATCAAGAAGACTGTGCCACTGGGTCCTACAGAAAATTTACTATGAAAGGCCATCCTACTAAGATTGGGAGACATAGAAGATCTACCAACTACACAGAAACAAACACAGGCAGCCAAAATGGGGAGACAAAAAGTATGCCCCAAATGAAAGAACAGAAAAAGTCTCCAAAAAAAAAAAAAAAAAAAAGAACTCAATGAAATGGAGGCAAGCAATCCAGCAGTAACAGTCTCATAGATCCAGAGAACAGTCTGGTTGTTGCTAGAGCTGAGAGGGCTTGGGGGACTGGGTATAAAAGGTGAAGGGATTGAAAAGTACAGATTGGTCGCTACAAAATATTCATAGGTATGTAAAGTACAGAGTAGGAAATATAGTCAATAGAATTATAATAATTCTCTTTGGTGCCAGTCAGGTACGGGAAGTTTTGGGGGAAACACTTTATAAAGTATATGATTATCTAACAATTATGTTTTATGCCTGAAACAAATACAAAATAATAATATTGAAAGTAAACTGTAATTTTTTTTTAAGAAAAAGAAAAAAAAAGACATTTGGAAAAACGAAGCAGGAAAAAGCAATTTATATAAAAGTGAAAGAATAGCATCTGTGGAAAAGAGAAAATGATAGAAAAATTAAATGTGAATACATAAATTATGTAAAGAACTCAACAAATAGTCAAATTACAAAATGGATAAAATGATGGATATGCATTATTAAATTCTTAAACTTAGAAGAAGAATACAATTCATTGAGTTCCTCCAAAATAAATAAATAAATAAAATGGTGCCCCAGAAAAAAAAAATAGGGGGTGGGTGGTCTGTTGGGTGGGTCAGGGTCTTATGTCAGGATGTTGGCTAGGGCTGCGGTCCTTAGGAGAGGATCCACTTACATGTTGGCTCATTCCCATGGACAGCAAGTCAATGTTGAGTGCTGCAGGAAACCTCCATGTGTTGGCACATGGGCCTCTGCATGGGACTGCCTGAGTGTTCTCACACATGGCAGCTGTCTTCCTCCAGATTACGTGATCCAAGAGAGGCCTTGATATCTCCTATGACCTACCTCAAAAGTCATATGCTGTCATTTCCACAATATCACTAATGGTATCAAAGGTCATGTCTGTTCAGTGTGGAGGAAATCACACAGGGATGAACATGTGGTGATAGAGCATTGGAGGTCTTTCTGTAGGCTGACTACTATCCCTAGTACATGTTTTCCTTTGAAAGGGGTAGAAAGCCAAAGCTCCCCAAAATGTGAGAGTTTGTAAACTATCCCAATGTGCTGCTGAGCAAAGAGCACATTGTAAAGAGCCAAAGTAAGCATTTTCATTTCCTGGGCAAAAGAAAATAATTTCACATTTTTGTAAGGAATTTCATGGCTTTGGGGCGTACCACTTTACGTCTCTTTCGAGATTCCAAAGATGAAATTATACTTCCGTGACTCAAGAGTGAGGAGCAGCAGAGTCACCAAAAACAATGGGGCTGTGGCAGAAAGTTGTTACTCAGAAGTCCCTAACCAATCCTCTTGAGAGTCATTAGGGTTAGTTCTTTTCCAAAAAATAATAAGCTCCATTCAACGAAAAATTTTCTTGCCCTTCTATAGCTGACAGTAACTGTCATCATAAAACAAGGGTAGGCTACATTTTTATTTTGTTTTGTTTGCTTTCTGGAATGCTTGATATGATAGCACAGAGTGTCTGGAATTTCCTTACAATCTTCTAAGGAGGTAGAAAGCCATATGTCTAATTATAAAACAATGCTAGCCTTGTCATTGCTAGGTGAGCAAGCCAAAAATCTGGGAAAGTTCAACAAAGCAGTGGTTTAAAAATATTTATATACAGTAAAACTCTGTTTAGTTGCCAAACACCTGAGGAACGGGTGGATTTTTCCACAAGGTTCATCAACATTGCCAAGTAATATTTTCTAAACCCTTTCCCTCTCTTGAATAATCAAATTCAAGAGACAATTATGACTGAATCTCTCACCAGACTGTGCCAGACATTGTTCTAGGCTTCCAGGAGATAAGAAAGCGAAGATCCAGCCCTCCAGGAGCAGGCAGATCTCTGCTCCATGTGGGAAACCTCTTAGGTCTAATGGTGGATTTTCATGGCACCCCTTCCCCTTTATCACTGTAACTGAAACTCACATCCTGCTGCCTGCTACTACAAAAACCAAACTCTGGATAGATGCTAGTGAAAAGGGAAAGGGGTTTATTCAAGTGCCAGTCACCTGAGGAGATGGGGGACTCTTGTCACAAAGCCCATCTCAACATCTCGTGCAAGCAGAAAATCTTACAGGGAGGTAGAGGCAAAGGAGAATAAAGAAATTGAGGGGAGGGGAGTTCCAGGACAGCACACTCCATTTGAATAGGACCTCCAAACTGGTCTGGTGACGGTCTGCTGTGCGTTATCCTGGTCTTTGTCATCCTGGTTCTACAGTTGAAGGTCAGCTTCTGGAACTGGGATGACTGAAGGTCAGTGTTTGTACTTTCTGAAGTTAGTTCCTCGGGTTCTTACAAAGACATGTTGTTTATCTACAAGCTATATACTAGTCACAGTCAGCATTTACAGAAACAGTGTCAAAAGAATGGTGGGTGGGTTACAATCCCCTCTGTTACATCAACTTTTTTTTTTCTTTTTTCTTTTTTTTTTTTTTTAAAAAAATATATTTTATTGATTTTGTACAGAGAGAAAGGGAGAGAGATAGAGAGTTAGAAACATCGATGGGAGAGAGTCATCGATCAGCTGCCTCTTGCACACCCCCCATTGGGGATATGCCCGCAACCAAGGTACATGCCCTTGACCAGAATCGAACCCAGGACTGACGCTCTATCCATTGAGCCAAACCGGTCTCGGCTGTTACATCAACTTTTAAGAAAACATAAAACTTAGTGACACAGGACTTGAACCAGGAGGCCTCTTCCTTACTCTTTCTATTCTACCTCCCCACTTTCTGGGGAAAGCATACCTTTGGAGGGCAAGTACCTGGTTCTAGGAATATTTCTCTCTCCAAAGCCTCATTTTGTCTAATTCTTTCCTAAATCTACTTAACATGTTTTGTGAGCCTGCTCAAGCATTACCTTCCTATTTTAGAGCCTCTATCCTGTAGACGTTGCAGTTATCTATAAAAGCATGATATGCTAATTAGAACGACCTTCCAGACAACCTTCTGCACGGAGCTGGAGTGCCAGAGCAAGAAGCTGATCCCTGATGCCAGAGGGGAGCCGGTGCTGGCAGCTGGGGGAAGAAAAGCCCACTCTTGCACGAATTTCATGCATCGGGCCTCTAGTATGATATAATAGCAATCAGAAGCAAATCTCAGCCCCTGGTGATTCATGCAGAAGGGGTGTAGCTGCCTTGGGGACAAAGAAGGACAACCTTCCCAGGAAAGGAGAGCAGCAGTGGCAGCTGTGAGCTGACATACCTCCTAGAGACTTTCTTCTTTCCCTGAGGAAGAAACAAGGAATCCTTCCCCATCCAAACAGAAGCCTCACTGAAGTTTTCTGTCTATTCATATGCATCAACTTCCCTTCTCCTTCTCTTATTCAGCCCTCAACACACTCAGATTTTTTTTTTTAAAGAACAAGGCACAACAGCTCATTTTTTAAAGTAGAGTACTGAGTCTATTCCATTTTGAAATAGCTAAGTTTCCTAAAGACATCTTTCTACTTTTAATTGACAGAAAACATTGCATTCATTTCCGGCATACAACATTATGATTCCACATTTGTATGAATTGGGAAGTCATTACTACAATAAGTCTAGTTAATACCCATCACCATACATAGATACATTTTTTTTTCTTGTGATGAGAACTCTTCAGATCTCCTGTCCTAGCAACTATCAAATATACCCTACGGTATTATTAACTATAGTCACCAGTTATTTATAACTGGAAGTTTGCACTTTTGACTCCCTTCACCCACCCCCACACCCACCTCTGGAGACCAGCAATCTGGTCTTTGTATTTATGAGCACAGTTTTGTGGGGGTTGTTTTGTTTTGTTTTTTAAGATTCCATATCCTAGTGAGATCATACAGTATTTGCTGAAGGCATCTTTCTACATTTTGGACTAGCAATCTTAAAACCTTACATTTAAAAGCAATTTTAAATCACGTCTGAATTGTATACATGTAAAGGTTCATACAAAAGTATTAGCCTTCGTCCCTGTTTCCTACCAAGGAGCTCATGTTCCGACAGCACCCTTCCACCTGTCAGTCCCTGGAATAAAAAAGGACAACAGTCGTCCCCTGAGGGACAAAGGCAACTTTGCCTGGGCCGCTCTTCACTTTCCCAATGGGACTAAGTCATCACTACCTAACATTCTAAAGGAAAAGAGGAAAGTCTGAACCAACACAGGGAGTGGCAAAAGTAGGTGTACAGTTGTGAATATGTGAAATGAAACAGAGTTTATTCTTGTATTATTATTTATTAACCATTGCATTACCTGCCACATGAATAACTGCAAACCTACTTTTGCCCCACCCTGTATGGCAATGATCAGAACATGGAGAGTAAGGTCCTTTATCCCCTTTGAAAAACAGTGACTTAAAACGCGCTTACCATTGTAGCAACGGCTGTCCCTGTGCAGATGTTTTCGGTTGGTCCCTTCAGATGTGCTTGTCATTCCTTCACCACCACACGCCCGCTTTGGGGAGTGGTCTCCATGGACATGCCATTCAGGGGCTTTCCTGTCCTCAGGCTTCTGGCTGAGTCCTGCCAACTGGGGGTGAGGGGCGTGAGGGCAGGTAGTGGCAGAAAGAGAGAAGAGTCAGGCACACATTCTCCCCTCTCTCTCTCTCCCTTCCTCCTCTGGACATTGGTATGATCTTCTACCAAAAATCGCAGCTCCTAATGGTTGTTCCCCACCCCTCTCCCACTACCGCATCCTCACTGGGTTACAGGAACTTCTCTGTCCACTGGTCTTCAGTCCTTCTTGCGCATCCAGTGATGCTTCTCCATCCCTTCTGGAGTCTCTGCATCTGCGGCACTTTTGTGAATTACCCGTTCATGAGACTCTCATCCATGACCCCTTTGGAGGATGCCATCTGCTTCCTGCAGTGACCACGACCAGCACTGTGTGTGACTGACGTTTTCAGCCGCCATATCAATGCATCATGCATTTCACTCACTCTTTTCCAACTGAGAAGTCAACTACAAAGTAAAAGCAAGGCCCACTGCCAGGTGCACGTTACATAACTAAGAAAATAACACAGGCACTGCTGCAAAGAAAATGAAAGAAAGGTGTTTTATTGGGAACATTATTTATTGAGGAAATAGGAAAGGAATGTAGAAAACCAAGAATGCTTGTCAAGTCCAGGGCCCATGATAACCACAGATTGCTGTATGGTGTAGCCATGTGAGCAAGTCACAGTGGATATAAACGTGCATGAGCAACTATTCTGCTTTCAATAAAACGCAAGAAACTGGCAAGCCTTGGGAATTAAAAACACACGTTTGCAATTACTTCATTAGGCCTGATTTGAAAAGAAAGTTTTCTAGAATCAAATGTATTGTACATTGTTTTGTCAATCTCTGAAATAATGGCTTATGAATAAATCTGTTTTGAGGAGTGATTGTTGAATTTTTGCAGGAGATTTTATTCTTTCTCTCTCCCAAACGTGTTTAAATGAGCTTTTCAAAATAACCAATTGATGTCCTGGGCATAAGGAAGAGTAAGAAGTTCTCGGAATTGAAAAGCAACTGCTTGCTATTCTCTTTAGTAGAAAAACTAACAGACTCAGGAAACCAGAATCGAATGAATAACAATTGAATTTTGATTCTTTAAGCAACATCACCATCATCATCATCACCAGGACATGCTTGTCCTTCTTTTATGTAGTTTGTTTGTTTGTTTGTTTTAAACATAATGAAACAAATACCTATGGACCCAGTGTCCGAAGCAAGAACTAGAATATTAGTGACTGGCCCATCATGAATTTCGTGCACCTCCTCCCATCTGCTCAGCATTCCCCAGGTTTTTCACCCTCACCACTTGCTCTGCCTCAGCCCCTCAACTGACCAAGTCACCTGGGCTACTGGTTCCCCAGTCAGGGCTGTTCAGGGCCAGGAGTCCCTTGGATGAACCACCCTGCAGCCAGGCCAACCCCCTTAGCACCCAGGTTCTTGCTCCCCCTGTCCTTCATGGACTCAGGTGAAAGGTCACACTATACAACACGGGCTCTAACAACTTGAGCAGCCACCAAAGAGGGGAAGTGACACCCCTCAAAACCGCGAGGACTTTAACTTTCCACGGGCCCAGCAGAGATGGATGGCCCCAGAAGATAAATTCTCTCTTCATCCTCCCTCTGTTCAGCTTTCCAGAGAAGCCCGCCCCCTTCCCCATCCTCCCCCCCCCCCCCCCCCCCCCCGCCGAGCAGGACACAACCGTCCACGGTGTCTCCTTGTGGCTCGTCTGGAAGTGGAGGCCAATGAGGCTGGGCGTCACTTTGTGTCGTGGTCTGCTCAGGCTGCCCCAACAAAGGACCGCAGGCGGGAGCTTACACAGCAGGAATGGACATCCTCACAGTCCTGGAGACCAGAAGTCTGAGGTCAAGGGGTCAACAGGGTTAGTTTTTCTGAGGCCTCCCTCCTAGGCTTGAAGAGGACTGTCTTCTCCCTGTACCTTCACATATGTCCACACGCATGTCTGTGTCCAAATGACCCCTTGTAAGGATACCAGTCATACTGAACAAGGCCCATCCTGAAGACCTCATTGCTTCTTTACAGACCTCATCTCCAAATATGACCGCATTCCCAGGTAACGGGTCTGGACCTCACTGTGTGAATTTGAGAGGAGTGAGGGTAGGTGGGACACAGTTCATCCCATCACACTTGGTATCGCTTCACATCTTTTTTTCTCTCTCCAGGAGCCCTGGGTGCTTACCTC
The DNA here is from genome assembly GCA_036971965.1 of Nyctalus aviator. Classification (NCBI taxonomy): domain Eukaryota; kingdom Metazoa; phylum Chordata; class Mammalia; order Chiroptera; family Vespertilionidae; genus Nyctalus; species Nyctalus aviator. The sequence continues at coordinate 5,736,583 of CM072925.1, read as the reverse complement.
ACAAGCAAAGCACCGACACTTTTATCCTTGACTCGAGCAAGATCGAACTCATACGACAATCTGTTACATACATACATCCACCTGTAGGTCCCTTCCTTCCTGGCCTTTTGCCATCCCACCCGATGGAACCAAGATCCTGAACTTGGTGATTACCATTCCCTCTTCCTCCATTTTTTACTAATAGGGTGTGGCGATAAGATTTTCTTCGATGTTTCCTGTTTTGGGAAGTTACAAAGAGTGTTGCGCTGCAGGTTCAATTCTGGTATTTTTGTCACTCAACACTATGTGAATAAAATTCAGCTCTTTCCTGTGAACAGCTATAATTCATCCCTTTGCACTTGCTGCAGATCATTCCATTGACAGAATAAACCACAGTGGATACGTTATTTTGTTGATGGACCTGAGGGTGTGGTGTGCAAACAAAGGCAGATGGGCAAGCTGCACAAATAGGCCACCTCCAGACCATTTGTTGGGGACAGCCAGGAAAAAAGGCAGCAGAGGAAATGGAGGTCCTGGTTATCTCATGTCGGCAGTAGACAAAGGTCTACCAGAGCCCAACGTCAGACTCCAGGAGAGTCCCTACGCCTTGGGGGGCTTTCACGCTGCAAGATTAAGGAGAACCAGGCCCTCCCCTGGCATGACCAGCAGATGGCCAGTTTGCAGCTGAGTGACACTGCCAAGAGCAGCAGGACTCACCTCATTAGCACCCACAGTGAGGGAACGAGCAGCTCCCCCCTCCCGCAGATAGCCTCAGAAAGATAAACGGTAAGCCTTGCATTCAGTCAGATTTTATTACCCCACATAAGGGGCCATAGCCAATTTCCATGGAGCTCTGCGGGAGCCCTACTCTTTTTCTGGGACACCATCCTGTAAGGCATCAACGTCCTCCAGCTGAGCATTTACCTCTCAAGTTTTATTCTACAGAGTACATTCCCAGAAGCGAAACTGCTGGGTCCTACGATTTATGAATATTCAATTTTAATTTCACATGCGCAATGCGTGTGAGGTCCCACTGGCCCTTCTTTCACTTCCTCCTAGTATTCTCCAGTCACTAGTGCCTCATTTTGGCCAGTCAACTCAGTATGGGAGAATGTCTCCCTGTGATTCTGAGTTAGATTCCCATGGTGACTAACGAGGATCTTCCCCCGGGCATATGGGCCATTTCATTGCCTTTGGTGAAAGGCTTTTGGCTCATTTTTGTACTGATTTGTTCTCTAGTCTCAATCTGTAGCCTTTTTAAAATTATCTTTACCGTGTCTTTTGATGAACAGTTCTTAACTTTAATGTAGTTGAATTTGTCAATTTTTCCTTTTACAGTGGGCCCTCTTATTGTCTTGTGTGAGAAATCCTCTCTTATCCGGAAGTCATAAAAACAAATAAACTTCGAAATGAGGCATGGACCAAAGAATACATCACAATGGAAATTAAAAATTAGTTGAAATTAAAGGATAATGAAAACACTGTATATCAAGCTTTGTGAAATACAGCAAAAGTGATGTTTTAAGGGAAATGTGTAGTCTAAGTGTTAATATTAAAAAAGAAAAGTTGTCAATTAATAAGCTAAGGATCCACTTAAAAAACATGGTAGATATAGTCAAAAGTATTGTGATAATTATGTATGGTACCAGGTCAGTACAGAAATTACTGAGGGATCACTTCGTAAACTATATCAATGTCTAGCCATTATGCTGTAGACCAGACACTAAGATAAAATAATACTGAATGTTAACTGCATTTGAAATTTTTGAAAAAGAAAACAACAAGCTTTTTCATTTAAAAACTAAAGGCACCAGAGGCCATTAGTCCCACAGATCTTCTTTTCCCACCCTCACTTGCAATGAAGGTGCCATGGCGGTCCTTCCTAGGCCCACTTTGTCCTGCACTTTCCCATGCCCCACACCCCATTCAACCAGCTGGAAAATGCCAGGGGAAGCCTGGAGCCCCACGCTGGAGAAACCGTAAGGAAGGAGTGTCCTGAGTCCCCGGGGACTGGCTGGAGGGCGGCTGTCACAGAGGAACACACACACTGGACTTCGCTGCACAAGAAAAACATACTCTTACTATGTTCTCTCACTGAGCTACGGGGGTTGTTACAGCATGAGCCTAGAACAAGTCTAAACACACACACACATACACACACACACACACACACACACACACACAGAATAAACCCAAATGAAAGAAAAGGAAGGAGGGAATAAAAGAGCAGAAGTCAATGAACCAGAAAACAAAGAAGCAGTAAAATTCTCAACAAAGGGCAGCTGTTCCCTCCTGAACTTTAGAAAAGCCATCAGATAACTGCCCCACTCTGTTCTTGGTCTCCTTGGCAAATGCGTCTTCATCTGCCCGCGCTGCTCGAAAGAAGAGCCCATTGAGGGCATGTCTGTGGGAGCTGTATGGGCTGGACTCGTTGTTGTTTACCCTCCAATTGCTGAATAATTATGCCGGATCTTCTCCTGGCGCAGGAACCACAGGGTGGGAGGAGGCCTGGCATAGAGAGCAAATCTGGGGACCGGGGTGACTGTGGTTTGAGCTGCATCAGGAAAGGACGAAGGTAAAAGAGCAGAGCCAGGGCCCAAAGTCAGGGCACATGTGGAAAAAAGTAAGAGACACAGAAGCATCAAATAGACTGTCACACCACAGAGGGAAGGCCGGGGGCCGGGAGGTGGGGGATGTATGGGATCAACCAAAGGACTTGTATGCCTGCATATAAGCATGGCCAATGGACACACACAGTAAGGGGGGTGGAGGGCCTGTGCTGAGAGGCAGAAGCGGGGAGAGATCAATGGGAGGAAAAGGAGGCATATGTAACACTTTCAACAATAAAGAATTTAGCCAAAACCGGTTTGGCTCAGTGGATAGAGCATCAGCCTGCACACTGAAGGGTCCTGGGTTCGATTCCAGTCAAGGGCACGTACCTTGGTTGCGGGGCACATCCCCAGTAGGGGGTGTGCAAGAGGCAGCGGATCGATGATCCTCTCTCGTTGATGTTTCTAACTCTCTATCCCTCTCTCTTCCTCTCTGTAAAAAAAATCAATAAAATATATATATATTTAAAAACAATAAAGAATTTAAAAAAGAAAAAGCAAAAAGGCAAGAGGAAGAAAGGCATGCAGAGCAGCAGGGGATCCTGGGACGGTCAGGACCCATGCTACCAGCACAAGGAGACACAACAGCAGCAGGGTATTGTCGTACGTGCACCACATGTTCTCCATTGCCAAGGGCAGGGTTCCATCCCATCTCCCAGGCAGCTGGCGTAGGTCCCATTTTCAGTTAATTCTGCAAGAGTGCTTTTGATAAAAGTACCCGGATGCACTCATCAGGAAAAAACAACCGTGAAGAGGTCCAGTAAGGATCCTTATCATTCACTGCCATTGCCAAAGGAGCGTCTTTATTTAATCATCTGATATTTCTCCCTTGTACTCTCTCTTTTTTTGTGTGTGTTTCTTTTGTTTGTTTGTTTTAAAATATATTTTATTGATTTTTTTTACATAGAGTAAGGGAAAGAGAGAGTTAGAAACATCGATGAGAGAGCATCATCGATCAGCTGCCTCCTGCACAAACCCCACTGGGGATATGCCCGCAACCCAGGTACATGCCCTTGATTAGAATCGAACCTGGGACCTTTCAGTCCACAGGCCGACGTCTATCTGAGCCAAACCGGTTAGGGCTCTCTCTTTTTTCTCTGTTGAACTGCATTGTAGTGGAATGTCTCCTGCCACCTGTCATGTTTTTGGAGTGCAGGGTGCCCAGGGCAGCGGGATCTCTGCTTGTGTTTATACATCAACAAGGGAGAATCCCAAAGACTCAGGTGAGCAAAGGACAACTTAGCAGCGAGCAAAGGCCAACATGCTTTTAAAGCCAGGCTCTCAAGTCTCTGACGGCATCCGTTTGTTGTCTCAAAAACACAGCAACCATATTCCCAATGGCTCCATCACTCACCCCCTTGGGATGGGGGTGCTTAGCACTATTTCACTGTCTAGTCAACAGCCTCAGTAATTATGCACTTGATTCTCTCAGGTACAAATCCCTCTCCTTCAACCAAACATCACACAACTGGAATGGTCCTCCATCACGTCTAAATGTGTAGAAAGTCTTCACTCCTCTCCCCCACAGTCCTTTTTCTATGCCTAATTGGAAACTGCCTGTGTAGGTCTTAAATGAGTCCTCTGTAGACTTCTGTAAGAGCTTACATTCCCAGCAGTTACTGTAATCCGGTAACCAGAGAAGCTGTTGTTGATGGCCAAGGTTTATTCTTCCTATAAATAGGATTGAGTTCTGACACCTGGTATGATGTTTTTCTTTAGCATGAGAGCCAAGGCAATGAAATTCTATATGTAGTAGTCTGGGGGGGGAAATTCGTTAATATAAAGTCTTTCTCTCTCTCTCTCTCTCTCTCTCTCTCTCTCTCTCAGAAAGCTTTAATATTTTTTCTAATTTTTTTCTGACTGTACAGTCATTAATTTTACCATCTAGCTACTTCAATAATATTGCTCTACCTACCATGTGAGCTACAGAGAAACGCTTTAGAAAGGCTCATACCCCAAGCTGGAGAGACAAACATCTAACTCACAGAATGAATCCATGCCATAGGAAAACAGGAGTCAATGCCATAGAAAACACCAGATTAATTCCATCCAGAGCAGGTCAAGGAGAGCCGCGTGGGGATGACCTGGAAGTCACCTAGGTTAGCTATCACCAATCAGTGGTCCCTGAGGTCCGAAAGGTTGGCGACCGCTGACCTAGGTGATGGGACATAAAAAGAGGAATCCAACCTCAGGATTTAAGAATACAGAACTAAGTGCCAAGTAAAGGGTTCAAGGAGCATTAGCTAAAATTACCTTGTTATGTGTCAGATAAAACTATCACACAAACGAATCTTGCACCCTAGCATTTGTGTTTACTACTGTCTGAAGATGATAATTCAGCTAACATCATGGAATACAATACTCTTGAAACAGGCTTCAGCGGACTTCCTTCAATGAAGAGAAACTGAAACGGTGGCACTTCCAAGTAAAACAGTCCTCTGTTCAGCAAACTGCGGCTCGAGAGCCACATGCGGCTCTTTGGCCCTTGAGTGTGGCTCTTCCACAAAAAACCATGGCCTGGGCTAGTCTATTTTGAAGAAGTGGCGTTAGAAGTTTAAGTTTAAAAAATGTGACTCTCCAAAGAAATTTCAATCATTGTATTGTTGATATTTGGCTCTGTTGACTAATGAGTTTGCCGACCACTGGATTAGATTGAATGTTCTTCCACTTAGTTAAATGCCCAAGAGCAAAAGAGGGAGCAAATTTTGAAAGGCTTTGGTTGAATTACTTTCTTCTCCAAAAATTGGGTTCTATTTTTTTCTTTAAAAAAAAAATTCCTCATCTGTTCTGACTGTCTATCCTTGGCATTGCCACAAGCACTAAAAAATAGAAAATGCCAATTCTGTCAATCCACCATAATTGTCCTCCCTTCTCCTGGAATAAAGCAGACTATTTCCTAGGGAATACACATTTGAGAACAATAACATGGGGGTTTATCCTCGGGTGTTCAGGGAAGTGAAGGTGAGAGGTACAGGGAGGAAGACAATGAGTACAAAACGCAACTGGGACCCAAGACTCAGAACAGAAGTGAGTTTTGTCAGAAAGAAGGAGGAAGGAAAAACTGGATCTCCTGGCATTTGTGATCGGCTGGTTGGATTATATGGACTGCTGACTGGATAGGCTTTTATTTCACTGCGGCTGAACATGCACATGTTTGTATGGTTCTACCTACCAGAAGAGAGAGACAGACACAAGAGCTCCAGCCGGGAAGAGGCTGGGAAATCCATCTCAGAAAGTGCGGCCACAGCTCCACCCTATTCCCGTGGAACAGATAAATGCACCTCAACTCACGGGCAACCCAGAACCCGACCGTTCATGGAAGTCTTTCCAGAAACAACATTCCTGACTGCTGTGTATTGGCCAGGCACCTGTTGGCTTGGGTGCTCACAGCATACGCCCAGATGGTGGAAAGTTCAATCAGACAAATGAAAGCTGAGCCTAACAACCATTTTCCAGTTCCCTTTGTCCCCCCCAGAGCTCCTCTCCCTATTTCTCCCTGGACCCACCAAAGCATATGTTGGACAATCTTGGCCAGCTTCCACCAGGGCAGCACAATCTACTTGTTTTATATTTATGTCAGTTCTTTTTCATGAGAACATCAAAAGAAGTACCATCCTACATAATTCCTTTTTTCTAACCGTATGAAACAGAAGTTTAAGCTGCGGATAGGAAGCGAACATCGTTTGGCCACTGAGGAGATGGGGGAAATGTCTGACAATGATGTCCCTAGTTTTCCTTCATCATCTTACTGAAGAAGTTGGGGTAATTAAAGAGGGGAAACACTAGTGATCAATCAAACCAATGTTAAAATCATACTCTATTATTCCCAGTGTGTCCAATCGTAAACTTAATGTGGTTTCTTGAGTTCTGACTCAGCCATAGTTTCTGAGTAACTCAGATTGTACACTAAAATCCACCCGTCCAGGCCACAGACTGCATAGCAGGGTTCTGACAGCATGACAATGGCATTGTTTTGCTGGTTACAGACAAGGGAATGAACAAATTCCCTGTTGAGTGGTTCTGAATGCCTTATTCACCAGCAGTGGAGAGGCATAAACACCACATCTATAATCAGCATCTACTTATTAAGTGCCGTGTGCTCAACTACACCACACGAAGGGCCTTACCGACATTAACTCTAATCCTACGAGTCTGTGAAGTAGATGCTATTTTTATCCCCATTTCATAGATAGCTGGGGAGCAGAGATAAGTAACCAGCTTCAAGTCCCAGAGCTTGTAAGTGGTAGAGTGAGACAGCTGCATTGTCAGACTTCAAAAGCTAAGCCCGCAACTGCTTCTAACTTCTTAAAGACCAACTCCAAAAATCAAAGACTTCTACGTTGGTCCTAATTCCTGAAATCCATCCACTCTTATCCTGGCATGGCCTCAGCTATATGTATGTATGTGTGTGTGTGTGTGTGTGTGTGTGTGTGAGAGAGAGAGAGAGAGAGAGAGAGAGAACTAGAGGCCTGACGCACGAAATTTGTGCAAGGGGCTTGACCCCCATCATGACCCCCACTGCTCAGCTTTGTCTGGAAGGTCATCTGGTCTAATTAGCATATTACAATTTTATTATTATAGATATACCCTATTTCCCCGAAAATAAGACAGTGTCTTATATTAATTTTTTCTCCCAAAGTTGCGCTAGGTCTTATTTTCAGAGGATGTCTTATTTTCGGGGAAACACGGTATATATGAAAAGTAAAAGCATGACCTTTTACTTCAAAGACAACATTACTTAATATTAAACTTCATTAAAGCTCTTTCATGTTTAAGATTAATCAAAATGGCCGAAACCGGTTTGGCTCAATGGATAGAACGTCGGTCTGTGGACTGAAAGGTCCCAGGTTCGATTCCGGTCAAGGGCATGTACATTGGTTGTGGATACATCCCCAGTAGGGGGTGTGCAGGAGGCAGCTGGTCGATGTTCCTCTCTCGTCGATATTCCTCTCTTGTCGATGTTTCTAGCTCTCTATTCCTCTCTCTTCCTCTCTGTAAAAAATCAATAAAATATATTAAAAAAAAAAAAAAAGATTAATCAAAATGTTCAAAGATCTGTCAACATGGTGAAGGAATTTCATAAAATCCAGTCTTTGTCACCCTGAAAATACAGTTGTCATAAGTCCCTGATAATTGGTCTAGTCAGTGGAAAAAACAAAGGGAAATAGTTTTCCCCTCGATGTTTTCTTTTAATCCCCGCAGAAACATTCGCTCCAGGACAGGGGACAGGAAACGATGAGAACAAAGGAATAAACGAGACTATTTCCTAGGGAATACACATTTGGAACAATAACATGGGGGTTTATCCTCAGGTGTTCAGGGAAGTGAAGGTGAGAACATCCTGGGCGGCCAGGGTTTCAGGAGGGCTATATCCCTTCTTCCAGTCCCTCAGAGGTGTGCATCCTCACCGTCCCCCACAGCCTCCGGTTCACAGCTTCTCAGCGCCATCAGCCGCTCAGGGAAGGGGGGTGGGCAATACCTCGCTGGGACTCCACCTGGACCCTCAGGCTGCGAACTGTCTTTCTCGGAGGAAGAGGACGTAGGATGGAAACCCGCCTCTGCAGTGGTTGCCTCACACATCTAATCCCTGAGGTCTGTTGCAAGTTGGCAGCGTGCATGAACAGAAGAGCAATCAGAAGAGAAGCTTCCTAAACACGGCCATGCAATGTCAGAACCGGCCTTGGGGCGGTCACAACCAGGATTCCGTTCGCAAGAACCCGACACCACATGCATTCCTATGAAAGGGGAGCAGAGTAGGGGCCCCCAAGATGCTACAAGATGGTATCACAGCCTCCTGGCCCAGGGACGTTATTTTGATTATCGACAAAATCTTCTCTCTCCTCTTTCCAAATCAGTAAGACATAAGCCAGATTGCAGGAGAAATTTTGTAGTAAAAAAAAAAAGAAAAAAAAATCTCTTCTACACACACACAGTTTAGGACAGACTTCACATATCCGAAACAAGAACTACATGGCCCTGCGGCAAATCGGAATTCGATGTTCTTTCTTTTTCCTTTACTTACGTTGAACCTCCCTGGTGTCAAAATTTTGTCAATCCAGCACAGTGCCAGCAATAGTCCTGACCTAGAATAAATAAAACCCCTAACACAAAACCTAGAAAATGATAAGGTGAATTTTATAGGAAGATTTTTTTTGAATCCGATATCCTACAAGGTTATGAAATCTATGTATAAGTCCCTTTAGGTATCACCAAACATGTGCTATGGTTCTGCTAGGCTTGACTCGCCACACGGTATGGGGAGAGCCCTAAGCTGGGTGACAGATGGAGCACTGGTTCTGCACCAGCCCTGCGGGCGAGACCTCACAACGAAGACCTGTCCCCCATCAGCACAACATTCAACTGCCCCACCAAATATCGATGTGGCCGGAAACCCAGCTTAGAATTATATGAGACTATAATCTGATTTTATCTATATACTCACACAGGGAATTCTTAGTCCAGTTTTAGTATGTGTTGGATTTCCCAGGAACGTAATCAGAATATTCTGTAGGACGAGGGAAGCCTGAAGAGCCAAGAGAATGTGCGCGTGGACCAGCACCAGATTGCTTCAAGAGTCCATGCCAGCTCACCGTTATGGGCTGGGTTCCCTCGGGTAACTCCTGGCACGTGAAAGGGGGAAGCCGGTAGCACCCACCTGATAAAGCCGAGAGGACTAAGAACAGCCACCAGGAGGTGCTCTGTGGGGTCACTACTGCAGACTTCTGTCTTATCTAGAGCCTTAGCAAGACTTGGCCACGTCTTAGAGAATGGTTGCTGACATCCATCTGTTCGTGGTCCGAAGCTGCCAGCACAGCAGGCCTGGCCTGTCAGCATGTGTGGATGCCACATCCCTGGGGTTTTACATGTAGACCCAAGCATGTCGTCTCATGATTTCACTGCACCTTGTGGCATAATGGCATTGGAGCATTTACATATTAAAATGATTATCTCGTTACAAATGTTTCCTACGCTTATACTTATGTCAGGACATTAAATGGATGTGTGTGTACAGAGGCCAGTTATAGTGCAAGCTCTTTTCACTTCAGAATATTAAATGGGGTGATGTTTTTATGTGCAAAGACAGGTTTTATTGTATTTGGTTTTTATTTAATGATTGTGGTGATACTGTAAAATATTTATTATAAAAAGAGGCATGTGTTGAATTTGGTTTGGTAGTATTTTTAAAATACCACTATTTGAAAGTATCATGTCAAAAAGGGTCATTCTGCATCTTCATGGGTTAACACCTGTCACCATAAACCCTGTTACTATTGAGGTTAGCCGGTTCCATTCCTTCATGGCTAAGAAATTACTATTAAACTATTGCTTACATATCTCCACAGCAGAGACACATATAAACTTTTTTGAAGCAGCCATTTGCCTCTTAAACACAATTCAGGAGAAAACCCCAGGTGAAAATAAAAATGCATCTGCGGGGGCTGACGGAGGGTAGAGAAGCCAGAAGCTTCCCCGGCCTGCCCTTGGGCCTCTGGGGGACAGTCCGAACTGGAGGTTGGGCACCGCCTGTAGTTCAGACAGACTTCTGCGCGTTCATTTCAAGGACAGTCAAGAGATCACAGTGCATTTTCTCCCCAGAAAAGGAGGCCCTCTCCAGCGAAGCCCCCCCGCGCTGTTTTCCTCGTTACTGAGCTGAGCTGCAGCGCTGAGAGTCCGCCCGGGCACCCAGGGAGCGGGCGGAAGTGCTGCCACCCCCTTCCTGGGCAGGACGCCAGCTCCCACTCACAGTGACTTGGACAAGGCTTTCCTACAGCTCCCTCCCGGCCACCGGGCCCTGGAGCAGCCGCCCCCACGCCGGGCCCTCACAGTGTGCCAGAAGCTGCCTGCCGGGAAGCACACTCTCAGCCTTTCCTGGCCCGGATTTGCCAAACTCCTCCCCACCCCCAGGCAGCAGGCTTTATGGCTGCAGCTCCCCGAGAGGCCGGCCGGGCAGCCCCTTTGAATCCAATCACTCTAATGGGTGAGGGCTGTTCTCCCCTCCCCCACCACGGCCGTTGTACAGGGAAGATACTTACCAACGCCAGGCAATCTCCAAGGCCCAGAGTTTCTGGAAGCTTGGCAAAATGAACTATTCAGGGATCTGGTGGGGGGTGGATTTCTGGCGGGGGGAGGGGGGGACACCAGCTCTGCCTACAAATACCTCAGAACACCCCCCAGATGTCCTGTGACGTTACACACGCTTCCTCTTCAACTCCCCCATGTCTAAGCCAGAAAGCCCCACATGCTCGAGAGGGTTCACCTTCTCTTCTCACAGGAGCATCCGTGGCCGCAGCAGCCACCTGTACATCAGACACGGCCCCACTCTCTCTCTCTGGCCAGCTCCGTGCGCGGCGCCCAACAGAAATGCCTCCACTCCGGGTGGCTCAGAGTAGGAAAAATATACAACTGTATTTCAAACGCTTAAATTAACAAGACAGGACTTTTCCATTCTGACAAAATATCATACATTCGGTTTCAACGGGAGTTAATACCCAGACACGCTTTTCCAAGATACCTGACGCTACTCGAAACTCCGGGACCTCACTGAGACGTGCCCGGGTTTCTCTGGCGGGCAAAGCGAGGCCGATCCGAGGTCTCTTTCCCAAACGTCAGTCCTGCTGCTTCCTTTCTCCCAAAGAGACTTTGGCTGTCAGCAAATCGTAGCTTCTCTCCCCCTCCGGTCAGGAACACACAGCGGGGCCGCCATCGGAGCCGGGAAGGGCTGTGGTGTGAGTGGCCCTCTCGGTGCGTTCCTGTGCCCGTCGCCCCGAAGGGAGACCGTGACGAGAAGGAGATGAGCCAGCGGGGACCGTCTGCACGCACCCCTCTTCTCTGCGGCCTCCACTTCCGAGGCACCTGACCTCAAAGTCAAAGCCACCGCCCTGACACTGGCGGTGCTTCCCGTGAACGAGCAAAGCCCAAGTGTCCTCCCCACTGGCTTCTCGGGCGAAGAAGCTGGACCACGAACGGATACATCTGTGCGACCACGGCCTCCCCCTGGATCCCGCCCCCCAAACCAGCGATGCCCCGGTGCCTCCCGGTCGCCCCGACCCCGGCAGAGGCTGCGGGCTGGGCTGCAGAGTGCGTCTCCGTGTGCCAACCCGACGGAGGCCAGAAAGGCCATCTCCCCATCGCCTCCTCCCGCCTCCCCCAGCCGGCACCGAGGCCCCTGGACCGGCCCCCACCCACCTGCTCCCACCATCGGGAAGCGGGGGCACCCAATTCTCCAAACAAAAAAAGCACAAAACAGACTGCAAAAGGCGTCTAACATAATACTGTGCGTGACGGTCGGACGGTCGGACGGCGGCCCGCTGGAGGAAGGCACTTGGTGAGCGGGGGGCACCCCGGGGGCCAGGCTCAGTGAGTCAATAGCTTGAGGCGCGTGAGCCAGCTGACCAGCAGGGAGGGCTCGGGGGCCGAGGCCTTGGCGGCCTTCTTCTTGGCCCCCTCCTCCGGGAACGGGATGGTGGCGCTGCTGTGGAGGTCCGCGCCCAGGTGGCAGCGGCTGCCCCGGATGTAGTCCGCGCCCCGGACCAGCTGCCGCTCGGCGTGGGGCCTGGAGAACCGGTAGGGGGGCGAGGCGCTCTCCTCGATGATCGGGGGGATGCGTTCGTTGCTGAAGTAGCGGCAGAGGGCATCCTCACCTGGGGTCAGGCAGAGACCGCAAGTCCGTTAGAACGGCCCAGGGGCCCACAGCCCGCCCAGCCTGCGGAGGCCCTGTGATGGCCGCACCACCGCCTGCCCTCCCCCGGGGAGGGGCTAGGAGGCCTCGCTGAGGGGCCAGGGGCCAGCCCTCCCCCTCCCTCGCTGGGGGTGTGCAAAGTAGAAATGGTGGAGGGCCACCACAGTTAGGGCCGCTTTCCCGCCTGAGCGGTGACAGGTGGGCAGAGCAGAGACGGAGAGCCCGCCCTCCGTTACTTGGTTTCCCGTGAAACCAAGACAGGAAGCTGCCAGCTCCATGCTCCTCCCCCATCGCCCTTCCCTGGTGCCTGCAGCATGCAGTGCATGCTTCTAGAGCGTGTTCCCATGCTGCAGCTCCCCTAAGGAGCATTCAGGAAAGGGGGTGTGTGGACGGAAGGGGCCATATGCTGACCTGACCCGCTCAGGGGAGGCCTGCATGGCGGTCATGCAAACTCAGAGACCTAAAGTCACCACAAAGGATGGTCTGAAGTTAAACTTTAACTAGAAGCAGTGAGGGTGGGTAGTTACGTCCTAGGCTGGTATCTTTCCTGACAAGGTCCACCTTTACCTGAACTGAGCCTATCTGTCTTTTTACATCTATAAGAGCATATCCTTGAAATGTCTGGGTAACTTGTAACTTCCCTTTTTCCCGGAGCCCCTGGGGCACAACCTAATGTGCTGGGCGCCAGGACAGGTGCCTCAAATTCCTTTATTGTTATATGTTCATTGTTCCTGCACCCACCTAAGTAGGTGTCTATCATTTTACTTTTTATCCAATCCCAAAGACCCCATCCCCACCCTCCCCTGCTCTGCTTGCTGCCACCTCTCTAGTCTGTCACCAATGGATTCCATGGAACCCGCCTTCCTTCCTCCTTGCTGCAATGTATAAAAACAGAGGAAACCCCGCCCCTCTCCAGAGCGCTATCCCAATAAGTTGAGATACTGCTTCCCAGCAGCTACCGACAGTCTGGCTCAAATAAACTCACAAAAACTCCCTACGGGGTGGAACGTTTGTTGTCTTTCCTTTTCGCTAACAGTTGTGCCCTGAATGCAGGGTAGACGCTGTTCACATCCATGGCGGGTCCTAACTGTTCCCGCTCTGCCACTCGGGACATTTCCCAGCGAGAAAGACTGGCCCCGCCCGGGATGCCAGCAGACCCCCCGGGATTGGTGACGGGCGATTATGAAACTGAATAGAAACCTACAACGCAGGCCACTTTGGCACTTTTGACCATAACATTCCTCCTCTAAAAACATTCAAACATCTACATCCAATGGTGCTTACTGAAGCATCACTGACGATAGGGACGGGTAGTGAATAAAAACAGAAAAAACCTAAATGTCCAACAAATACTAAACAAACAGGTGCTACAGCCATAAGATGGAATACTAACGCAGCTATTAAAAGTGTTCTAGGTAATATTCAGCTCACACAGGATTAGTGAACAACTCTTCCACCCTGCGCGCTTTTCCAAAGTGTATAACTATCTACGTAAACAACGGGGAGAGACACAACACCTTCACCCAGGCTGCTTCTACCCTGTTTCCCCGAAAACAAGACAGTGTCTTATATTAATTTTTTTCTCCCAAAGTTGCGCAGGTCTTATTTTCAGGGGATGTCTTATCTTTCCATGCGCTAGGTCTTATTTTCGGAGGATGTCTTATTTTCGGGGAAACACGGTAGGTTGGGGAAGCAGAATGCAGGGAGTTTTACTCTCGCACCTCCCAGATGTTCCTCCAGGACTTGATTTGCTTTTGTCATCCAAGGGCGGAAGTTACTTTTCAAAAGTGCCCACTGTCAAAACGCCACTTAGCGGATGAGTCGCTGGATATGAAACGTCCAGAATAAGCGAATGCAGAGACAGAAAGGAGCTGAGAGGTTGCCAGGGGCTGAGGAAGGAAGGCACAAGGCGTGGCTGACCACAGGCCTGGGGCTTCTTTTCCACAGGATAACGGTGCTGGAATCAGAGGTGGTGACGGACACACCGCACTGGGACTCTCCCAGAGAGCACGCAGGAGTTCCCTGCCACAGGGGAGTGTTGTGGTGTATGTGAGTTCCCTCTCAGTACAGCTGTCTCCTCTCCCTTTCATTCCAACAGGATCACACGGGGAACATGTGGGCGTGGGGAAGGGGGTCAGGTAGGTTTCCGTTTACTGATTTCACACTCCCCGCCCCACCTCTCAGCCCCTCGCTCAGGATGTGAAGGCAATAAAAGGCTACGTCTGGGCTTCAAAGGCGGAGTGAAGATGCTGGCACTTTAAAATCCACACAAAGGACAGCCTGCCACCTGCTGACTGCTCCACAGACTTTCCCTGCCAGCCACGGTGTCCTGACTCCGGGCAGTGCCTCCTGCTTCTCCACGTTAGCAAAGCCCAGGCGATACGGGCACGTGGGTGACAAGCTTTCCCAGGTCCCGGGGAGGCATCAGGGGGTGATCACTCTGAAAGATGGGCTTCCAGAATGTTTTTCTCCTTCCCTTCGCCATCGAACGCCTGTGGATTCGAACCTGCCACCTGCTCGGTTTTAGCCCTGCAAAAGCCATGTTAGAATGCCCTGCCCGTGCTGATAGGATCAAACGGAAATGGCAAGAAATAAGAATATTTACAAGGCTTTTTCTCAAGACGAGTGCAACAATCAGTACTACACGGAGGACTGGACACTATTTCTTTTCTAACTGTAAGGACTCTCTAGCACAAGAAGGATTTTGGGGAGGGGAGAGGGGAGATAATCCATGTTTGTTCATGAGAAACCAAACTGACTCCAATAATCATAAAATTTAGGATGAGATTGCATAATGAATAATTTACTTCTACTTGTTTAGAAACCGGACCGTTAATGTCTCCAGCCTTTTCAAAGCGCACACTGCTGAGGAGGAGTGTACAACCCCTAACAGGGCTGCATAATCCTGCCACTCCGGAAATCGCAGGGTCTGAGGCCTTCAGCCTTCCTGCTCTCACAGATAAGACGACGCGACTCAGAAAGGCTAAGTCCCCTCCCCGTTATCCCAGCTCCTTCGGGACCGGGGCTGAGATGTGGGCCTGGGTCTTCTGGCTCCCGATGGGATGTGATCTGCTTCAACTTACCTTTCCTCCCGTGACCGCGAGGCCTGGCGAAAGGGTCCACGATCCCCATCCAGCTCCCGTCCGCGGGCATGGACAGCGGCCGGGGCTTGCCTGGGGAGTGGAAGGGAGTGAGACGGGGGGGTGACTGGGTGGCTCAGACAATCATCACCCCCTTTATTTGGAATCTGGACCGCCACCCCTGCAGGACCGCCCTCCCTCCAGCAGGAGCAGTAACTAGCTTAAATAAAGGAGCGTGTCTGAAAGCATCTCATCTCCGCAGCGAACCCTGGGGACAGGGAGTGCGGAACTGGAGGCTGTGGGCGCCTGGAGCGGAGCCACCCGAAGCTAAAAGCCAGGCTCCGAGGTTTAAAAGCGGGCCATGATCTCATCCCCCCGGCTCTGATGCCAGGCGGAGCGGTGACTCAGCACGACTGCGCTCCAGAGGCAGGACTAAGGGTCTCACACTCGGAATGTCACTGAGGGTCTGTTTTCCTCCGCTCACCCTCAGCGCCTGCCAAACCCACCCGGCGGTGCCACAGAGGCCGGGCCGGGGAGGAGAGGGCCGCACACAGCCGGCACCCGGACACGCACCGTAGGACGGCGTCTTCTGCCGCATCTTCGTGGGCAGAACGTTGGTTTCAACCGAATACCCGGGCAGCTGGTCCGAGTCGGCGATGGTGAACCTCCGTCGCCTGCTCTCCTGGTCCAGGAAGGAGTTCGGGGACTCCGAGCCCTTGGGGCCGGGCGCCGGCCGGTGGCATTTGCTGGGTCCCCCGTACAGGAAGCTCCCGTTCTCGTTCCTGGAAGGAGCGGGCGGTCATGTCATTGCCCACGAAGGCCCTCCCCCAAGGGGCAGCTGCGGGAGGGCACACGGGAAGTGCGATCACCTGCCCACTGAGGCAAAGCGTGGCCTGTTCCATCCCCCTCGATTCTCAAATACACAGAGGGCCTAGGAAATACAGGCAAACGCCGTGATCCTACTATGTAAGTTTCCCAAACTTCTCTCATGATGAGAATCCCCTGGTGGAGTTGTTAAACTACAGATTCCTGAATCCCGACTAAGAAGTGCTAAACTAGAATTTTTGGGAATATATAGGTAACTTAACTAGTGCTCTAAGCTTAGTTAAGTATACAGTTTTACTTAGTTAAGTACAAAATTTTAGTTAAGTATACTAGTTAAGTATACAGTTTTACCTGTATGTTTCCCAAAAATTCTAGTTTAGCACTTCTTAGTTGGGATTCAGGAATCTGTAGTTTAACAACTCCACCAGGTGATTCTCATCATGAGAGGAGTTTGGGAAACAATGAAGTAGGGGAAAATGCGTGTCTTTCCTGTGTGCTCAAATGGCACACATGTACCTTCGAAAAGAAGGCACTGGCTTCCGTGAGCGTCTGTCCTACCACTCGGTCACCTACTTGGGTGGGTGCAGGAATCTCGGGTTCAGCTGGGACCCGGGGAGCCATTTCTCTCAGGCCTGGCGGGTGTCTTTGCCAAGACCCAGATAAAAAGACCCCTGGTGTGCAATGGAGCCGTGAGATGTGAAAATTATGTCAAAACCCACAAAGGGCCCTGTACAGTCCCCGGCGGAGAGTGTCCATGTTCTGAACCAAGCACAGACACTGGCAAGCGCTGGCTCTTCGGCTGCAACTCCATCCTTTCTAAAAGTCAGCTTTACTAAACGTTGAAATGAATTTTAATGGGTCCAAGCGACCAGCTGGTTACATGTTTCGCATTCAGGGAATTCCGCCAGGTGATCCCTCGTAAAGAGTTACCAGACAAAACACAGATTCGACCGAGTCCAAAACCGTCTGAAAGGAGCCGGCTGCCTAGGCGCCCCTTCCCCCAGGAGTCTGTCTCCTTCCGCCCTCTGCAGCCTGGACTAGAACTTCCCCTCACAAAGCTCCCTGACGCACCACTCCTGCTCTGCACCCATCGGCATCCTTCCTGCCTCAGACACTATCCTCATTAATGACATGTGTGTGTGTGGGGGGGGGAGCACGCATGTATATGTGCCTCGCCGTGTAGATTAAAGCCCTAGCTCCTCTTCCTGCTCACTACATGCATCACCCTCTGCCTTACCACTGCCCTGTGCCCGTCACTGAAACAAGAACACTCAGGGTTGGGAGTTGAGGGGGGGTGTCCTTCCTACAGTTTCAACAGCCCACACACTGACCATCAGTGAAACGCCTGTGTGTTGCCTGTGTGAAACCACCTGTTGCTTTAAGCACACTCCATGGCCACAGGACGCTGGTCTCTGACGACAAGGAAGAGTCCTACTGACCCAGCGGAAGGGACCTGCCTGGGAGAGTAGGGCACGGCGGGCGGCGGCGGGATGTACAGGTCCAGGATGGCCGGCTTCTCCTTCTTCAGCGAGGCGTCCATGGTGCTCTCGGGGGACTGCGACGTGGTGGGCGGCGGCGAGGTCTGGAACAGGAGCGGGTGCACAGGGTGGGTCACCTCTGGGCCCGCTCTTGGCCCGCCTCTCCCCTCCCCGAAGCCAGCGCCACCTTCTCCGCGCCCCACCCCCTGGGAGCAAGGCCGCAAGGTCGGTGGGTGCTGACAGCTGTGGGCAGCATTCAGTGTGTTTCTCTCTGAGACCTCAGCACTGACTGGGAGTGAGCATCAGGGAAGGAAACCGGTGCCTGGAGTAAAATCCTAGCTCTGAGCGGATACTGTAAACGCGGACCTCCTGAAACGGCCATCCTGACAGCACCTCTTGCACAGGGTGGCAGTGAGGATGGGATGAGTGAGTGAATACAACCCCCTACACACACACACACACACACACACACACACAGGGAACACAGTAAATGCACGCCCAGCGCTCTGTGCATCACCAAGTACCCAAATGGATTGCTTGACACATTACTGCCGTACCTTCCAGTTGAATATTTGGCAAAAAAAAAAAAAAATCAGTTACATACAAAGTACAATCCTAATCTTAGAAAGGGTAAAGAGTATTCCAACACATTGCTTTTCACCCATGGTTTAGGAAGCAAATGCTAAGGACTGATGTAAATAACAAAACTCACTGAAAGTCCGTTTGCTTCTTGCTGTCCCCCAAGACTGGCAGTTCTAAACAACATCTAACTCATGGATGGCTGCTCGCACCCTGTGGATTATTCCCACTGCCCCCACCCTGACCCCCAACTCAGCCCCACGTGGTCTCTCTAAAGTTAGCCTTGAACCTGGAAGCCTTCTGTCAGTGTGCCCTGCCAGTGAGGGAGAGGGACCAGAATGAACTTGGCGCAGCGAGGGCAGCCCCAGCCACAGGTGCTCCCCAACATCTGCAATGTGGCCGGTGACTGTTAACTGTCTCTAAACAGCCGCCCGTGGCGAGTGGTCACTACACTGCTCAGTGCGAATCCAGGCCGTGCATTTTCACCCAAGGAGGGCCACAGGGGGGTTATGTATGCTCAGGCTCCCGACACCAATCTCCTCCCAGCTTCCATCCTGCTTTTTGGGGACAACTCGGACCCTTTGCGCGGCCCAGGCCCTGCCCCCGGGGAAGGCTTATGCCCCCTCTCCCCACCCCCCACCCTCTCCCACCCCCCGCCAGCGGGGAGGGACCGGGCACCTGCACCAGCGGCGGCTTCCAGCGCAGGTTTTTCAGGGGCGCGGGGGTGAAGTTGAAGGAACCCGAGGGGCGCTTCTTCAGCAGCAGTACGACTCCTGTGGGATTCTCCCGCAGCTTCTTCACCAGGTTCTTGAGCTGCCACCCCACCTGCAGAGAGAGAACATGGAGAGAGGGGACTCACTCACGAATAAGGCAAAAAAATAAATAAATAAATAAAATCTATGCATGTGTCTCAAGGAGAGAGACATGTTGGTGAGCAATTAGATGCCAACAGGCTGATACCAATATGTCCATCTGGGCACTACTTAACATTATGGAAAATGGGATATAAAGTGACATTTTTAAAAATTCAAGCACAATGGCTTTGGATTTAATGAGAAGTTCTAGAGGGGGGATATTTAGTCTGAATTCACAATGAAAAACTCACCACAGTCTGCCGGTTAACCTGGATGACTTCATCGCCAGCATGAATCTTCTGGGATCTGTCTGCAGGAGACTATGAGAGAGAGAGAGAGAGAGAGAGAGAGAGAGAGAGAGAGACGTCTTATTTTTTAAACTTTATATTTCTTTCTGATCTTACTTCCTCTTCCTTTCTTCTGTAGACCATGAACAATAAAAATATAATTTTCTCAACAAAAATTACACGATGTACTGCGTTCCCTACGACTACATCGTCTGTAACACCAGGCAAACGAGTAGTTGTGTTATCCTTTATCAGGGGTCCGTTATAACAGATAACCTGCCAGTTACAAGAGCCGGGTCACGTCACCTACCAGAAAGTGGGGCACATTGGACACATGATGAGCTGACAAAAGCCATTGGTTCATCTAAAAGACATCTTACCTTTCCTCTGTGCAAAGTTAATCTTGTGAAAGCTGGCCCACTGTATAACATGTAAAGACCATCACTGCACCATCCCACCTCCCATTAAGTGATTGCCAAAGCTAAATCTTACTGTTACTCAACCTTGTTTTGCAGAAAAGATAAGCCTCTGATTTCAAATGATAGTCAAATGTCACCTAAGCCAGAGTATTTTATTTGGTAAATTATGTAACTGGCTGAATCTCCAACAATTGACAACTCTCCTTTAAAAAAATAAATAGCACCTGTGAACGTGGTGGAGATGGGGGTTCTCATCTAAGCTCAAAACACACTTGGCTTAATTTTCTCACTCAACCGTTGTGACAGGCTCAGCAAGAAAGGAGCAAAAGCAGCCTGAAACTGAGGAAACTCTCCCTCCGGTTTATCTAGGTCCAACACAGAGCCCGGGTGTGACCGCTGTTTGTAAAAAACATGCCACACGCTGCCATAACCACCAGCGGTGCCTCACCTGGGAGCCGAGCATCCTGGAGAGCGGAGGGCGTTGGCCTAACTCCCATCTCCCTCCAGAGGCACTTAAAAATAGATGCACGTGTCACTGCTCCTTCCTGCCCTGCGTGTCAGACCAACTTTTCCAGTTCACCTTCCCAGGCGAAGGATGCTTTTAAGGTAAGTGTCACATTCTCAGAGATGGCCTCAAAGGCCAGGGAGTCCCTGATTACAGATGTGCAATCTTACACAACAAGCCAGTGTCCTGAACTGACTCCCCCTGCTAAAGATCTGCATGCATTCATTTCTCAAGTGACCAACCAAGTGATTAAGAGCTGTGCTTGGCAGAACACCGGTAAAGAGAGAGCCCGATACCAAAGGTCTCCCCGGGGCAACGGCCCGCGCCTATCTTCACCAGGAGGCGGGCTGCTGAAAAACGATGCTTGTTCTGGTTTGCGGCAGAAGGCTGATGACCTGAAGAAGAATGTATCCATTCTTCAGAAGCTAATCTGATGCCCACCTCATCTTGGGGGTCAGGGGAGACAGGAGTATGTCAAGACTCCTGTAAAGGTTTTGACCAACATGGGGGGGGTGCGGGGGGGAAAGCCTGATAGAGAATTATTAGATATTGTTTAGTCTGACCTTGGAAAAATGATTGTGGCTTCTCAAACAACCTTAAAAAAAAACACACACACACAAAAAAAAACTGGAGGACTGAGATGGCCCCTGGCATTGCTTCAGCCTGGAATCCAAGATAGAGGACTATGGCCGAAACCGGTTTGGCTCAGTGGTAGAGCGTCGTTCTGCGGACTAAAAGGTCCCAGGTTCGATTCCGGTCAAGAGCATGTACATTGGCTGCGGGCACAGCCCCGGTAGAGGGTGTGCAAGAGGCAGCTGGTCGATGTTTCTCTCTCATCGATGTTTCTAGCTCTCTATCTCTCTCCCTTCCTCTCTGTAAAAAATCAATAAAATATATTTTAAATAAATAAATAAATAAAAAAGATGGAGGACTATGGAAACCAGGGGTGGCTATGCAGTGGCTGATTCCTGTCCACTCCCACCCAGCACAGGCTTCCCTGAAGACATTCTGACGGTGGAGTCAGAGAGAGCGCTCACAGCTGGAAGGCTGCCCCGGGGCTGGCACTGTCATCAGCATGAATGGTGAGGTGTCCAGAGTAAGCCCAGGAGCAGTGGGCTCTTCCCTAACCCCCCACCCTCACCTACAAGTCTCAGCACGTGCTCAGCACATCCCAGGAACTCGGCGAAGGCGGCTGAATGTCTGAAAGAATGAGTGACATTCTCAAATGGATTCCCAAACAGGATAAGACAGGTGGGCATCTTTTTTGCCTTTAGCTGGATGGAAACCACCTCTCTCGGGATGACTTGGGTACCATCTGTCACTAGGATCAACTACCCTGAATCAGTCACACAGTCTTAGGAGTCTGGTAGGAATTCTAGGAAATGAACCATGACATTTGATGTTGCTTTTGATTCAAAAGCAACTTATTTAGTCTCTCATTCAACTCTCATCCTTAAAACAAAAGTGGGGGAGGGGGGGTGTGCATTTTGAAGACAAAAAAATCTGTGTACCTCCTGAAAAATTATAGTGTTCTACACTTAGAGCTAAGGTTGAAATGGCTTCAAGACCAGAGAGAATTTGGAACCACACAGGTCTGGTTGTGAGTTCAATCACCAGATCGCCAATGAAAAACTTCACCTCAAAAAACTGAAATAGCATTCACCATCCTTCTGAATCCATCCAACCCTAAAACAATGCATGAGCAGTACACGAATATATTCTTATCACGGTGCAGCTGAAATATACAAAATACCAGATAAAGATAAGAGATGAACTATGTAATCTTTATGCATTTTTTGGCACCATCCCCAGCCTAAAAGCAGTACTGTTATTGCCTATCAGGTGAGGTGGTATAAAACTTCCTAGTGATGCTCTGGCCGGCTAGAGTGTCGTTCCGATATGCCAATGTTTCAGGTTAGATCCCTGATGAGGGCACATACAAGAGTGAATCAATGATAGGTGGTGTAACAAATCAATCTCTCTCTCTCTCTTCCCCTTCCCATGTCTCTTATTCAATAAATAAATTTAAAAAAAAAACAAAGAAAAAACCTCCCAGTGGTTCTCAGTGTAGCTCAACAGAGAATGCTTAAAGATACTACCATCTTCTACTTCTCCATCTGCCAGAACCACAGTTTATCTATAATTCATTGACTGCCTTAAGCAATGTCATTTTCTTACCACAAAAATCAACCGTGTGTCACAAACTCTCATCAAAGTTCACGCCATTTTATTTTATCAAAAGACCTACAGCTGAAGCTCAAAATTCAACACATATTTCCACCAGATTAGAAAGTCCATACCAAACTTCTTCTATTTTAAGAAATCATTTCCTCTTGTCTTAGTTGATTAAACGGTAGATTAATTCCACAGACATAGGCTTCCTTTACACAGATCCTGGAAGCTAGTCAAACACTCTAAGTTTCATATCAATGTCACTTAAAAGCTAGCCATATTATAGGTTGCCAAAAAAAAAAAAAAAGCATTTACTTAACTCTACTTCTCACAAATTCAAAATGTTTGAAGAGCTATAAAAAAAAATACCATTCATGTAGCCGAATTTCTTTTTTTTTTTTAAATATATTTTATTGATTTTACACAGAGAGGAATTGAGAGGGTCAGAGAGTTAGAAATGTCGATGAGAGAGAAACATCGACCAGCTGCCTCTTGCACACCCCCCACTGGGGATGTGCCCGCAACCAAGGTACATGCCCTTGACTGGAATCGAACCTGGGACCCTTCAGTCCGCAGGCCGACGCTCTATCCACTGAGCCAAACCAGTCCCGGCATGTAGCCGAATTTCCAAAAGAAAGGTGACAGTATACAAAGTCTCTTGCAGTAGAAATAGCCTTGCTCTTCCCTATTCAAAGGAGAGAGGGTGACCTAAATTTCATTATCAAGCCAAATATTATGGAACTAGAGGCCTGGTGCACGAAATTCACGCATGGGGTTGGGGGGGGGGTTAGCCTGGCCCTCACTCTCTCCAATCTGGGACCTAGAGGAATCAGGCCTAAACCAGCAGTCTGACATCCCTCTTGCAATCCAGTGGCTCCTAACCACTCAACTGCCTGGCTGCCTGATCGCCCCTAACTAACTCTGCCTGCCAGCCTGATGGCCCCTAACCGCCTCTGCCTCGGCCCCTGCCACCATGGCTTTGTCCGGAAGACATCCAGTCTAATTAGCATATTGCCCTGTTATTAGTATAGATACAACTCTATAAAAGGAATCTGTTATGCCAACATCCCAAAATAGTTGCTTTGATGACACATAAATTTCACTGAACCAAAAAAACACACCGCATTTTACACATATGCTTACCAACTCTGTTGAGTGATTCTCAACATGAACACTTCCAGGGTGCAAAAGGAACACTGAACACAAGGGGGGGGAGGTAAAAGCTGGGCAAGGCACATGAGCACGAGCAGCGAAGGGCAATTTAAATAATACATTGGCAGCAGCTGGCGACAAGCCGCGTGCACTAGCCACAGACATAAGCCCCACGGCACCCACACCCTCACTACAGACAACCAAACAGCAGGCCCACATCCGAACGAGAAGCGTGGGTCTCTGTGTCTCATCGGTTTAAGCACCCAACAGCTCTTACACGGAACGGCCAGGCACTTACGTTCTCCGTGGTCCCGGTGATCACGTGCAGCCCATCGTAGGTCGACTTGATGTACATGCCCTGGAGGGAGTCACAAACACATGAGCATTCAGAAACGCAGCCGCAAGTGGGACTTGAACTTATCCAACGTTGAAGGCAGGCCCTGCGGAACAATACTCATTGTCCGGCCTCCTGGAACATTGTGAAACACGACCCTGAGAGCCGTGGGGACCGCTCCGCCAGCCGAGACACCGTGAAAGCAATCGGAAGCGGCATCTCTCTGATGTGGTGGCTTGGGTCCCAGGCACCCCGAATTCTGCCGTGACTCCGGGGACTTGGAAGGAATCTGCTCAGCCCCGCAGCGTGAATGAGGCTTTTCAGACGAGGACGGTTCCCTCCTGACCGACCACCTTTGTCGGGCGACACAAGAGAGCCGGTGACACCGGAGATCAGCAGTCGCGGAGGGGACTGCTCACACCCCTCACAGCCCAGGCCAGGATTATGAACGAAGACGGTTACTAACACTTCAGGGGGAGGAAACGAGAAGCAGGCACCCTTGGTTTTTGAGGTGCATACTCTCCTCCCTCAAGGGCCTGCTAGGCACACTCAGAAACGAATTTGCCATGTCATCGGGGGACACATTGCTGCAGTTTGACATGTCCGTTATAAAAATGTTCGTTAAACTTTTAAAAAATATATACTCCTATTGATTACATTGATTTCAAAGAGGAAGGGAGAGAGAGACAGAGAGACAGAAACATCAGTGATGACAGAGAATCATTGGTTGGCTGCATGCCCCCGACTGGGGATGGAGCCTGCAACCCGGGCATGTGCCCTGACCCAGGAATCGAACCGTGACCTTCTGGTTCTTAGGCTGATGCTCAGCCACTGAGCCACTCAGTAGGTTGGGCTACTGAGCTTTTATAAGGTGGGCAAAGAGAGCAGAAAGCTGACTGGACAAAGAGTACTGGCTCACGCTGGTATCAATACCACAACAGCATAGATTCTGCCAAGAAATCATTTGGACCCTGAACTCGCCCTACTCAGCCACCCACACCCTCTCCAATGAAAACCTCTGAAAATATGACACCTTTAGGGGTCCCCCCACTCCTCTCCTTTCCCGCTGCTTTTATCCTCAGAGTGAGCAGCTTCTCCCCACATGTGGTACTCCTCTGCCCAGGGCACTTTCTCAACTTAACCATCTGAAATGGCCACTCCATTTCTGCCCACTCAGGCCATTTCTCTGTTTCACATACCTATGAACTGGCCCCTAAGAAGCCTTTCCTGTCGTCTGTTACAATCCACCCCTCACTCTGAGGCCAAGCAGTCTCCGTATACAGAGCTCTACTTACTGAGAATGAGGGCTTGTCCATGCTGGGCTGCCTTTGGTTTTCTATCTGAGAACAGAGACTGCCTTGGTATCTCTACACAGTTGCTAGGCACTCTCCCTCTTCCTCCTACTCTCCTCCTCCATCTGCTCCTCCCCATTCTCCTCCTCCTCCCTCTCCCTCTCCACAGCGGCTACAGTAGCCATAGCCACCCACCACGGCACCTGTACCAAGTGCCCAGCATCTGGCGCTCGGCAGCCATCATCTGACTTAATGCCTTCAACAACCCCGTTATTATTATTCTCTTTAGACCGATGAGGACACGGCCATATAAAGAGATCCAAATCATTTGAGGGCTGGTGTTAGACCCTGACTGAAAGCTCTAAGCTCACCAAAGGGCCTCACAGCTTCTTCACTTAAACTTCAGCACACTAATCGCATGGGCTGCACACCAGGGACCGGGCAATCTGGTGTCCAGGCGCTGAGCTAGGTAGTGAGGCATGAGCCTGTGTGTATACTCGGGGCCTGGTGATGTAGAGCTCAGACAGGACTGGTGAAGCATTTCTAAGTGATGTTTTTTGTTTGTTTTTTAATATATTATTATTGATTTCAGAGAGGAAGGAAAAGGGAGAGATAGAAACATCCATGATGACAGAGAATCATGGATCGGCTGCCTCCTGCAAGTCCCCCAATGGGAATCAAGCCCACAACCCAGGCATGTGCCCTTGACCAGAATCGAACCGGGGACCTTTCAGTTCACAGGCCAACGCTCTATCCACTGAGCCAAACCGGCTGGGGCTCTGAGTGTTTTTTAAGAGTCATTCCTTCCAAGCAGCCTCCCCGCTCCTCCGTCTGCTTTGCACCCAGAGTCCATCTTTCCTCTGTGACTCCTGCTGTCCCTGTCCTTGCAAGGCTAGTCCTGAACATAAAGCTGCGGAGACAATTCCTCCAAGGTCTGAGTGGGTAGTTTTAAACCTGATTCACTTTTATTTACTTCTAAATTTTTACTTCTTACATTGATTGCAGTGAGACTGGTCCAGATGAACACGTGTGGATTTCGATGCTAGAAATCTGTATGTTGCACCATGTGCTCACCTCCCAAAGCCAGATCTTATTTTATACTCTGAAGACACAAAACCTACCATACAGGTCAAGAAGGCAAATGCCTAGCGACATGATGGATAACGGTCTAGCCCAGTGGTCGGCAAACTCATTAGTCAACAGAGCCAAATACCAACAGCACAACGATCGAAATTTCTTTTGAGAGCCAAATTTTTTAAACTTAAACTTTTTCTAACGCCACTTCTTCAAAATAGACTCGCCCAGGCGATGGTATTTTGTGGGAGAGCCATACTCAAGGGGCCAAAGAGCCGCATGTGGCTTGTGAGCCGCAGTTTGCCAACCACAGGTCTAGTTGGATTCTATTGATAGTGAGCGCCAGGGCCACCATGAAAGGCTTTAACATGTGACGGTGTGACTGCGGTCGGCGTGCTTACC
The DNA here is from genome assembly GCA_036971965.1 of Nyctalus aviator. Classification (NCBI taxonomy): domain Eukaryota; kingdom Metazoa; phylum Chordata; class Mammalia; order Chiroptera; family Vespertilionidae; genus Nyctalus; species Nyctalus aviator. The sequence continues at coordinate 5,709,863 of CM072925.1, read as the reverse complement.
AGGCCTTCCCCGGGTCTGATGTTCGGCAGGTGGACTTCCTCCAGGCACGCACACTGGCTCATGACAGGGTCCGTGGTAGAGCGGATTGTTTTGTCACAGATGCCATTTAAAACCTTGACCTGGAATTGGAGAGGCAAAGCGTCAGGAAAGGCTCAATCATTAACCAGGTTCGCCTGGAGCTGAATTTTAAAGCAACGCGCTCCACCTACAATCCTTAGCTCTGGTTGGCAATCATTTCGACAACCGCTCCACGAACGCATGGCCCTTTAACTCCGTGTGTCACCCTCTGTGGGAATGTGCCCCTCTCAGCTCTGCCTCACGGGGGCAGCTTTCATACTGTTTCCTTTACAACCACTCAGGCACCGGCTGGCAGGAGCCCCCTGTTGCTGGCTGAGAATCATGGATTCCCAGCCCTCTGTAACTTTTTAGTGATCATTCGCATTCTTTGCATTCCACATACTGACAAGGTCCAAGTCGCTTTACCTGCACCTGTTTTATTTTCATCAATTTTGTTTTTCAAAGCAGTTCTCGGTTTACAGAAAAAATTGAACAGAAAGTGCAGAGTTCCCCCATACTTCCTTTTCCACCCAGCTTCCAATAATTATATTATTCTAGTATAAATAATAATAAGATATTATTAACATCTTGCATTAGTATGTTACATTTCTTGCAGGTGGTTATCCAATATGGAGAGATTATGATGAGCTCAAGTCCATAGTTGACACGAGGTTCTCTTTTGTCCTGTACAGGTCTGCGGATTTTTGACAACTGTATAGCATCCTGTACCCACCATGACGGTATCATACAGAACAGTTTCTCTGCCCAAAAAATCCCCTGTGCTCCACCTCGTCATCTCTCTCCCTCTCCCCCATCACGAATCCCTGGCAATCCCTGGTTTTTTCAGTCTCCATGATTTTGTGTCATTTCCAGGATGTCAAATAGAATTACACAGCCTGTGGCCTTCTCAGACTGGCTCCTTGCACTTAGGAACATGCATTTAAGGTCTCTCCCATCTCTCTTCATGGTTTGGGAGCTCATTTCTCTTTATTGCCCAATACTCTTCGGCAATAAATTGCCCGGATGGACCACCGGACAAGTTGTTTATCCCTTTAGCTACTGCAGGACATCTCAGTTGCCTCCAAGCTCGGGCAATTCTGAACAAAGCTGCTATCACCACATTCTGTGCAAGTTTTCTTAGATGTGTTTCATTCTTTCAGATAAATACCTAGATCACAGGGTTAAGAGCACGTTTAGTTTTGTAAGAAACTGCCAGGCTGATTGCCAAAGTGGCTGGAGCCCTTTGCATTCCCAGCAGTTATGGGGGAGGGTTGCTGTTGCTCCGCATGCTTGCCAGCATTTGGTGGTGTCGTGTTTTGAACTTTAGCTACTCTACTCCGTATATGGTGGTGTCTTGTTTTAATTCTCAGTTCCCTAATGTTGGACATCTCTCCCGATACTTCTTTGCCAGCCATATATCTTTTTTGATGAGGTGTCTGCTCAGATCTTTTGCCCACTTTTTAACTGCATTGTTTGTTTTCTTATTATTGAGTTTTGAGGATTCTTTGTGTATATCTGATTTTTAAAATATTTTTTCCGGCCTGACACTTACCTATCTTTTCCTTCTCTTATTGCATTTCATGGACCAGAGTCTTAAATGTTGATGAAGTCTAACCTCACCAATTTGGTTCATGCATTTGGTGTTGTACCTTAAAGCTTCATCACCAAACCTCAGGTCACCTAGAATGTCTCTTGTTCCTTTTCCAGGAATTTTATAGTTTTGGGTTTTAAATTCAGGTCCACGATCTTTTTTGATGGTGGCGGTGCTCGCATTCTTTGAATGCCAAACACTGACAAGGTGACATTCTGGAGACAATGGGCGGATCCCTAGTCAACGGTCTCCATGTAGAAATCACAGCGGGCACGTGAGGGCACTCCCCCCCATCGGATCCATCTAACCTTTCACAATCAAGCAACCAAAACAATCAGGGAATTCCAACAAGTGATTCTTTTTTTTCCACGGGGGAGAATCCAACAACTGACACTTTTTTTAATTCCTCCAATTTGTTTAGCCTCCCTATTTATGGAAAATATATTTATAGCAGCTTCATTGCTGAATTCCTCAACGTCAGTAGGAGCAATTCCTTATCAAAAGAGCACAGGCCGGCTCATGTCAAAAGGAGGAAACGATGATGAATAGTTACGAAATGCCATAAAACAGCCATGACACATCCCACGCATCGGAAGGCTTTTGCCAAGAATTTTTTTTGTTTGTTTTAATCAAAACCGTCCTCAAGTAAAATCGGCAGACTGGTTTCGCCCTGATTAACAGGCTAGCCATCAGTTTAAGTAAACCTCACACGGATGAAATGCTCATGGGGGAAAAAACAAAAAGCAGAAGAGCGATCCCAATATATCCAAGTGCAGCACAGGAATTTGCACAGTAGTGGGTCTTGTTGTTAAGTAACTTTTATTCTTCCCTTTCCATCTACATGAATAGACCCATATCCCGAGAGCCAGTATTTCAAAGTATATCCTGAAGTAACGAACCACATTGCATTTGCTTTAATTCCTGTAGTTCTCACTGTTTTGGGAAAGAGAATGTTCCAGTAACTTTGAGAACATATACTTACCACGGATAGAACTTTATCCTCCATTTCTGCTACGAGACAATCCTAAAGAAGAGAAGAAGAAAAATGATAACTAAATACAAGAACTAAAATTTGTCTAAATCTGTTGGCTTAAGCGATCTAGGTATTTCTTGGTCTCAAGACTGTCCCCAACATGTCCCCCACCCTGCAGCCTGAACAGTCCTGGATGGCCAGGAGGCCGGACGGAGGACAGACCTGGATGTAGAGGGCAGAGTGGGACTGGAGTGGCCATTCGACTTCTCCTAAGGCTCTGCTCCATCCTGACCCAGCGGCCTTATCAACCCGAGGACCCATCTGACTGGTGAGTTAACCTGAAAACCTACAAAATCGCTGGGCTGAGATCCACCTGCTGGCCAGGCCAGGCGGAGAGTAGGCCAGAAGCCAAGGTCCACAAAACCTGCCGAAGGCTCCCTAGTGTGACCCTGGGGCTCAGCTAGCACAGGGCCAACAGCCAGGCGTCCTTAGCGCTGGGCCTGCCTACGAGAACAGCTTTCAAGTAAGGGCTCAGCCACCCAAGTTTATTTTAAGCGCCACTGAGATGACATCAGATGGTTCTGTCCCTCAACAGATGCGAAGGGTCCAACAAAACATTCACGTAGCCCGGTGCCAAAAATGTGGTCTGGTGGTATGCTGCTAATGACGTTCAATCGAGGGCCGGAACGCCAGGCATTGTTTACTGAGCTTAAGAACAAAAGACCTGAAGCGGCATGAACCGGGTGAGCTGATTGTAGGAACCGCCGCGGTCCCGTCCAGAAGCAGCAAAAGCGAAACGCTCTCCGCGGCTACAACCCGCTGCGGCCCAGGACTCCGGCTAGGAGGCCCGTGCACGCCGAGGAAGGGGAGACCAGCCTTCCTTCCTGCTCTCAGCGCCGCTGTGTATGACCCCGGGCTGGGCCTTCCAGGGCACATGCTGGCTGGCTCATGTGCACGGAGGATATCAATCACCCCTGCTGGGACCATCAGCTTCCTTCAATCACAAAGTCATTTTGGGTCAGGCGGGAGTAGGGATGGAAAGAGCTACCAGTGTCTGCACTAGGTCAGCGGTCAGCAAACTGCGGCTCGCAAGCCACATGCGGCTCTTTGGCCCCTTGAGTGTGGCTCTTCCACAAAATACCACGGCCTGGGCGAGTCTATTGTGAAGTGGCCCTTCAGGGAGAAGCCTGCCTGCACTGTGCTCATGCCATCTGAGCCAGCCCTAATAAAGGAGTTCCCCCAGAATCCTATTTCAACCAATAGGACTGAGGCTTTCCCCATCCAATTGGAGCTGCACAGCTCTGACCAACCAGAGCAGCTTTACTCTGACCAATCAGGACAGTGCAAACTGATCAAACTGTGAGACTATGGAGTCCTCATTTGCATGAAGACAGACCAATCAGAGACCAGGTGCAGGGACTTCTGTCTATATAAGCCAGCTCCTCTCTGGCACAGGAGAATGTACTTTCCTTTTCACCAATGACTGCACGCTGGCTCCCTGGCTGAGCTGAAACACCAAAGATGTCTCGATGGACAGGAGGGGAGCAGGCCACAGCAGACTAGACTGGCACAGAATGCAGCAGACCGGCAGGGCACAGAGCTGAGCTGTCTAGCCAGATAGGGCCCTGGCCCCAAGGCTGCCTCACGGCCCTGCTGTATCACAACTGAGCTGTTTTACACTAAATAGTTTTCCTTCTTCACCACACCCCAAGTCGGGGATCCCTATTGGCAATGAATTGTCACCAACAATCATCGTTTGACACACTCGTGAGAAAAACATTCCCCTTTGCTAATTACTATGTTTAACTTTGACTCTTACACGGTCATTTTCATTGATCACAGGTAAATTCTTTAAAAAATCAAAATAGGAGGCAGAATATAGGGGGAGAGGGAAGCAGAGAAGAAAAAGAAAGCTGAAGGTGTCAGAGAAATAAGTGTCTTCCACCAGGAATGCCAGGACGGAGTGCCTAATGCACCACAAGTGGTATCAGACTGGTTTTGTCTAGATGACTTTCCACATCATAAAACAGAGCAGAGATTCCGAGCCCCTTCAGTGGTCTGAGCTCCTTTCTAAGAACATGGCCTCAACGAAAAGTGAAGCCACATGTGCCTTAAGTTCAATGGCTGCCAGGACTGGACCTCAGACAGCTGCCCGTGCAAAGCCGGACTTCACTCTCCGTGTTCCAGGAACAAAAAGGAAGCGCCTGGCCCCTCAGAACTGCACCTGTCACAGGGCACAGGCAGTGAGGGGGAAAGGATAGTCTTTACTCTTTGCCAAATCAGCGGTGGGAACTAGTGTGGGATCAGAATTTTGGAAAGAAATGAAATGCGAAAAAAAAGAGCCACCTCTTCTTACATTTTATAGCCTCCGTTCCATTCAAAAATATTTTATGGTGTCTGCTAGGGGCCAGGGAAAAGGACAAGAAGTGACCTTATGCCCTGGCTGGTTTGGTTCAGTGGAGGGAGCGTTGGCCTGCAGACTGAAGAGCCCCAGGTTCGATTCCGATCAAGGGCATGTACCTTGGCTGCGGGCACATCCCCAGTGGGGGGCAGTGTGCAGAAGTTACGTGACTGATGTTTCTCTCTCACTGATGTTTCTAACTCTCTATCCCTCTCCCTTCCTCTCTGTAAAAAGTCAGTAAAATATATTTAAACAACAACAACAAGTGACCTTACGAGCTGATGGTCTCATGAGAATTTCTTTTTAAAGTTTGGGTCACAGAAACTAGTTAAGTTATCTTAACAAATCTCCCTGGCGCTAGGCCTGGCCAATGAGTTCTGGTCATTTCCAAACCAGAACATTCGTCAGTGTACAACCCTCCGAGGTCCACTGTCTCTCTGCCCGGGGACAAGGAACATGAGATGCTAGTTATTCTGCCAGCCTACGTCCTCAATTGAGTGAAGAGCATCGAAGCAGCTCCCCACACTGACCCCTTTGGATCTAGATACTCGGGAAATACACGCTGAGGTTGGGGATTCTTTGTTACTGCATCCTTACCTAGCTCATCCATCCTGATTGGTAAACCCAACCACCAGGGGTCAAAACGAAAAGAAGACTCAGAACAAAGGTTATTGTGAAATGTAGTGACTCCAGAATTTCTATCTGGAAAAGAAAATTAAGTGCTCAAACATTTTAGAGAAAGTACAGGAACATTCGCTCAACTATTCTGAAAGAAGAGAAGGTAATCTTTTGAGGTACAGGCCGCCGGTTTGGTTACGTTTTCAGAAACCATCTACTCAATGCCTCTAACGGAAAGGCCTTCATCTCTCCCCAATTCTGACGGGGGAAACGGAGAGAGAGAAAGCATGATACTTCATACCTGCACGGGACCCTCTGAAGAAGAGGGAAAGGGACAGGGGAGGAAAAGGCGGTTAGGAGGCCCCTGCCAGCCACTGACCTTCTGGACTGTGGTGGTCAGGTCCAAGCACAGCTGAATGATTTTGTTCTTCGTGACTGACAAGTCAGTGATCCCCGTAAATGGGGCCCTAGAAAGCAAAAAATATTCTCTTTTAAAAAGTGGGGGGCGGGGGTGGGACCCCACCGGGATCCCACACTATGCCGATAAGCAGAGCTCCTCAACAAACTGGCTTAAATTGTGTGTTGTGTAACCATTCCTCTCACGTAACACACAATCCGGTCTCTGAATAGGAAACAGAGAAGTGCTAGACAAAAAGAAAATTAAAAATGAGCCAAGAGAATGAATAAATGTCCCTTCAGAAGTCAACCAACAGCCTTCACATGACCGAATAATCATTAATGGTTAACGTCTGTGAAACACACCGTTAGCTCAGTTTCGCTCTTCTGTGAGCTGGGGTTAATTGGTCCCGGCCAGGCTCTTTCCAGTGACTTCCAAAGGGGACCTGGAGACCCCCCCCTGGCCCCGCAGGCCTGCAGAGGCCCCTGCTGCACGTGGAAGGCCAGGGGCGGGAACCGTGGCTCACGCTCCTAAGACGAAGCACAGGCCTGTCCCCTCGGGCCCTCCTCTCACAGGACATCAAGCGGCCACAACCCACCGGTCCAGCCAGGACAGCAAGGCCTTGGCCGCGCCGATGAGCTCCACCACGGACGTCAGGAACTCGTTCGGGGGCTTGCGGGACGTGTTCCCGTCGTACGCGGGGCTCTTCCGCCGGCTGCTGATGTAATTCTGTAAGTTGTGGGAGGACGCGCGCAGTTTCAGAACCAGGTTCTTCATGTTGTCGGTTTCGAGGCCGTAATTCTGTGGGAAATAAAACCGGACAGGCTGATGCAAAACAATGAGCCATGACATCATAGCGCAGAAGCGCACGGAGTGACTCGGAGCACTCCTCCATTGGCCACAAAGCCCTCCATGCTTTGCCCACAGCGCTGACCTCCCCTGCAATGGCCACACGGTCTCTCCCACAGCCTGCTCTCGCCCGGGGACTTTGTTCTTGCTAGCTCCTCTCTCAAAATGCTCTTTGGACAAATCTCGGCAGGGACAGGCCCCTCTCACTAACATCCAGATTAGCCCAGCCAAAGCCGGTTTGGCTCAGTGGATAGAGCATCGGCCTGCAGACTGAAGGGTCCAGGGTTCGATTCCGGTCAAGGGCATGTACCTTGGTTGCAGGCACATCCCCAGTAGGGGGTGTGCAAGAGGCAGCTGATCGATGACTCTCATCCATGTTTCTAACTCTCTATCTCTCTCCCTTCCTTTCTGTAAAAAGTCAATAAAAATATATATTTTTAAAAAAATTAGCCCAAACGTCCCTGCTCTTCTTTGAGGCTCCCAGGACTATCTAGAGCAGAGCTCTCAACCTACTGCCATTGGGAGTCCGATGACTCTGGGTTGTGGGAGGAGGATTCGGTCCACAGTAGGATGTTTAGCCGTCCTATACTCACTACATAGGAGTAGCACCCCCTCCCCAGTTGTAACAACCAAAAATGTCTGCAGACATTACCAAATAGTGCCTCCCCTCCCCCCTCTCTGAACCCTCTGATTGGCTGCGCCATCCTCAGGGAGGCAGGATCCCTGAGGGCAGGGCTGTGCGCAGCTCACCGCGGCTCCCCGGCCCAGCAGTCAGGAAAGCAGGGCCCGCGTGGATGCATTTCCACCAGAGGACACTCTCCCAGGAGCAGAGCGGCGCTAACTGAATGTCAATTCACCTGAAATGCAATTTCCGTCCTGGGAGCCTCTGTTCTCTCTGAACGATGCCCCACTGACTTGGGTGCTTTAAAAAAAAAAAATCAATTTCATAGGACAATATTGCCTAGACTCCCTGGCTGATAAAGAGCAAATTCCAGGAAACACCACATCCATCCGAGCCGGCTCCTCAGCTTCTGTATCATCATCTGTTTAATCATTTTAACAAAAAAGTGGAGACCTTTCTGGGGCACACAACACTGCGTCAACCACAGCCCAAGGCAAGAGCGCAGTGCTGTTTCACCACCGGGACCAATACCACGGCCCACGGGACCGGACCCCCTCTGTGCCAGGAACCGGGCTCAGCGCCGGACAAGAATAACCCGAGGTACACAGGCTGTGCCGGTGGAAATGATGTTTTCTCTGGGGGACAGAGACATTAAATATGTTGGGCAGTTACACTGCTCACCAGTGGTAGGGGTGGGGGTTCGAACCCGCGCAATCCGGGCCGAGGGGACGAGCTTCGGGTCGCGATGCTGTATGCCCCCCTTTCACACTCCTGACCAAGGAAGAGCAAAGCGATCACACAGAAAACTGGACCCGAAAAAAGGACAGCCGAAACCGGTTCGGCTCAGTGGATAGAGCGTTGGCCTGTGGACTCAAGGGTCCCAGGTTCGATTCCAAGTCAAAGGCAGGTACCTTGGTTGCAGGCACATTCCCAGTAGAGGTTGTGCATGAGGCAGCTGGTGGATATTTCTCTCTCATTGATGTTTTTCTAACTCTCTATCCCTCTCTCTTCCTCTCTGTAAAAAATAATAATAATAATAATATATATATATATATATATATATATATATATTTTTTTTTTTTTTCTTTTAAAGAAAAGAAAAAGGGACAGTGCCAGTGATCCTAGATCCAGCTCTCACTAAGGAGCCGGTTACTCCCCCGTTCTCTCCTGCCCCGCCCCGTCCCGCCCCCTCTACTGTGCCCGAGGCTTCCTGTAGGCAGCCAGGCCTCAGCCTTCTGGGCACGCTCTGGATCTGAGCAATGCTTTGTCCCCTGATCAGACTGTCCCTCAGCCTCTCCTCTCTCACAGCCCCAACCCCTTCCGCCCCAGGAGAGCATGTCTTTTTTTTTTTTTTTTTAATATTTTATTGATTTTGTACAGAGAGGAAGGGAGAGAGATGGAGAGCTAGAAACATCAATGAGAGAGAAGCATCGGCCAGCTGCCTCTTGCACACCCCCTACCGGGGATGTGCCCGCAACCAATGTACATGCCCTTGACCGGAATTGAACCTGGGACCCCCTCAGTCCGCAGACCGACGCTCCACCACTGGGCCAAACCGGTTTCAGCGAGAGCATGTCTTAAGATCACGATAAACAAAGCATAATATACCGGGAAGCTCTTTTTTTTTTCTTTTTTTTTCTTTTTTTCTTTTTTTTTTTCAGGATGAACAATGGTAATAACAATAACAGCAAGGCTTTACCTTAATAAAAACTTGAACTAGCTTTTATGTGATGTTTCAATATATGTTGCTTCCTAGTCGAATAAAAAGTATTTTTTTTATTTAAATAGAAATCTTGAAAAAGGGTTAAGTGCCAATGCAAAGAAAAAAACAAAACAAAAAACTCCCAGATCCATGAACTAAAAAACTCTTTTGCAAACCTTAAAAATACACCGTAAAGGTCATAATAAAAACGAGTGCTCTGCATTAACAGTAATGTTCTGCCAGAACTTTCCATTCATTCATTTCCCCCTCACTGTCCTCCTCTAGAGACTCGCACATGAAATTGTCCTTGGACAGAGAAGACAGAAATGAAAAGATGGACTTGCACGTGGCTTTTCAATTCAGAGAATCAGGCTCACGGGCGAATGGATAAAGGGCCACCGGACACAGCTGGTCCTGGAGGGCTGGGGAGGTTCACTGAAGGGAACTGTCCCTCATTCAGTCAATTACTCCGCTGCCATCTCACAGCAATCCTTCGGAACTAAAAGCAGGAAAGCCTGCTTTCTGGTGACCCTCAATTCCCGGGAACTTTCACTACCAACACGACCGTTACTTCTTGAACTCTCGGGGGATTAAATGCATGTGGGTGTTGCAAGAAGCTTTCAACCTCCACCTCCTACAAACCCACCACATATAATATTAAAATAGCTGCTTCTTATTAACTGTTCTTTTCATTGCCACTCAATTTGCTGGTTCTTTCTATTTTCCCCCCCAAAAAAACAAGCAGAGACTGGAAGGATGAATCCATGTGCTATAATAAAAAATAATTTTTAAAAGAAGGGAGGAAAGAGGGGCTAAGTTAGGCAGGGAAATTCCTCCCCCACCACCCCTTCCCACGATAACAAGAAAACACACTGATGGTATCAGTTCAACAGAACTTCTGCTGTAGAGGCAGGACCGGGAAAGGGGTATTGACTTAAGTGCCCCACAATGAGAGGCAGAAAAGGAACAATTTCTCAGAACAGACTTGATTATTTTCACTAATCTTTTCCCTAAAACCTGTCTTCTTCAGAAAATGCTTGAAGATAAGGTGTCAAGAAAATACAAACGAGGCAGGAAAGGAAATAAGCCTCCCCAAGTCTACACACGTACTAAAAACTCTCCAGAGTTGTCACTTCATCTGAAGTTGGCCTTCGGGGCCATTTCCTGGTCTGGCAGAGACACACAAGGCAGATAAAACAAAACAGACAGATGCTCACTCTGCTGGTGCCTTAGATTGTATACATTCCAGGGAAGAGAAATATTTTATTTAAAATATATTTTTAATTGATTTTAGAGAGGAAGGGAGAGAGAGAGATAGAAACATCAATGAGGAGAATCATTAGTCAGCTGCCTCCTGCACACCTACTACTAGGAATGGAGCCCAAAACCCAGGCAGGTGCCCTTGACTGGAATCGAACCTGTGACCCTTCAGTTCGCAGGCCAATGCTCTATTCACTGAGTCAAACCAGCTAGGGCAGGAAGGGAGATGTTAACACAACTTCTACCTTCTTTTCCTATTCCCACTTGTTCTGTCCATGAGCTAACATTCTTGATTAAGGAGTGTCGGAAACATCCAATCAAAACCATCTTATTGAGTTGCGTTGATTAAATTACAAACTAAGAAATATACTTTACGTTTTCCTGAAGGCACTGAATAAGCTCACAAGAAAGATCAAGTTAAAACCAACTGTGAGCAAAGATTACTCCTCCTGCATGATTTCTCCCCAGAGAAAGAGGTACTGTCTTTTAATGATTTGGGTCAATGATGACCAATAAATAATCTTAGGGTACAGAGCGCGCAGACGCACCCTGAGTAAGTAGATGCATTACAGCTGTTTCATTTAATCACACATGTAGGTGGCATCACTTAACCAATGCACTAATTCCAACTTTGTCCACTTTCTCAGCTACATCAACAACAACAAAAATAGATCTATCCCTGCCTTGGTGTTCAGGCAACTAGGGTCTGGTTGATTGGGAAAGAAAATGGGGTACAATTGCACACCATTTACCCTCCAGACCAACGCTATTCCACAGAACTATCTCCAGCAACGAAAATGTTCTCTCTCTGCACTCACCAAACATGGCAGCCAATGGCCACAGGAGCTACCGAGCACTTGACATGTGGCTAATGCGACGGAGGAACTGCATTTCATTTCATTTTAATTGAGAGTCACATGGCAAACAGCTACCCTACTGGAAAGAGCAGCCTGTCCCCACTGCCCTCTGCTCTAGGATAGGAAGAACTGGGCTCAGACTCTAAGTTCAACTCTAGGTTGTGGCCCTGATTCTGTCTCATAATCCAAGTCTCTCCCAAGTCCCTCCAGCCCGCCAAGGTCAACGCTCACAAAGGCGGTTTCTCTCCTCGCTCTCCCCCAGGACCAGCTATCTGTGGGCCGTGTGTTCACTGGTGTTGGGATCCTAACCAGTAGCTGGTCCCTATTCTAGGTTCCTACCCATTCTATATGCCCTTTTCTCTCCAAACTTTCTAACGGCTTTGTTTTTTCCTCCCATCCCCCACCCCCTTTCCTTACTCTAATTCTATTCATTTCCTGTCCATCATAACATCAACATCCGCCAAACCACGTTTACATAAAAACCCCTTTTATGACACCAGAGCCAAGTGTAAGTACACATGAACTAACTGGCCGGGGGAGGAATGCTTCAAGGCAAAAAAATGATCGCCAATGTATAGATTATAAATGGGTTAAGGGTGTGAATGGATTCACGGAGTAAATGGATTAAATAGATGATATAATGAATATATTCACTGCCATGAGGATGTTTGATTAGGAGATGATCTCAAGAAGAAATGATATTTGAGTCAAACTCTCTGAAACCCTCTCCCCGACCCAGAAATGACCCATCCACGGGAGGCCTCCCTGAGCCTCGGTCAGAAGCATCCCCTGGCGCCCAGCACACCAAGCATGGCCAGAAGGAGTCTGAGGTCAGAACTTTGTCTACAAAGGAAATGAGAAGGAAATTGTAGGAGATAAAACGCAGCTTTAGGTTCTGGCGGGTGGCCAGCTTTGTTCCTTCCAGTCTAACGGCTGAAGGGGCAGGGGAAGGGGAACAGCGGGGAGGCAGCTGTTCTGTTGATTATCGCCCTTTCGGAGCCTCAGTCCCCGTCCTCCTTCCCTTTCTCACTGCAGAGTCTGCGGTGGTTTCCCTGGCCCTCGGGCCCCACCGCAAGGCAGAGAGAGATGGTTCAAAAGAACAGGCCCGGCTGACGTGGCTCAGTGGTTGAGCATCGACCTACGAATTGGGAGGTCATGGTTCAATTCCCAGTCAGGCCACATGCCCGGGTTGTGAACTCAATCCCCAGTGTGGGACAAGCAGGAGGCAGCTGATCAATGATTCTCTCTCATCATTGGTGTTTCTGTCTCTCTCTCCCTCTCCCTTCCTCTCTGAAATCAATAAAAATAAAAGAGCAGAGAAGACTGAAATGCGCTGTTCCAGGGAAGCATAATCAAAGTGAACTCAAACATGTTTCGCTGTGTCAATATAAAAAATGCAGTTTTAGGACTCTTGGACGTCTCCTGGGCAGTGCAAAAACACACTATCCACGGCCCATCCAGGGGGGCAGGAGAGCAGACACCCCGTTTCCCTGGAGACCCCAGCGTGAAGGGGAGCAGCAGGGCCAGGATCAGAGGGCGGGAGCCCGCCCCCAGGCCAGCTCTCGCCGGCTTGGCCAAGGCGTCTCCCTCGTGGCGGCTCATTTATCAGATCACTCCCCCGTTACTTCTCTAAACAACAGCAGCGCATCTCCCAGCAGGAGACAGGGCTCTGTCCATTTTAAGCCAAAGAAGAGGCAGAGGCAGCGCGTGTTATGTAATCAGCGGAGCGCAGGCCCGGCTGGCCGCGGCCCGGGCAGCACATTCTTTCCCTCGGTGATGTCATTGTATATCCCCCTGGCCCGGGCTCCGAGCCCTGCTACCCCGCCTGCATGCGGCCGGCCTGTGTACACCCTGCATTCTTAGGCGGCACCAGGACAGATAGACCTGGACCCCAGCCCGTGGCAGCCCGTCTGCAAACCCAACGCCCTGGCAGGTGTCCACAGCCCACACCACGGCGCCACCCCCACGGCCACAGGTGTGATGAGGAGTCAGAACCTGGCAGGACAGAACTCAGGCATGGTCAAGCCAGAGCCCAAGCATCTGGGACAGTGACCGGCAAACTTATCACTCCGCAGAGCCAAATATCCGCAGGACAACGATTGAAATTTCTTTGGAGAGCCACATTTTTTAAACTTAAAACTTCTTCTAACGCCACTTCTTCAGAGTAGACTCGCCCAGGCCGTGGTGTTTTGTGGAAGAGCCACACTCAAGGGGCCAAAGAGCTACATGTGGCTCGCAAGCCGCAGTTTGCCGACCACTGATCTGGGAAATGGAACTAAATCCATGCTTTTCCCATTTAGCTGCCATTTCATAGTGATTATCACACCCACAGGCATCAGTTACTTAAATAACTGATGCCTGTGCGGGGAAAAAAAAAATGCCTTCTAGGGGAACAAAAACAGACATGGAAATCAGAAGCCTTGTCAATGCAATTTAGCAGACATTTTCTTTCAGGACCATCTCTCTTTTCATTCTTATAAAAGATTTAAAAAATCAGACTAACGGAGTTTTTCAGTAACAGGCACACTACTTTTCCGATAAAGGGCAAGATAGTCTTTTAGGCTTTGGGGGACCCATGGTCCCTGTTACAAATACTCAACTGCCCTTATGACGTAAAAGCAGGCACATATTATACTTAAGTGAACAGGCATGGATGGCTGTGTCCCAATAAAACTTTATTTACAAAAATAGACATGGACTAGATTTAACTCACAGGCCCCAATTTTCCAACTCCTAATCTGGAAAATGATTTCTTTTCTTCCGGCTCACGTCAGTGAATCATTAAGAAGATAACGGCCCGACTGGTGTGGTTCAGTGGTTGAGCTTCGACCTATGAACCAGGAAGTCACAGTTCCATTCTCCATCAGGGCACATGCCCGGGTTGCGGGCTCCATCCCCAACAGGGGGTGTGCTGAAGGCAGCCGATCAGTGATTCTCTCTCATCACTGATGTTTCTATCTCCCTCTCCCTACCTCTCTGAAATCAATAAAATATATATATATATATATATATATATATATATATATATATATTTAAAGATGATGATAAGCTCAATGGCAAACAATGGAGACTTAAGAGAACAAAGTTCTATAGGACAGCACCCCGGAAAAGATCACCTTTTCCTCAACTAACCAGTGCACAGAGAAGATCCACCGCCTCCAACACCAGCTCCTGGTGTCCAATCCGAGTGACACCCAGCTCCTCGAGATCCTGATGGGCGATCCGCAGCAGCTGCTCGCCGTTGATCTTCTCTCGCTCAAACTTGTGGACGTACTGCTGCAGGCAGTCATCTAAGCCTGCCGGGAAAGCAGAGGAGGTCATCAGGGTCAGGTGAGCCTTTTCTCCAGGAAGTCACCCATCATGCTCCATATTCCACTGTCCATATACCATGTGTGCCACCTGAGGGACACCTGTCAAAGTGTGGCCTCACCTTCTCATCTCGGACAGATTTTAAAGGTGCAGCTTCAAGTTTCCAAAGAAATCCAGTTCAGTTATATGATGGTTACCTTCCCATCCCCTTTCAACTAAAAGAATAAACACTCACCCTGTGAGGACGCACAGTGCCAGTTACCTGCACTAGACTCGTGTGTGACTGTTCGCTAAGCAACTCTGCCTTGGGGACTCCCTCCCTCTCCCAGCCCATGCGATCCCAGTGGGCCTGCCAATCAAGATGCTTTGCCACAGTATTTCATCTACCAGCCAGTACTGGGTTCTGGGATGACCATATGACTCAAGAGGAACCAATGAAAATCTTCCTTGATATTTGATATATCTGATGATAGAGGCTCTTTCTTCCTTTCCAAATGGAAGCCATAAGGACACAACCTTGGGGATACTGGAATTTTCTGGAAATAAATCCATGTGTGTGAGAGAGAGATAGATGCATGCCTATGCCTTACAACTGAAAAACTTCTGATGAAAACAGAATCCAGCAGTGACACCAAAGAAAGGCAGTGGTAAATGGGTTAGCTTAGGGGGATTCTCCAGGCCAAATAATACTGCCAACAGGGTTGCATTCCAATGTTCTTATATAATGATTAAAATAGGTAAGCCAAGTAGAACTTGGGAATCTTTATTCCTGGACAGAAAACTCTCTGCTCAACTTGTGTTAATGGTTTTGCTGAAATAAAATTTTACCAGAATTGGCTGAACTAATAACAAAAGCCATCTAGTGTTTTATCCCAACACAAAGGATAAAAACTCAATTTAACTAGGACAATGAATATGAAAGGCATGCTGCTGTCCCCTCCCTGCCACACACACACACACACACACACACACGCACCCAGGCTCTGCTATGTGTGTCCTCTCTGGACTAGAAAGGTAGACAAAAGTCTAGCACTTACTTCGGGCAATAGTAAAGTTTGTTGTCTTTTCTTTTCTTTATTGATTAAGGTATTACATATGTGCTCTTATCAACCTATTGTCCTCCACCTCCCCCACCCCACTCATGCCCTCAACCCCCTGTTGTCTGTGTCCAAAGTTTGTGGGTCTTAAAATCTAATGCGCTAGGCTAAACCGACCTCTCTGCCCCACAAACTTTCCCCAACTGCCTCCTGATAAAGGAAGAGGAACAATTTCCTGATAACCCTTTGGGGCTATTAAATATAGAAAGAAGAGGTAATGAATTTTATGGTAACCAGATGAGTTGTCATTCCTCTCTGGAATGACATCTGTCTAGCACCGCGGTCGGCAAACTGTGGCTCACAAGCCATATGCGGCTCTTTGGCCCTTTGAGTGTGGCTCTCCCACAAAATACCACAGCCCGGGCAAGTCTATTTTGAAGAAGTGGTGTTAGAAAAAGTTTAAGTTTAAGAAATGTGTCTCTCAAAAGAAATTTCAATCATTGTACTGTTGGTATTTGGCTCTGTTGACTAATGAGTTTGCCGACCAATGGTCTAGGACTCCATCACACTGCAAGCGAGGTTGGAGACATGGATATAAACTTTGCTCCACTGGGACTGCCTTGAGCCACAAGTGGTCTCCATGACATGTGAGTGGAGCAGTTGTGGAGGCCACGCAAGTCGGCAGGCATTTATGACGATGCCCCTCCTGGGCCACAGGGGCTGGGTCTCAGCATCTGGGGCCATCCAGAGCGTGGGCAGAGGGGCAGCATCCATCAGCAGCAGGCAGCTGTGACAATGACCGAGGGGCAAGGAGAGCCTCCGGAGAACTCTATGGCCACCACACACAGCCGTCTGAAGCAGGGCTCATGGATGCTGTCTAACCTATCCACAGTCACAGAGCTTACTAGATGCCAAGAGAAGGATTTTCATAGCCGCGTTTTCTTCAGCTTCATGCAGAAGAAAAGAGATTGACTTCAAATCAAGGTCTATTCGGCAAAGCCCTTTTGCATTCTACCAGCAAACACAGGGTTATAAAAACTCCTCCCCAACCATCTTCCTAAATAAGCAGTAAGAATCACAGTATCTTAGACTCACTTAGAAGGTACTTCAGAGCTCAATGAGTCTAAAAAGCTGAGAAAGTATGGACCATAGACTAATTCTTTTGAATTTTATCCTAAATCACTTAGCCAGTTCTAAGCCACATCATGACTAATATCCCACACTGGTCTCCGTCAAGATGTTCTCTTCCTTTGCCTATTGTGATGGCTGAATTGTGCCTCCCCAATATTCTGATGCTGAAGTCCTAACCCCCAGTAACTCAGAACATGACGACTATTTGGAGATAGCATCTTTAGAGAGGAAACTACATTAAAAAGAAGTCTTGTGGATGGACCCGAATCCAATATGACTGGCATTCTTATAAAAAGAGACACACAGGGTGAAGACCATGCGAGGACACAGGGAGAAGACGGCCGTCTGCAAGCCAAGGAGAGAGGCCTCAGAAGAAACCATCCCTGCCGACTCCTTGATCTCTGACTTCCGGCCTCCAGAACAAGAAGAAAACAAATTTCTACTGTGTCACCTACCCGGTCTGTGGGGCTTTGTTATGGCAGCCCTAGCAAGCCAACATAAACCCAGGAACATTTTCATTCCTATCCACCCACATGTGGATAGGAATGAAATGATCAGCTCTTCCCTAAACTAAATAAACAAGGTCCAATGACCAACTGAATTGCAACTTGTGTTCACTGTGCCAAACAATTTTCATGTGCAGAATAAATTAGCCCGTTATAATTAAACTGAAGAAACCATGTACAATGGGAGTTCATTAAATTTCACCCCTGAATAATAAGAAGTAGAAATAAAGATAAGGCCAGAGTTCTCTTTCCACTCACTGTGAAAAGTTTCACTGAAGAAGCAGCATTTCAGACGTAACTTTAGAGCAATGAAGGAAATAGTGTAGACACAGAAAAGAGGCTGAGATGGGAGAAGGGATGAGGATTCCAGATAGGATGGAGGGTGCAAAGGATCAGAGGTTGAGAACCGACAGATACAGAACATTTCCCCCAAAGGGGGCCAGAATCTCTTCAAGGGCTCTGAGGGAATATGAATGATCTCTCCTCAACTAACCAAACCCTCCCCGACATGCAGGAGAATTACCAAGCAGAAACCACCCTTTGCTTCCCACCCAAAACAGAATCCAGGGTGAGCTAAGACTTTCCCCTCCAGGGACACATGGATGAATACACTAGCTTGTAAAGAGTATTGCCCCCGGTTTCATTATTCCAATATGCTATGGCCTATTGTTCAGTTATCCTATTGTTTAAAATACAATTAAACATTTATAAATAGCTGAATCAAACTATTATGCAGTCCCACAAAGAAGGGAAACTAAACCCCCAATTTCAAGTAAACTGGGTTTAGCATCTACAATAAACCCGACACCCTTACCTATTGGCCTATTGGCCAGTTCTTTTGCTTTCTGTAAAGGGAACGTACAGAAAGCCCAGCAGGACAGGGAGAAACACATAATTAAATAAAAGGAAATTAAACACATTCCACTGACACACATGTAGTTAAGCAGATAATTCCGTGTGAAAAGAATCATGACGTAGAGGCTCCCACAGAATGGGAGCCAGTGAGAGGGCCCGGACTTCCTCCACTGCCACAGCCTGGCTGCACATAACCCCCCGCTCCCACAGCAAAGGCAGGCGAAGGACGCAGCGGCCTGCATCTGGTGGAAACTTTCGCCTCAGCCCTGCAAAACTGATGTCCAAACAACTCCCAACGTCTTTCATGCAAAATACAGTGGGATTGATAGAGCGTACCAAATACTGTGAGTGAGAAGGGATCAGGTATTCTGAGGTGTAGAATTAAGAGGGAAGCTAAGCATACAAAATGAGAGCTATTATAGCAGCAAAGGGTTAAATGTCACTTACTGCGTGGCAGATACCTTTCCAGAACCGACCTCCCTAATGACCCCACATCAGTGTCCCGCATTGGAGACGAGGGGCTGAGGCACAAAGAGGGGAGGTGACCTGCCCAGGACCACACAGGACCAGAGCTCACACCCACGGGGACTGGCACCGGGGTCTCTGCTCTTCACCTCCAGACACTGCCCGAACATCCTCCAATGCAGGATGTTCACAGATGTCCCCTTAACTGACCCAAGGAAAGTAGAGTTTTATGTACCAGGAAATTACACAAATCATTAAGCTGACTTTGTTTACTGCCCATCATGGCCATCAGAAATTTTAATGGCCATGTGAACGCCACTGGGTCAAATAAGAACATTAAGAAACTGGGGATACCAGCTCCTACATGGGGAGCATGTTATCAACAAACAGGTCAGGCACTCTCTCAAACACAGGGGAGACCGATGGACTCTGCTTTCCCCCCAAGAAATCTGGATGGAATTCTTTTGTAGCCTCTTCACTCTTGAATGTGGCCTTAGAAGCCGGTCCTTTAGGCCAGAGGTAAACAGACAGGGTAGTGATACACCAATAAAATTGGCAGCCTTTAAAGGATTAAATATCTGTGGAATTCACAAGCCTCTCCGCCTATAGTTCCCAAAGTTATTTTCCAAAAGCCTGAATTTAGAAAGAAAAAACAACAACAAACAAACACGTTTTCTGTATGCCATTCGCAACCCAGAAAATGACAAAGGCAGAGAGAAGCAGTACTCTGAACAAGAGAGAGAGCGAAGTCACTGTCAGTGCAGGTGCACACCTACCTGTATGTCCCGAGGCTACACAGAAAGAAAAAACAAACCCTGCCTGCCATCCGCTCCAAAGTCGAGAGCAGTCCACTCACTCGGCTCATGTACCGACTTGCATCCTCCCACCAACAAAGACGAACGCAGCATCTGCCCCACGGGAGCGCGCTCCAGCAAGGATGCGGCCACACCGGGAAATACCAGGAGACCGGAGGCCTCCCACAGCCCGGGCCTCTGGCTTTGCCCTGAGACAGTGAACTGAGAACACCCTGAAAGAAAACTCGTGGGGGGAAGGGACAGCAAGGAAGGAAGGAAGATGTATTATGAAGCTATTCTCCTTCGTTTTTTCATTGTTTCCAGAGGGCTAGAAAGTCTGGGAGCGCTGCTCTGTGAAAGAGTGAACCAAAGAGAACGGGGTGGGAATGAGGAAGCAGGTGCAGGACAGCAAGGAGGAAGGTGAAGCTTGGAGAGTAAACGCAGGTTAGAGGGCTCCTCTGCTTCCACTGAGAGCAAAGGGCCTGGACAATCATTACCAGGACCGGTCCTTAAGCGGAACAACAGGCACCGAAACCTTTTCCACGGAACGTCCCACCCCACCCTCACCCACCACCACCACCACCACCACCACCCCCCAAAATTCAAGGATATTTCACTCAAACCACCTCCATCCTCTCACTTCCCTGTTTCTTGTTTTAGAGAGGCATGGCAACACCAACCAAACAAAAGCTTTCTGCTTGGGAGTTCTAAAAAAAAATGAGATTTCCCCCAGAACAAAGGTTTATTCCCATCTGAGTCAGCTTCGAGATGTATACATATTTAGCATCAACAAGACACTACCCTCCAGCACTTGTGGAGGAGGGGGGCCTATGAACTCTTTCGGGGAGTCCCATGAAAAGTATGATCAGTAGGTGGTCCTGATGCGGGCCCACTGACAGAATGGCATTCTCTTCTCATGAGCGTCACTACATCCCTTTAGTCATCCAAGCAAAAACCATGGCTCATATTCCTAAGAGGGAATTTCGCATGAGTCGTATGCCTGATAGAACATCACACACCGGGGATGATATTTTTCTATTAAAAAGCAGCCATTTCATTTGAAATTTATTTTTATAATATGTTATTTATTATAGTATATATACATTCTGCCAAAAAAGCAGAGAATGGCATGGGTATACAGAAGACTAGAAAATGGTTTAAATTCAAGTCTCAAAAATTAGTTAAGAAACACAGGAAATGCTGAGGATATGCACTATACTAAGTGTTCATCTCTCTAGAACAGTCTTCAGCCAGATCTTTGCCTGGCTGACCTTCTTAGGTACTTATTGTCTCAACTGAAATACCACCTCTCAGAGAAACACTCCCTGGCCATTCAATCTTAAAAAAAGTCCATCTACGTGCCTACCGATGATTGTTGTCACGAACTCAGCGCTAACAGAAATCCCCCACCCCATTGGGTGCGGTGAAGAAGGAAACTATTCGGAACAATCAGCTTGGCAGTGATACAGCGTGTCTATGAGAACAGCACAGCCATGGAACTGCTCCATAGTATTACAGCTCAAGTGTCAAACAGCAGGGCTGGGGGACAGCGAAGGTAGGAGGTGGCTCAGACAAGGCCCCAGCTCTGCAAGAAGTCTTCCATGTTTCAGCTGCAGCTGGGGAAATGCAGTCTTCAGCCTTCAGTGGAAAGTGCCAGAGGACAGCTGACTTATTCACACACACACACACACACACACACACACACACACACACAATTTCCGCTCCTGGTCCCTGATTGGCCCGTTCTCTTGCAGATGTGGATTCCAAATCCTCCCATTTTGATTAGTCAGTCCCAAAAGCCATGTCCTGATTGGTTTGAATGGAGCCACTCTGATTGGTTGTAAAGGTGCTAATGGGAATATAGCCACACAGCTCTGATTGGACAGGGAAAATCTCAGTCCTATTGGTTGAAATACAATTCCAGAAACTCCTTCCTAAGAAGGGACTGGCTCAGCTGGCCGGCACTTTAGTGCAGTTGCTCTCTGAGATGCAGCTTGCACGAGAGGCCCATTTGAAAACAGCTGGTAGGCTCTGTTCTTACACTGGAGCCCAGTCAGCCTCCAGGAACCTTCTTCTTTCCCATATGCATCAAAATCACTTCTGTCATACCAACTTTTTATTTTCTTCTTAAAACACCACTACCTGAAATTACCATGCTTATGAGGCTAACAGTCTTCTGTTTGTCTCCTCCCTCTAACTGCACTTAAGTGATGTCTTTGTCTACATGTCTCCAGCTCCGTGCATAGACTCTTGCTCATAATAGACATTCAGAAAGTAACTGTTGAATTAATGGAGAAGGAATGGATCCACACACTCCAAAACAACCAGAAAATACAATGGGCGTGGTGTCAGACAACTTGACTCAAAACCCAGCTTGATTTCTTAACCTCCTGTGTCTAGGACAGCTACTTACGTTGACACCTCACTTTCCTTAGCTTCAAACTAAGATAATAAAAAGTATTGTGCTTAAGAGTGCTTTGCAACTTATGAAGTACTCTGATATTGTTATTAAAGACATCTTGAGTCAATAAATTTATAAGTGGCATGAAGGAAAGGGTGAATTAGAATACAAATAAGTGAGTTGATCTTGCAAGAGTAAACATTCTCATCTTTCACCACATTTTGCAACTACCTTTGCCAGCTACTGCTCAAGTGTGGGACAATTTGTTTACAAATTATAGTAGAAAGTATAATGTAAAGACTCAGGTTCAAGTTTCTACTTTACCATTCAACTTCCTTAAGTACTGACCTCCTCTATTATATATGAATAACCCACGTATCTTAGAGGACAACAGTGAAGATAAAAACAGAATGCTATGCATTGCACAGCAGGGTATAACCCACTCATGTAAGTCTATGTTAGAATTCTGGCTTCTAAGGCCACCTGGGCACCATTGGATCGCGCAGTGGCAGGAGCCCCATCCCACTGGCAATGGTGACAACATAAAGGCTTCTATGACCAGTCACACATTTTTATGCTACCTGATTTTTATATTAATACATAATTCACATCCCATAAAATTCACCCTTTTAAAGTGCACAATTCCGGGATTTTTCATATATTCAGTGTTGTGTGACCACTATCTAATTGAAAACTATTTCCATCGTCCCAAAAAGAAACCCTTACCCATTAGCAGACACTCTCCATTCCCTCTTCCACCCAAGCTCTGGAATCATTAACCTTCTTTCTAGCTCAATGGGTTTGCCTAGAATGGGCATTTTTGCATGGAGCCTTCGAGTCTGGCTTATTTCACTTAGCACCATCTTTTCAGTGTATCCATATTTTAGCATGTTCAATACTTCATTCCTTTTCCTGGCTGTCCCATTGTATGGCTATACCATAATGTTTAATCCATTCATCAGCTGATAGATACTTAGGTTGTTTCTACTTTTGGCTATTATAAATAATGATGCTATGAGCATTCTTGTACAGATTTTTATGGGAACATATGTTTTCAATTCTCTCAAATATATATATATATATATATACCTACCTAGAAGTAGAATAATTGAGTCATATGGAAACTCTATGTTTAACTTTTTGGGGAATTGCCAAACTATATCCCAAAGGGACTGCACCATTTTTCATTCCTACTAACAATTTATGAGGGTTTCAATTTCTTCATATCTTCACCAACACTTGTTATTATACATCTTTTTTATTAGAGCCATACTAGTGGGTATGAAGTAATACTTTATGGTGTCATCAGATTTTAACATCCAAATTTAAAATAAGCCCTTAGAAATAGAAACCAAATGCCAGAGAGCAGGGAGAAAAATCCAGATTACACCAAGGCAGTGTTCCCAATCTTCAGTCATTCAAGAACCAACTTTCTGATTTTGCCAAATTTCAGTGTCATTCCTACTATTATGTATTTAGTTTTGGTTTTTTTAATGTTTTTATTGATTTTTTAGAAGTGGGGGGAGGAAGAAGAATAGAGAGATAGAATAGAACCATCGATGAGAGAGGAATATCATCAATATGCTGCCTCTTGCATGACCTCTACTGGGAATCAAGCACACAACCCAGGCATGTGCCCTCACCAAGAATCGAACCAGCGACCTCTTGGTTCCTGGGTCGATGCTCAACTGCTGAGCCACACTTGTTGGGCTATGTTCTTTTTTAAAATTATTATTATTTAAACATCATTGTTAGCCTTTAAATCACTGTTATAAATTGGCATCACTTGCCATAAATAAAATGTACCACAAACATAAATATGATTAAGAAAAAAATAATTAGCTGGCTATAATTGTCTCCCAGGTCCTGCTTCTTCATGTTAAAAGGGAAAGTGCAAATGACAGGTGTTGAAGAAATGCTAGCTGCAGTCTTCCTTTGGCCTAGTCAGACAATCTAAAATCATCTCTAGAACTCTCACAGGCTCCTCGACTTGGAAGATGGCTGTAACATTTCAGGAAATACCTTTCGTATTTCCTGAAAAGAAAAAAAAAGAGAAGAAAAGAGAAGAAAAAAAAAAGTTCTGTGGTGATAATTATACTGGGTGGGTTTGACAGAACAATGCCCCAAACAACTGTCATATTTGAGTAGCCCGTTACACTTGGCTGAGAGTTGTCCCTTCTTTGTTTTCACATTTCCAGTAAGTCTGACCATGCTCTCGCTGCAAGCACCTGGCTCTTCAAGTTTCAACAAAAACAACTTTCAGAGCAAATACACACGATACAGATGAAAATAAAGAGCACCTGCCATTGGTAGGCAAGCCCAGACAACGCGACCTACAACGTGACAAAGTGGGCTTGACTGACAGCACTGGCCCCGAGTGTAATAAAAGCACAATGCCTGATTGTGATCACATTCTTTCAGCCTCCCTCCCCCAGCCTGACGCACACACAAGTTAAGATAAAAAACATTCAGGGACAGCATAATTGGGCACCTCAAGATTCGAAGACTAATTACCATCTGTCATCATCTAAGCTTAGTAAAAATAGCATCATGTATTAAAGAAAAAAGAGTGAGTGTTACATTTAAAGATATCCCACTGATTCCTTGGTTGGACATTCCAACTGAGCCCTCAGCTCAAACATTCCTTCCAATGGGAATACCTCCCTGGCTCTCAACACTAAATCTCGCTTATTATGAATCACGACACCTTTGCTTTCTCTTCATAACACATCTCACTTTATAAATTAATGAGAGGCCCGATGCACGAAATTTCTGCAAAGGGATCAGCCCCTGCAGTCCAGGCGGCTTGCCTCGGCCCTCATAGGCCCAGCTTCATCTGGAAGGTTGTCCAGAAGGACGTCCGGAAGGTCATTCGGCTATCCAGTCTAATTAGCATATTACACTTTTATTATTATAGCTTTTGCATGGCTGGTGTCTGTCCCACCAACAT
Organism: Nyctalus aviator; assembly: GCA_036971965.1. NCBI lineage: Eukaryota > Metazoa > Chordata > Mammalia > Chiroptera > Vespertilionidae > Nyctalus > Nyctalus aviator. Next base: position 5,685,088 of record CM072925.1, on the reverse strand, counting down.
TGATTGACAAGCTCCACGGAAACCAGAACCAGGTTGGTTTTGTCTATCATCATACCCTCAATATCTAGGACCGTTCTTGGCACAGAGTAGCTACCCAAGAGTTCTTTGTTGAATGAATTCAAAGGACGTCAAAGTTGTTATTCATTGTAAGGATTACACTTGCCTATTTGAAATGTATCACACTGAATACCTTTCAAAAAGGCAAAAGGACACAGGGCAGGAGCTCTTCAACGTCATGAGCTTCCTGCTGGTGGACCACAGTCCAGTCCTCCCACGCCACAGAAGCTCCCCTTGCTTCCATGTAATTTCCAAACAACTAAGCTAGATTCTGGAGTCTATCGATGAGCTGCTATGAAGTTTCTGCTGGTCAGTAGAGAAGGAGTTGGTGACAAGGAAGGGAAAAAGGCAAGAAAATGAAACTTGCTGAGTGCTTAGAATCAATCACATAATCCTTATTTAATCCACAAAAACCCTTGTTACCACCATGATCCAACTTAGACTTGCAAAATTTAGTGACTGGCTCAAAGTCACACAACTAATACCTTGTCAAACCGGAACAAGTATCCAGTTCTTTGTAAGTTGAAGAAGTTACACAAGTGACAGAGAGAACATCGGAGTTGGAATAGCTCTAAAAGAACACACAAAAGATAGCTGAAAGTGGAAGGGGAAGGCATTATAACACAACAACTTGTAGAAGCTAATGCTTATTGACCACTTCCCGTACGCTAGAAACAGAATCAAAGCATCTGACACACTTCCTATAAACTCTATGAAGCAGGCATTCCTATATGCCCATTTTAGAGAGTGGCTCAAGAAACTCAGCCTGACAAAGGTCAGATCACTAGTACGTGTCTGAGATCTGAACCCCAAACTGTATGAGGTTGTAGGAGAACACTTCCCCTGCCTCCGTCTCTCACCATGGTGCTGGGAGAGAGCAGCTGAACCAGGTCTCAGAGGAGGAAGGAGGAAATTAGGCGGTGCATGCATTTAGTAAGTGCCTATTGTGTACTAAGAAGGCGCATGGGGTGTGGTGAGCAGAGGGGAATGACTGAGCCCCTGCTGTCTACGAGTCTATATGGGTCAAAGAGAAGGAAGACAAAGCAGGTCTTAAGAATGTAGGGTCTGGCCCTAACCGGTTTGGCTCAGTGGATGGAGCTTCGGCCTGTGGACTGAAGGGTCCCAGGTTTGATTCCCGTCAGGGGCATGTACCTTGGCTGCGGGCACATCCCTGGTAGGGGGTGTGCAAGAGGTGGCTGATCAATGTTTCTCTCTAATAGATGTTTCTAGCTCTCCATCCCTTTCCCTTCCTCTCTGTAAAAAATCAATAAGATATATTTAAAAAAAAAAAAAAAAAAAAGAATGTAGGGGTCTGGCCCTAACCGGTTTGGCTCAGTGGATGGAGTGTTGGCCTGCAGACTGAAGGGTCCCAGGTTCAATTGCGGTTCAGGGCATGTGCCTTGGTTGCAGGCACATCCCCAGTAGAAGGTGTGTAGGAGGCAGCTGATTGGTGTTTCTCTCTCATCATTGTTTCTAGCTCTTTGTCCTTCTCCCTTCCTCTCTGTAAAAACCAATAAAATATGTATTTTTAAAAAAAGAATGTAGGGTCTGGAGCCAGGTCACCTGCATTCAAACATCAACTAGTTATTCAACCTTGGACAATCACTTAATTCCCCAGTGACTTGGTTTCCTCCACTACAAAATGGCAAGGATAGCAGTACCTGATGGGGCTGTTAAGAAATCTGGGTGAATGTAAATAAAAGCCTTAATGCATACCTGGCACACAAAAAGCACACGTAAATATTACCGGCTATCATACGCAGAACTAATGAAAAACAAGGTTAGATGGGACAGGAGTGGCCAAATCAAATTATCTGAAGAATGTGGTAGGTGGCCAGAGGCTGGGTAAAGTCAGAGACTCCCTCGGACCAGCCTCTGAGCAATCCATGGAGAAGTGATGGGAGCCCAGTGCACATGGGAATGAGGGCATCACAAGAGGAAAATGGACAGGATCAGATGACAGACTAGAGATAGCATACGAAAGGCAAAAATTAACCAAAGATAAACCCAAGAGTTTGAACTAGGTCAACTGTAAGAATTCAAACTCTACCCAGCCTGAAAATGGCAGCGTTAGAGGGTGCACAGATCTGAAAAGGGAGAGAAGTGTAGGAAGAAGATGAGGTAATGCATTTCCTCCTGCACCTGCTGCGCTGACTGTAAGTGAGTCAGTAAGTGGGCACAGCCTGTGGGCACCAAGAGGCTCCAGACAGGGGCTCTGAGTAAGGGCTGGTCCAAGAAAATTATACCATCTACAGAGCACGGTCTAGGTGGTTCTAGTACTTGGTCAAATGCAAGTCTCGTTTACCTTTCTAAAGAGTCAACAAGATCAGTCTGATTATCTCCCTGCCTTTTATGAGGGAGTGGATGTCAGAGGGACTCAGAAAAATCGCTGAAGCTGACACCCCTGCAAAGTGGTAGAACTGGTCTTGAGCTCCAAGTTCATCCAAACCCAGAACCCGTAGTCTTCCCACCCGGAGGCTCAGAGAGAGAAGCCGGAGAGTGAACAAGCTCTTGAGAACAGAACAAATCGGAGTTGCAACACACAGCTGGCCCTTTTCCACGTCCCCAGCCTGGGCATTCTGCTCCTCTTGGCCAGCCTTCCCTCGCTTTCTGAAATACAGCGATTGTACTCCTGAGTCAAGAGCCACCACTTATCCTCCCCACTCCGTGAACCACCCCCTCCCCACGTAGAAGCGATCACCAGGCTCACCTCCCGTAGGTGCTGCTGTCCACCCCACCCACCTGGCGTGTACAGACAATCTTGAACTCAGGTACGCTAACCTGGACACCACGTGCAACACTTCTGACAAACAGGGCCCATCCCACGGGGCCTCTTCCCGTCAGCTCGGTCTGAGTTATCTTGGAAGCTGTCCCCTCCTCCATTCAAGGTCAACCTTTAACTGATTTTCTTCCATCACTTCCTCTTCCAAACTAGAATTTGAATTCCTAGGAAGAAGTCATTTCCCCACGTTGCTCACAATTGCCTCCCACTTAGTAGATGCCCGACAAGTTATTGTTATTGAAGATGATAAAAAAAAAAAAAATACCTTTAGTATAGCAACAGCTCCAGCCACCTCACCTCACACACCTTGGAAACCAAGGGTAAGCCAGGAGCCCTCTAGACAAGCAGAGTAAAAGAGGCCTGGAGATTTATTTTTCACTCTGCAAATCCAGCAGCATGGCCACCAGAAATAATAGTGTCATTCTGTTCAGATATAAGTGGTTTAATGTTAGGAAGAATTGAAAAATATGAGTCCTTTGTTCTTTGAACTGCTAAGCCTTGATGATAAATACATTCCCAGGACCCATCCAGGACTTGTCCACTGGGCCTCACCCAAAGCCTACTTAATCTCGTTTTAGAAAGCGAGTGAGTGATCCTGTTTTCCAACCTTCTAAGAGACAAGCTGAGTCCATTCAAGAAAGGCACCCGCGGTGTGCTGGTAGGGGCATATGCTCCCTAAAAACCGGGGGCAGTTGAAAAGATGGCATTCCAGAGTCGCTCACCAAGACAGTCACAAGCGTCACCACACTATTCTTGCGGTAAACAAACGCTTCAGTAATTACGCAGAATTCATGGAATGTTAAATGCACTCTGTGTCTGAACACAAGAAAGTAAATCATTGGTTTTAGAAAGGTTTCTAGCCAAAACGAGTGGAAAATAAGAAATACCCAGGTCTGAAAGTGATAACGTTCAGTTAGTTATCGGGAACATTCATGCATGTGGAACTCCTCCAAGCCCAGTATCTCTGAAAATCTGCACAATGTGCACTTTCTTATCTTTTCTCATTTTACAGACAACCTAACTGCAAGACACAAACAGGTATGAGAGATTGGCTATCATAAAGTCCATTAAAACCCATTTTTAACAGAAGGAACTCATTTTGTATCAACATATTCAATGCACTTCAAAGGAAGATCATTAGATTATCAAATCTATCATTGAATTATCGATAAATGAAAAAAAATGATCACAATCATGTGCCACTTCACAGGAATGTAGTTCAAGAAATTCATCATGAGGCAATTTATTCTTGTGTGAAAAATCACTGAGTGCCTTCACACAAACGTAGGCTGAGTGGGACAGCCCACAGAGCACATCACTGTGGAAAACGACATGAGATGGAATCAAGCACAAGAGAATGTGCTTCTTGCAAGAGACACAGCAAACATGAGTTATATGAGGTTGCTACTGGTATAACACTTTTACAGGAAACCTTTTTTTATAAATAAGTATAAGGAGTGCACTCCAAAATAATGATGAAACATATAGTAAATACACAAACCTGTAACATAGTCATGTATTACCATTACCAAGTATTACGTTCTGTGAATAGTTGTCTGTGCTATGCTGCCAGGTAGCAGCTACAGGTCTGTTTACCACAGCATCCCCACGCACACGTGAGGAATGCGTGGCACTAGAACACTGCGACGGCGATGTCACTAGACTATAGGGATTTTCCAGCTCCGTTATAATCTCGGGGGACCGCCATAGTAGAGGTGGCCTGTTGTTGACCAAAACATCGTCATACCGCACGCGACTATGGAGCATGATGACATCATGACCTCTGTTGGAATCCTTGGGCAGCTACTGGCTTTGCAGAATAGGAAAAACAAGTCTCAGAACTCCTCTACAATTCTGAGTCGAGTTTTACAAGCATCTCCAGTTAAATGAGACTGATACCAAGCTATTGGTAATCAACCAGGTGGGCAAAGCTCGGGGCCATCCAAGGTGGCCCGGGAGCAGAACCTCTGACATGCTTCCTGCCGGGCCCTCCATGTGCAAGGAGCTCCCTCCCGAAACACGTGGCATCGGCTTGATGCGTCATTCATTCTACTCTTCCTGGCACCCAGATATGCTCATGCGACCCTCTGATCCCTCTAATGCCTCCCCACATTCAGAGGATGAGGTCCAACACTCAGCGGCTGGCACCTGAAGGCACTGGGGACTGTTCGGACCGGAAGGAAGTCCGTGCTCTGGTGGGGCTTCCATCCCAGGGCCTGGACCCCGGCAGCAAACACACCAACCCTGCCCCGTCAGAGGTCAGGGCTCCGTGCCAGGAAGAAGGGGAAAGCAGGGAAAGGAGCTGATCAAGTATCACCTTATCAGAGAAGGGCCTCACCAGTGAGCGGGGCCAAGTCCTCAAGGCACCGGCATGACCACAGGACATGCCAAGGCTCCCGGGGGGACCCGAGGCTCCTGGCCGGCTTCCACACCCCCTTTCTCCCTCTTTCACCTACAGCTGCAGCCTCTCCGCGTTAGGATTCTTTCTCCCAACACACTTCGCCGCTTCCCGCTTGCAAGCCTCTGCAGGCTCCCCGCTCCTATCTGATCTGGCAGAGGCCTGGCGCTCCTCCGAGACTCACCTGAAGCTTCTCCTCCCGAGGAGGCCTCCTGGGCGCCCGCCACGCCACCTCCACCCAGCGGGGCCCCCACCCCGCCCTGCGCCCTGGACCGGGTATTCCGATTCCTGTCTCTGGCTCCTGAGCAAACCGGAGCTGCTCCCAGGCCCCTCCACGCAGCTACCCCCTGAGGGAGGGTGAAGGAGTGACTAAAGTGCATGTCCTCTTGTAGGGGTCTCTGAGCTCTGCCCACGGAGGAAGCATAAACTCACAGATGCCCTTTTATTTGAACTCTTTGCAAAGCTGACTTCTGCTTTTTCCTTCCCCTGAAAGCTGCTTGTCTGAAAAGTTTTTCTGAGTTTCTTCCCCTACAGAATGACCTTGACCCCTGGCCATGCATCACGGCCCATGAAGCGGCTATCACCCGCGGTTGGGAAAACACGATGCTGCGAAGGAAGAAATCCTATCTGCCCGGCGCTCCGAGGGCTGCTCTGGGCGGGACCCAACGCCGCGCCTTCTGGTCTCTTTTAGAGCGGGGGATCGTTTTCCCAAAACGTTCCTTTTCAGGAGGATACATGGTTTCAGCGGGGGAAGATCACACACTCTTGTCCAGCTTTCCTTTTTCTACAGCTGAATTCTGGACCTTGAAAATGCAGCCTATACCTTCCCCAACCTCTTGGGACCCCAGCGGAAGAGCAGGTGAAGAGAAGAAAAATCATGTTTTAAGCTGAGACCAGGACACAAGACATCCGGCTCTGATAAAGGAGACACATGCAGGGTAAGGAATCCTTCCTCCTGCCAAAACTGGTGTGGCTCAGTAGATAGAGCGTCGGCCTGCCGACTGAAGGGTCCCAGGTTCGATTCTGGTCAAGGGCATGTACCTTGGTTATGGGCACATCCCCAGTGGGAGGGAGGGGGCAGGGTGGTGCAGGAGGCAGCTGATCAATGTTTCTCTCTCATCAATGTTTCTAACTCTCTATCCCTCTCCCTTCCTCTCTGTAAAAAAATCAATAAAATACATTTTATAAGAAATAAAAAAATAAACAAAACAAAACAAAAAAAGAAATCCTTTCTCCGGTGCCCATTCCTCTCCCGTGGTTTGATTTCCATCTTGTTTTCAATGTTGGCAATTCCAAGCTCCAGAGGGGAGGGCCCCCAGGCGCAGGGTCAGGGTGCTGGGTCCACAGTCGGGTGCTGGGTTCAAGGTCGGGGTGCTGGACTCACAGTCGGGGTGCTGGGTTCACAGTCGGGGTGCTGGACTCACAGTCAGGCTTCAGCTGTGGGGACGGCAGCGAGGCCCCTGGCTGCCCCCCCTCCAACCCCGAAGCGGACCCTCAACAACAACAAAGGCGAACTTCAGCAGCTCCATCCCAACACCAGCACAAAGGGGAGGGGAGGGGGAAATGGTTTCCATATTTCACATAAACACACGTCTGACTGCAGCCGCGAGGAATGCATGAGTCAAAGCAGGGCTGACAATGATTACCGCCCAGATCGAGCCCCGGAGAAAACCGGGGAGAGTGTGCTCCGTGCAGCTCGGAGATGGACGCCCGGCGTTCCCGGATTTCAAAACGGCCGTTTAGAAAAGGACGCGTCCTTCCCCGTGGGATTCCACGTTCTTTGGTCCAAGAGGAAGCACCTGGAGGAAGCTTTCAAGTGTCAGACCTGGGCCAGAGTAATTTGAGACTTTGGACTCGTAACTTACTGTAACTGTCTAGTGCCTGCCCCCCTCCCCCCCAGCTCTGGTTTCATGCAGGGCAGTGATGGGGGGTGGGGGGGGATTGGGGGTTGGGGGAGGACAACGACATCACAGCATGGCTGCAGCTCCGGGAGGTAAATAATTTTGGGAGAAGGAAACGTTCTCTTTGTTGACTGTCAGCCTTAGAAAGTTGCCCCTGATGAACAATGCTGAGCACCGAGCACCAGAACATCTGGGGCTAGTCCCATCTCACCTCATGGCAAAGGGGCACAAAAGAAAGAGAGAAAAATCACAAGTACCTTTCCTGGGCCTTCCCTCCATGTCTCCATCTCCCTCACAATCACCAGAGGATGCCCCGTTTTGCAGATGGGGCTCTGAACGGCTGTGCTCAAGGTCAAGGTCACGGCACCAGTAAGCACGGGGGGTGAGGCTTTTCTTCCCGCGAGCTCTGCCTCCCCTCGACTGCAGGTGGCACTCCCATCCTGGAGGGTGACTTCCCCGGGAAAGCCAAGCCTGACTGTGCATACGGGGGTCCAGGATGGAGATGGGAAACACTGTCTCCTCCATTTGTCCTCTGTGTGATCAGATTGAACAGATGCAGAGGTAAGCCCCTGCTCACCACTGGGTGGGCACGTCCCTGCCATCCACTGTCTAGGAGGTGGCACGAGCCACAACTAGCAGTTTCCATCCCACAGAAGACACACCGTGTTCTAATTTCTTCATGTCCCACAAAGCCCTGGGTTACAGCAACGAGCTGAGTATGTGCCATCCAGTCTAGAGAGGGTGATTTCTTCAGAAGGCCGTGACATAGGCCCACATCCTCACAAAATGTAAAGGTCCTCCTAACGCTTAATTGGTAAGAGTTAGTTCCAATGTGAGGCCTAAGTCACTGACCAAGAACATCCACCTGCCCTCTGGAATGTCCCTCTTTAAGGCTGCAGCTGCAAGTCCCGCATAATAAAAGGCTAATATGCAAATAGACCAAACGGTGGAACAACCGGAACCACCAAGCAAACCAGTCGCTATGACGTGCCTTGACCACCAGGGAGAGTGTGCAGAACATGGCAGGCATGGAGAGCGGCAGGATGGTGGAACAGGTGATCAGGGGCACCAGACCAAGGCCAACTCACTGTCATCAGAGTGAGCCTCTGGTGGTCACTGAAAATTCTTTGTTCCCATGCGCATGGTCCTGCCTGGCGCTTGTACCTGCTGCCAGCATCAGCCCTGCTCACACCCACAGCCAGCCTGGAGCCACCACTCACACCCGCTGCTGGTCCCCGGCACCAGTTGCAATCGCTCGGTGCCAGAAGGCTTGCCCCTGAGGGGTAATCAGGGCAGCAGCCGCCACTCGCACCCGCTGCCAATGCAGGCCCCAATTGCTCTGCGCCTTCAGTGGGTGCGAGCAGAGCCAGTAGTCACTGCTCGCACAAGCTTCTGGCTGCCAGCAGACAGGGGACTAGGGCCGCAGCAGGAGGGGCCGGGCAGGGGCACAGGATTTGGGCCAAGACCTGCCCCTGTGCCTACCGCAGCCTGGCGGCCCACAGTTCCTTTCAAGGCGCACGAATTCGTTGTACACTGGGCCCCTAGTTGACATATGAGAAATGCGTTGCCTTTAAGAATGGAGATTAGGAAAACTAGCCCATATTGCCAAGTGTCTTTCATGATTACATCATTTTTAAGCTTTTATAACTGTATGCATGCCTGCGTTTTTTAAAAATATATTTTTATTGATTTCAGAGAGGAAGGGATATTGACTTCAGAGAGAGAGAGAGAGAGAGAGATCAATGAGGAAGAGTCATTGATCGGCTGCCTCCTGCACGCCCCGCACTGGGGGGAGCCTGTAACCCAGGCCTGTGCCCTGACCGGGAATCAAACTGTGACCTTCTGGTTCAGAGGTCGGCGCTCACCCACTGAGCCATCCTGCGTTACTTTTAAAAGTGAATGAAGACAGGCTGTGGCGGCTTTGAGCGCTGAGCAAAAAGAATGGCGGCAGGCGGCTGGCAAATTGTCCAGCCGAGAAGGCGCTTCCCCCTTTGTCTAACAACAAGCACCGGGGTCAGGATGGCAGCATTCCAGCAGCCACCGCTGCTCCGGGACAATCGCTATTGCCCTTTGGAGAGCTGCCCCCAGCCCATGGCTACGGGGTCTGGCAAACTCAAATGTCCAAGGCAATTGTACCAAGTGGCCGTCAAATGCTTCCCATGGTGTCAGCAGCCACAGGTGTCATCAAGGCACTGACCGGACCGTTTCCTCTTCCAAAGGGTTTCCCTTATCAAGTCTGGGCCCCACTTCCCAGCATAAAAACTCCTTTGGGTCAAAAGCTGATCCACCTCTCCCGGGCTTTGCAAAACCGGGAAGCAAGCTTTGGAGAGAGATACACGTCCCACATCCTGCCTATTTCGAGGTCAGAGTTCTCACAATTGTCCTTGGGGCCAATCCCCTCTCACTCTGATACGATCCTGGCATAGGAAAAGGCTAGCTATCTGTCCAAGCAGAGCTGAGTCATAAACTCCCCAACAGGCAGTCCCCTCTCGTCAGGCTGGCCCGAGGTGTTCTGCCAGGGGCCGCCAGCCCGCCACAAAGCAGCCCCCATCTGCGCTCAGTGGGCAGGGGGGAAGGAGGGGACCGGGACCCATTCCTGTTCTTAGAGGTGCTGGGATTCATCCAACCACTAAATTACTGGTAAAGTCCATTAAGTTTGATTGTCTAAAAATCACTTCTAAAATGTTCCAGGTTTAACTAAATGGAGTGAGGTGGAAATATCTTTTAAGATGGCATTAAATGTAAAAACAAAACAAAACTATGGATCAGGTTCAAACTATGCCTGAGTCCATTTATATACATGGAAATAATTAAACATGAATATGTGTAAACATTTATGCAAATGCCCAGGGAGGGTTCTGTTAGGTGCTCACACCCAACTCTGAGAAACAGGCAGGGTCCACCAGGGAGAGGGAAAATTAGATATTTTTCTAACTATGTAGAGTTTATAATGGTTCGATATTTTTAAAAATAAATTCTGTATTACTGAACGAATAACAGTAACGCTGGCAGGCAGCAGAAAGGCCATGGAGAAAGGGGTAAACACATGAAAACAAACCGCACTCCGGGGCCCCCACAGGCTGAACCAGCGAGGACTTCCCATTCATCTTCCTGAGATGAGCAAGCTGCCCCGTGAGGCTGCGCTCCTGCCGGCCATGTGGGAGGCAGCTGCTTCCTCCCGCTGCTTATCTGCTTCCTCCAAGGCTGAGAACACTGGAGGGAAGCTCTGTCCGGTTCCAGAAGCCCAACCTGCAAACCTGCATCCACACCTTCACCCCAACAATCTCCAGAGGGGGGCAGGAGGGCTCCAGACAGGACCTCTCTCTGCCTCTAGATGTCTGATCTCCAGGCAAAGCACGATTCCCCGATCCCATCTCTGCCCCGGAGCCTCCGGGCCCCTGACACACACACTCATCCTGATACCAGCCCTCACAGTCACAGGCTTCCCACATCAGCCCAGCGAGAAGAGAGGGGATTGCGGGTGAACTTTCAAAGCCTCTTCCCATTGAGGAAGGCTGGGGAGGAGGGTGGACAGTGTGAATACAATCCAGGGACATCTGCCACTGGCCATGATCAAATCTCTTCACCCAGAAGGCCCCACCCTCAACTCCGTTCTTGATCCTTTAAAACCATCCTCACACAACTGACCCTAAGCTAAGCTACAAGCCACACACACACACACACACACACACAGCATTCCGTGCTCCTCTGAGCACCTCCTGGACCTGCAGACATGTCCCTAATGGATGTGCCACACCCCATCGTGTACTAATCATGTTGGCATCTCCCTGCCAGCCTGAGAGCTCCTGACCACCAGACCACAAAAGCCGACACCGCGTCCAGTACATGGACAGTTCACAGGATTAGGGATCTGGGAGCACAGGCTACTGCTGTAAATTTACAAGGCCGTAAATTACAGAGGATTTGGGGGTGGAGGCCGTTAGGGCGAGGTTGGGAAAATAGAATCATCTGGAACCGGGAGTCGGGCAAATTCAGTTCCAGTCTAGCTCCTGCCACTACGTCTCAGCCATGAGGATCTCTGGGCCAGTGTCATTACAAAATGGAACAATTTATTCATGCAAAAGCACACGTACTGGCACTTGATGATCTAGGGCAGTGGTCGGCAAACTCATTAGTCAACAGAGCCAAATGGCAACAACACAACGATTGGAATTTCTTTGGAGAGCCACATTTTTAAAACTCCAACTTCTAACCCCACTTCTTCAAAATAGACTCGCCCAGGCCGTGGTATTTTGTGGAAGAGCCACACTCAAGGGGCCAAAGAGCCACATGTGGCTCGCGAGCCGCGGTTTGCCGACCAGGGATCTAAGGTTCTCACCAACCCTCAAAGTTCTGAGGAAAAAACTCATGGAACTCACAGTGCTGGAACCACAGTCCCAGGAGGGGAGCAGAAAACCCCCCTTTTCCTAAGACACAGGCCATCTTCCGTTACAAACCTACCCAGGATTAGACCTAATAGTTCGGCACTAGAAGGGTCCTCCTGGTCTCCCTGATCTCAAACCTATCATGATTTCCCCCTCTCCCTTCCCCCCAATAAAATGAGGGAAAATATGAAAATGAAAATGAAAAACTGCTGTTATCATGACGGAGGCAAAGGCCTCTGCTGCAAATGTAAGCAGCCAAGGCCATGGAGAGCAAACCCAGGGTCTCCCTCCCAGGCTTGCAACAGACCGTACATCAGCCACCCAGGCCACGGCTGGCGGCTGCCCCTGGCCAGGCTGTCCCAGGCCCTCCAGGGGGGTCAGCTTGACTCAACAGCCCCACTTTCTTAGAAAGCTCCGTGGCCTGTTCCACGGGAGACAGAACTGCCCGTCAGCTTAGGTATTAGCTTTCTTTTATGGAAGTTTCCGTGGATTTTTGCAGCTTTTAAGTTCCGTGGACAAGTTTGGAAATGAATGGCATCTAAAATCACGGTGCATTAGACCATTCATTACGGATCTACACAGAGTTCTAAAGCTATAATATTGTTGAGGGGAAGGTATAAATAGCTTACAAATATATATATATATTTTTTTTTTAAGGTAAGCATAAACATAAAACAATTAGGCAAATACATTAAGTTGGAAGTTGATCTAGAACAGCCGATTTTCAACCGGTGTGTCACAGTACACGGTTGTGCCACATGAATTTTTAAAACATGCCGTGTACCCTGGCCGGGTGGCGAAGTTAGCTGGAGCATCGTCCTGTACACCAAAAGGTTGCTGGTTCAATTCCTCGTCAGGGCATATACCTAAGTTTAGGGTTACATTCCTGATCAGGGCACATACCAGAGGCAGATGATCCATGTTTCTCTCTCTAAAATCAATAAACATATCCTTTGGGTGAAGATAAAATAAAAGCACTACCTGACTATCTAGTTATTTAGTCAGGGGCACTGACCTTTCCCCCTTAGGTTGTCAGATTAAAAAAAAAATGACAACAGCCAACACAACAATAACCATCCAGTGTGAATGAGCCAACATTAGACCTGTTTGTCAGATCTACAAAACCTACATTTTCTGGGTGTGCTACAAAATTTTAGAAATGAGTTTACGTGTGCCACGAGGTGAGAAAGGTTGAACATCACTGATCTAGAAGCAAGTTTCTCAAGGGGGAAATGGTGTTCTTCGGCTAATACCGATTTATCCCGTTCTCAGGCAACTTCTCTGTACCAGTCATTGCTGCAATCCTATTCAGGAAGCAGGCACACACGGACTAAGGTACACAAACGTCCCCAAACCTCTGTCAGCGGTGCCAGGTGCCCCATGGTCTATTCCATGTACAGAAAAGCAAGCCAGGCAAATCCTTACGCTTTTGCTTTAACTCCCTACTCCTCCCAGAGCAAACAGCAGGTGTGGGCATGCTCATAACCCAGGGCCACCGTGAGCACTGACCGCAGGTGTCACTGCACTCCGGGGGCCTCCTCACACCTGCGGGGGGCCCTTCTTCCTCCCCTCTGCACCTGTCACCCAAACGTCCTTGGAGAAGTTTGCAACATTCTAAGATTTTGAAACGGAGGGAAGCCACTCTGATAACCGAAGCACAGAAATAATCCCGGTGCTGAGAGCCATTCCCACAGTCCGCACAGAAGCAGATCTTACGAAAGAACTTCTTGGCTCCGAGAAGAAACCGGGCGGGTTTCCTTAATTGGGCTTGGCGAGGAGGAGCGCCTTCCGTGTGGGGCTACGGGCCAGAGGATGACAGAGGACCATTAGTCAGTGGAGTATGTTCTGCACCGTGGACACACCCAAGGACAACAGCCGCCCTCACCAGCTATCAGCAGCCAGTGTGAGGCAGGAAATGTAGTAAGCCGTGGATCACTGATCGTGATAAAGCAAGGAATGTGAATTCTGAAGAGCCTGGGCTGGTGACAACCTTCCCCTTGACTTCACTCTACAGATCCCTACTAGCATCTGCCAGGAACCCGAACACTACCTTAGGGGCATAACCAGGGAGAGAGGCTTAAGAACTCATCCGAATCTTGAAGCTTAAGAGATGGAACTGGCATCTCTTTTCAGAGTCATTTGATATCAGCATACTCCCCAAAGGGGATGTGACCCAATCGTCTCTCGACCTTTCTTCTTGCCAACTTGTAATTTACTACCAGTTGTAAAGGGCAGGATGTCTTTGTTTCACCTGAAGTGGAAATGTGAATTTTCTCACCCATGATATCCCCATAGTCTATGCAACTGAGCCACAGCTGGAGTTTTGTTAAGCACTGGCTTTTATTGTGGTAAACGTTTCACCAGCATTCTTTCACTTCATCCACAACATAAACCCTGAAGGTTTTGTACTTGTAAGGCCCCAAATTTGAAAATAAGCTAGTTGACTACACGATGCACACATATTGGCCAACATCACACATCTATAAAGATGACAAAGAATCCAAACTTGGGCAACCAACCCTGGTCTTAACCACCGTGTATACGACAGTAGCCACAAATGTTTAGAATGAGGACTGGGCCGGCCGACGTGCTCAGTGGTTGAGCGTCGACCTGTGAACCAGGAGGTCACCAGTTCAATTCCCAGTCAGGGCACATGCCCTGGTTTCGGGCTTGATCCCCAGTGTGGGGTGGGCAGAAGACAGCCAATCAATGATTCCCTCTCATCAGTGATGTTTCTGTCTCTCTCTTCCTTCCTCTCTGAAATCAATAAAAATATATTGAAAAATAAATAGAATCAGGAAGGGCCCACACACACAGAATACACAAGAGAGGGGCTGGTAATGGTTATGAATGCATGAATACATATTTTTCCCAGGCAAAATCTTTAAGAGAAAACAGTTATCCTCCATCCTGGCAATGAACTACAAGCGTATGCTCCACCCCTCATGGGAGCAGATACATTCCCGAGAGCCCCATCTCACCTTCCAGCCCATCAAGTGTTACTTTATGGCACAGCCTGAACCTAATTTGAGTAGATACACAGAAGCCATCCTCGACCATCTCAAATGCAAATGTTCATCCTATCATTTGGCTATGGGATGAAATGTTCTTTTAAAAAGAAAATTTTTAAGAAAAAGTTAACTAAATGGGACAACAACAAAAAAAAAAGAGCTCTGGGCCTGGCAGGTTTGCTCAGTGGTCAGAGCATCAGCTTGAGGTCTGGAGGATCTTGGGTTCGATTCCGGTCAAGAGCATATATGCCCAGGCTGTGGGCTTGATCCCGAACGGAGGGCGTGCAGGAAGCAGCCGATGGGTGATTCTCTCTCATCATTGATGTTTCTCTCTCTCTCTCTCTCCCTTCCTCTCTGAAATCAATAAAACTATATATTTTTTAAATAACTCAGTTTCTTACATCTCATTGCAATATGTCACTTTCATTGTAACTTTGGATTTGTAAAAAGCAAATAAAACCAACAATTGCAGCCATAAGACAGTATGCAGTCTACTTTTATAAGAAAAAAATAGTTTTATGGGCTATCTCCAGAGATGATAATTACCTACCTTACCCCACAAAATTGTTTTCAGATCTCCTCATGACAATTAAAGTCATTGTAAACGACTGGGTTCCTGCTTTTATCACTTCCAGGAAGTCTCCCACAATTGCATTTATAAGATAGATTTTTCTTAGATCCTTAGATTTCTCCCTGAATTTCTAAGATTGCTTATAAGCATTTATGCTTCTTTTCCCCTCGTGTACTAGTCTCAGATAACGAGCTGTTGCTGTTTGGCTCATTAGAACTCTATTTTAGGGGATGGAATCTCTACAGCAGAACTGGTCCGTGACATTTGATCTCAAGTTAAAGTAAATTTTAGTCAGAAAATAGTAAAAAACAAACAAACAAAAAAAAAAAACAATGCGCATGCTATCTTAATACAATATTTTTGCCATATCCCTTCTGGGGCTTTTTAAGAAAAGATGAAGGTAAATAAAAGCACCCTCAGGGTGTGAAATAAGCCTACTGGTGCAAAAAGAAATTATAAAACAGAATTTCCAGTCGCTACAACATACAGAGAAGGATGTTCAATTGATTAAAGTAATCCTATAAATGTCCCCCCAAGAGACCACATACTCCCAAATCATTGGGGCGGGGGGTGAGGGGGGTGGGAGAAGAAAAATGGGCCCTTTTTTAAATGGCAACTATTAAAACTAAATTTCCTCCTTGTTCCATTACTTCGGATGCCGCATTCCAGGGAGCTGTGACGTGGACTGCTGGAGAGCAGCTTTCCCAGCCTGCAGTGATGTGGCCGCGCTCACCCCCCGACGGGCTGGGACGCAGTGCCAGGGAGGGGAGGGCAGCCACGCCCTGCGGAGGGGGTGCGGGCTCCGCTGGTTTCCACCGGCCCGTAATGAAGCCCATTAGTGTGAAGTATAATCTGTGGCGCTTTCCGAGGGCAGGGCCTCAGAGACAAATGCTCACTTGGCTGCTGTGGAGCTGGTAGAGCAAGGAGGATTCACCTGGGCCGGGTCTAACATGTCCACGTGTTTTCAGGAATTGAGTAGGGCCTGCACCAAGCTAAAAGGACAAACACGGGGGAGGGGGCATATGTCTTCCAAGCCGGGGCATCCGTGTGAAGATGCAGCTGGGGGAGCCTGCCTACATGGTCATTCTGCCCACTGTGCTCCTCTCTGGCTCACCCCGCGGAGGGAAGGCTCTGGGCACATAAAGACGGCATTCTAGCTGAGCTGGAAACAGTGATTAATCATTAATCAGCCACCGGCTGCAGATCACAGCGATAACACAGGGAACACCCACAGCTCCAGGTGTGACCTCCAGGCACACCCGCAACACTCCCCGCCTCCGTCCGGCTGTTCCTCTCCATCCTCACTGCCCACGCCCTCCCCCACCGCCAGGCAGCCCCACGCCCACCTCCTTTCTGACTCCAGTCCACATTTCGGTCTTTCCCTCTCTCTCTCTCTCTCTTTTTTGCTTAAATGAAGTTTTTATGTTTCCTGATGCGGGAAGTCCAATCAGGGTCACATCTCACAGATCAAAGGAAGCACGTGCTCAGGAAGTCAGGTTCATGTGTGCACAGAGCCTGTCACGGACACGTCTCCTTGAGATGCAGAGGTGCCCCTGCCTCCGCGTGACCAGTCCACTTGGGGTCTCAAACCCAGGACAACGCAACGTGCTGTAAAGAGAGGCCTCTGGCCTCCGCCCCGCTCCCCGCTCTGCTGGCCTCCTCTCTGCCCACGTTACTTTCCGGCAGGTCTACACGATCAGGTTGGTTCTGTTGCTCCTCAATGCCATGCTCTCCTTCGCCTGCCGGTTTTCTGACCAATGTTCTATTTTCCCCACTCTACACCTGACCACCTCCCGCTCATCCTGGAGGTCTCTGTTTGGATGGCACTTCCTTCAGGAAGCCCTCCAGGCTGCGCTCCTCCACATCAGAGTTAAATACCCCTCCTCCACACTCCAAGGATGCCTTGTAGCTTAAATGACCTTGGCCTTGTGGGTGCACTCCACTCGACAGAAGGCACAGTGACCCTTCCGTGCACTGCACCTGGAAGGGACATTACAAGTGACAGGTGCTCAACAAATACTTTTTAAATATATTTTATTGACTTTTTACAGAGAAGAAGGGAGAGGGGTAGCAAGTTAGAAATCTCGATGAGAGAGAAACATGGATCAGCTGCCTCCTGCACACCCCCTACTGGGGATGTGCCTGCAACCAAAGTACATGCCCTTGACCGGAATAGAACCTCGGACCCTTGAGTACGCAGGCCGTGGCTCAATCCACTGAGCCAAACCGGTTAGGGCTCAACAAATACTTTTTGATGACTTACGTTTAGAGTTGATCGGTTTATCTCTATTTGCACCCATTCTCCTGCTAACAACTGGCTTCCACCTCTGGGCTATCCCAGATATTGTTTATATGTGACTTCACGGCGCCCTAAATATTTCAGATAAATCTCAACGAAGAAAGTAAATCAACAGCACCCAGGAATCCTTCCAAGGTCTTGGACCCAGGCAGAACACGTCTTTTCCACGTACATGGCTCCAGTATGGGATGTCCTGTCAGGCCCTCAGTGAGCCCTGCACCTCCTCGGCGCTAGTCTGGCCAGGCCTTCTGCTTGCTTTGGATCCCCAAGGAGCGCTCAGCTCAGGGACTGGCTCCGCCACCCACACAGCACCTGCAGCCAGACGGCTCGTCCCGCTGAGACCTGGGCGATGACTCCGGGGTGCAGGGCGCACTGGCAGCACTGGTCTGCGATCCCCGGGAAAGGCCGTCCTAATCCTCTCTCGTTCGCTCCGTGTTCTGCGGCTTAGACAGCGCCGCACAAATACTGTCATATTCTGGTAGATTGCATCATTTCACACCCGAGTGTGAGGACCTGGGTGTCAGCTGGCGCTACCCTGTTCTAACACATTTCACGTGCGAAACTGCATGATATTTGCACTTTATTAACATGAGACTATTCTGGTGCTGCCATGAGAGCGGGCACTCTCTAACAAGGCTGTTGTATTTTTAAGGTGTGTAACCCAGGCGAGATGTTGGGACCAGGCGAGATGTATCATCTCCCAACCAGAATGGCTCCTGAGGCTGGGATCGTGTGCCCACTCTTGAGCCCACAAAGCAGCTCCTCTCAGACGTCAACAAACACATTTGTTAATGCTACTGCCGTGCTAAGGCCCTGGGGCACGAATCCTGGACACCAGGCCCCTTCTCACCACCCCCACATTCAGGCCTGCGCAGGCTTCCGGGCTGCTCCTGGCCGTGTCTCTCGCAGCACTTCCTCCCTCCTCTCCTTCTCAAGGCCTCGGCAGTAGCTCGGACCTCTTCAACTCCCACCCAGGGTCCACCCCAAATGCCTCCCAGAGCTGGTCTTTCAGCCTCCACGCTCCCCGCCCCGCTCCCCACACTGCCTCTCAAATTGTGGTTCCCAGACCACGTGAAGACTCCTGTTTTGTGTTTGTTTTGTTTTTAAATATATTTTATTGATTTTTTACAGAGAGGAAGTGAGAGGGATAGAGAGTTAATGAAAGAGAATCATCGATCAGCTGCCTCTTGCACACCCCCTATTGGGGATATGCCCGCAACCAAGGTACATGCCCCTGACCGGAATCGAACCCGGGACCCTTCAGTCCACAGGCCGATGCTCTATTCACTGAGCCAAACCGGTTTCAGCTGAAGACTCCTGTTTTTACAATGAAGAGTAGTAACCTGCAATGGTCTGCTGTGTTCATCAATGAGGATGTGTATTTCTAGCTCAACAATACCTGCATGGAGTTACATCTGGCAATTTTAGAAATAACGGAATTAGTTAAGCAGCAAAATGAAATGATAGTAATAAACAGATTTATTAAATAGTGGATGAATAACTATATAATTCATTGTATTCATATCTTATAAGTATGTTTCTCACTTGGACAATTAACATCTGATCACAGCTGTCCAGAGAGAACTGGCCGATAGATATATTTTGTTTTCCCTATGCCAAAAAAACAAAAACAAAAAACAAAAAACGGACACTTTTCTAAAAACTGGAAAGTGTTACATAAAAATCCAGATTTCCAGCTTTATTTGAAAACATGAATCAGGAGACCTGGATACCGGGAAAGATTTCAGGTGCATAGTCAGCAGAAAATGAGCAATAAATGTGTCTTTGTATTTGCCACAGTCTCCGCCACTCCTTCTTGTCTCACCCCCCCCCCCCCCCCGACAGTTCAGTTCCTGACATTGCCGGCCTGGCCCCTGTGGGCATCTGAGTTTGCAACTCCTGTGGCAAGTCTCAGGGCCATTCCTGGTCTCCAGCCTTCACTCCTGCAAGCATCTCTTTTTACTTCAGTCTGACTCCCCTCGCCTTTGTCCAACGGCAGACAGCTCCGCCAAACTCCATCTGCCCCGACCCCTGTCCATGTCCTCGGACAAGAGAGCTTTTTACGTGGAGCTGGCACTCTGAGCATCTCTCTTTCCTGCTTTTCCTTTCCCGCGCTTCTCTTTGTAGCTGCGTGCACTGTTCAAAGCCAAAACCTGAGAGCTACGGAACAGAGAATTGCCCACGCTCTCCGAGTGGAATGGGGAAGAGGGGCTGGCACTCAGCTCCTCTGTTGGGTCTGGAAATGCCACACAAACCTAAACAGTCCTGAAACCCTCCTCCCCTCTGGGGCTGAGCCCTCACAGAGCAGCAAGGAGCCCAGAGCCTGGGGTGGAGCCCCTGAGGGTAACAGCTTTAACTCTTCCCTGCCCATCCAGGGAAGGGCACTTACAGACCCGGAGGCATTAACTCACCCACTGAAACCACCACCACCATCCCTCCCGAAAACAACTTCCTGGCCCGTCATTACATATCCGCTGGAAACCAACTGCAGGCGGGAACCTGGGGGCCAGTGTAACCCACACCGTTTGCTTTTGTAAATTTCACAGGAGTGGTACAGACCGTGTGGCTCAGTGGTTCGGCATTGACCCATGAGCCAGGAGGTCACAGTTCGATGCCCAGTCAGGGCACACACCGGAGTTGTGGCTCCATCCCCAGTTGGAGGCAGCCAATCAATGGGTTCTCTCTCATCATTGATGTTTCTCTCTCTCTCTCTCTCTCTTCCCCCCTCTCCCTTCCTCTCTGAAAGCAACAGAGGTAATACTTTTGAAATAAGTAAGTAAACACATTTTGCCCAGCACCAGAATTGCCTGCTGGTCCATGAGGTCCGAAAGGCTGGCGGCCGCCGTCAAACTCAGCATCCTGGGTTGGGGAGACAGCAGGGTTTCCGACTCTGTGGGTCTGGGGGGGCTGGGAATTTCCACACCTAAGGTCCCCAGTGATGCTGATGCTGAAAAAGCAAGTTCAGGCACAACAGAGACAAGGTGTTGGGCGGCACCATGTGTCCTGCAGGGGCTGGAAGAGGGTCTCAGCTGACAGACAGCAGGAGGCAGGGACAACAGGCGTGTGTACACTCACAGGTGCTCATTCGGCGTCCCCATCAGACAGCGCCCGAAGAGAATGAAAACGTCTCCGCCTCCAAAAGGGTCTTTCTTTGCGAATCAGCTGTTCAGAGGATCCTTCCACTTGGCCTGGGGCTGCTTGTAACCAAACCCCTTCCTACAGTATGCCTCCAGGCGCCTCCCTCGCATGGAATATGTATGTTTTTTCAGCCACTTATTCCAAACAATCTCAGGCCCTGGTGCAGTCAGGCACTTTCCCTGCGCTGCTCCCGCGGTGTCAGCTGCTCTCGGTTAGTGTCAGACTCCAGTTGGAATCCATGGTAAGACGGTGCTGACAACTCGGACAGGTGTGACATCCCGGGAAGGCTGGCCCGCCCTCCGCATTAAACTGGTTTTCCTCTATGTTAATCACTGATCTAAAAGAAAGTTTCTCAAGGTGGAAATGGATAAGGATCGTACTCCAGGCAGTCCTTAAGATGTAATATAAGATTACTCTGAGGACATGAGAGACTGGCCCGTGAACACAAGTTAAAGCTGGATTCCCTAACCAGTTTGGCTCAGTGGTTAGAGCGTTGGCCTGCAGACTGCAGGGTCCCAGGTTCGATTTCAGTCAAGGGCATGTACCTTGGTTGCGGGCACATCCCCAGTAGGGGATGCGCAAGAGGCAGCTGATGGACGTTTCTCCCTCATCTATGTTTCTAATTCTCTATTCCTCTCCCTTCCTCTCTGTAAAAAATCAATAATATATATATATATATATATATATATATATATATATATATATATATTTTTTTTTTTTAAGTTAAAGTTGGAAACACAGAGGGACAGACGCATGCACACATCGTCGCCTGAACCCCAAAAGCGCTGGATTTCCCCTCCGCTGCCAATCTCTGAAAATAGGAAATAGAATGTTTCCTTTGGACCAACGAGGGTTCTCTCAGGAAAGCGTGACTCAGAGGGTGATAACCGGGGCCTTTGCTGACGGAGAACTCAGGGGGTTTTCCCCGGGGACACGTCACCCACACGGCGGGGGCAGGAACGAGGCGTGCAGGGTGGATGCTTCCAGGTTCTCCCAAGCCTGAAGGGAGGCCATGCCACCTCCTCCTCCCCTTCGGAGAGGGGATGCATTGTTTAACAGCGTGTCCAACTCCTCCTACCTGTTGAAAATGTCTCAAAATACCATCTATTCAACCGAAAGTATGGTGGCTCTGTTTTCTAAAGCAAAATGATGACGGGGTCATGGTTCGATTCCCGGTCAGGGCACATGCCCGGGTTGTGGGCTCCGTCCCCAGTAGGTGGTGTGCAGGAGGCAGCCCATCAATGATTTTCTCTCATCACTGATGTTCCTATCTCTCTCTCTTTTCCACTCTGAAAAAAAATAGATAAATAAAATAAAATAAAATATATATATATTTAGACAGTATCAGTGGAGCCACATAGTTAAAATCAGATCTCTCTACCACTTCCTTTGACTCCAACATTCTTTACGTGTTCCTATAGAAAAAGCCTCCTTATTTTTCCAAGCGACTGATCTGCATTCTAAGGAACTGCTTTGGTCTAATAAACACAACTGCATTGGCCCTCGTGATCCCCAGGTTAAAAAAACTGTTCCATCAGCCATTTGATGTCAAAGAAAACAAACTAGGCTAAGTCCACTCTCACAAAAACCCCATTCATAGATGAATAAACAGCCTCGGAAACCGTAGCTCCCGGCAAAATGTGCCAGCAAAGAACAGGGACGTGAACAGAGCATGTGAATGCGAAGAGACAGATTTGCTCTCGGTTTCCAACGACCAGAGAGGAACCGGGATGCGGGGAGCGCAGGGCGCTCTCCTCGCACTGGCAGGGAAAGAAAACATCTATAGAGCGATCGATCACTCCCCGTTTCAAATATCATTTCTAAATCGCTGGGATGGGAAGCTACCAATGAACCAACTGTACCTAATCCTTGGATTCTCAAATGCCGGAGTCACCAGGATAACACCATCTCCAGAATCCCACAGTGCCTCCAGCTCTGGCTCCCGGATTCATGTCTGCCCCCAGTGCAACTCCGACCAAGTCAC
Source organism: Nyctalus aviator (assembly GCA_036971965.1). Classification (NCBI taxonomy): domain Eukaryota; kingdom Metazoa; phylum Chordata; class Mammalia; order Chiroptera; family Vespertilionidae; genus Nyctalus; species Nyctalus aviator. The sequence continues at coordinate 5,662,562 of CM072925.1, read as the reverse complement.
GCCCCTGCTTTCCAAAACAACCAGAGCAAAATTACAAAGGCCTGAGCAAGATAAGAGCCTACATGATAAGGCCCTCACCAAGATAAGGCTCTGCAAGACCCTCTGTGCGTGTCTCCCACCCACCCCACCCCACCCACCATCCTTACTCTCCATGACCCCTCCCCCACTTCCTTTCCTCCCAACACTATGAGCTCATTCGCCCCTCTGGGCCCTGGCACTCCCTGCTTTTCTGCCGACAGTGCTTTCCCCCCTAATGTTCCCACGCCTCGTCATCAGGCCTCCGTGTCACCATCTCAGAGAGGCATCCCTGGGACACCATCCAAAAGAGCCTCCCTCGTCCCAGTCGTTCGCCTTCACGTCTCTGCTCTATGTTGAGTTTGTCAACAGCTGGTATTTTCTTGCTCATCTGTTTTGTTGTTGTTTTGTTGTTGTTGTTTGCCAGCTACCACATAAGAGCAGGGCCAGCTGGACCCCTGCACCTGGCACAGGGCCTGGGCTCAGTGTGACCTCAGGGATGATCTGAGCGGACGATACCCTTGTTTCCCTCCACGGAAGCGGTCCTCAACATTGAGTGTGCCTCTCAAGTCTTTTCCGAGGAAGCCAGCACTAAACCTTCCTGTGGCCCCACCTTCCTCCAAGACAGTGGTCTGCAAACTCCTTAGTCAACAGAGCCACATATCAACAGGACAACGATTGACATTTCTTTTGAGAGCCGAAAACCAACTTCTGCGCATGGGCCACGAAGTTTCAATCGCACTGTATGTGCGCACCCCAACGTGGTATTTTGTGGAAGAGCCACACTCAAGGGGCCAAAGAGCAGCAAGTGGCTCGCGAGCCACGGTTTGCCGACCACTGCTCTAAGACACACAAGGTCCTCAAGGAAAGTATCAACCAACGGGAAGACCGAAGATGGAGTTGGTCCATACACCGACAGAAGGGAGGATGGAACTGTCGCACATTTGAGTAAGCTTGTGAAAGGTAACTCTGCTGCGTTATGCAAAGTGCTGTCCCCATTTTCCCTCTCTTAATGCTAACCAAAACCCTGGGGGCTGGTTACTATCAGTCCAGTTTTACAGACGGGGAGCCCCGGAAGGCTTGGAGGAGATAACTTACTCACCTAAGCTTCCAAACCAGTCAGTGCCAGATAGAGACTTCCAATCCAGTTCTATTGTATTTCAAAGCCTATGTTTTGTTCACTATGAGTGCCTGAGAGTCTCTCCGAAGGCAGTTAAAGTGAAGAAGCTGTGAAGGCTCAAAGGCAGGCGGGAAGTGGGGCCATAAAAGTTGCAGATGTGGCTAAAGGAAGTTAAATGTATTATGTGCGTGCGTGCCTGTGTCTGTGTATGGCTCCACCAACCAGAAATGTTCACTGTTTCGGACAAAAAATTTGTAATCGAGCACTCAAAATAACAACGAGAATCAAAGGATCCATTTCATTACTGAGTTGCATTCTAGAACACTACAACACAACCAACTCCAATAAAAACAAGGAACTGGCTGGATTACAAATGCAAAATTATCAGACCCAAAATATGCAGAGAATTTAAAAAAAAAAAAAAACAAAACAAAAACCTCTGCCTATGCTGTGGAATTTTTTAAATAGAAAAATAAATAAAAAAGAGAACTTAAGAAGTATGCGTCCGAGGAGTGTGCATCCTGAAGGGGTCCCCAGGAAACACAAAAGACAGGAGCTCTTTGAAGCCGCCCTCCCCCACCCGTGGAGCCTGGAAGAGCTGAGGGCAGCCCCTCGGCCGGGGAAGCGGGCTGGACGGACAGCAGGACCAGCTCCTGGCTTCCCATCCCAAAGCCTCCGTGTCCTCGTCTGCGGCTGCGATGTGCCTTCGCCGTGCAGCCCTTGGGCTTGTGAGAAGCTGAACGGGAACAAATCCAGGAAAACCCGGCCAGGGTCACGAGAGTCACACCGGAGCCTGGAGCAGGGCTGCCCCGTGATGAAAACTCCAGAAACGGAGGAGAGCCGGGAAGCAAGCCGAGAGGGAGCATGCATGTCCAGGAGCCAGAAGGGTCCCGCGTGGAGGCAGTGACACGGAAGAGGGAGCGGGGAAGAGGGGCCCCACGACTGTGCGCGGTGATGTGAACCCGGAGAGAGGCGTGGGGGGAGCCCGGCACAGAGCGGTCACCTGCCAGTCTCCGAGGACACCGGACGGGGACACCAGCTCGGGACACCCCAGACGCTCCTGGCTGCTTGTTCCCCAAAGGACATCCAGTGTCATTTCCCATCAACAACGACCTCTCCCCCGGAATCAGCTAAGTGGGGTGTACACCAAGCGGCGACGGAAGACAGAGAGCATGACTGGCCAGCAGAGGATCCTGGGAACAAATTTCAGCCACAGTGTCCACCGGCCACTCCGCAACGCCCTTCTCACTGCTTGTCTTAAAAAAAAAAAATTAAAAATTTTTAAAAAAAATTATGAGAACTCTTCAAATCCCAAGAAACATGCAGGAGGGCTCAGGGGAAACAGCTCACAGAATGGCTGAGAATCTCCTGAGGCTGTTGGGAGGGGATGCTTATAAAGGGGTGTGTGTGTGTGTGTGTGTGTGTTTTCCTGGTGATCCCTCTCTAACCCAAAAACCGTCTTTTGCTTTCATTAGTGGCCACGTCAAGCATCGCTGGAGAACTTACATGAGGGAGGCTGAGCCCATGTCAGATCGGACAGAGGACCCACCAATGAAGGGTCGGCCGCATGATGAAGCCGTGTGTCCCGAAGTGCAATGAGCACACGGCTCCGGGACCTGGTGAGCATGCACAGTCTCAAGGCCTGGCCTGCGATTCTGCGTCTCCGGCAATCCTGCAGGGAGGCAGGTGCCCAGCCATGGACCAGGTGCCCAATGTTTCGATGTCAACAGCGAAAGCCAGTCCTAATGCTACGCTCACTGCAAGTCCAGGGACTATAAGAAGAAAAAAAGTTGAGCCCTGGCCTGTGTGGCTCAGTGGAATGAGCATCGTCCCATTCACCAAGAGGTCTCTGGTTTAATTCCTGGTCAGGGTACATGCCGGGGTTGCAGGCTCCCCAGGAGGGGGCATGCAGGAAGCAGTGAACCCATGTTTCACTCTCATTGATGTTTCTATATCTCCCTTTCCCTTCCTCTCTCTCTTAAAAAATCAGGCTGGCCAGTGTGGCTCAGTGGTTGAGCGTTGACCTATGAACCAGGAGGTCAGGGTTCAATTCTTGGTCAGGGCGCATGCCTATGTTTCACCCCTACTAGGGGGTGTGCAGAAGGCAGCCCATCAGTGATTCTCTCTCATCGTTGATATTTCTCTCTCTCTCCCTTCTCTCTGAAATCAATAAAAATATACTTAAAAATAAATAAATAAAAATAAAAAAACAATAAAAACGTATTTAAAAAAATAATAATAAAGTTAAGAAAATAGACTTTGCGCGTTCATGAGATTGGCGAGAGGCATCTATCGCCTGGGTCCTCTGAGGGGCACTGACTGTGCCCCTGGTGCCAACCTTATGGCAGACCTGGCTGCCGGGCAAAGCGGAGAGCAAGCAGTGAGAACAAGGAGTGGTGGTTCGTTGAGAGCCCAGTGAGGAGGGGGACTGGGGTAAGAACCCAGAGTCTCGTTCCAGAGTCCACGCTCTCACCACCAAACCACTGCCCGGTACAGGCCATGTGATGACGTGAGGAGGGAGGAGGGTATGTAAGAGCAATGGCACTTACTAGTCTAACAATGGGGCCTAAGCAAAATCTCCCTCTCCCCCCCCCCCCCACCATCTCTTCGTCTTTAATGTGGGCACATAACGGTTCGCGCACCTTGCTGGGTTTTCTGAGGATTAAACGAAGTCTAAATAAAGCACTCCACCCGCTGTCTGACACATGGTAAATGCTCCAGGGAATGTTTTCCGATTACTACGATGAAGAGAACTTTTTTGAATTATTTGAAAGGCAAGGTTCCATGAACGATGAATTAATTTGATTTACAACTAGCTTTCCTGACATATACAAAATACGTGGAACACACACACACACACACACACACACCCCGGACAACTCTCCTCCGAACACACGGTATCAGCGCCTCCCATCGTGGGAATCCCAGATGTCTAGTCATCAGCAGGGGAAGATCCAGAGTCCCCTGGCCAGACCGCCTGGGGTCAAACTCTGCTCTGTCGCTCCCCAGCTACATGACCTCGGCCGAGGTACTTAACCGTTCTGTGCCTCAGTCTTCTCAACTGCAAAATGGAAATCGCCGCTCCTAGCCCGAGTGGTTGTGCACGAGATGAACGAACCCTCACAGTGCTCAGACCGGGGCCTGACACATTCTAATATTTCCTGTGGATACACTGTGATGACAAATGGGTGCGGTGTGGCTGAGATTACTACAGATGATGACAATCACAAAAAACAGACGCCTTAATTCATTCTGCGACATCAACCTTCTTCCTAACGCACATACCCGCTTAGCGACCTCCACGTGAGCACAGGCAGGCCGCAGGCGGCGGTGGGGTGTAGGCAGTTCCGAATCCAAAGCCTTCTACGACCTCAGAACGGCCACAGCCACGGGATCCTACGATACCGGGAGTGGCAAAGTCTACGGGAGGAGCCGCTTATCGGCTGCAGGTATTTATAAAACGGAGGGGTGCGGGGAGAGGTTGGCAAAGGCAGCTAAAAATAGTCCCCCACGCAAACGCGTTTGCAGACATCCACAGTCCAGAGAGAGCCAATACTCCCCATCACCGCAGGGGAAATATTCCAGACGTGTGTCGCGCAATGGGGGAGCATGCAGCCTTTTGCCATCTGAGAGTCAGCCACATCCCTGCTCCTTTTCCCTTCCCTAGATCCTGTCCCAGAAAGTCTGGAGGTCATTCCGTAAGGCGCTGCTTTCGGGTCCAAAAGGGCACAGGCATTCCATATCGCGCTGCCACGTGCTCACCGCAGGTATGTAACCTAATGGGTCCCCAGGGCCCCGGGCACCCTCAGCGCTCCCGGGCCGGCGGGAAACTCTCCCCCGGATGGAAGCGATCCCCACCACGTCCCAACGGAAAGGCAGCCGGACCCCAACCCCACTGTAACGGGCTCTCCCTTCCAGATGCTGAACACACACACACACAACAGGATGTGGATTCGCACTTCTCTCCCAAACCCAAGAGGAACAACAAAAAGACAAATCTCGAGAGTGTGGGGATCTGACTCTGTAATCTTCCTGTGTGCCTGCTAGCATTTTCCTGGCTGCACATTATCAAGAAGGCTGGCGGTCCGGGAAGCCAGCGTGGTCAGCTGTAGCCCTTCCTCCCCCAGGGACCAGTGCCGGGCAGCAGAATGGACGCCACAAAGGGGAGCCACAAGGGGGAGCAGCCTGGGGAACTGGTTAGACGCCCCATTTCGGAAGGTAAAAATGAGCAGGTGACGTTCCTTTCGGTACTGCATTGCATGGAAGCCAATGTTTCGAAAAGACTGTCCCTTCCACATGTAGTAACTATCCAGAACTGCCAACGGGACAGTCTACATGCCCATGCCATGTGCTCTTTATGATTACAGCATGTCACAACGCAGACCAGCCACGTGTCAAGGGCTCAACAGCCACGTGTGGCTACCATATTGGATAGAACAGTTCTCAGACCCAAAGACTGCCGAAATCACCAGTTTATAGGCTGCCTCTAGGGCAGACTTACAGGTAAAAGAGATCGGCCAGCCCTAACCGGTTTGGCTCAGTGGATGGAGCATCGGCCTATGGACTGAAAGGTCCCAGGTTTGATTCCGGTCAAGAGTATGTTCCTTAGTTGCAGGCACATCCCCAGGAGAAGGTGTGCAGGAGGCAGCTGGTCGATGTTTCTCTCTATTCCTCTCCCTTCCTCTCTGTAAAAGTGTCAATAAATATATATATATATATATATTTTTTTTTTATTTATTTTTTTTTTAAATCGACCAACTCAGTATGGGCAGGTCGCTGGATGGGTAATAAACCCCAATTCAAAACAGGCTCTGGGTATTTTAAGTGAATGGTTGATACCCAGCGCGGACAACTATTTACTTTTTACCCAATGCACAAGCGTTTGCTGACTTCGTCCCTGTCTTTCAGTAAAAGCCCAGGTGCTTTTGGCCGCTGGACACACCTCTTCTCAGGGGAGAGTGTATCCCTCCCCTTTCCCACAGGAGCGCCAACCTGCAGACATCCGCGCGGACACCTCCCATCCACCCCACGTGGTCTCCATCCCCCCCCATACACCACCCCACGTGGCCTCCATGCACCCTCCACCGGGGGCAGGAGGAACGGGGTGCGGACAGGCTGTCCCTGCCGCCCCAGCGTCCTCTTACCAGGTTACCACCACCAGGCTCACCGCCATGCCGGGGGCAAGAGCAGAGTCTGCCAGGAGTCCTTAGGAGTAGTTATCGGAGGAGGGCTCTGCAGTTTGCACTTGGTTATTAGTAGGAGAAAGGACAGCTATCACTCCCGGCGGGAAGAACAGACAGAAGAAAATAAGCAGTGGCCTGAAACCGAGATGCTGAGCTGGGGGGGGGGGGGGGGGGGCCGCGGCGGAGAGCAGAGCCCTAAGGGACCCATGAAAGCACTGGTTGAGCTTGGTTCTCTGGGAAGAGCAGTGGCCTGAGCCACCTCCACCCCCGTTTCCTCGAAATCTTGGGAAAGTCAAAAGTACGCGCCACAAGCTCCGAGTACAAGCGTCTCCCCTGTCCCATCCCCCACCCCATCCCAGCACAGCTCACCCCCATCCCTCCCTCCTTCCCGGGTCTCACCGCGGCCGGAGCGCGCGGCGCCCCGGGTCCCGGGCCAAAGTCACCGCGTCCGGGCGCCCCGGTGTGGCTCCCGCGCCGCCCGGGCTCCTCCGGCCGCACCGAGCGGAGCGGGGACCCGGGCCGGGCCGGGAGCCGCGCACACAAAGGGCCTGTGCCCGCTCCGGGCCGCGGGCACCGCACCGGCAGGGCAGCCAGGCGCCGGTGCTCCCCTCCGGGAAAGGCCGCCCCTCCCGGCTCCAGCGGGGCTCCCTCGGCCGCCACGGCCGCAGCCCCCACCCCCACCCCCCCAGAGCCGCTCCGGGGAGAGAAGTTGGATCGTCCCCGCGCGTCTCGCTGGCAAGATGGGCTGCGCACCCCGTCCCCGCGACCGCAGACCCCGGTGTCCCCCCAAACTCACCTCTCGTCCAGTCCACCACCTGCTTGGGGCTCCACTTGGTCACGGGCTCCATGGCCAGCCGCTCCCCGCGGGGCCGGAGTCGGGGGAAGAGCTGCTGCGCCGCCCGCGCCCGCGGTCCCGGGAGGCGCCCCGCGGAGCCCCGCGGTCAGGGCTGCATGGCCGGTCAGCGGTCCATCCCGGCGCCGCTCCGCCGGCCGCGGCCTCCCGCCCCGGGACCGAGCCCGGCGCTCCCGCTGCCCCGGCCGGGCTCCTCCTCCGCCTCCTCCTCCGGGCCCCGCCGGACAGCCCTCCCGGGCAATCGCCGCTCCTCCTCGGCGCTGCCCCGCCGCCCCTCCGCGCCCCCGGCCGGCCGGGCTCCTCCCCGCGGTGCCCGGGCTCCGCTCCGCTCCGGCTCCTCCTCCTCCGGGCGGCGTGCTCCCCGGTCCCCGGTGTGCTCCCCGGGCCGCGGTGTGCTCCCCGGGCCCCGCTGTGCTCCCGGGGCCCCGCTGTGCTCCCCGGGCCCCGCTGTGCTCCCGGTCCCCCGCTTCCCGCCGCGGTCCCACCTCCCGGGCCCGAGCGATCGGAGCGGCGCTCGGGTTACAAAGTTGCAGCTCCGGCCGCGGCCCGGGAATAAAAGGGGAGGCGGAGCCCGGCCCAGCGAAACTCGGGGGCGGGGAGGGCCCGCCCGAAACGCCGGCTCCGGTTACTTTCCCTCTCCAGCCCGGCGCTCCGCGTCCCGGGAACTTTCCTTTCCAGGGGGCGCGGGGCGGGGCGCGGGGCGGGGGGCGGGGGGCGGGCACCCCGGGAGCCCGCGGGCTGCAGGGAGGCGCGGTGCGGGGGCAGCTGCCCCATCTGCCTCGGTGGGAGCAACGACACACGCAAAGCAAACAGAAGCGGGGCCCGCACGTCCCGCGCGTTTGGAAAGCTTTGTGTGGCTATGGCTCGGCAAGGAGGCCCCCCTTGTTTTAAATGTCTTACGGTAAAGTTATTTTTTGCTTTATGTTTTGGATAGCAGTGGCCCTGTCAACTCACTTCTCTTTGAACGCTACTGGTTATAGATTGCTGGATCGTAATATTCGTATCTGCAAAGTGAGCTCATGCACTTTTGGATTAGTCACGCGTGATGAAGGGACTTTGTCAGCCAATTCCTCCCACCCCTCAAAAACAAAAAAGTAGCACGTGCACAGTGTCAGCGACTGGCATGAGGAGGGAGGGTCCTTCCACGTTTGTGAGTCTCCGTCTGGGGCCAGAGCTGCCCTGATCGGAGGGAAAATCCTGAAGTGTCATGTTTACCTTTTCTTCCTTCAATTGCACCCCCACCCCCACCCCCAAATCTCCTCTGCAGCCCCAGTGAGTTCTGCCTCCTGCTTAATGATTCTAACATGCAACTGTGGCTAATCCGTGCACTCCTTACTGGGGCCCCTGTTAACCCTTGGAGGGCAGACCTGCCTGATACAGAGCTTCCTCTCCTCCCCCACTCCCACCACCTAGCTGGTAGCACCTAGTACGAACGGAAAGGTGGGGCTGGTTCTTATTCATTCAATAAATACCTGTGAAGGCCTCCTATGTGCCAACCTCTGCTCTCCTTGAATGTGTGTTGAACTAGTGTGATACGCACTGTTTGTACAGGTCTGTGTGGATGCACATGCTGGAAAGGTGGCCAGCAGCAGGCCTAGCAGCCGCTGTATGGTGTGGTGAGATACATTAGGCAGGAAGAAGAAGCATTTTGAAAAGTAAAATATCAGAAACGTATCTATAGGACTGAGAAACCACAACAACATAGGTATGCAGCTATCGAATACAATGATTTTTATTTTTAACAAGAGTTATTGGCAGACCAAGAAACTTGGCAAAGGCAATGATAGAATTCCTGGTAGAGCAGTTGTCCTTTAAAAAAAGTGTTGTTGTTTTTAACTTAATAGCATCAGTTGTTAGGTATCTTTATGGCAATAAGTAGGGAGAAGGATCTTGACATTTGTCATTGGATCCTGGGGGAGGGGGGGATAACATTTTTAGTTACAGAAGTCACTATGTGTTGTGTCTCAGTGATGAGGATTCAAGTAACCACATAATTTATCTCCAGATCAAGATAATACTGAATATGAAAGGGAAATCTAGCAATACTTATTTTGGAAAAAACACGAATAAATTGGGCCATATGGTCCCTGTGATTACGAAGAGGGATCAAGTGTTAATGACTTTGCCATAGAATTTTACCTGATGTTTTCACAATGTTTTCAAGTGCATTTGCATTAGTCATTCCTGAGGCGTTTACAGCTAAAACTCCCGGTAGTCAAGCAAAAGTTCGCTAACTGTCATCCCATTGGGTCAATACACCGTCTGCCTGCGCTCAGGACACAAACACATCCTAGCTGAAGAGCGAGGCCGTGCTAAGATCTCTCACCCGAACACCAATTAACCATCTAAACGAATTTAGCGTGCTGTTTACACTTCCAGTCCTAGAGGCTGGTGACTATTTAAACGAGGCCTTCTTCCTTAATTACAGCTGTGAGCCTGTGAACGTGGCAGGGCGGCCTGCCTTCCCGCGGAGAGGCGAACGTGAAGGCGTCCAAAGCCACGGCGGGCGTCAAGGCAGAATCTGAGGACATTCATGTGGACACAGAACGATCAGAACCGGGACATTCATGTGGACACAGACAATCAGAACCGGGTTGGCTCAGTGCGTAGAGCATCAGTCTGCGGACTGAAAGGTCCCAGGTTCGGTTCCGGTCAAGGGCATGTACATTTGTTGTTGGCACATCCCCAGTGGGGGATGTGCAGGAGGCAGCTGGTCGATGTTTCTCTCTCATCGATGTTTCTGACTTTCTGTCCCTCTCCCTTTCTACCTGTAAAAAAATCAATAAAAATATATTTAAAAGAAAGAAAGAAAGAACGATCCCTTATAGCTTTGCTGAGCCTTCTCTGCCAGCTAGCTGTCCTCTGCGGGACGGTGTTCTATTGTATCTGGTGCGCGTTCCCAAACCCCAGCTGTGCCCTCTTCTTCAGGAGCATGTCTCCTCCGTGGCACCGGGATGTTTACCACGGTTCCTGGCACTTCACCAGGCCCGGCACCAATCCTTTCGTAAGTCAGGCGGGCCTCGCAGAAGAGCTGACACTCGAGCCTGGGTCTCCCGGATTTCTCTTGCCAACATCCTGCTTTCTTCTGACGTTGTGTCTTCTGATGTGTTCAGATAACATGACCAGACATCCCGCTTTTGGCGGGACAGTCCCAATTTCTAACAATTTGTCCCTCGTCCCGCGGCGTTTTAAAAAAAGTCCCAATTTCTGGAAAGAATCGGGACTGTCCCGCCAAAAGCGGGACGTCTGGTCACCTTAGTTTAGGTCATTTATTCAATCCATGAACGATTTCCTTGTAAGACACTCACCTAGGATTCCACACACACACACAAGGAGCCCTTAGGAACCAAAGGCACCCTGTGGTTTTGGAGGGGCGATGGGGTGTTTTCTTCTGGCCCAGACAAGGGGATTTAAGGATGGATGATATGCTCGTCCAGAGCCAGTTCATATGTAATTATTTGTTTATTTGAGAACTAGGGATGGAGCATTTTTTTATTCGTGTTATGATGAATTTGTTTGATAAACATAGAAGCAAATTTTTAAATAAATTTTTCATCTGTAGCCGAAACCGGTTTGGCTCAGTGGTAGAGCGTCGGTCTGCGGACTGAAAGGTCCCGGGTTCGATTCTGGTCAAGGGCATGTACATTGGCTGCGGGCACATCCCCGGTGGGGGATGTGCAGGAGGCGGCTGGTCGATGCTTCTCTCTCATCGATGTTTCTGGCTCTCTATCTCTCTCCCATCCTCTCTGTAAAAAAATCAATAAAATATATATTTTTAAAAATATTTTTTCATCTGTAAAGACCCAGTCTCCTTCCCCAGTCCATAACAATGGTTTCCAAAATGAAAGAAAAAAAAATGAGCAAGTTAAGCAAGGTGCTCCAAATATCTCACAACCTAAGATTATAATTTTCTTCCCATCACATTGTTGTTGTTTTTTACCATTTTCAGAACATACAAAAGTATGTAATATTTCCCTCCCATATAATTGCCTCATGTATGTCTCTTGTGCTATCTTTTATCTTGAGAAATACTCATTCTTATCTATGACATCACCTCACTGCAAAGGCATTGGCCAACTACGGTATCCAGGCTGCTGATGATCCTATCTTCCACTTAATTCCGTTTGGTCTGAATTCTTCACACCATGGTAATGTAATTTCCTTCCTAAATGTGCCAGGCTTCCCATCAGATAATTGAGGGAGTAAGTCCTCATTTTTTGTTTGTTTGTTTCCTTACGTCTCACAGGCGTTGCCCTGCTTATTTGGATTCTTTTGATCATTCAGTCCCTTTAATGAAGTCATCCTACAGTTGGAAAGCTGATATTTGGCTTTTTTTTTTTTTTTTTTTTTTTTTTTAATGAACCCTATCAGTAACTCAAGAGTTCAATGCAAAGTGGGTAGTAAACATTCACAAACCTCACCTCTTTTACGCCAGACTTAGAGGCGTTGATTAAACTTTTCTCACACGAGAGAGCAGCCTTGACACCAGTGAATCCCATTTCCCAGGATGTATGGCTGTGTTTTTGGAGAGTCCTCCTAGGAGGCAATTACAAACAAGTGAGCTCCCTTTCCCGCAAGGGCTCAGCCAACCCGCAAAGCTGCGCGTTACCGACGAAGAAGGAACAAGGGAGCCTGCGTTCCCCCCACACGGGTTCAGAAGACGTTTGTTCCTGCTATCACGTTGCAGAGGGTCCGAGGAGAACAGCGGGCCATCCCGCCGGTTGTCCTGGCGGCCCCCACCTAACTCCGCGGGACTCAGCTCCCAATAAGCACACGTAATGCCGAGAGCTTCAGACTTCATGACTTTTGTTTCAGACCCAAGTTGCAGGCAGATGATAACAGACAGGGAACAAAAGGGGGGGAATTGATGGAGGTCATCCTACATCTCAACATAAAACACATCATTTCATTAGCAAAGCACACTTGTAGCAGGAGAAGTAAAACGCAGATCGCGAACACACCAAGCTCAAGTTTTACAGAATTCTCTAAAGCGTTAACAAGAAGAGCATCGAGATCATGTTGTGTTTTTGAAATTTGAGTTTGGCACATCAGAAATATTTTATAATGCCACTTTAAATCAAATCCAATAAAGGCATACAAATGCGCCAAACTATAACTCAGCACCATTAATGAACTTTGGGTTCCATTTAAAGTTTGCTCTTTGTTATTGAGCTGCAATTGCACGCAGAGAAGGAACATTCTTCTAGTTTTATTCTATCGAGGGTATTTTAATTCTCCAGCCCCTGCTAATCAACACATCCAGATTTTCCACTAAAAGCACATTTATGCCTCCCACTTGGGACCCTTAGACATTTGAGCCTGTAACGGGACACTGTCCTTCATTTTCCACAATGACACCCGTGTACTTGGAAATGCTACAATCATCTGGGGTGGGAGGGAAAGGTGGTAAGAAAACGAACATATGAGAAAAGCAGGAAGCGTTTCAGTCCGCGTCAACATCAAAGGGAAGGGACGAAAATTAATACCAATCAGGCTTTTCCTGCAGGCAGTCAGATGATTCCATAGGACTCTAAGAGCACTCCCAGAGGCCTCATTGAACAGGAAAACACACACTTGTTGCCAAAAAGTCAGCAGAATGGCTGTTGAAACCCACAACCAGCTCACCAATGATGGCCACAGTCATTGTTTTACCGAGTTCATTCCACTCTGGAAAAAACTCCCAGGTCCAATCTCTTGTTTCCATTTAGTTCCATATAAGTTTTATTTTTAGTTATAGAGAAAGGGGAAAGGGGGAGGGGTTCTACCCATTCCTTTTGCACTTTTTTCTCCTCCTGAGCCTTGTCCCAGAGGCGCAGTTGTGGGATGTGGTGAGGAAGGTTCCAGAAGCTGAGGAACCTCCATTTGGAGGCCAACAGAAAGGCCTGCCGTGCTTAAGCTGTGATCCCCGAGTCCCAGGAAATCCCTGCTGCTGGGAATGGTGAAGCTAGAGGGTACCCGCGTACAGCATCGGGGAGGGGAGCGGGCAGGCCTCAGGCCTGTCCTGCTCCACGTGACATCTCCTGGGGCTGCCACACAGGGACGCCCGGCAGAGCAGGAAACAAGGGGAAATAGACTTGGGGTGCTGGCCTCGCCTGTGAGGACCCAGCCTGCAACAGGGGTGTGGCCAGGAGTCATCTTCAGTATCGCCCCCTCCCCACATGTGCCCATGTCTGGTGGCTAGACAACTCCATCTTCACTAGGTCCTTGGCTCAGAGAATTCCTGTTCTCGAGGGGAGCTCTTGGAGCCCCACTAACTGTACTGTCACAGTCCCTTAGCGAGCCATGTAACCTTGACCAAGTCAGCCTCTGAAGGACTATCTACGCAAAAATCAGGTTCACAGGAACTTTACTAATCCTTCCAGTTCCAAAATTCCCCTTTCTGGTCATGAGACAGCGGTTGTTGAGTGCAGAAGGGGGAGGAGGCAGTTTTGTGTGAGGGACGTGAGGGAGACCTCGCTGTGTCTGCTGTTAAGCCCAGGGGGCTCGCCGTGGTTGTATAGCCCCACTCGCGGGCATTGCATTTGAAAACGGGACATGGGACAGTAATTCGAGAACAAAAAGGAGAAGAGCCCTAGCCAGTGTGGCTCAGTGGATAGAGCATCAGCCTGCGAGCTGAAAGGTCCCAGGTTCGATTCTGGTTGAGGGCACAGGCCTGGGTTGTGGGCTCGATCCCGCAGAGGGGGACTTGCAGGTAGTAGCTGATCCATGATTCTCTCTCATCATGGATCTTTCTGTCTCTCTCTCTCTCCCTCTTCCTTCCTCTCTGAAATCAATAAAAATATATTTTAATAAAAGAAAAGAAAAAAAGGAGAAGATCCAAGGCTGTGTATTGTTTATAGATTTTAATATAAAATGACGTTATTCCACTTGTCAGAGGCTATCACTAATGCAATGGTCACAAATCAGACTTTGGTTGTCAATCTGAGGGTTTCATGTAGGGCAGTGTTAGCATAAAATAAATAAAAATATCACATGCACAGAGAAGCACTCATCATTATTATTTTTTAAATATATTTTATTCATTTTTATAGAGAGGAAGGGAGAGGGATAGAGAGTGAGAAACATCCATGAGAGAGAAACATCCATCAGCTGCCTCTTACACACGCCTTCTACTGGGGGTGTGCCCGCAACCAAGGTACATGCCTTTGATTGGATTTGAACCCGGGACTCTTCAGTCCGCAAGCTGATGCTCTGCCCACTGAGCCATACCGGTTAGGGCCACTCATTACTATCAGCAGCCATCAGAAGCCAGCTCTGGCTCCTTCTTGAGGGCATGGCTCCCCAGAAAAGAAATGCTACCTGGAAGAAGTAAGGGGCCCCCTGAACATTGAATCCGAGCTGCGAGCTCACTGCAAGCAACCTTCACCTTGCCTTTCCCCACTAAGAAGGTCTCACGGGCAACCACTGTTTGGAAGTTAATTTCACTGGATCGTTTTTACAACATATGTTCTATTTAGTTCTGTGACTCTTGTTTCTCCTCCCCACCCCGTCAAATGAAAACATATCCACAAAATGACCCATAATTAAATGACTATTTTACAAAGAGTAAAAATCCAAAATTTGTGGGTTTGTTTTTCCAGAAAGTTCTACTCCTCGCTGTGCCCACATCCCTTCACTAAAGCAGTGATTCACGGATTCATTTCATGTCTCTGGGGTCGAAAACAAACAATCTATAAAGTTTCTCCCAGCTCTATGTCATTGTCAAGTTAACTATTGCAACGCCGCTTACCATTGTTTAAAAATCAGCACTGCCCTAGCCGGCTTGGCTGAATGGATAGAGAGTCAGCCTGTGGACTGAAGGGTCACAGGGTCGATTCTAGCCAAAGGTACATGCCTGGGTTGCAGGCTTAATCCCCAGTAGGGGGCATGTAGGAGGCAGACGATCAAGGATTCTCTCTCATCATTAATGTTTCTATCTCTCTCTCCTTCTCCCTTCCTCTCTGAAATCAATAAAGAAATGTACTTTTAAAAAAATCAGCATAAATACATCTGAGGTCTGTCTCCTCCGACCCAAAATAATTTTCAGATACACACCGGCTCTAATTGGCACTAGCTGTTTTGTTTTCGTTTTGCACCCATTGGATAAAATCTGATGTCTTTCTCAAACAACGAGCTTCCACCCCTGCAGTCCACCTCTCCGGGCGGGTGAGCGGAAACGTCTCAGGTATTGGGCACTGAGCTTCCCACAATGCAATGGGAGAGAAAGCGCCTCTCCCACTCCCCTTTCCCTTTAACAGCTGGCTCCACCAACGGCTCTTTGTAGGCTCAGGATCCAGTAGAGATGAAGTCTCCACATGACTGACAAGGCCTGAAATTTAAGTGATTATCTTATATACACTGAGTGGCCAGATGATGATGATCTCTGAATGCATAATAATCTGGCCACTCGGTGTATATCCTATATAAAAAAAGACTAATATGCAAATTGTCCCCTCTACCAGGAGTTTGACCAGCAGGCAGGCCGGCCAACCACCCATGTCCCCTCCCCCTGGCCAGGCTGGCTGGACCCCACCCATGCACAAATTCATGCACCGGGCCTTTAACACACACACATACACACACACACACACACTGAGTGGAAAGATTATTATGCGTTCAGAAATCATAATAATCTGGCCACTCCATGTATATACTTTTTTCCGGTTTCTTCATCTGCTGGCACTTTATTTGCTGTAAAGTGGGAACAGTTCAAGAATGGTGCCATCTCCAGTTACTAATTAATTTACTAAGAAACTTAAAAGCACTCCCTTCTGGGAAAAGGGGGCCTTGAGAGTTGACAGGAACCATTCATCATCAAGGGTCCGGCGGCTAAATCACTGTCATCTCCAGTCCGGCTGCCATACCTTGAAAGCTCCCTGAAGGCTTCCATGGAAGACTGCCCAGAGGGGAAGTCCAGCAACGGAGGAAAGCTGAACCGGATGAATTCCACATTTACCATTTTGGTCACTGAGAGGCAGGCCCTGGAACGCTCATCACACATGGCCCCCAAAGGGGGAACTTCTCACGTGTTCCAGTCCAGTACACAAATAGGATAGCCAACGAGCCAAAGCATTGCTCCTTCACTCACATGTCAGCATGGTATGGATGTCCTCTGAGTAGCCATATGCAATTTCTCACCACGTTTCCCGGCCGACATGTAGCTGACCACGATGTTAACTTTTCATTCCATCACACAGCATTTGTGTACAGAAGCCTACTTCCACAGGAACTATGTTCCTATAGATTATAGGTGACCCACCAAAAGGAACTTATTTGAGAACGGGGGGGGCGGGGAGGGGGGGAGGAATTTCTTTTACTTCTGAGCCATGAGCCATGTAATTCAAGTCTCCCTGTCATTAGACAAATCATGTTCATTGCCAAAGTAAAGTAATAATAAGTGATCTTAAATTCATCAACTAATACCAAAAAAATGTTTTTAAATATCAAATATTTTCTTGAATGGAACCCTAAACAGTGTTGACAACATAGCAGCAAAGAAACCAGAGCAGTAAGAAAAGAGACAAGCTCAAGAAACCTAATATTTAATGATTCTTCGTTCAAAAACAATGCTAATAAACAATAAAAAAAGTAGCTGTAAAATAAGGCAAACAATATACATAAAACATGGCATAACTGATTTTGAAATATCTCTGAAATGCACCCTTTTATTTGTTCAATATGTTTTTCAATGTATGAGAGTAATTAGAATGGTTTTTCAAAACATCTGCAAATTCTTTGATATCTCCCCTTCAAGAGTAGAGCTTGCAGGAAGAGATTAATCAAAGAATTTATATGCAAATATGCATAACCTTTGGATACAGACAATAGACAGGGGGAGGAATAAGATGGGGTGGAAGCCAGATGGAGGAAGGGCAAAAAGGGGGGGGGGGGGAAATGAGGGATATCTGTAATACTCCCAACGATAATATAATTTTTTGAAAATAAGAGTAGAGCTTAATTTCCCTCTCCTTGAGTGAGTTGCTTCTAACAGAATATGGCAGAGGTGGGGATGTGTGACTTTGAGACAATGTTTTAAAGGACATGCAGCTTCTGCCTGTTTCTCTTGGACCACTTCCTGTGGAGGAGACCAGTCGCCATGTTGTGAGAACACTCAAGCAGCCCGGCAGAGTCATCCAAGCCTGAGGAACTGAGGCCTCAGCCAAAGACCAACGCCAATTTGCCAGTCATGGGAGTCAGCCACCTGGGAAGCAATGCTTCAGTCCTGGGGAGTCTTCAGATAAATGCCACCTTGGCCAGCATCTTAAGTGTAATCTCATGAGAGACCCTGAGCCAGACCGTTAGCTAAACTGATCCTGGATCCTGACTTGTGGGAAGTGGGTGAGATAATAATCAGCTGTTTTTAGCTACTAAATTGGATTGGGGGCGGTGGGGGGGGGGGACGGGGGGAAGGGGGGTGTTCTACAGCAATAGATAACTAATATAGAAATTTGAACCATTTCTACATTAAGATTTCGGGGGGGAGGTGGGGTGTAGGGAGCGGTTATAGGGTTAACCCTTGGACTGACCTACTGGCAAAGTTGCAAACAAGTCCCAGCTTGGAGGGCACAGCCCTCTAAGCATAATTAAGCTTGATCTGTGACTTCTTCCTAGATCTTTCCTGGGTAGTTAATGGGCTGTGGGAGATGCAGCAAGTAAAACAAGTGAAACTTATAAGAACATTGTAAATTACCTTGTTTACCCCTGACTATAAATAAAGCATCAGCTTTGCAGTCAGGATCTGTTCTGTGGCCTCAGCCAGGCACAGAAGATTCCCCTAGATCCTGCTTATTCTCTGTCTGTCTTTTCTTCATCCTTCACCGGTCTCCCTCAGGCTCACTGAACCCTTGGCTGTGCTGGCGCAGCATGGGGGAAAGGGACATATATAATGCTTTCAACAATATAGATTTTTAAAAATAAAATAAATAAAAAGGTTTCTATCACATAAATGTATATGTCACTATTCAAATGTTATTAATTTATCTATTGACAATCACATCCCATTAGAATGTGTGGACTACAAGAAAAAAATGTTTGTGTTTTTGTTGTTTTGCACTTACCATGAAAAACAATGCGTGGCACAGGGTAGGTGCTCAAATAAATATTTTTTGAATGTAAAAATCATTTTGTGAACTTGTCATAATCTCTACCAGACCACGAGTGGAGGATAGCCTAGCCAGTTTGGCTCAGTGGATAGTGTCGGCCTGTGGACCAAAGGGTCCTAGGTTTGATTCCAGTCAAGGGTATCTACCTTAGTTGCAGGCTCCTCCCTGGCCCAGGTCCTTAAGTTTCTCTCACATTGATGTTTCTCTCTGTCTTTCCCTCTATCTTCCACTCTCCCTAAAAATCGATGGGAAAATATTTCTGGCATAGATTAACAAACAAAAGAATGGAGGATAAAAAACTCTTTCAACTATTGTTTCATCAGTAGTAAACTAAATAAACATCATAAAAGGGGCTAAACCTTACTACTGCTTACAGTAATGTTAAAATAATTTTACCATATAGACCCAGTAGCTGTGAAATCTATTTGTTGGCAAAAGGAAAAGACTCCGCTAAAGATAAAATTTCCACATTGTGATAACCAATAAACAAATGAGAAGAGAGAATTCTATGGAAGGTTAAACAAAATTCAAAATAATAACCAAACAACACACACACACACCAGA
This sequence comes from Nyctalus aviator, assembly GCA_036971965.1. Taxonomy (NCBI): domain Eukaryota; kingdom Metazoa; phylum Chordata; class Mammalia; order Chiroptera; family Vespertilionidae; genus Nyctalus; species Nyctalus aviator. Next base: position 5,643,746 of record CM072925.1, on the reverse strand, counting down.
ATCTGATGTGGGAGAGTGGAGTAAGAGTTCCCACAAGCATGTGATTAACTCGATTGATAACTTGAAAATGTTGAGAGGCTGTAATATGAGTACAATGTGGTAAGTCTTTGGAGAGCCAACATCAATAGTCCAGTGTTCACTTTCCACACCGCAAGCTGGGCTGTCTGTCCTCCGTGTAACACAGAGAGATAGATCCGTCCGCTGGTCTTCTTTGTTCTCGCAGTTCTCCTGTTTGCATCTAAGGATCCATATAATCAATCTAATTATTTTCCACCCATGTCCAACTACATCCTTCTCTGCTAAACTGACCCTTTGTCCAAGTGATACAATTCCTCTGTGCTCTTCCATGGCAGTCATTGTGTCCTTGGACTTTCTTTGCACTCCTGCGACTTTAAAGAAATGCTTAGTAAATGACTAGGCTGCGTTTTACCATTCAGGGCCAAGACAGCTTTAAGACGCCTGTGATTATCCATTCGACAAGGAGTTGAGTGTCCACCACAAGCTCCTATTGTTTTAGGTGAGGTGAATGAAGTTCTGTGTTTAAACATTAGATATTTTCTAAAAGAAAATATAACCCACCCCGTAAAATGCTACTGTAGCAGAAAAGATCATCACACTCATCCTTCGTTTAGGGGGTTGGGGGAATTGTATATTAATTCAGCTTTCAGGCTGAATCGTGTAGAGATGGGAACTCTGGGAGTTCAGTGAAATTGAAAATAGATAAGCACTTCAGAAGGAGAAAAGTTCTCGTATCATGTGTTTGAGCTAAAACCAGATTGGCTTACATGTCCTGAAGGAAATAATCCTGGAAAACGAAAAGAGAAAAAGGGAATGAACAGAGAAAAACGATAGCACACAAATAAGTCAGTTACATAAAAAAAAAGACTGCAGAAAGGGATTCCACCTTTAATAGAAAAGTGATGATGGATTCTTTATGAATTATTGGTGCCTGGGGTAAGAATTAGAGTTATTGGATTATCTTATGTTTGCTCGTCAGCAGGAGCTTATGTTTGAAAGAGAAGACAGCGGAGAGGAAGTTAAGGTGTATGTGTGTGGCCAGGTGGTAACTATGATGGGCCCAGGCAGGCACCAACCACATTTCTCCCTTGGAAATTTAAATACCAATAAACATCATGACCCAGGTACAAGTAGCTCTCAAATAATCATAATACTGGGGGGAAGGAAAATTATGGTAAAGCAAAACAAGATGCAGAAATGCAGCATCGTAGGGAATTAGAACTTCTCTTCCTAATACAAATGTAAAGTCATACAATAATAATACAAATGTAAAGTGATGGTGATGGTGATGATGATGATGGTGATGATGATGATGGTGATGATGATGATGGTGATGATGAGGATGGTGATGATGAGGGTGGTGATGATGATAAGCATGCCCCATGAGCGCTGTCATTTTCTGCTCTCTCATACTCCACATCCCCACAGCACTGCTCACGTGTGCACACCCGGCCCTGTGTTGACTTGGGCATAGAGCAGTCAACCAAAGAGACACAAAGTCTGTCTTTTTGGAGCTTGCTTTTTAAGGTGGCGGAGACAGACCATTCATAAAACACATAATGAAAAAAATACATGTAATAATTCAGTGCTAATTTTTTCACATTAAACAAATATCTTTTAAGTGAAATTTAAACATGGGGGGAAAGTCTTTGATGTTGGCAAACACATTTACCCTTCCTTCAGGATTATTTCTCACAAGGAGAGAAGGTGGGAGCTGAGCCATTTATGTCCCGACAGTCCTCAGGCCTGTGTTGAGAGCTGCTTCCAGGGGTGTGTGAATTCCCTGGCACAGGGCAGGCTGCTGGGGCCAAAGAAAGCCTTTGGGCAGATGGCTGTAGAAGCTGGCAGTATGTCAGAGCCCAGCTCGCTCTGAAGGGCTGAAGGCTGGGGGACAGGGCGGGGCGGAGTTTGTTGCAGTTTCTAATTACATGCGCTGCATTATAGAGTACCATACTGCCAGACTAGGCCCCTGTGGCCCTCCCCTGGGTCTGGCTGTCCCTATGAGAGGAAGGCATTTATGGAGCCAGGAGGACACAACCATCTGGAACCCACATAGCCCCTTGTAGACCATACTCTAAGGAGCTGGGATCCCAGAAGTCCTGCCTGGGAAGGGAGAATTGTGACCCACAACTGAAAACATGCTGGAGTTCTAGCCCCCAGTACCTCAGAAGGTAACCTTATTTGGATATCAGAGCTTGACATAATCAAACTTAAATGATGTCATTAGAGTAGGCACTACTCCAATATGGCTGGTGTTCTTATAAAGAGGATACATTTGGACACTGAGGCAGACACGCAGGTGGAGGGAAGTGATGTGAAAAGACCGCAGGAGAAGAAGGACACCCTTTAAGAATGCTGTCTCCACCAGACCCGTCTTTGCTAGAGGACACTGTGTTTCTCACACGGACCAGAGAGTGATATTTCTATGTTGTCCACTACTCACCAAGCCAAGTGATTTGCTTCTCGTATAAAACCCTACATTATTGCCGAAACCAGTTTGGCTCAATGGATAGAGTATCTGCCTGCAGATTGAGAGATCCCGGGTTCGATTCCAGTCAAGGGCATGTACCTTGGTTGTGGGCACATCCCCAGTAGGAGGTGTGCAAGAGGCAGCTGGTCGATGTTTCTCTCTCATCGATGTTTCTAACTCTCTATCCCCCTCTCTCTCTTCTTCTCTGTAAAAAAATCACTAAAATACATTTTTTTAAAAACAAACAAACAAAAAACCCTACCTTATTGATGTTAGGAGTCTTCAGATTTCTTAGGCACCAAGAAGTAGAAGCTGAAGCTCAGATGGACACCTGTGAAGTGGCCATCAAGGACCAAACCCAAATGATGGGATGGAAAGCAGGCAGGAAATAATCATATGCACATTAGGTTAAGCAGGAAGTGAGTCATGCATTTGGGACTGGAACATACACAGAATCAAAACCAGAGGAGTCGGAACTGACAAATCCATCCTAGCGGAGCTCAATAATCGACAAACAAGAGGTTTACTAAAAATAGATGATTCCAAACCCAATACAGGAACAACAGGGCCTAATGAAGCCCATTCAAGCATAGAAGGGCAAAAGGTCAATCAGACCGGCTGGCCTCAAGCTGAGGACTCTGCCGGAGGCTGCGGGAACAATGGACCTCTGAGCCGGGTGCAGGGGGGGAGCGGCTGAGGACAGGTGTGTGGCACAGAAGTGTGATTATGGAAGTCTGGCACGAAGTTGGACAAAAAGATAAGAAGATGCACTCAAAAGCTGACAGAACAATCTAAACATTTAAATGGCCCCTCAATGAGCAGATCACTGTTGTAACTGCATTACTATAGTCATCTAATGACACTTTAGAATCACGCAATGAAAACCACCTCCCTTCCCTTCTGCTTACTTCTCTACAAAAATAGAAGGGTTTATTAGATTAAATTAGAATTTAAGATTATCCATAGCTCAGGAACTTCATGATTCTCTGACCCCGACCTCTGAACAAATGCTAATTTGTGTTGCTGATGAGTCTGCAGGTGGTCTGCGCACCACATTTTGAGAACTAGAGATCTAGATCACCAACGTCTTTCCTGCAAAGGAAATCCTGAACCTTCTTACTTTAACCTTCTTGGAAGTGAAAGTTAGTGCTTTATATTCCCTAACCTTGGAAGGGATGAGGCCAGGACGTGTTGCACTAATGGAACCGAGTTTTGTAAGATCTTCAATGAAAGACAAAACTTATTTTAGTACGATATTAATGTAGTATAGTGTTGAAATTCACAGGTGTTGTTGGAAAAGGAAGGTAAGATTCTATCTCGCTGAAGGAAAATGTGGAGGAACTTGACTATGCTGAATGCATATAGGCTTCCCAGTAGTACCTTTGCAGGGAAACCATTCTCAAAACAAACCTTATTTATTTAAATGGGAGACAAAAAGAGCTCCCAAAGAGGAAAAAAAAAAAAAGTTGTATGATCAAAGCACTGAGTGAAAAAAATCACGGGAAAAAAATTTATGACCATTATCTCTAAACAATTCTTCAGGTAAGAGCTTTTCAGCTGCATTTTATTGATGCTCTTTCGTAGTTAAATGGCATGAAGCCATGGTTTCAATCCCACTTTACTCTTTTCTTAAGCCCGAATACAATATGCTTGGTGTTTTATTGAGTTAAAGGCTCTTCTTTAATCATAACCAAGAAGAACGGGCAAGTCCAAATGTATAGTCAGTTCGTTTCTATGACAGATCTACAGTTTTGCCTGGAGTGATTTTTTCTGTGGGAGTCTGTATTGGCTGAGATTGCTATGCTGGGGCTTTAGATATTAGTTATATTTTGTACTGTATGCAATCTAATGGCTAAATGGACGCACCCCTTCTTGTTACACAGTTTATTTGTTTTAGGCCAGGTTTTAAAATAAATATTCAATATTCCCCAAAGTTGGCACTTGACCTTTAAAGAGTAAAAATTGCATTTAAGATGTAAAATATATTCCCAACATAAAATAATGGTACATTTCTTTCATTTAAAAATGACCCCAAATCTGATTTAAGCCACTTTAAAAAACAAGGTGACTTTCTTTTTCTGGCCCAGATCTAATGCACAGGTATCTACTTTCATCTTAATGAAACAGGACCCTTGTAAAATGTAAACTTATAGAAAAGAAAGAAAACAAACTCATACCTCTCAGTTGGCTTTCTGTTGACTGTGTAACAGTTCCTGTTTTACTTGGTCCTGCACGGACAGAACAGAGAGGAAGATACTGGTGAGGGAAGATCTTGGAGTGAAAAGTTGTCCCATTGATAATCTCAAACCCCCAATGGGAACTAGCCTCAAAATAGCCGGTTATGGACACTGTGTGCCTGGGCAACCCTTTCCCCATGGAAACTCAGGGAAGTCCTGCTGCTGCATTAAGTTTAATTAGGGCTCCATCATCAGGGCTTTCTTCCTTTTTTTCATAATTTGGTTGATTTTTGATAGAGAATGGTTGTGGTTTAGCAGTAAGACTATCAGGAGTTAAAAATGAGACCTATCACAATAATTTTAAAAAGTTGGATAAGAACAAAGGTTGACAAGGATGTAGAGTTTTATTAATGGAATGCAAAAGTGTGCGCCTGTTTTGGAAAACAGTTGGCCCTTCCTTAACTGGTTAAACCTAGAGCCACCAAATAATTGGGTAATTCCACTCTTTCTCTCCTTCCCCCTGCTCCCCATACACTTCCAGACTCTCCACACTAGAGAGCAAGCTCCGTGGGTGTCCAGGCCTGGCTGTCCGGTCACGGCTCTACCGCCACCATCTGGAATGGAGTTTGGCGCACAGCAGGCACTCCATGTATTTCAGTTGAATAAATCCGTGCGACAGGCCTATTGTTAAGTCATTAAGAGCACGGGCTCTGGAGTGACCCTGCCTTGGTGTGAATGTTGCTTCAGCTCCTACTTTGAGACCTTGCATTGTGACTCAGTCTCTTTGAACCTCAGTTTCCTCATCAATGGTATGGGATAATATTAGCACATCAGATTAGTGAGTGACAATCACTCAACACAACTTATGAAAGAAAATTCATTGAACAAATTGTTATTCAGAATTGAAAGTACAGCACTGTGTGCCATGTAATATGGGCATCGCCTCTATAGATGAGTAAGATGGAGTCCTTGGCTTAAGAGCATAAGAAACTCTCACCTTCACAGGGAAGGACTGTAAAAGCCAAAGAAGAGGCCCAGGTCTGTGAGGAATAAAGACATCAGAGTGATCTTCCACAGCAGCCATCTGCATCAGGAATCACCAAGGAACCAGAGCTTGTTCCCAGTGTTTAGCAACAAGGAGACAACAATTTTGAAATTATTTTTTTCCTAAAATATTGTATTTGATGTAAAAATATTAATTTATGTATGTTTCAAGTGGACAGATTCATATCATCATGAGAAATTTTTATTTCATCTCTAGCCAGTTTATTTAAAAACAATGAAAATTAGGACATAATTTTTAAAAAGACAACTTTGCTGTTGTCTTCCAGTCCTCATTGAAAATGTATTTAGTGGGAGTATTTTCTCTGTCCCTGGGTCATTAGTTGGGTAGGTCCCATGATTATGGGGCTCACTCTAAGATATTTGTGCTTCTAGAAGGTTGTGATCACTATAGGAGGTTGTGCCTTCTTGACCTAAAATTTTTCCTAACCTAAGTCTAGAACATTCTGTGTGTGTGATTTTATCATCTAATATATACAGTCATATAGTCCTAACATTGGGTAAAGGGGCCAAGTATCAGCATGCTTCTTTCAACAAATAGTAAAAGCATCTTCATTGCTATTCTGTTAAAACTGGAATTTTAGTGTTTGCCATCTCTCTATTTTGAAATAAAAACATTTTTGCCCTCCTCTTCTTTCTTTTAAGTATGCCATCTTAATGAAAATATAAAATTGTGTCCTACAGTTTCCTGGTGCATTGTTAATGGTCAAAGGCCATCCAGCTCCTTATATCATAATGACAGGGCCCACGGCCGCCTGACCCTTGTCCTATGTGGTAATGCCTTTGAAATAAAGGCTGGATTTATTTATTTTTCTATTTCCCCCTGGTTCTTAACTTGTCACATAAATTAATAGGAGAAAATTATTTCTCCATGTTTTTCTTTTTCCTGGAAGATGATTTATAAAAAATTAGGTCATTGTCTATATACAACCTCCAAAAAGAAATAAAGTTTAATTTATGCCAATGTTGTTTATTGCAATAGCATGAAAAATTGGGGGAAATAGATGTAAAATCAGGACAACCTCTCTGGATTTCTTTATAGCTAAACATCATACAGGGGCCTTCTGTTTGAATGTTTTAGTTTGCTACTGCCATTAACTAACTCTTCAGTCACTGCTCCAGATGCAGTTGTTGTGGGCAAGTAGGGAGCCAGCAGTTCTGGATTGTGAAAGGACTGTCCAACTGCCTGTTTAGGCCTGCTCAAGGTGTCCCAGGTTGGAGAGTGTGCGGCTGAGTTGAGGGACACCCACCCTGCACAAATTTTGTGCACCGGTCCTCTAGTGTTCTTTAAAATAACAAATTGCTTTCTTTGTTCAAATGTCAAACTATATTTAAGTTGTGATCATTAAAGCAGAATTTAAAGAATAAATCACAAAACTAAACAAGAGAAGGAAACTGACCAAACACACTTGATAGTTTGGAACTCTAACATGTATACATGTTCAATCTGAATTAATATTCACATACTTTACTCTATGGATTTGACCACAATCCAAAAATAGCAAGAAAAAAAAATGAATACACTTAAATCAAATAGTATTATAATGTAGGTTAGAGCATTGACAATTGGCAAATTCAGTTGCTTTTCAAGGTGTGCTCAGGTGATATATGTTTATAGACATGGTATTCCATGCTTTGCGCCATAAGACATCTACTACACAAAACAACCTACAGCCTCCCTGAAACTGAAAAACTGTCTAGAAAGTAAAACCACCTGGACTTCCAGGAGAGTCACAGTGCCAGTGAGCGGGACTACACAGGCCAAGGGCCGCCAGGACACTGACCTCTGGTCCTAATTGCAAACCAAGACTCTGTCTAGGACATCAATATTCGGAGTATTGACGGGTTTCTTGGACCTTAAATCAGAGAGACAGCATTGTTAAGGCCCATAAAGTGTCTTCGTCTCTTCTTATGACTCTCCCAATAATGGCTATTTAAACAGGAAAAGGTCATTTTTCAAGAAAGGCCAAAGAAAGGTACGTGGGTGAAGATCTTTTTCTTACCCATCAGCAATAAATTCTGTCTTCTAATTTAAACACAAGTCTCAGGCCACAAATTCATTCTGGATTTCACATTTCTGTGAAAGAAAGCTTTTTAAAGGATAAGAACCTTAACAGTTCGATACCAAAATAAAAATGTTGCAAGCTTTTAATTGAATTTGAAAGTATGTGAGAAAAGGGAAAGGAAGAAAAAATAACAGTACTTCAGGAAATTTTACAAGTTGTTTCATTAAAACAAGCTACAGCAATTTATAGAAAAGAAAGACTGTGAAATCACGATCACAAAGAATTAAATTAACTTCTCATGTTAATAGCTTCATGAAAATATTTGTACATTCTATTTTATTTTATTATGTACAGAAAACAAAAAGTACAAAAGACATTTAATTCACTTAATGACTTCATCCAAAGATAGTGGACATTAAAAAAAATAAAAGCACAATATCTTAATGTTAATATTTCATATATTTGTCAAGCAAAGGAAACTAAAAAAAAAAATAGCACAGACTGTAAGTAATATTTTAGGGTAAGAATATTATAGGCTTTCAAGCTATGTTTTTAAATGGAAAAAAAAAATGAACTGGGTATTTAAATCCATAAAAATATAACCTAATTGGACCTTGAGCCATATAAATTTTATATCAAACATTGTATATAGTGACTATTCCTCACTCTTCTTATTGGACGTAACCAGTGCCCATGGTTCTCTGTAAAGGAAACCCACATATGCATTGAATCTGGAAGTAAATGGGCACAGACTGCTCCTTCTTCCCACCCTGCACTCCCTCCCCCACCCCCATGCTATCGCTCCCAAGGTAAGATCAGTTTTTGAGTCTTCAGGCTGAACCAGGTCAAGGTGAGTTTGGGGGAGGGCCAGGGGAGGACAGCATCACTGAGACAGGCCTCCTCCCCAGCATATGCCAGGATGGCTCCCCTGGGTACTGCTTCCTGTCAAGTCCTATTGTGATTGTAATACGACTTCTGTTTTTCTTGGACTCAGTACAGAGAGACTTCAGTTCTGGATGGAACCGTTGGCTTAAAAAAATACTTCAGGGGGGAAAACAATCACTGAACAGAGTTAGCAAGGACCTTAGAAGCCATGGTTCCCGACCCCTCCCAGCCTCCTCAGTGGCAGCTCTCTAAATATTATCCCTCTCCTCTGAGCAGGCTGTTATCCCTGAGCCCACTCCTCCTGCAGGCCGTGCTCTCTGAGAACTCCCTCTCCTCTGCACCAAGACAGAGGGAGGGAATCGCTCCAGCTTCCTCTTCCCTGGAGCAGTCTTTCTCTCTCCCCATACGCACAGCCTACTCGCTACCTACCTGCCAACGTGCCAGGCATCCCTCCCGCCCTGATCGCCCATGAGCTGATTTAATCCCACCTCTACAAAAAGGCTCAGAGAGGTTCAGAAATCCACCAAAGTCATGGAACATGTCTCCAATGATAGGTTCCTCCTCATGTCTCAAAAGAAACATCTCGTGGTTGACAACACCGTGTTTAAAATTGAAATTTGCTAAGTGAGTAGAACATAGGGGGCAGGGGAAGGAGAAACAGAAAAAGTAAATATGTGAGGTGACGTGTTAACTAGCTCCAATGAGGATCCTTTCATGAGGTATGCATATCACTTCGTACACTTAAGTACAGTACAATTTCATTTGTCAATTATACCTCCATAAAGCTGGAAAATAAAATAAAGAAGCATCCCTATCCAATCCTATACACATACACACCTGCCCATCCTGCCCATCGCTTCCGGTGGCTTCTTTATCAACCACCCCCATGACTTCCCTTTTATTCCAAACCAGTTTTCCCTTAACCCTCCTGCCATGGTTCATTTTGGGGTAAAACATTATTTCTGGATGTGTCTGTGAGAGTGCATTCTTGCTCTCTCTTCTTGAGCTGGGACACCATCTTTTCCAGCCACCAGACATTTGAGTTTCTGGTTCTGCGGCCTTTGGACTCAGACCAGGGCTCAGACCTAGTGAAAGAAGTCACCCTCCCTTCACCGTTGGTCCCCTTGGTCCCCGATGGATTGGATGATGTCTGCCCACATTGGGCAAGGAGGACCTCTTTCCTCAGTCTATTCACTCAAAGGCTCATCTCTTCCTGTAACACCAGCAGGGAGGGCTGCTCGCCGGTACATTTGTGTGGCCACTCCCTTCTCCCCAGGTAGGCCTCAGTGCAAGTGTCCATGCAGAGAGGCCTAGCTTCTAGTCAGGTGGCCCCTCCATGTGACCCAACTCTTTTGTGCATAGCATTTGCCAACATAGGAAAATATTAGGTATGTTCAGAGTTTATGTCTGTCTCCTCCCATTAGAATGGGCTCCACCACCCCACCCCCACCCCCGGGGGTCAGGGTTTCAGTCACAGTTCCCTCACCTTCCACAGTCCCTAGGAACAGTGTCTAGCACAGAAGAGTTATTCAATAAATATTTTCTGGAGGAATGCATTTAACCCATTGGCTTATTCCTCTCAGCTTACATACAAACTCATGTCTCTCTCCCTAAGACATGCCTTCTTTCCCATGTGAACTCCTCTGGCTCCATAGCTTTTCTGCATTCCACCACGGATTTTTTTTGAAAGAAGTTTCTCCTTTTCTTCCAGTCACACCTCGGTGACTACATCACTTTATTAAAGCTTCACTGTGTCTTCCTGGTGGCCAAACCTAACTGGCCACTTAACTAATATTCTTCTTTCTCAGTTTTTTCCATTTCTTGTTTTTGTGTTGTTGTGTTGTTGTTTTTTTCCAATTAGAGTTGGTTTAAGATCTGTTTATGTGACATACCACATAAACAAAATGAGAGATAAAAATCATATGATCATTTAAATACATGCAGAAGAAGAAAAAAAAACATTTAATAAAATCTAGTATCCATTTCTGATAAAAACTCTCAGTATAGTAGAAATAAAGGGAAAATATCTCAACATAATAAAGCCTGCATACGACAAACCCACAGCTAACATCATAATCAATGGTGAAAAGCTAAAAGCATTTTCCTTACAATCAGAAGCAAGACAAGGATGTCCACTTTCACCATTTTCTCAGTCTTTTTCATGGTTCCTTTCCTTCAGTAGATGTTTTTACTATTTATCCCCTGAGATCTTAACCAACTCAGTAGCTTCACTTACGTATCACTGATCTTGGAGACTTCTGTCTACACCACCCATCCCAATCTCCTGCTTAAGCTCCAAGAATATATCCCCAACTTCTCAAACATACCTTCATGTTGATAATCCACAGTCACATCAAGTTACATTTGCCCAAACATAGCTCATAATCATGTTCCCAGTTCCAAATGCACTCCAACCTCAGGGGTTAACTGTAGGCTCATTCAATCAGTTGCCCAAATTTGGAACTTCAAAATATTGTCTTCTGCGGTCCACTGACTTTGTGAAACATTAGAGGCAGAAGAAAAAGGGTGGAGGGTGGAAAAGGGCAACTGAGAATTTTGTATTCTGCTTTGTACCACTCCCAACACGGTTAGTGGGCAAAGATGTTTCACACACTCCAACGGAGATGTGCCAGAAAATGTCATTTCTTTCCTTTGGTCTTTTCTCTAAGTCTGGTTAATAGAAAAACAAATTAAGTTAAATGTTCAAGTCTGTTGAAAGCGTAGTCCAGGCCATAACTTACAAAGACCAGTTAGGGAACGCCAAGTGCCTTTCGGGAAGAGCTGCTCAGCCTCTCCGCCGCCTTCCCCTCTCCTGCTTCTTTCTTAAAATCGTCTCCAGCTTTTCGATGTAGAAATGGTCCAAACCTGTGGAGGATTTTTCTAAGAGTTTATCTGGGCCAAACTGGCAACTTATGCTGGGGAGAAGGATCTCAAGTGCTCTGGAGAATAACAGGTTTGCACTTTATACATTTGAAATTAAGGAGAGACATTAAGGAAGATTACAAGGAGGAGGGAGAAAGCAAGGTGGGAATTGAATTACAAGAGAGTTAACAAAATTATGTGCCCTCTGGAGGGTGGTTATTGCACAGAAACAATGGACAGGTCTTGCTTAAAGCAAAGATGAGCCTTTTGCTAAAAAATTACACGCCTAGAGGTTAACTAACCCACCATGACCGGCCCAATTCAGCATTTATGATCAGATCACCCTGTGGGGTTACTGTCCATAGAATCTCTTTCCTCATTCCCAAGAGCCGTGGGATTGATGGGTTTTGAGGTTTGGGGGAGACACTGGGCCTCTCATATCTACACAGAATGGCCCAGAGATCCCGGTCATACCAGCGTGGGCGGGACTGGGACCGGGTCCTCTCGGCTGGGTCAGGACCAGCAGGCTCAGTGCCGTCTCCCCCTACTTCTTCCCTGAGCCGAGTGCCTCAGAAGGCCCCGCGGCTGACAGCTTTGTTTCCACACAGGGATCAAGGCTGAACCGCAGAAAGTATCCACACTGCCATGTTTTTCTGAGGCTGCACCCCAGGATGCTGTGGTCATAGCTCCCCTCCCTACTCTTGGATGGGTATATCTCACTGACTGAGTGGGCCCCCACTCTCTTGGTACTCAGGGCGGACTTTTGGCTCTTCTTCCTCTCCTTCCCCATCACACAAACACCCTGTGTCTCCCTTCTCCTTCCCACCAGCCCTGGGACCAGAAAGCAGGTGGACTTTCCCTTTTCTTCCCATGCCCTGCCCTGCTCTTTGCTGATTCCATCTCTAATGGGGGGTAAGTCTCTCCCTCCTCTCTACCGTGGAAGAATTACATAAATTCCATAAGCCCACTTCTCTAAGCTAACTTGCTGGTATGCAAAAAAAAAAAAAAAAAAAAAAAAAGAATTAAAAGAATTTGGAAAATATTTTCTCAAGATAGCCCTGGCAAGTCTCATATAAATTAAAGCCGCCGAAGTGAACTTGACCCAGCTGGCTAGGAATGTTGATTGATCCTAACTAAGCTGACCACTGTAAACCTATTATGTATTTTCTTGAAAAGATCTCGTTGGCTGCAGTACAGAGAATTTTTGCACCAGCAGCACGCACAGAAAATGGTAACGCTGTCAGGCACAAAGGGGAACAGAGAGAGGTGGCCCCAGGCCCCGCCCAGCTTCCATGACGACCCAGGAGATGAACACACCTGGAGTACATTCATGGTTACCCATTGATAAAGCAGGATGTGCAAGTCTGGAAGTCAGGAAGTAGTTCAAAAGGTCATTGCAATACCATGAAGAGATGATCGTTGTCTAAACAGTAGTTCTTCCTGGCAGGGGACATGGGAAAGAAACGAATTTGTTGAAGGATCCCAATGGACTAGAAGGACATTGCGTTTGATTGGACCGCTGGGTACAAGGTGGTCCCAGCTCATGGAGACTGAAATAGGTTTCCAATGCAGTGGAAAGAGGTTGATGTTCTTGCAAAGTCTGAAGTAAGGAAGAGATGACTATGGGGCAAAAGAGTTGCTGGTAACATTACAGAGAATCTTGTCTAAATTATACAAAACCTTGGCGATCATGTTTCCCAGCCTGCCCATTATACAGATAAGGACAATTACTGGTTCAGGCAACGATCTGGTTGCACTACAACTATCACATCATTAATTCGCAGGTGACGCTATGAGGTGGCTGTTATTACTGATGAGTGAAGACATGGGATCTCTAAGACATAACTAACTTGCCTGGACAGCTCAGAAATCCAGGCACAGAGCCAAGATTCAGATCCCAACCTCTCTGCTGCCCAAACCAGCGATTCTCCCACTGTCCTACACCTCTTTAAAAAGAATTCAATTTACTTTTTTAAGTTTCACAGCTACATATGTTTTAAAATGTCTACAGTGCTTCCATTTTATGCCCAAAGTCATAGAGCCAGTTAACAATGAGCTGGGATTAGACCCGGCTTCTGCCTGCCTTCCACTTTTTTCCCACGCCCTCCTATGCCTTTCTCTTCCTGAGCGAAGTGCATATTGGGGAAAAACAAGGCTGCACTTTGCTTGTGAGCCACTTTTTTTATTTTATTTATTTATTGATTTTTTACAGAGAGAAAGAGAGAGGGATAGGAGAGTTAGAAACATTGATAAGAGAGAAGATGAGAGATAAACATTGATCAGTTGCCTCCTGCACACCCCCCACTGGGAATGTGCCTGCAACCAAGGTACAAGCCCCTGACCAGAATCGAACCCAGGACCTTCAGTCTGCAGGCCAACTCTCTGTCTACTGAGCCAAACCGGTTAGGGTGTAGTGAGCCACTTTTTAACTTTATAGCCACCTGTGCACCTGTAGAACCTCCCCATTTCTGCTGTATTACATGCTGACTCTCTCTGCAGAGATTCTGGGGTGCTCAACTTCAGCAGCCCTCTTTGTCCCAGCAATCCACACATTTAGTGATGTCTAGATTATCATGTGGAGGTAAAGAATGAGGAAAAGTGGACAGCTTCAGATCTTCCCTGAGCCCGCTCATGTGCAGACTACCGCTTCTTTGAGTCCAGTTCTAAAAGGCAAAGTTTTAAGACGGAACCTAATTTGCATTTAGTTCTACTTAAACCTGTGTCTTTTCTTCCCATGGTGAGAGACACCAGATAACTCTCCCCCTCATTAAGGATGCAGCGTACATTATGCATGGGGTCAATTGCCCAGAGTCCGATGATGTCATTTCTGCGTTCATCTTAGCCCTGCCCTCGCCCCAGGGGAATGACTCCTTTCCCTCATTGTGAGAAGCCGGAGCTTCTACCTGGGTTAAGATGTGCGCGGTGATATGATTTCATTTTGAACCACGGCATTTCGGAGTTGTTAAGCCGGTGCTAACATCAGCGTCTTAGCCATGTCTCTTTTGAGTATAAACATAACGCCTGCCTTACCATCAAATTCTTCAGATGCCTCAGCACAATTAAAAGAAGGAAGTCGCTTTAAGTTAATTGTGCGGATTAATGTGTAATCCTGAAGAGCAGTAACACCCTGGCAAGCATGAACTTGGCCTCCTTACTGTGGGGAGAGCAGTCCGATGGGTCAGGAGAGAAACCCAAAACACAGGCTTTCGCCTCTGTGGACAGGCTTGAGTGAGTGTTTCGGTAACGGAGGGCACCTGACACTCCTGAGTCCAGTTACTGCTGGAATGCCCTGGGCGACCCAGCGCATCCCAGGCCTGGCGCTGCGCCAAAAGCATTGTTCTGGAAGAAGAGAAGGGACAGGTATCATTAGGAAATTTCTTCCAGGGTTGGTTTAAACTGGCAACTGAGCCTATATTTATTACTATATATTTTCAGGGGGGTGTCCTATAAATATCCTGACCATCTATATGTTTAGCAAATCAGAGTAAAAGAAGTGTAATTATTGTTCTGATTGAGGTATTGTCTACATTTTACTACTTACTATGTAAGGATTCTATGCAGTAAAACTTTACAAAAGAACAGTCCCCACATTTAAAGGGGGGTGGGAGGTAATGTGAAGGCAAAAACAATAATCAATGTGTAAAGCAGATGACAGCCACCCAAAGGAACCATGTGAAATTTTACATCTTGGTGCCCCATTGGAATTTTTAGGGCCCTGCAGAAGGAAATGTCCATAGAGTGATAGGCCAGATCAGTCAGCAAACTCATTAGTCAACAGAGCCAAATATCAACAGTACAACGATTGAAGTTTTCTTTGAGAGTCAAATTATTTAAACTTAAACTTCTTCTAATGCCACTTCTTCAAACTTGATTCGCCCAGGCCGTGGTATTTTGTGGAAGAGCCACACTCAAGGGGCCAAAGAGCTGCATGTGGCTAGAGAGCTGCAGTTTGCTGACCACTGGGCCAGATTTACAGCTCAATAGGTCTGTTATCTCCCTACTCATTCTATGTTCCTTGATGGTAAATAATGTTAATAAAAAACAGGGATGCATATTAGAAACATAAAGTTGAGTGAAAAAAGCAAGTTCAGCAGTTTTTGTACAATAAGAAATATTTTTGTTAAGCTTTCTAACAAACAAACCAAGTAATATTTTTCTTGTGAAGTATGTATCTCTAAGCAATACCTATAATAATAAAAGCAACATATGCAAATTGACCAAATAACCAAACAGTGGATCAACCATCCATACGACCATTCTGTGACACTCACTGGTGCCAGGCCAAGGTGGGTGCAATGTGATTGGTTGGGGGCCTGGCCATCACCCAATGATTTCCCTGCAGAGGGAGGCCCAGGTCACTGGTCAGTGGGGCAATTGATCAATCAGAGGTTCCATGATTGCCCCAAAGAAGGAGACCCAGGCCACTGACTGGCAGGCTGTGGCGGGTGGGCGGGGCATTCCTCTACAGGGGTGATCCACTGAGGAGACCCGGCCAGGGGGGCAGGGCCTACCTCTTTGGGGTAATTGATCGTGGAGCCCTGCGATGGATCACCCCAAAGGCCCAGGCTACCTGGCGGTGGCACTGTGGCTGGTGGGCAGAGCCTCCCTCTCTGGGGGGATCCATCACAGAGCCCCCAGTGAGTATGTAGGGCCTACCTCTAGGGAAATCATGGGGCTCCTGGACTGGAAGAGAGCACAGGCTGGGCTGAGGACATCTTGCCCGAGTGCACGAATTTTGTGCACTGGGCCTCTAGTAAAAATTATAAACAGCAAGGAAATGCACATATAGTATCCCTTTTCTGGATTTAGGTGGTAAAAGAATAGGATCTGAGTGTGTCCACAGGTGATTTCAGTGCTACTGGTAAAATTCTAGTTCTTATGTTGGACATAAGATTTTTGTGATTAGAATACAAGACAGGTTTTTAGGATTGGAAGTGTGACCGCATAAACCATAAATCAAGTCAGGTGAGGCAATTTTGTACAACCCATCAATTTAAAAATATGAAATTGAGGGTGTTTAAACAGATTTACTTTAGCTGCTTATGTCTTAACCAGATGTCAAAATAACATTTTGTGGTGGACACTTTTTCAAATAAACTTTATTCAATGACATTTCCAGGTCTTTTTGCGCATGCCAGCTGTTAGGTTCGGGGGCCAGCACGCTGTAATCGGAGGACCCGTCAAAACCAGAAGGCATGTTCGGTTCGTATTTCTGCATCCATCAAATTGCTGCCAGGAAGTAGACGAGCGTCCAGGAAAATTTCCATCAGGTACCAGAAGTCTGCAGGGATGGCCTTGTGTTTCAGTGACCGCGCTGCGGACACAATGAGGGGAAACGATCCACCCGAAGAATAACATCTGCCCTGGCCCAAACGCACTCATTACTTCAGACCCGGTCAGCTGCAGTGTCACAAGAGCTGCGGTGATACCATCACTTCCAAATGTGTTTCCGTGGAGGTGCCAAAGGAGGCTGGCCCCCATAATTATTCTGAGCGGCATGGAACAGTTGCTCTCCTAACATCCTGAAAAGTGATCTCTCTTTTCCAGTTTGTGTTTTTATGGCGGGCTGGTGCTATGTTCTTACTCTGTGGACCACAACCTCATCCCCCAAGAAGCAAAACAAAAGCCCCCAAACCCAGCGCTAAACAGACCCGCTGGCCCCGTGTCCGTGGAAAGGGAACGGCGGGAGGCTCACATGACCCTGCGCCCAGCGGGAGCCCACTGGCTACAGGTGTGAGTAATGTGGCCGCAGCCCTCTGACCTTGGGCGTTCTCGTTTATTAAGTGGGGATAATCACGCCAGCTGGACACACAGGGTGAGGGAGAGGAGCGTTGGGGTATGTGACTACGTCAGTGTAAAGGATCATTTTAAGTGGACAGGGACATGTAGCAGAAAACAAAACAAAAAAAAATAGAGGAGAAATAAAAAGTAGGGCCTGCCCAAGGAAGGACATTCTCAGCTCCGATTCTAACAATTTTAGGATGGATCACAGGGAGACTTGAATAGTATCTACTAGGAAAGCTCGCTTGATTGACTCTTCCAAGCTGTTTCAGGCACACACGCCAACCAATGCTAGTTCCCCGGTGTTTCACAGCCCACCAAAAATTCATGCTCATCCTCAGAGACAATTCAACCGTGGCTTCAGCCGAGGAGTCAGCTTATAGAAAATACTGTAGAAAGGGGTTTTACTTACCCGTTCCGAACTGCCTGGCAGGATCCAGAGAGAGTCCTCAGGGGTCCCCAGAAGCTGGGGCCGTTCGGTTCGCTGAGAGCTCAGGTAGCTTAAGTGTCAGAAAGGAATGCTCAGGCCAGCGGCCGGCGTGATGGCAGGTGTCAAGCTAGGGGGTTGCCCAGGCTGTGGACATGGCCACCCAGTTTCAAATCAGGCACTAGAGGACTGGTCTTCGGTTCTACAGGAACACAAAAGAAGATTTGCTTTATCAATGCAATCAGAGTCAAGTTAGAATCCTATTTACTTCTCGTTTGGCTTTTGGTAACAAACACGTAATGCTTTCAGCAGTGGTGGAGCTAATTAATTGATCAAGCCCCCGCTTGACTGGCTCCATCAGGAAATAGGAGAAATACAGCCCAGCAGGACAACATCACGGCCCTTCATTTAAAGGACCCGCACCCTCCGGGAGATCCCAGCTGCTGAAGCCCTAGTTCAACTTCTCGTTGTGGGGTGGGGGGTGGGGTGGGGGGGGAAGGAGATCGGAAGGAGGTGACAAAATTAGTATGTAAATATTCATAACAAGTACAGTTGTCTGAATACTAACTCTAGCGCCTCCACACTCACTTACAACTCAGTCTCCTATTGCCTTCCCCCTGCCTCCTGCCTGACTGTTGCTATCTTGGTCTGAACAGACTTCACCAGGAAAACAATGTCAGCAATGGAGACTGAGACCTGCAGCCCAGAGTTGGGGGGGGGGTAAGGGTAGGGAGGGGGAGGGGTCCCTGACTCTCTTGGGAAGAGTTTGTGAAGTCTGCTGTTAAGAAAGACTGCATGGCCGAAACCGGTTTGGCTCACTCTCCCTTCCTCTGTAAAAAATCAATAAAATATATTAAAAAAAAAAAAGAAAGAAAAGAGAAAAAGAAAGACTGCATGGATTCTAGCCCCACCTTCCTCATTTCCACCTCTCATCTGAATGATCCTGAACCAACCCTTTAGCTATCCCAACGTCACTGTCCTCACTCCTGTTTGCAGAAGCAGGAGTCTGCAAACAGCAGTGTCTGTCTTAGCTGTGTGTGTGTGTGTGTGTGTGTGTGTACATTGAATGAGATAATATGTAACACATAAGGCAAGTACTCTCAGCGCTTAGTAAGAATTATTATTTTTTCTTGGATTTACTAATGGGCTTTGTATTTGGGGTTTATGCTTTCAGGGGAAAAATCAAACAGGGTATTTGTAGAGAGTTCTGGTTTTCAAACCCTAAGCAAAGTGCTGTACAGAAGAAGGGAAAGTCAACATTAGCTTCGTAGCAAACTCTGTATCCCAAATAATCAGCTTCTTGTTCATTGTCAAGTTCGGTTAACGTACACTAAGTCCCAGAGACCTGACAATAATTAGGATGCTCACAGGCTTCTTCCTCGGGTTCCTTTTCATCGTGGCCTCAATATTTGGGTGGTCCTTCAATTGGCTCCTTTGTTACTTTATTCCATCTTTTGTTCTGAGTCTGGGACACCTGGAGGACATTTCCAAACTAGAACATTTGCTGCGACATTGGTCCTTCTTTCATGCTCTGGTTTTAATATTGAGACACGATCGTTCTAGAGAAACCCTTCATAAGCTGAATATTGTTTCAAAGCCGGCTCTATTTACATTTCTCGCGGACCTCTCTGTGGTACACTGTGTTCGGTAGGAAACATCTGGTTCTGGGGTTTTCGTCACCGAGAGGCCGTTCACTCCAGGGCAGGGCATGCCTGCCTGCACGCAGATAACCCCCAACGGGGCCTGGCCTCAGCGCTGTCCTCAGCGCATGCTCTGCTCCTGAGCAGAGCACATCCACAGGTGTGGTACAAACAGAAATGCCCCCAGCGGGTCCCTGGAGAATGTCCTTAGTGACCGGAGCCCAGCCTGTTGCTAGGACAGAATCTTTAGGAACTCAGAGATTCTATAACCCTGGGGGCTCTTATCCAGGGAGCCCTGGTCTTCGAGGGACGCACACTCCGGGAAGTTGGAATAAATCAGAACATTAACTTCCCATTGGCATGTCTCATTTTTTTATGGAACTCCTGTGTGAGCAGTACCTTGGGAGCTGTGTTTTCAAATGATTACTCTGGCTACTCCGAGGACAAAAGGGACCCAAGAGCCTGGTGTCCTCAACCAGGCAACCCAGTTCATTGCTTACGTTCTACATCTGACTACCCCAAATCTGGACCCAGCCATGGGCGCTGACTGTGTTTCATGGTTATCTGCTTCCTAGTTGACTTCCTACGTTGGTTTGTAAAGATTAGAACCACCTGTACCCTCTTCTCCACTCCACCCCCCTACAGAGAAAAGCTCACGGGAACCTGCCTGAGACTCATAGATAGCACTGATTTCCACCGCCCAGCCCAAGAGGGATACACATCCCAGAGACAGTGTGGCATCGTGGAGAGAGCATGGACTTGGACTTAAACCTACCTATGTTCCAGTTCCAGCATTGATAGCTACTAACTACATAGCTTTAAACGAATATTCATACCCCTCTACGACTCATAACGCCTACTCAGAACATGATGAGGATTCCATCAGGTCATATATATAAAGAATCTGATTCATACTAGTCTGGAAAATAGATTATTAATATCATTGCCATCATAATAATTGCATGATGGAAACACTGTGATTTATGGGTTGTTGTTTTTTTTTTTCTAAATCACAAAAATTATTAACATAGTATACACAGAATTGAAGAAAACAAACAAACAAACAAAAATAAACTGAAAGGAGCTTGTAAGTACAACTGACAACCCAGTTTAGTCCAGTTATCCTAAGACACAGATTTAGTGTTGGTGAGAAGCTGCTGGGTGTAGGAGGAAGTGACCCACAGAAAGTAAAAGTCAGCAGCACATGGATCATTTCCTGGAGAAATGTTCTTTTTTCCAGATCTCTTGTTTGTAGAGCAGTTATTCTGACAATGAAACACAGATGCTGAAGCCTCAAACAGAAATGAGATTCCACACCGTCCCATCCCAAAAAGGGAATCGTATTCTGATGATCCAGCAAGAAGTGCTCGTTAGCACAGGCACACATGCCCGCCACCTGCGGAGGGAGGCTGTCATCCCATCCTCAGCTCCCACACAGCAGGCAGAGCTGTGACCGTCTCTCACCAGCCCTCAGGGATCACAGAGCCAGCATGCCCTCTCAGCCCCGAGTTGGGTACCACTCTACACGGTAAGGGATTCACAGGGGTGCTGGGTCTGCACTCACAGGTTGGTGAGTCTGAGACAGCTACACGGGGACACCCCCCCCCAACCCAGAGAAGGTTAGCCCCGGGCAAAGCTCCCTCATCAAGCAAGGGAAGCTGGGGTTCCTGGGCACCTACTGCCCTGTCTCTTGATCATCAAACTTCATCCATGTAGACTAGACTGCTAAGCAATGACTACAAACCCAAAAGGAAGTGAAGACTGGAAACAGTATTGACAGCAATACCTTACTGTTGTCTGACTCGGCAGCACGTACATTGCATTCAGATATGCAGGCCAGGGGTCTACAGATGTTTTATGCTTTGGATACTTTCAACAGACCACCTACTTTACTCATCACCTCTTACCAGGACAGCAATGTGCATATGTTTACAGTGTGTATATGTGTATGGTGCTGTGTAGCTGACAAAGCCCTCTGGCAAACATGATTTCATCATAATCCTTAAAGCAACTCCATGCACAAGGCTATCAGTGTCGTGTTGTTGTTGTTGTTGTTGTTGTTTTGTTGTGTGTTTTTTACAGTTGAGGTCATTGAGCCTCAGGAAAAAAATTAATTGGTTCACCCCAGAGCCCACATGACATGAGTCTTGGGTCAGGGGTTTGAACCTGTGGCCCCTGACCCAACGTGTTTTTGTGTGTGGAGCTACATGTTTCATAGAGTTTCGGCCCCTAATTTTTGAATGTTGTCCACGGTATTGTCACAGCTCTCAGCAGGGAGTGGGACAAAGTGCATTTTGCCTGTGGCTCTGAGCTGGGGCTGCATCAGAGAGCAGGTAGCCCACAATCGGTCCCAATAAGCCAAGTGGTCACCAATCCAGAGCTCAGGCTGACAGGCCTAAGGAAGTGTGCTTTGAAAGTGGAATCGCAGCCACGCAATAATTTCCCCAAAGTCCAGGGGATCATGGGTAACTGAGCTTAGTGAGGGAACTGGCTTCTTTCTCTCAGTCAGTACAGTGGCAGCGTGGGTTGAGCAAGATAATTGGAAGATCTCTTTGAACCTACTAATACAATTGGAGCAAATCATCCAAACTTTGCCTGAGGGTCTGGTCTTCAACTTTGGTTAAACATTTCCTTAAAGTCTTTTAAGTATAGAGTCTTGACCAAAAGGTTTGAATGGAGGCCTTTGCTCCTATTTTGTAATTTCTAAAATTTTAATAACCTGTTGTTCTTATTAACAGAAATGTGTGATGTGGAAACTTTCTTAGCAATTTAAGGGATGTGTGGGGATTTCCTTTGGTGGCCACAGGTTCTCTGCCATGAACTTTAATAGGCATGTAAGCTCCATGAGGGCAGGATTCTTGTATCACTCATATGTCCTCAAAACCTGGCACATACTGGAAGTTGAATGAATAAATAGATTGTGATGATGTAGGGGCATTTGATGTTGCCTTTAGGCAGAAAGAGTTGCTTGTTTGGAAGGCAAACTAAAATAAAAAGTTTCCCTCATTATAAAGTACAATGATTATCTTGATAAAAACAAATATTAAGTATCTCCTAATTTACCTGATCCAGTAGCTGCAACTAATATATAACCTATTTATTGTATTTGCAATGGCATGTAAGATTCAAAATTACCATGTGGTTACGCATACAACAGATAAAATATGTGAAGTGTAAAAGATACCAATTATGACAGCCATTGTTTCCCGCTAGAGCCAAGGATGCCCCACCCCAGTTCTACAGGGGATTATGGTCTCATATCCTATGTGACCTTGCTGTAAGAGGAACCTGTTTATATTATCTGAGCTCAGAACCGAGCTCCATTTTAATTCTAAACACTAAGTATTTTGCTCCATTTGAATATATACAGAATTCTCCAGGAAGGCAAACATCATGTAATCTGAAGGAATATTGAGACCTGTTTTGTTCAGAAATTGGCCATGACTATTGAAGAAAATTACCATCAACAAATGCTCATACTATTAATATTAGACGCATTAATTAGAGAGCACCTATTTTTTTGTATCTGTTGCATTCACAGTGATACTAAATTAACATTCAAATGTATGTATTTAGACTTCCACTTCCATATATGAAGTGTTAATGGGTACAGGAATTATTCTCCTGCCATGGAAACTGAACAAAATACATGAAACAACTGTTTTCAGACACGGAACAGCTTGGCAGTGCTGGTCAGACTGTGACCCTGATGGGAGAGATCAGGTGAGGCGAGTGTTATAATTGCCCCAGGTTCCTGCCTGGAGCAATTTCTTAGCCACAGCACAGGGCCCAACAATCTAAGAGTTAGGAAGACAGAGATGACAGTTAAGGAGCCAGGGTGACTAGAACTTGTGAGGCAAAGAACTAGCAAAGAGAGTTGGGGAGAAAGAGAGACAGAGAGAGAGAGAGAGAGCCAAAGATCTGCAAAAGGCTTCTCTCAAATCTTTAAATACTTATGAAAAATGTGATCACTGATAGAAAAAAAAAACACTAGATTGCATTAATAGCAATTAGACACTACAGAAGAAAGGTCAATAAACTTGAAGCAATAGTATCTCTCCACAATGAAGCACAATGAAAAGAAAGACTGGGAAAAGATAAACAGCATCAGTGACAAATGGAACATCAAGTGGTCTAGAACATGTAGAACTGAGGACCAGATAGAATGGGTGAAAATAACAGAAAACATTTTTAAAGAAATAATGGCTGAAATTGTCAAAATTTGATGAAAACTACTAGTTTAAACTCTCAGACTTAGGATGCTTAAGGAATCCAAATAAAAATAATCATAAAGAATCCAAGCTAAGGAACATCATAGAATCAGTGATAAAAAAGAAAACTTTAAAAACTCTGGGGTAGGAATTATGGGGACACATTACATACAGAGGAACAAAAATGAAACTTTGTAGGCCAGAAGACAATGGAGCAACATCTTTAAAGCACTGTCCTGAAGGAAAAAAAACAAACAAAAACTTTCTATCTAAAATTGTATATCCAGAGAAAATAGCCTTCAAAATGAAATGGAAATGAAGACTCACTCAGGTGTGCAAAGTCTGTGTGAAGTATTGCCTGGAGGACGTACTAATACAAGCAGTATGGGAAGGAATACTTTCAGACTGGAGAAAAATTGGTACCCAATGGAAATCACCAATGATACCCATTGGGTCACTCCCTGGTGATCCAATGGAAATTTGGATCTGCATAAAGAAAGGAAGAGCATAGA
Organism: Nyctalus aviator; assembly: GCA_036971965.1. Classification (NCBI taxonomy): domain Eukaryota; kingdom Metazoa; phylum Chordata; class Mammalia; order Chiroptera; family Vespertilionidae; genus Nyctalus; species Nyctalus aviator. The sequence goes on along the minus strand of CM072925.1, from coordinate 5,619,695 downwards.
TATTATAAATGGGTGGAAATGTATTAAAATATATTTTTCTCATTTTTAAATCTCTTTCAAAGACAACTATTATTAAAATCAATAATAATAGCATGTATTGCAGGGCATGTATGACAAAAATAGCATGTATGACAACAACCTATAAGAAACAATAGCGCAGAGCCCAGGAGGAAGAAATGAGATGCTCTGTGGTAATGTGCTTACAGTATTCTGTATATGTAGTAGTATAATAGCATCTGAAGGTGGTTGTGATAGGTTAAAGATGTACACTGTAAACCTCTGGGCAATCACAAAAAAAATTTTAAAAAGTGAAGTAAAATGTATAACTGGCCAGTCACTTGTGACAAAAAAATAATCATTTTAAAAACCTCAATAAATCCAAAAGAAAGCAGCAGCAATAAAATTAAAAAAGAGGAACAAAAACCAAATTGAACAAATAGCAAGATGATAGATTTGATCCAAACTATATCAGTATTTATATTAAATGTAAATAATCTAAACACGTCTATTAAAAGACAAAGATTGTCAGATTGAAGAAAGAACCAGCCCTAACTACAGTGCTGCCTGTGAGAAAAAGATTTTAAATACAACTAAGCAGGTAAATTAAAAGTTAAAGGGTGGGAAAAGATATATGAGAACATTAAGCAAAAAATAAAAAATGTTGAAGGAGCTGTCTTACTATCTGATGAAGTACATTCCAGAACAAGGAGTATTCCTGGGAATAAATATGCAGCACTTTTTTTTTTTTTATGACCAAGATGCGAGTTCCTCAGGGAGACACACAACCTTAAATGTTGACTCACTAATAACAGAGCTTCAAAATAACGAAAATGGTAAAAACTAAAAGGAGACGTAAAATAATGTGAGATTTCAATACCATTCTCTTAGTTATTGATAGGACAGTAAACAGAAACTCGGGAAACACTTAACAACACTATAAATAACGTTGTCTAATTACTTTTTCTAGAACACTCCACCCAGCCATAGGACGTTCATAAAGATAAATTATATTCTGGGTCATAAAACAAATGTACTTATTCAGTCCTCATTTCAAAATGTCAACTATAAAGACAAAGTGTGGGAAATACTCAGTTAAATATTGTTCTTACTTATAAATCTGACTTTATTCATTGCAACGAGAAGCAGGCCTCTGACTACTTCATTGTATCTTCTTGTATAGCAACTGAGAGTTTTATATTGAATTGCTTTTTATTTGTTGTGTTGCACGTAAGACACTGTATTGAAGGGTATAAAATGTGCGTGTAAAATACCTTAATAAATTTCATTTTGTGACAGAGAAATGAAAGTATCAAAGTGTTCTGCAGAAAGGGACATTGGGCACCATGGAATATAGAGACACTTGTCTGGAGCAAAAACGAGACGTGTCAATAGTCCTTTTCTCTTTACCATAGTCTGGTAGAAAACCTTAGCAATGAAGCGCAGCTTCTCATATATGCAGACTCCAATCCCTTCCCCTTGCCAAAATTATATGCTGAGGTAGATGGCTATAAATTTGAATTTTGTGTGCAGAAAACTCACAGTTGAAAGGAATTTTTAATGTGATAAATGCAATGTAAACAAAATAGAGTGCAGTGGTGTCATTACCATCCTTGACATGAATTATATTCTTGTTAATGCAGTCACAGTAGCTAGTTTTTCTAGAAGCTCCATCATACAGGGCGTGGGGGGGAGGAAATCACTCATTGGGTAATTGCGACATGCCAAGCACTTTGCTAGGCACTGGAAACACGAAGTCAAATAAGGAAGACAAGGTTCCTACCAAAAAAAAAAAGAAATTTCAGTGTGGCTAGAGAGGAAGAAGAGTAAAGAAATGGTGAGAGTCGTTGGATACGTGTTACATTAGAAATGTGTGTGGGCTTTAGGGACTGGAGAAGGAATTGCTAAGTATAAATGGTTAACGTGGGAAGCGAATCTGGAGTATGCGATGCTTGTGGGGCATTGTGAAGGTGAAGTAAGTCAGACACCGATGAAGAAAAGTGGGAAGGGCATTCTAGGTACTCGTAGTAGGCGTAGACATGAACTACCAAGATAACTTGGGGAATGCTGTGTTCACAGACGCTATGTATTTAGGAGAACAATCTCCTACTGCACATCCCCAGCCTTTCAGGGACTGCAACTCTGCTCAACTCCAGGGCTTTTGCGCTGTTCTGATACCAAGTCAAAAGGTTTTTCTGAAGAACTTCTTTTGAAAACAGCCTGGCCGGTGGGGCTCCGTGGAAAATCCAAGCTAGGAGTTCATTTGGATGCATGACTTATTGGTGATTAAATATACCATCTCTGGTTGGTTTCAGGGACAGTTTACCAGATTTATGTACTATAAAGGTAGTTGACCATGTTTTCTGTTTGAAAGTGGAGGAAGTAGCATCCTAATGCAGAAGCAGTTAAAATTTTTTATTGTGCAATATGATTAGAGAGTTACTTGAAAACTATGTCCATGTGCTGAAACTTGCTCCACAAAATAAAGCTTTAGTACAATTTAAATTATGCAAGCACATGAGCTAGAATTGCAATTATATGTAATTGACTTCGCCAATATAATTGAAGTGTGTGGTCTTACTATATAATTTACAAATCTGTACACAATTAGTTTTGTATGGTCTGTTTGATCTCTTTTTACAATGCCATCCTTCTCCAAGTTATGGGAGGTCCAAACGCCGACTTCTAAGGCCGTTTGTAGGTGAGAACACGTCTTCACCACCCTTCATAGGACACCCACCCCCTTGCCATCCTGGCTCTTGGCTTGATTGACTAGCGAAGCGACCCAAATTGGTTCTGTGCTTAGAAACTGCATTCTTCATAATTATCTGCACTCTCATTGTCACCCTCAACCACGCCACCACTATTTCGCAAAACATTAATTAAATATTTCTCTGTATGTTTTATAAAGAAGGGTTTTACAAATGCATATTTACTGCCCTCCAGAAAATAACTTACCTGGACTATATATTAATTATCTGCCTGAATTTGTCAAAATTTCATTGCTTCTAATTTCTACCCAGAAAGGTAGAAAAAAATTTTAAGATTTTTTTAATTGATTTTTTTTTAGAAAGGAAAGGAGAGAGAGAAACATGGATGTGAGAGGGAAACAGATCAGCTGCCTCCTGCCAGGGGTGGATCCCCAAGACTCCGGCATGTGCCCCAACCAGGAATTGAACCAGTGACTTTTGGGTGCACCGGATGAAGCCCAACCCATTGAACCACCCCAGCCAGGGTTTGGAATTTTGAATAGCAGTACCAGGAAACCAAAAGCTTTTGATGATCCTGGGGAAGATATTTGGTGCCTTCTGGCCAAAAGTTGACTTCCTAACAATGTGATGGGATCACTTAGTTACTAGAACTTCTGGTTCTTTATCTCTGGCACACCCTCTTCAATGACAGTTGATCTTAGTAGCCTGTGTCCCGGGGCAGCAGGATTGGCTCAGGAGTCTCTGGCATTTGTTTGGAGCTTTGAAGGAGTGGACACTTTGCAGCTTGTGTCTTTGTTCTCCACTTCTCCTTCTATGAAGACTCTCTGATTAGCAACTGCTCTCTCAGTTTCTTGGGTGGAGGGTTATATGCATCCCTTTGGGTGTGGTCATAGACCCCCGATTATCAGGAGCAGAGATATGCTCGGGCCACCTCAAGAAAAAATGGAGAAATATAAAGACATGTGGGTGGCTCTGACATGATTAGGCAGGCCTTGAGATACCTCTCCTCTCCATCTCTCCCAGATCCCAAGTACTCTCCCTTTGAGATCCAAGTGGAATTGCCCCATCTTTGTGTCTGCCCCATCTTTCTGGAATCTACTCTGTTTTCTAGAAATAGTTTTAGAGAAAACTAGTCTGGTTGGCTTAGCTAACCACTATCCTTGGATGAAGCAAAGCCCTTCCCATCTGGCCATTGGTTGGTGCTCAATCTGGTCCCATCAGAGGCAATCCTTGCACAGCTAGCGGTAGATACTGCTTCATGAAGCAGGGGGCTGTGACCACGGTGGCTTCTATTTCTATTTAAAACAACAAACTAACAACACCTCTGGCAGTAACCTACCCGATACATGTTGAATCGGAAGCTGCACAGGTGCTAAGAGAGGGTCCCACAGAAGCCTAACCCTAACCCTCCTTGCCCCACTTGGAACTGGTCCTTCCTGAGCCTTGGGATTCTACCCAAGGCACCCTGAGGTTCTTTGCGGGATAGATCCAGAACCATCTTCCTTTGTCCAGTCACCCATTTGCTTTTTGAGTCACTGACCTGGGATTTTGCTCTGAATATTCTAGCCATTCCATTGATTCATCCGTACAATAGGGAATAATTAGACCTCATACGCACTTAGTAGAGCACACGGCTTAACGTTCTGTCCTACAGTCAGAAAAATCAAAGGGCTGATGGCCCTGCTTTTTGCTCACTTTTCAGTGACATCAATTTGGGGAACAGGGTATACAAACCTTAAGTCTTTGGTTCCCAGCTCTCGGAATAATAATACTTTTTTGAAAGTTTATATGAACATATAATAACCACCAAGATTTCAGAGAGCTGCAAAGCAATAGGCCTTTGGAGGCCTGGGCTAGTTTTAAGAAAAAATGCACCAACCTGAATTTTTGCAACAGCAACTCACCCCTCAGCCCCTCCTCAGATCCATGAAACCCTGAAGGGATTGCTTGGTGACCTACACCACTCTTTCTCATCCCCCAAATAAAAAAAGCAAAACACACAAAGTATATTTTAACTTTTCTAGTTCTTTTCTTCCCAGTCTTTTCACACCCTCATTAATTTAGGGGTACACTCTTCAGGAACAAAATTGTTGTCCAGAAATGTTGGGTGCTTGCTTCTGCAAAAAGCACCTTGGGAAAAAAAATGTTCATTACTACTTGTTTGGAAGTAACATTTCCTTTTCATCACATTATCATCCTTTCCCTGAAAACGTGCCGTTCAATGTGTGGCGTTTCTCAGCTCCAAGAAAATGAAAAACTAACGTGAAACGAATGGAGAGCTAAAAATGGGCCCAGTGTCGTGGGGTCAACAAAGCCTGTGTTATTCCGCCCTGCTGACAGCACCCCTGAGCTTAGAGTCCGTGCACCTGCTTCTCTCCACTGCGGGCGCATATTTACTCGGAGGAAAGGGGAAAGCAGGGCTCTGCTCGAGAGCAGCAGTGTCAACAGCGTCACCCGTGCTCTCAGCAGCCATCGTTTGCCCACCTGTCTTTCTTGGAAATGTTTCAACGGGTTGTTTTCTCAGGTTCACGTGCAATTTCATGAGGCCCTGGACACACCAACTCTGTGTCAACGGTGCTGGCCATGAGAGAGAGAGAGAGAGAGAGAGAGAGAGAGAGAGAGAGAGAGAGAGGACATTATACACCAGGTTCCGTTCTCTAGATGCAGGTGAGATAAAATACGTAAATTTAGAATTATAAAATAATATAACACATAGTAATAGAAAAGAGAAGACAAGGAATCCTTGCCCTGCTTTTTGCTAACTTTTCGGTGACATCAATTTGGGGAACAGATTATACAAACCTTAAGTCCTTGGCTCCCAGCTCTCAGAATAATAATACTTTTTTGAAAGTTTATATGAACATATAATAATCACCAAGATCTTAGAAAGCTGCAGAACAATAGGCCTTTGGAGGCATGGGCTAGTTTTAAGAGAAAATGCACCAATTGGGTTTTTGCAACAGCCTTGGGAGGAGTAAGGAGGGGGTCAGGGAGGGCTTCCTGGAAGCAGGGGCCATTGAGTGCTAGAAGAGAAGGAATCAGTAGGAAGAATACATTCTCTGCAGGGAACCAGGCAACGGAAAGACCCTGGAGATAAACTGTTCAGAAAGGCCTTAAAGTCTTCGGTGCGGGGTGCTGGGGGTCCCACAGAAGTTGAATATTGCTAGAACCCAAGGTGGAGGCTAAGCAGGGACTGAGAAAGCAGGCTGGCGGGTGAGAGGCATGAAATCACAGCCGTGTCCACCACCGTGTTTGGCAAAGGCTGCCACGTTAGAAGGTCTGTTCAGTACGGTGTAATAAAAACTAATTACTGTAGACCTGGGAGATTATCCAGGAGACATCCTGCCACTTCAGTACTCAGGCAGGATATTAAAGGTATTTTCATATACTGGAGGCCTTTTACTAATTCTCAGGTCTGCGACACTGCCGTCCGTGCTTGCATTGTCACTTTCTAGCTGCTTAGGCCTCAATGGCAGTTCTTTAAAGGCACAGAAAAAGGAAGCACACATTTAAAAAAAAAAAAAAAATTCTGTAAATAAAAAAATAAATAAAAGCATCTGCTTAACTGTTGGTTTCTGCGAAGATCGTGACGGTTAGGAAGCTGAATGACGGGAAAGTCCTGCTTGTCTTCACCAATGTTTCCTCCAAACAGGGAGGGCTGTGCCGCCATTGTGTGGGATTTGCTCACTCACTGCTCAGGACTTCTCTGCTCAAAAGTAAAGGCTTGGGTCACCCAGAGGCCTGGCGAGGAGCAATCAGTTCATGCCACCAGAGCCCCCAGGGTCCTTGTGAGTAAATAAGCCCCATTTTCCTTTCTCCCCCAGTTCTCTCTCCAGCTCCAAGGAAGGCCAGTGCAGCGGGCGTCCTCTGACCTGACCCCGTTACCTGCAAGGACATTGCTTCTGCTGCCTGGCACACACAGAGGGGATACCAGGGTCCAAGAGTCTTATAACGAGGGGGCCAGATGCCCAGCTTTACCCAGCACCGCCCCAATTTATGTCTGTGCTGCCAACATAAATACCAAGTATCTCTGTTGGGATAATAAGTCATACAGTCACCCTGCTTCTAACCGGTTTCAACAGAAGCTCAATGCCTGACTCTGAGCCTCTCTCCCATTCGGTCCCACAGCAGCCGACACAATGGAATTCCAGTGAATTCCTGTGAAATGTGAGAATTGGAGCAGTCCTTAGAGATTATGGTTAAGAGTTTGATCTATAATTATACATTCCAGGACCTTTCGGACAACTTGGAGAATTACATTTAATCAACACAAGTCTTTGTTGTGCTCCTATGACCAACAACTAGGTCATTTTTTAATACACAAGGAAGGCGTCAAAACCGGTTTGGCTCAATGGATAGAGTGTTGGCCTGTGGACTGAAGGGTCCCAGGTTCAATTCCAGCCAAGGGCATGTACCTTGGTTGCGGGCACATCCCCAGTAGGGGGTGTGCAAGAGACAGCTGATCGATGATTCTCTCCCATCGATGTTCCTAACTCTCTATCCCTCTCTCTTCCTCTCTGTAAAAAATCAATAAAATATATTTTTTTAAAAATACACAAGGAAGGCCCACCTCCCACTTCGAGCAAAAATGAGCAAGGCACTCAGAAAACCTAAGGCGAAGAGTGTGATGAAAGCAGACGGGGGAAGAGGCCACCAAACAGGCCATTCCTGCAGAAATGGCCTTGGGTCATGGCGTGGGTCTTCTGGTCTGGTGTTCAGCCAGGAGCTGGGAGGGCAGCTTTTTCCCAGCAATGCTTCCCTCTCCCTCTCTCCCCACTTTATACAGCCCATTCCGCAGAGTTGCTGATTCTTTATTATTATTATTATTATTATTATTATTTTAAATATATCTTATTGAATTTTTACAGAGAGGAAAGGAGAGGGAGAGTTAGAAATATCGATGAGAGAGAAACATCGATCAGCTGCCTCCTGCACACCTCCCACTGGGGATGTGCCCGCAACCAAGGTACATGCCCTTGACCGGAATTGAATCTGGGACCCTTCAGTCTGCAGGCTGACACTCTATCCACTGAGCCAAACCAGTTAGGACTATTACTACTACTACTACTACTACTACTACTATTCCTATTATTATTATTTCAGAGAGGAAGGGAGAGGGGGAGAGAGAAACATCAATGATGAGAGGGAATCATTGATAACTGCCTCATGCACATCTCACACTGGGGAGACTGCAACCTGGGCACGTGCCCTGACAGGGAATCAAACCCTGACCTCCTGCCTCATAGGTAGATGCTCAACCACTGAGCCATGCTGGTTGGGCCAGAGTCACTGATTCTTTCTCTCTCTCTCCTTCCCCAACTCTGAGTCTTTTATATAAGAGTCTGAACTGTTTTTTTCATTTGTTTTATTTTAAAAAAAAACAACAACTTTTTGAGACATAATATATGAAACAAACTGTCCATACTTAAAGGGGACAATTAAGTTCATTTTGAGGTCTCGGATTACTCAGATGCAACCTTTGCCATGATCCAAATAATGGACGTGTCCATCGCCCCCAAAATCTCCTCCTGCTCTCTGGTAAGTCCTCCCTCAGGCCCCTCCTGCTCCTCAACTCCCACCCCCAGGCATCTTTCATTTGGCTTAAAACAAAACCAAAGAAGCAAACAAACAAAAATCTTCTAAAAAGGGATTCCTTTCCAATACTTCTAAATTGCTTAATTTAAACCTTCTGAAGCTCTAGGACTTCTTGCTAACCCATGTGAAACACACACAGCAATCTGCTTCGTTGTCTGGCACACTCTGCCCATTAAAAAATAAATAAGTAAAAATATCAGAAAATTCCAAGAGAGCAAAGAACGTATTTGGCTTGTTTGACAAGCATAAGGGGAAGAAGTATTTGCTTTAGCTGAAAGCCATTAGCAGCATTCTTTCCTATGGAAGAGGGAATGCTGGGAGCAGCGAGACACTGACATGGTCCAAGATTTCATTCAAACTTGAGAGACGGCGTTGCTAAAAATAATAATAATAATAATAATAATAATAATAATAAATACCCACTCAGGCCATAGAAATAAGTTGTAGTTCGCCCGAGTGAGTGGAATGCCTTCGGTTTCCATGGCGGCGTTAATTATTGAGCAACCTCTTCATCAATACTTTAAGGAACTCACTGGAAACTTTAACTTTGAAAAGAATGCTCAGTGTTTATTCTTGGTTCACACTGCACTTGCTTTGGGAGGGAAGGTCCCTTTTCTTATAACGATGGGAAACTGGGGGGAAAGCAGAGTCTGAATGGCTGAAGATTCCCCCACCACCTGCCTGCCTGAGCCTACAAGGCATTTTACGTCAGCATCTCATAGGCATCATGAGAGGACTGGACCAGAAAGTCCACGCAGGCTCCAAATGGTCTAGTGTGACCTTTTCGGGAATATCTTTGTCCAGCAAGGGGCTCAGCCGGTTCAGGCGCCCCCTGGAGTTGACAGAAGAGGAGTGTTGTGCCGCCCACAGCCCTCCTCTGCTAAGGCTGTAACAGTGGGGTACACACCCTACTGGGTGACTGTTGGACGGCCCCTGGGTGACTGTTGCCGAGGCTGGAGGGTCTGCACTCAGGTGGGGAGGACAGGAACTGGGGGAAGAGAGGGGCCTGGGCTGCAGTGGAGGGCTTCTGTCTGAGTTCCAGTCCCAGACCCTACATCTTCGGTGCCTGCTCCAAAATCAAGACGAATAGGCCACTTTCTGCCCTCAAAGCCTCACTATCTGCCTCATGTGGCCTCTCAGAGCTATTTCTGCACTGAACTCGGAATCTGCAGCTCCATTCAGAACTGAAAAACCATGTGGAGGCTGAGCCGCCCCATGCCCCAGCCAGCCGGATGGGGTTCAAGTCTCCAGCGGCAGTGAGACCAGCTGCATCTCCTGACAGGCAGGGACACGCTGCTTGTCAACACATTGGGATCCACCTCAAAGAACAGTGAAATGGGAAGGGCACGCACCGAAGGCACGCTGGGATGACCTGAGGACCGAGAGTGTGGCTCCTGCCTGCGGGGAGGGGGGGCCCTTCCTCATTCCACGGCTATGACACTGCACTCATGGGCCAGCCATGCTGGCGCCGCCTCCGGTCCGCTGCTTCCTAGAGGCAGGTCAGACTCCGCAGCACATGCCAGAGGGTGGCGGACTGCAGCGCCTCACCCTTTGCTGCAGCCTCTTCAGGGGCAGTGCTGCCCGCTGTCCCTCCGGCCACAGGGGCTCGCCCTTGGAAAGCGAGAGCTAGCCTCCCCTCAGCCAGGGACGGTCTGATTGCTCACAGGGCCGCGGCCACGCTGGCCTCCGTGCAAGACGAAAAAGCAGAGAGTCCTGATGGAAAGAACGCGTCTGATGCACAGCGAGAATCAGAGGCGAGAGGCGTGTGTCCCCAGGGAGACGGAGGGAGCCGTTTCAGGTTCCAGATGGCTTTTCAGGCTTCAGTCTGGTCGAAAGAATGGCCGTTTCCACGAAAATTTCTTGTGCTTAAAGTCAACAGGGTTTCTATAACCTCACACACACTCACTCATACACACGGAGACAAAAAAACAAAAACAAAAACAGCTGATTTCACTGGAACATGCTTGAGTGTATCAATTTAGAAACTTCATCAAAAATAAAGTTGCTTTTGGAGACCCCACTCACACAGGTCAGCACGCCAGGGTCTGTCACTCAGGTTCCACGCCATGCGGAATGCGTGACCCACGTCCCTCTGGGGACCTCTGGCCCCGGGTCCCTGGTTCACCAATGGCCAAGTCACCTACCTCGCAACGTTGACCTCTCCAAACCACCATGCCTCTCCCCTGAGATCCTGACACAGAGCTCCCCACTCTCACCCGTGAGCGGCCCCCCGAAATAGCATGGAGCCCAGTCTCAGAGGGTGGCACCTGGTGCAGCTCCCTCCCACACCAGACACCAGGCATCCCCCGTGGCCTCAGCCCCTTCCTTCTCTAAGACCTGCCTGTACCAGCCACTTCTCACGCTGCACGCTGCCCTGCCCTCAGCCTTCAAACCTCCAACCTTGATGTAGGTCCTATTTCTGCACTTGGGCCATCCTTCTGCATACAGTCCTGGCTTCTCAGTTCCTACCATGGGGGTCCACGCCAGCTCCTCTCTTCTGAGCGCCTTTTGCAGACCCCCATCTCCATAGTGATCCCGCCGTGATGAACGTGCATTCCTGCACTTAGACCCAGAACCGAAGATAGGTACCAACCACCGGACATTACAAGTCCATAGGCACGAAACTAGAAGTCACTCAGCCAACATGGTGAATTCATCCCTGCAAGACGGCAGAGAATCACAACCCTGCGAGCCACAGCTGCACCAAACCCGTTTCACACCAGACTTCAAATCCCATCGGACACATAGTTTGCACAGATTCGCCTTTTCAATATGAGCTGTCACAGCGGAGCTCCCAGAAGCACCCGCCCAGGGAACATGTCAGTATCTGCCGTGGAAGGTCTTAATCGGAATGGGCAGTGAGTGAAATTACCCACAAAGAGCCATCCTCCAGGGAGGGCCACGGGTGACCTGTGTCAAGCAACCCAAGAGATTTTTTGTTCCTAATAGAAGAGCTAACCATGAAAAGTCCAGTCACTAATGAAGTGCATGCCTCTCCTAGCAGTAAAAGAAAAAAAAAAAAAAAAAAAAAAGTGATTAAAGTTTTACAGCGTTAAACAAACTGTCTCCCAGAACCCCTTTTTTCTCTCTGCTTTTCAATGTGGGTCTTCAGATTGCGGCCGATCGCTCTTATCTGGGAACGCGCGGTTAGGGGACACAATGGCCTCCTGAGAGCCACCGAAGCTTCTGCCAAGTCCATACAACCGCAACTCTTTGATGTTCCCCAGACGCAGTCCCTCCGCCGCCCCCGCCTTTGTCCGCACCTCCAGCCCCGCCATGGCTGCGCCCCTCCTCTCCCCACTGAAATCCCAGCTCCTCTTCAAGGCCCAGCTCAGGTTCCAGCCCTTTCGGCAGCAAGCTTTCTCACAGCTCTGCATTCAGATACGCTTACCACCCAGCGCACTAATTTGGTTTCTGTCATGTATTGTGTTATGTTTTGGATTTCCTATGATGTCACTTTCTCATCCTATTGAACCTCCTTGGAACCCTTATATCTATCAGCATCAAAATGGGATCTTAGTTCAGGGACATATACCTAACGAGTGCTTGGTAAATTCATTTTGATTGGTTGGATTGGGATATTAATAAAAATTAAAAAAACAAAACCTTTCATGTAATGCTTTAATAAAGTGTACGGTAGTTTCTAAATATCACAAGCCTTTTATATGGATGTGTTATAATACATAAGGACAAATGCTTAATCTGATAAACTACAAATAAATTCAAGAGCCTTAAATATTAAAGAAAGATTCAACTCAATATATGGTTTACATATTTCAAGATTTGAAATACATTGTATTTGTTCAAAATCTATTCTTGGATTTGGGGTCTTTTATGCCTCATAAAACTGCTGTCAAGCTTGGACATCACCCATCCCGGGCCTGGGTGACCTGGGTGACCTGGGATAGGGGTTAAACCAAAGCAGCCTAAACAAGTGTAAATGCATGGAAAACTGACTGTGGCCCAGAAGAACCCAGGGTCTGAACACCAAGTTCAAGATTCTAGGTTAATCTAGAAAATGGAAAATCAAAAGGAAGAACTAATGCAATGTGTGGAATAGTTCAAGGCAACTGTTTCAAAATTAAAGTTGCAAACAGCTGGAAAATTGTGCAGAAGCTCTTTCATGTGGTTCCTAGGGCATGCCTAAGGGGCAAAAGTGGAGACTTACAGGCTGGGCAGGGATTCTTAAGTATAACACTCACGAAACCAGAAACAATTCTTCTATGGACACTTGCATTCCCTCAACCTGCCGTCCCATCATTCATGCATTTCCTATGCGAACCCGGGACCCTTTGGTCTGCAGGACGATGCTCTATCCACTGAACCAAACCAGCTGGGTGCACTCTTATTTTCTCCTGGTGTATTTCCAGAGTGCATCAAGTAATAATATAGGTTCTAAGTTCTTAAGTTCTAATATAGGTTCTAGGTTCTAAGTAATAATATATTTAACTCTAAACTTCAGAACTTAGCTGCCTTGTTCATAGCTATATGCTCAGTACCTAAAACAGCGCTGGACACATTGTATTCTCAGTAAATACTTGGTGAATGAACGGGAATGAGTGAATTGATAAATGGATACTTGCCTATGTGCCAGACCTTCTCTAGGTGTCAGGGAACATGCACATTCCCTCGAGCAGGTTAAAGAAATTAAATTCTTGTCACATATTTTATTCATCATCAGACAGTGAGCATGGAAGGAGTTCATCACTAAATAAAGGTGAATGTGAAATAACCATTGAGTCATCTGAGACCGAATGCCCCCAGGCAGTCTGATCTAGTGCCATAAACAACTACATAAAAAACTACCCAGGCAGACATTAGCAGCCTAAGGCATTCCTACTTAATACACTTGGGCTTAATACACAGAGCTCCTCCCACGCACAGCAGTATCGGTGAGAATGAAACACCTCTCTCAATAACAAACACAGGCCCTAGGAGTCAGGCTGATAACCACCACGCCCAGGCACACCCAACCCAACCATAAAAACACGTGTACCTCTCCTTACACCTGTGCAATGGTGAAAGTTAACTGCCCAACCCAGCTTCTGCCTTGACCAAGGCAATAGCCTTTGACCTTACCTTCTAAAGGTTCAGTCTTCAGTATGCATGTACGTACAGATGTTTGCATTTATGTACACATATACACATGTGCATATGCATGCATGCATGCATGCAAACACACACACATCATGTGGTTTCTGAAGGTAAAAGTTAATACTTCTCTGAAAAACAACAGCTAAAAGACTAAAAAATTAGGGGATATGAGTTAATTACTCATTTATGAATTTATTCACTTATTCTTTCTTCATTCATTAAGCATTTACTGAGTACCTACTCCTGCCAAGTATTTTTCTAGTGCAGAAGATTCAAAGATAAAAACAAGACACATTTCTTACTTTCCAGGAGATTACAATCAATTGGAGGAAAGAAACAACAAAAAATTACTGTGGCCCAGCTTATGTGGCTCAGTGCTTGAGCATCGACCTATGAACCATGGTCATGGTGGATTCCCGGTCAGGGCATATGCCTTAGTTGTGGGCTCGATCCCCAGAGTGGGGTGTGCAGAGGCAGCCAATCAATGATTCTCTCTCCTCATTGATGTTTATATATCTCTCGTCCTCTCCCTTCCTCTCTGAAGTCAATAAAAATATATTTTTAAAAAATTACTTTCGAGTGTGGTCTCCGATACTATAGAGACCAGAAACTTCTGTGATCACACTGAGGGCAAGAACACACTTTTTAAAAATATATATTTTTATTAATTTTAGAGAGGAGGGAGAAGGAGAAAGAGATAGAAACATCAATGATAAGAGAGAATCATTTATCAGCTGCCTCCTGCATGCTCCCTCCTGGGGACGGAGCCCACAACTCAGGCATGTGCCCTTCACTAGAATAGAACCTGGGACCCTTCAGTCCACAGGCCAACACCCCATCAACTGAGCCAAACCGGCCAGGACAGGAACACACTTTTACTGAGCGCCTGGTCTGTGCCAGGTGCTTCTCAGGGAGTATCTCATTAATACGTACAAAAGTCTTATGAAGTAGGTATTATTATATTTTTGTACAAGTTTCAGAAGGAAACTTGAGGAGTTTAAGCAGAACCAGGATTTTAATGCAATTTCACTGATTTGCAAGTCGGTTACCTGGAGTATTCTGGCCTGGCATCACCAAGGAGATGGAATTTTAATTAAATATTAAAAGATTAAAAGTCAATTACCAGACAGAGCTGGTGACTGGGGGAGAGGACGCCCTCGGCCGTGGGAACAGCATGTCCAAGGCTCCGAGGAGGAGGAGGAATATTTAAGGAATGGCAAGTAGCATAGTTGGACCAAGGGTCAGGCCAAAGGCTGCATTTCACCTGGATCGCTTCCCTATGGTTTCTTTCGGAAGTTCATCTTCTGGACCAAGTGTACCATCTCCTTCTCCGTGTCCAGTCTGCGTCTGCAAGCCTGTGGCTGCCCCCAGCCCAAGGAGCTGGCCCCTTCCTTTGCTGTCAGCTGGGATGTGTTTCTTCCTAATTCATTAACCTCCCTAGGAGGAATTCAGGCTCATCAAAGCAGCATTACCAATATTTACGTCAGTTTTCAAACTTAATTTCTCGGCGTGGAGGGAGAAGTACGCAGCGGAGGAATGTTTTCGTTTCAGGAGCACAGGGTTTCTGTCACGGCTTTTCATTTTGGCTGAGGCTAAGGATGCCTCCCTGTTTTTCCAGTCAAACAGTAAACACCACCTTTGACGTCTGGACTTCCTGAATAAGAAGATAAATAACAGTGGCTCTTACAAACTTTGCTAGAGTGAACTATGTTTTTAAGCTCACGGCAGACATTGTATACTGCATCCCAAGTGGAAGAGGACATGATGAAGACAATGGTTATTTGCCTGACACTTCAGTTCCATCCCCGTTCGCATCCTGGAGATTGGTATGTCCCCAGCTATTTTCCAAAAGTGCAGACTGGGTGCGGGTGGAGCCTGTTGCAGGCCAAGTCTTTGCTCAGATATCTCTCCTCAGATATCGCTCCCCTGGGACTCTAAGCCCCCGAGGGCAGGTTCTGCCATCTGCCCTTGTTCCTGGTATATAGTAGGATCCTGGTGATGTTGTTGTTGCTGTTAAAATAATAACTCAATATATTATCCCCAAATGGCTCTTCAACTATCTGCTATGTTTGTCAAAAAGTTATCTGTCATTAACACATTGAAGGAACCCTGTAGGGTCATTAGTTCAGGGCAGGTTTGATCAAGGGAGGATGACGGAGAATTATAACACACAGCTACTCCTGGTTCTCACCTCCCTTGTCAGTGCATCGGTCCTTTGCCCTTACAACAGTGTCCTTGGGCGGCTCAAAGCAGGACTGAGGGTTACGCCGCCTTCTAAGTTACACCACCTGCCCTTGCCGAGTTGCCTTCTTTTTAGTCTCCCCATCGGTGCTTCACATTGATCCACTGCCTCCACCACAGCTAGACGGTGACAGGAATGGGGTTCTGGCAGAGACCTGGTTTGCTAGGAGCTCTGTGGGCTGGATTCGGGGATCTTAGAAGACCCTCAGGGTGCGGAGTGAGTGCTCCCATCTCAGCAGTAGACAAGTGAGGGAGCATGGGTTCCCATTATCCTGCATGCCAATGAGGCTGAGTGCTGAGAGGCAGGACCGAAACAAGCTGCCCAAATGGTGCATTGGCCATCCTCTCTCTCCTCCAGGCAGACAGAGGAGGAGATGTTATTGTGGAAGTGGGACCACAAGCCTGCGGCTGTAGGCAATGTGGTTGTGGCTGCTGAGTCAAAGAGTCCCCAACGCGGAAAACAAAGCAAAAAACAATGCCAGCAATGAGGAACTGGCTATTCATTACAGAGCTTTGAGTGTATCACAAACATTAGAACTTGGAATGTTTCGGAGCCCAAAGGAAGCAGCTGCTCCAAAACCGAAGAGGACGTACAGCCTTGCCACATATAGGAAATCTAGCCAGGCTCATGTGCCCAGCCCCTGCCACAGCCCAACATGGCAGCAACAAGGATGGGGTGCTGGGTACCTTGGTGGCCAAAGGCACGAAGGATGGTGGCACATGCACAGAAAAAGAATGGGGCCTAGAAGCCAGGCACCCATCAAATGCCAGGAAGTTCTTGGGGAAGGAAGCAGCACCCTCCTCAGGTCCTGATGCTGGAGCAAAGAGTCATGGGAGGGGAAAAAAAAAAAAGCCACCCCACCATGCCTGCAGGCTGGCCTGCCCGCACCTGGCATGCCTTGTACTCCCGGGGTGCAAGGGCAGCGATCCCCTGACTGCTGCTGGTTTAGACCCAAGCTCACACATGTACACTCTTATCTACATTCCTGTAGGGAAAATGTTACCAGATTTCAACTAATGGGGCTTGGACTGTGGGGAGGTGACGTTAAAATAACTTTGCTGGTGAGGGCCTTCGGTGAATTGTATTGTTGTGGCTTCCACATCTGCATGTATATGGAGTTGATGTATTCCTCACTTGGATTTCCCTACTCCTAAATCTTAGAGGAGTTCTCCTATTCAGGATCTGTGGTGTATGAAAGGTGCTAGTGGGCATAGTGCACACCCCACCACCTCCACCATCACCACAACCTGCCTCCCTGTCATGCCCCCCCCCAGGTGGTCCAGCAGAAACACTATAGAATCTGCGAAGGGGAAAGGAAAGCCCAGTGTAACATCCCCACCTGCCCAAGGTGGCCACCTGGTACACCCTGTTAAAAAAAATAGAAGGGCAACTATTCACCTCCTACTTCGCTCTTGTGGAAACTGGAGGTCTTGTAATATTCCTGTTTGGAGTTGGGTCCACTCAGTGTCAATGACTAACAAGATGGGAAGGGCCCACGAGCCTCAGGAAAAGTGGAAATGGGATGATCAAGAACAGAGCTGCCCCAGCTCTAGTGGCATCTTGGGTTCATGTGACAAAATGGTAGCTACCTTTTGAGGAAAACTTCACACCATCACCCCACACTGCTACTTGAAGTAAAGCCATTGGCTCAGTGGAGCCCTCCATTTACAGAAGTTCCCCATAATACCCAGTTACCTAGGCTGATGGTTTGGCTAAGCTGAAACCCAGTGGTGTCCACTGGGCTGTTGTGGCTCAGCAAACCCAGTGCCAGGGATGCAGAACTGAAAGTAGAAGGAGGTTACTCCATTCAGTAAACAGAACTAAAGCGGTCCTCACAGCCCTGGACACCAGTCCCCTTAATGAAATGCGCTGTATTTTACTGACGCTTGGCTGCTGCCAATGTTCCAGCTGCCCAGTCTGTCATTTGGAATTCTACAGACGATCAGATTGAAGACACTTTTCTCTGGGGCTCTGAGCTGTGGAAATGAGTCATAGTTGTCATAGTTGAAATCCTGTAGACTTCCAAGATAAGGGCCTATTTTCTGGTGAGAACAACTAGAATGAAGCTAAGTAAGACTGCACCTTCAGGCTGCCACCATTACTGCTTGAATCCATCATTTCCCCGTACATGACAATGCACCCACCGCCATAGACTGGGCACACAATAAAAAATGATGCAGAAGCTAACACATGATTTCTGTCTCCTGCCAAAACTTGGTCCATGTGTCTTGTGATGAAGAAGCCATATAGTGTTGGTATTAACCCCTCTGCTCCTGAAAATGTGACTGTATCGGACCTTGTCCTCCTCCCAAGGGAACAGCTAGCATCTCCATAAGGTTGACACCTTCTCAGGGTACAGAGTTGCTGCTCTAGTCCAATCAGTCAACTCAGATGACATCTTGTGGCTCTTGAATTATCATGTTTGTCTGCTTTCTGGATCATGTATAGTCAGAAAATAATACGCCTTTTGTTGCAAAGATTCAACAAAAGCCAGTAGTCAAGACATTTTATGGGTCTTCCAGGCTCCCTCCAGTCCACAGGCATCAGGGATGGTGGAACACAGAACTAACCTCCTCAAAAACCACTTCTGAAAACATCTGACTCGAAAAGCCATCCTCTAGTCCCTCCTGGTCCACACAATGTCGTAAGGCAGTTTGGCCACCAAATGTAACTGTCTCCGGAAAGGGTTTTATCCTGGGTAGAGGTCAGAATAAAAGGGGTGAGGGGCTTCATAGGCCTGTTGTGAAAACCCAGGGTTCCAGGCATGATACAGCTTTCTCCTCCAACAGCAAGCCCAGGCCAGCCCATCTGGATAGCAACCAAGCTGAAATGAGACTTAACCACCATATCCCAAATTCAATCTGGCCCAGCTACCTGAATGCTGTTTGGAACCGGCATGGTCTTATATCAAGAAGACAATGACCAGCTGGTAGGGTGCACTGTTCCCTGAGTGCCCGCTCAGATCAGGTGGACGATGGAATTGGTCTCCATAATTTTACAAAAACGCAGCCCTTCCCCCTCCTGCCAGAGCGAGCAGCTGGGCCTGCAGGGACGAGCAGAAGTCTGGCTCCTAAGTGTTGGTCCTTCTGCTGCAGCCCTCATCCAGGCTGCTTTGAATGAGGGCTGTTTCCCTCAAGAAGCTATACTTCCAGGGAACTCCATTTCACTCACCTCTCCGCAATAACGCTTAGAGAACCGCCCTGCATGTCTGGGGCTCTCTGTGAAAACCTAGCACTGGCTGCCCGAGCCTCTCAGCCCTGACCGCTCCTGCTTTGGACCTGCTGCCCCGGGAAATGCAGGCTGTGAAGAAACCCCGAGAGGCCGGCAGGGTCATTTGGGAAGGGGCAGGTGACAGAAATGTCCCTGTGCTCCGCATGAGGAACTACAGCCTTGGGAGAGACACGGACCGGCCCACGGTGGCAGCTGGTGGAGGGACGGGAGCGTGGGGCAGGGCCTGCCCGGGGACCCTCTGTTCTTTGAATTATATTAAATTACAATTTGCTTCAACAGCTATTGAGTTTACAGGAATGACTCTTTCCAGAAAACACTGGAAAGAACATCCGTAATAGTGTTTGCAAGAAATGCATTAAGAGCCATTATTCATCACTGGAAAGAGGCTCCAGCTGCCCAGAACCGCCGGGTTATGTTTGCAGAGGGCAGACAGAAAAAGCTATCTCGCCTTTTTCCCTAAAATGAAGCCAAGAGCCGACTGGCCCTCCACACAGAGGCCTCCTCCTTCCAGGGGCCAAAGAGGAGCATTGTAGGAAGGAAGTAATGAACACTTATTTCTTTTTTTCCTCTTAAAGCTGAACGATGCTTTTTACCCTCAGGTTTCATCAGCTTGTCTCACTTTTTCTTATGTTTCTTTTTCCCCACAGAGATAGGACTGAGGAAGAGTCCACGTTAGTCTTCCCGGACTGAGCTCAGTCTGGTATAATAATCGATTCCAAATTCCTTTGCTTTTATTCCATGTTACTTTTTCCATAGGTAGCAGTTCCTATTAAATCCATAAATCAGTCATTTGCAGATGGTTGGGCTTTTTTTTTTCTTGGACCTAAGATATATTATACTCATAACTATTAATTTCATTCACTTTATATTTTCATTGGGTATATTTATTCCAGCTCTGAGTCATAAGAAAATAGTGCAGCAGACAAAAGACACACGGATTTCATTGAGTAGGGCCAACCTAATGCAGATAGTAATAATTATCTTTTGTAGACAATTTGAAGCCCATTTCTGTGAATATTTAATCCTAGAAGGTTAAACCTAGGGGGAAAAATGTCAGGGTTCATTCACGTCCACCATGTAATTCTCCAAAAGAGGACCCTGAGACTGTCTGAAATTAGGTGCCTGAGGCCTCGTAGCAAAGTAATGTCAGAACCAAAGTGTTGTTCTGTAAAAATGTGTTACTAAGGCCTTGCACACAGTAGGTCTTCAATAAATATGTTTGCTGAGTACCTGATTCAGAGTAATCATAAAGAATCTCTGGTGATAATAAGTAAATGGGGAGGGTGGGAGGAGAGAGAGACAAATCTGTGCCAGAGGATCCCCTCCTCCAGGAAGTGGAGCCTAATTCCCACTCCTTCAGTGTGGGGAGCTCATGGTGATTATCTTCCAAAGAGGGAAAGGGGAAGGAGGGGGGTAACTTTACTGTGGAGAAGCTGACAACCGCTACCTCAGCCGTGACCAAGGTCAACATCAACAGTGATAAGTCATTTTATGCTGATAAGAATGGTACTTCCTGTCTGTCGTCTTCCTTCCACAAAAAAAAAAAAGAAGAAAAAAAAAAAGAAAGAAACCCAAACACCTCAAAACCCCAGTCTAATCATGAGAAAAGCATAAAGTAAACCTCAACTAAAGGACAGTCTACAAAATTCCTCACTAGTGCCCCTCAAAACCCCCAAACTAGGAAAGTCTGAGAAACTGTCACAGCCAAGAGGAGGCGCAGAGATTTGACAGCTAAATGCAGTGGGGTGTGGTGGAATCCTCGAACAGAAAAAAGACAGTAGGAAACATTTAATGCGATCAGAGTAAAGTAAGAACTTTAGATAATAGCAATAGTGTTGCTGCTGGTTCACTCATTGTAACAAATACACCATATTAATAATGTAAGATGTTAATAATAGGGGAAACTCTCAAATGAGTATATGAGAACTCCGTATACTATCTTCTCAATTGTGTAAATTCCAAACTGCTCTAAACATTAAGATGGTTTTTTTTAAAAAAATCATTGATGAAGGGGTCAGGAGAAAGAGCAAGTGTTTTCAGTGGCAGCCCATTGATATTCTGGCTTGCTCCACTGCATCTATTTCATCCATCCCATCCCACGTAAAAGCTACCTCTCAAGAAGGACTTCCCACCGAAACTGGTTTGGCTCAGTGGGTAGAGCGTCGGTCTGTGGACTGAAAGGTCCCAGGTTCGACTCCGGTCAAGGGCATGTACCTTGGTTGTGGACACATCCCTGGTGTGGGGTGTGCAGGAGGCAGCTGGTCGATGTCTCTCTCTCTCATCGATGTTTCTAGCTCTCTCCCCTCCCTTCCTCTCTGTAAAAATTCAATAAAATATGTTTTTTTAAAGAAGGAGTTCCCTTAGAGAAAAAGGAAAGAGGAGTTACTGTACTTTAACTTCGCCAGAGTACCCTTCCCACTCAAATATGTGTGCTGCTTGTTCACACAAACCCTCCAGATGGGACAGTAGATTAAGAAAACCGTGCCTGAGGAGAGGGATCTGTTTTGTGCACTGAAGTTTCCCAAGTCTGTAGAGAGTGCCTCGTACCCAGTAAGCTCAACAAATATTTGTACAATGAAAGCCCTTGGGTAAGAAATTACACTTGTTAAAAAAACATCTCCTATGTGAAAGAAGATCTAAAGTGCTATAGCTAATTTTTCAAAATAAATATTCCCAAACTTAAATAGTAAAATGAATGCGATCCTTCCAAAGTGGTACCCTTGGCAGGCCTACACTTAATTCAATCCTGCTGTGACTCTGAATAATTTTAGGATTATTCACTTGGAATCTTCAGCACTTCCAGGATCAAGTCCAAACACGAAAAATGAGAACTTTATGGTCTGGCCCTTGCAAGCTCTCGTGGCTCGTTGCTATGCACCCCTCTCCCACCGCTTCCTCTAAACCACTTCCCGTGAGACAAGGTCCCCTGCCTGAAACCTTCTCCCATAATTCCTCCTTCACATCCTAGTTGAAGCAACACATTCTCTGAAAAACTCCTCCTTACCATCACACCACCGCCATCCTAGGAAATAATGAATCATATTTTTGGTCCTGCCTCTGTCCCCTGTCATTGCCTTTATCATGATGATCTGTGTTTATGTGTTTATCTTCGTTTCCCTTATTAACCTGTGAGCTTCTCAAAGGCAGGAGCCTGTATCACCCATCTCCATATCCGCAGCGACCTACAGAGCTGCTAATTCAATGAATGCCTGTTGAATGGCCTGGAAGAGAGCAGTAATTAAGTCCAGAGTCATGTGACTTACTCCTTTCAATAACCTCAGGGGTGGGAAATCTTAATGCTTTCAAGATTAATATATGATTAGAAAAAGATCAAAGCCATCTAGTAACTATTGAGCAATGCTCTTTTATACAACACAGAAATGTCTACAAATAATGAGATTAATGTCCTTAGGTCTCATAAGGTAAATAAGTTCAAAAATTGTCTTAATATCTAGTAGTTAAATCTGACATATCAAAATGCTTACATATATAGATAATGGATTGTAGTTATTGCAAGATTTACTCATCCATTTATTCAACAAGGTACTTTTTTTAAAAAATGGAATAAGCATGACGCTGTCTAGATCTGTGGTATTGCAAGAATGAGTAAGACCAGGTCTCTGTCCCCACCAAACTCGTATGTAAGGGGTGAAGACAGATATACCTGGTTATCACACAAGTCAGACTGTGATAAAAGGTGTGAACACTATAGGAACACAGACTTTGAAGTAGATCTTTTATTATTTAGCAATAATTTTATGTATAGAATACAATACTGTTGACTATATAACATTATATAACAGATCTCTGGGACTTACTCATTCTGCTTAACTGAAACTTTATGTCTGTTAATCAGGAATTTCTCATTTTTCTCTCCCACCAGCCTCTGCCATTGCCATTCCACTCTTTAAATCTATAAATTTGACTATTTTAAATGACTCATATAAGTGGAATCACGTAGTATTTGTCTTTCTGTGATTGGCTCATTTCAATATCCTCATCCATGTTGTCACATATCACAGAATTTCTTTTTTAAGGTTGAATACTATTTCATTATACCACATTTTATTTATTCACTCACCTGTCAATGGACATTGAGATTGTTTCTTGGCTCTTGTGAGTTAGGCTGCAATAAACATGGGAGTAGTTCATTCTGACTGGGACGTTATTAAGAAAGCATACTTACAGAATTGTTGTCTTCAGTTCTGGGTGGGCTGAAAAGCAAGGTTTAGGCCAGATTGTGATAACCTTCCAATGCTAGCCTATGATATCATTCTGTTAAAAAAAAAAAAAAAAAAAAAGGTGTAACAATTGGAAGTTCCTAAGCTCAAGGCAACTACCAGACCTCTGTTTCAGAAAGATAACTCTGTTGCTTGTGTGTAGGACAAACTGAGGGAGGTCAGGGTAAGGGGTGAGACTGAAGAAGCATGAGAACAGGAATACCCATCAGCCAAGGCTTTCACGTAGGCCAGCAATTGTCATGCTATTGGTCCCAAGACCCTTTTATCCTCTTAAAAATCATGGAGCTTTTATGAATGTGTGTTATATCAATCTATATTTACTGTGTAGTAAATTACAGGTGAGAACATTCTAAACAGAAGAATGCATAAGCACAAATTCTGTTAGCCCCCAGAGATGTGACATCATCATAGCTTTTATAGCTTCTAAAAAATTTGACTTTCTTCTTAAAGATTGAGAGGAAACAAAGAAAATAATATTTTGTTATTACTGTAAAAATATTTTGATCTTAAAGATACCCTGAAATTATTTTTAAAATCCCAGTATCACCCTGACTGGTTTGGCTCATTGGATAGAGCGTCGGTTTATTACTGAGGGGTTCCGGGTTCAATTCCGGTCAAGGGCACATGCCAGGGTTGTGGGCTCAATCCCCAATGGGGAGCATGCAGGAGGCAGCTGATCCATTATTCTCTCTCATTGATGTTTCTATCTCTTTCTCCCTCTCCCTTCCTCTCTGAAATGAATAAAAATATATTATAAATAAATAAATAAATAAATATCCCAGTATCTTAAGAATATACTTCAGAACCACTGACCTGGGTAACAGGCTCAAGGCAAAGATAGCAGGGAAGAAAAGTATAGACTACACTTCAGAGGTAGACTCAGTATGGCTTAGTGACATTGAATTAGTGATGGGTCTTAGGGGGGTGGTTTGTGAGCAAATGAAGGAGAGAAAAAAGCAAATGAAAGAGACTAAAATTTTTACTTGGAATACTGTGTGAACAGTGATTCTTTCTCCCCACCCTTCCCATAGTTTCATATGCGATTAATAAAATAGAATTTGAATAGGCTCACATTATACTCACATTAAAGTGTCCCTTAATTTTTTTATATCCCTATTGAGAAACTTAAGCAAACTCATGCCATTCTACCTATAGAGAGTCTATGAATCTATTTCTCCTACCAACATAGAACCAAGTACAGTAAAGACTCCATATAAACGTTTGGTGAACAAATGGACTTTGACAAACTAACTGGGCCTAGTAAATCATTTCCTAAGCCCTCAGATGAAAACATAAAAGTGAAAATGTCCAATCTTTAACCATGAATCACCTTTTAAATATTTATTGAAATTATTTTCATAAGGGCCCAGCCTTCAACTCTGCTAGTCCAAGAGCAATAGTACTAAGCTGGCCTTACCCTAAAAACACCCATCACTTAACTGGTCTTTCTTTAAACAAGGTATGCTCACTTAATTGGTTTTCATTTAAAATCCCATTAACAAAGTTTCAACATAAAACAACAAGATAAAAGTCAACATTTTATTTCCTGACCTACTAAACCAATCTGTGATGATTCTGACTGAACTTGAACTCGTTTTTAAATTATATTATTCCAAAGTCTTTTGTCTTTTTCAAGCCCACATTCCATTTCTCTTCCCAACCTTTGTTCCACACCCTTTTTTTTTTTTTTTTTTTTTTTTTTTTTTTTTTTTTTTAGCTTATTAACCTCATAAACATGTTTGGTTTGCCATTTGATCTTAGTCGGCCACTTCACTCCATTATTTCTGTCCTGTAACAAACCCGGACACACTCCCAGAATACTACACTACACATTGAGACATAATACAGAATTAGCACATTTTTAAAATTTAGGATGTTGTTGCTCTGACATGCAGAGCCATTACGAGACCTCAGCATGCACTCAGCTATGGCCCTCTCTAACCTCCACAGGCTGCTCCTCCCATGTCCAGGTGTCTTGTCATTTCCTGATCATCTTGTGCACACCATACTTCTGTGCCTCTTCTCTCGCTGTTCCCTTCATCCGGTTTGCTTTCCCCTGCTTTGTTTCCTTTCCTTCAAGGTAACAATGCATTTGTCTTTTCCTGCAGGATGGTTTCTCCAGCCCTCTGGCTCTTCTCCAGTTGTTTCACAGTTCTTTACCCCATGACTCATCAGGCTGCGGGCTGCTTTCATTCATAATATCATGCGCACAATCAGTTCTTCATCATTGTTGCTTGAGTGAGATTGAACACCCAACAGCATAGAAAATAACCTTTTAACTCAGCACATGTACAGGAGTTTCTCCAAATCCCTAGCTCACAGTTTATCTTTCTTTGTCTTCTCTATAGCATTTAGCATCTATTCCCAAGTATGTCATTCTATTTAAAGAATCATTGAATGTCCAAGTCATTATCTCAGCATAGGTAGTAAAGAAGCTTTTAACCGGAGGAAAAATAGATGAGATAAGATCCAGAACAATGAGTGTGCTAAGCATGGGTCTCCTAGGACTTTCTACCTTGGCGTTTCTCTCACCCTCTGTCCAAGCACTGTGCACCTTGGTTTATGAATGAACTTGTGATGTCTATTACTGACTCCAAGAATACAGATTGACTGAATTCATCTCTGGTCTTGAGTTACTCCCAAAATCTGAACTGTCCTTCCACCATTCCTTCACATTTTCCTTTGAAACCATGTTCATATGGCTCCAATTTACCAGAATGAGAAAATGTTAGCCCTGGAATTTCTATAGTTCACACCCTTCATTGACAAATGGGGGACTGAGGCCATTTAGAAGAGGTGACTTGTCTGAGACCACAGAGCTTCCCTGAAACCCACGTCTTTTAGATGTGTAACTCTAGCCCTTTTTACCATCCTCATTTCAATCTTTACCCATCTTGCTCTTCTCTCAGCCACTAACCATATCAGGTAAGAAGTTTTTTATGAGGGATAGAAATTTGTGATTCCCAGTCACTGGTAAGATCATGGAAAAGAATTGTGGGAGTCGGTGTGATGAAATGAAAAAATCTATGGCATTTGGAATTAAACATAGACTCGAATGCATGCTCTACCACATTCTAGCTGTGTGACTGTGGACAAATAATGTAACTCTCTGAGCCTAAATTTCCTTGTCAGTAAAACAAGACTCAGCATGAGTGGGGCCCAGTAGATGCCAGGAGGGTGGACCAACCATCAGAAGATGGACACTGAGCACAGCAGACTGTCTAAAAGGGGACCAGATTCTGACACGGAATGGCCTAGAGAAGGCAGATAACATCTGTATGGTCCTCTTTCCATTCTAAATAGCTTCTTGACTCCGGGATCCAGGGTGGTGTCTATTAAAGCAACACATCAGCTTGTTTTCAAGAAGGGAAATGTTTATGCTGCCTCTGCATAGTCATTAAAAAAAAAAAAAAAAGTCCCCCAGAGATATACCGGTAGTCCAAAATATAAAAATAATAACAACAAAAAACTTTAGCTTTCTGCCAAAATGACTTCAACGGTCTTCAATAATTCTAAACGCTAAAATGTGACCTTATGCTCCAGGGCATCAACCTCCCAACACAGCTATTTTGGTCTTCTTACCCTGACCGAAGGCTGTGTTTCCTTCTCGACCAGATATGATATCCTGTAACCCTTACCTCCGGGTCCCTACGTGTGGAATTCAGCTTTTTATCATTTCAAAGCAGAGCTCAGCACAAAGCCTGTTCACTGAACCCTGGGCGAGAGTATCTCATTCATCAACTTAAAAAAAAAAAATGATACTCCCTTTTATTAAAACCTAGGAAAGGGAGCTCTAAAGAAGCTGCATGTTTTATGTGTCCAGGCTGGACTCAGAAATGGGAGGAGATGAAATGAGTGTCTCTTTTCTTTAAACATGAATTATGTCATTGAACATGTAACTGTTCTGGCATTTTATAAGATTACTAGAGGCCCACTGCATGAGATTTGTGCACTGGGGCACATTAAATACACATTTAACAACTGGAGAACTTTTTTTTTTTTTTTTTTTTTTTTTGCAGAAATGTACTTAATTAGCACCCAATTCAAGAATGGAAATGATGGATAACTGATTGTACAAATGTTCTTGCGATGTTTATGTAATTTTTTGGATCTCAGAATACACCCCCTTAACATGAAGGGGTAACTATGCAGGCTTGAGGAATAGCAAGAAGGCAGTTCAGACCATACTGCAACATTCAACTGGCCTTGCCCGTTCCCACATGATGCCCGACCCCACTGCCCTGAACCACAGCCCCGCGGGAAGGAGGGACCCTATCGGGGTCTGAAGAACCCTGTCTCTGAATGGGCTTAGAGGGCAGGCCTGACAGCTGTGTGAAATAATAATAAAATGCACAAAAGTGTATTGACATCTTCTTAAGCTTTCTGGAAATCGTTTTTAATATATATGTTATTGATTTTTTACAGAGAGGAAGGGAGAGGGATACAGAGTTAGCAACATGGATCAGCTGCCTCTGGCACACCCCCTACTGGGGATGTGCCCGCAACCAAAGTACATGCCCTTGACCGGAATCAAACCTGGGACCCTTCAGTCTACAGGCTAACATTCTATCCACTGAGCCAAATTGGTTATGGCGAGCTTTCTGAAATCTTGATAGATTAATGCAGTGAAACAAGAAATAAAGACAGTTACTGGCATATTGGTCAATTAATAGAGAATCTTTTTTTTATTCATAGGATAAGTTGGAATTTTCCTTTTCTCGGGGGAATTTGTTTTATAGCTTGATCTTGATCCAGAATAATTGCATGTAAATAGAATTTTAGAGATAAGAAAACAAATGACATCCTTTCCATCTGTGGATTCAAGCTATAATGCTAAAAACCCGAAGGAAAACACATTACATCACTTTCCGTGAGGAATGCAAGCGAATGGTAGGAATAAAGTTTAATCAACTCTGCAATGCATAAAGAGGTTAATCCTAATTCAAGCACTGTACGAGCTCCAACCATAAAACAAATCATATTTAAAAATAAATATTTATTTTAAAATAAATAAAAAATAAATATTCATGATGTGAAAACCTAAAGAGCATGTCTACATTTAAAGGAGTCAGTCCAGGAAAACGTATGCTTTTTCCAATGAGGTTGCCATTGTTTAAACAATTTAGGAGACCTTACTTTAGAATCACCTTCGCAAACTACAGCACAATTCTTTTTTTTAAAAGTTTTTTATTTTTTAATTACAGTTAACATAAAAATAGTATATTAGTTTTAGGTGTTCATGCCAAATTAGACATTCTATAACTTATTAAGTGATCATGCCAATCAATCTCACACCCCTCTGACACCATACAGAATTATTAGAATACTAGAGGCATGGAGCACAAATTTGTGCACTGGTGGGGTCCCTTGGCCTGGCCTGTGGGGATCAAGATGAAACTGGCCCAGTGCACAGATTTGTCCAGGGTGTGTCCAGCCCGTCTCACCCAGTCTCCAATCAGCTGGACCCCAGTAGCAAGCTAATCTACGGGTCGGAGTCTCTACCCCCCTGGTGGTGAGTGCGTGTCATAGTGCCTGGTCGAATGAGCAGTCAGACACTTAGCATTTTAGGCTTTTATTACATAAGATTATTGACTATATTCCCTATGCTGTACTTTACATCCCCATGACTATTCTGTAACAATCAATTTGTACTTCTTAATCCCTTTATCTTTTTCATTCAGCTCCCCAACCCCCTTCCTATCTGGCAATTGTCAAAGGGCCAGAGGTGCCCAGCTGGTATGGTTCAGTGGTTGAGTGTCAACCTATGAACCAGGACGTCATGGGTCAATTCCTGATCAGAGCACATGCTCAGGTTGTGGGCTCAATCCCCCAGTATGGGGGCATGCAGGAGGCAGCCGATCAATGATTCTCTCTCATCATTGATGTTTCTATCTCTCTCTCTTCCATTCCCTTCCTCACTAAAATCAAGTGTGTGTATGTGTGTGTGTGTGTGTGTGTGTGAGTGTGTGTGTGTGTGTTATTAAAACCAGGCGCACAATGAGGCCAAATACTATTTGTTACCAGCTTGGCCTCACCTGGGCACCTCACCTTGGCCAGCTTGGGGGATTGGCCATGGAAGATCGGGGTGGGAAGAGGCCGATCAGGGGCAGGGCCAAGTGGGAGTAGGGACCACGAAAGATTGGCCAGCTGGCCCCACCCCTGGATCAGGCCAGTTCACTGGCTACAGTGGGCATCACAACAACTGGTCATTCCAGTCATTATGGCATTATGGTCACTGGCTTTTTATATATATAGATAAGATGCCACCAATTGAAACAAGTGTCTGTGTCTCAGAGATGCGAGTATGAATAAATGTGTGCCTCAGAACCCATGAGATATGGTCAGAGTGTCTCAGAGGACCTCTTGCTGGCCAGCTTGGTGGCTGCTTCTACATTGCACGTGGGGGCCCGGCCCTGAGACGGGAGAGCTCCCCAAGACGCAGTTGCAAAGATGACACCTGAGCTTCGGGTGCAGCGCCGTGAGGAGGGGGAAGTTTCCCGGGAGGACCACGTTTCATACGAGGCGAAGAAAATGCGGAAGAATGTGGAAAATGTTGAGCGAGCATAAATGGCTCCTCAGGAAGGTGTTAAGAAAATGACCCATGTGAATTCTGACATTCAGAAGGCTTTTTCCATCTGTGGAAAGAGCACACTGTTCCCGTCCAGAGTGAAACAACCACTCCAGAGGGAAGAACTCCCACACTTCTCCTTCCATGTTGCCCTCCGGGCCAGGGCAGCTCCGGGTTTGGAGGCAGCCATGCGTTCTGTCACCTGGGCTGGCTGGTCTCCCAGGCCCCAGAGCCAGGACACCCTGGAAGGAACATTAACAATGCAACTGGATCAGGGCGCCCCAAAGGCAGATCCCTTTGTAGCCATTTCTGTGTATACGCCAATTCAACAAGTATTAGTCCAAGGCTCTGGACCAGGTACCGGGTATTGTTTTTTAAAAATGGGACCAGGTGCAGGGTGTTGTGCCCTGAGGCAGTGGTCGGCAAACTGCGGCTCGAGAGCCACCTGCGGCTCTTTGGCCCCTTGAGTGTGGCTCTTCCACAAAACACCACGGCCTGGGCGAGTCTATTTTGAAGAAGTGGCATTAGAAGAAGTTTAAAAAATGTGGCTCTCAAAAGAAATTTCAATCGTTGTCCTGCTGATATTTGGCTCTGTTGGCTAATGAGTTTGCGGACCACTGGTCTAAGGAGTGAGAAAAGCCTCAAAGTTGGCATCCGCCTGGAACTCCACTCCGTGCAGAGGACGGAGGGACTATGAACTGAGAAAGAGGGGGAGGGGAGGGAAGGAGATTTCATCCCGAAACAGTCCAATTTTCTCCATTCTAAAAGAGCTTCACACAGACGTTCTAAAAGAGCTTCACACAGACGTGTAGAAAAGCCTGCCTCTGGTAACCCATTGTAACCCATCCATCGGAAATTTGAGAGAAACTGAATAAATGGTCCTCGGTTTCTTTGCATCTCACACTCTCACCACCCTCCAGCTGTGAAGGTCTAATTCGTAAATGTGTATCACACTTCCTACATAAGCATGTGACTTTTGGCCCTAACTGGTTTGGCTCAGTGGATAGAGCGTCAGCCTTCGGACTCAAGGGTCCCAAGTTTGATTCTTGTCAAGGGCATGTATCTTGGTTGTGGGCACATTCCCAGTGGGGAGTGTGCAGGAGACAGCTGATTGATGTTTCTCTCTCATCGATGTTTCTAACTCTTTCTCCCTCTCCCTTCCTCTCTGTAAAAAATCAATTTAAAAAATACATTTTTAAAAAAGAGTGTGAGCCGAAACCGGTTTGGCTCAGTAGTAGAGCGTCGGTCTGCGGACTGAAGGGTCCCAGGTTCGATTCCGGTCAAGGGCATGTGCCTTGGTTGCGGGCACATCCCCGGTGGGGGCTGTGCAGGAGGCAGCTGGTCGATGTTACTCTTTCATCGACGTTTCTAGCTCTCTATCTCTCTCCCTTCCTCTCTGTAAAAAATCAATAAAATATATTTTTTAAAAAATAAAAAGAATGTGACTTTTGGATCCACCTCAGCTGGTTTGGAGGCCTTTTTGCATAAAGCTGAAAGTTCTGAGCAGGCCCCTGGGTAAACCTACTGCTTTTTTTTTTTTTTTCCAGGTGAATGGGATATCATTCAAGAATGATTATATCTTAATATGAAATCTGGAACATCAACAGCAGCATAACATTATTTTTAAAATTGGGGTAGGGAAAAAATGTATCTTATTTTTATCCACGTAGAAGTAACTTCAATTTAGGACAATTAACAGTTATGTTTCGGTAGTTATTTAGTAATAATGCTCCTACACTATTGCAAGTAATTCCAAATTGTTTAATGTCTCCACTTATGATTTGGATCCAATGTTACTTAAATTAGATCATTGAACATCTGGGTCTTGAAAATCCTGTATACAAGGATTTTCAAAAATAAGTTTGGCGCTTATTATGGAAGAACGGGCAGTGATCTAGCAGGAGATTATCTCAGAACATTTAGCTAACTCAACTTTTCCTTTCTTCTCCCTCATATATTTTTAAAAGGCAAATTCCAAAATATAGAAGTGACTGTGTTTGGTCTTCTAGTCTTTCATTACTAACCCATTAATGTCATTGTTAAAGGATTTGTCTCACATTTTTTGTTGTCGGCAACCTAAGTTGGTAATACATTGAAAGCCTGTCAGCTCTGCCTTATTACCTTTCAAGCTGGATGACCTCATGGCAATGAACTTGAAGTCTTCCCCTCTACCTCCACTTCTCCTGGTATTTTTCACCACAGTTCCACGCCATTTTGTCTGAGGACCTAACAGATGGCAATGATAAAGCATATGACATCACGGGAATTATGGTGTTTTGATTTTTATGTTAACCTTAAATATAAAGCCTGGCTAAGACTGCCAAGAGGTTTGGCAAAGGTCAGCCGGGTTCCATGCTAAGTGGGGAACATCGGAGTCCCTCTGCCTTACACATTCTTGCGGTCTCCACAAACAGTTCCTCCTCTCTAACATCAAGTTCACCCCCAGTGTTTACGCCAATGTGTTTGGCCAACTAATACTTCTTTTACTGAGAATTCCGTTCCCTGCCAGAAGTCCCATTTGGATCGTTTCGTGTTCCTTTGTTGATCATATCAAGCAAACCACTACAAATAATAATTCTATCATAACATGGTTCTTTCCAGGAAATGGCATCTTGCTGATGGCATCTAAGACTGGATATTATTGAAATCTGACTTGCTTTTCTCATCCAGCCTGCAGCGCAGTTTCACACCCCTTGAAGAGGGACAACGTGGAGAGATTTTTCTGGCTCATGATCCGCATTTCAGGTCGGTGGTCGGATGAAAGCCCCGATAGAACTCTGTCCAAGTGTTTGCTGTGTACTCTTAGATTCCTGTGCTGTGCTGACTCAAGCAGTTTTATAAAAGCCCTCTGTGAAAACAGGCCATTAAGGCAGTCCAGAATGAAATAGAAAAAATAATGATTTCATTTGTTTTTCATTTTCTGAACACGTAGAATCCACATAACTTCATTACCCCTTCATGACAAACAAATGTAAAAAATGCCAAACAATGCAAAAACATTATAAAAAGTTGAATTCTGAAATAAAAGCATTTGCCTCCATCTTATGGTTCATCTGTTCTTGTCCCATCCATTCTGATGGCCCACCAGTCACGCAGAAAGAGCGCCTTCTGAATTAATGAAGGAAACAGTGCTGGTTTGAATGAACTCTACAACTTTCTAATGTAATATTAGTCTCCAGCAGAACTTTGGGGAGCACACTTAGTAAATGACTTCTCCTGAAAAATGGCAAGAACTACTTCTTTGGCAGTAGATGGATAAAAAAAAAAAAAAAATTTAAATGTAGAATCTGGGTGCAAAATGTTTAATCTTAATGTCAGGATGTATTTGGCTAAAATAAAAACACCCAATTTAAAATATCGATAATATAAGAATTTCTATTTCACCTGAGCAGAAGCCTGACAAAGGGTTGATATCACAAGTCATCAATGTAAAAAGCCCTTAGTCAATAACAACTATCAAATATGGCATTCATCCATTCTTTCACTCAGACCTTTAAGTATTTCCTTGGCCGCCTTTGTTCTGGCAGAAGGTCAGAGAACTGGTGAGTGAGGGAGCTGGCCTTCCAGCCCAGCCAGCCCGGCTCCACCACCCCATCTTCTCCTCAAACTCTAAGTAGAGCCTCTGAGTCCCTGAGCTGATGGCCTGAATCCCAACTTCCAAGAGTCAAAAAAGGCACATATGTCACCCTTGTGCCATCTAAAACTTACAGATGACCAATTCTACAGCATGGGAAGGAAGATCAAATGCTAATTTATATATATATATATATATATATATATATATATATATACACACACACACACAAATAACACTCCAAAGACTATGAAGAAAGACAGGTAAAAAGTAAAATAAGTGAAGGAATCAAACATAGGGGAAAACATCCTAATTATTATTAGGAGAATAATAATTATTAATAATTATCAAGCAAGCCAAGATTAGGTCATCTTTTCTTTCTAGGGGTTAGAGATACACAGATATAAATATTAGTGGCCACAGCCTTGTTTTTGTCTCTCTCCTTTGCCCCTTGCCCTGAATTATTGAGCTATTTCAGTTTATGCTCCAACAATAGCAAAGAAGACCCTATTGCCAATGTCACAATCAACCCTAAGGATAGTGACTAGAATCTCTTATGTTGTTCGCAAATATAGAGAAAAATAAATTGTGTTATTCCAAGTCACTTGGATTTATGTATCCAGTATCCAGTACACATGTGCAATATAGTATTCATGTATTTTGATAATGGGGTGGGGATACAAGGGAGATAAAGGGAATTCAAAACCCCTTAGCAATGGAGCCCTGTTACATTCACTAAGGATATCAAATCACAGGAACAAAGGTTTGAAGAAACAGTGAATGTCTTCTTTGATAAAAAATATATAACTAGGCATCTAACATATATAAATCTGCAGTATTTTTCCTAGGGAGAAAGTCTGGCCTGGTAAAACCCAGAATGTGAATTTAAAAGGACACGTGCCGTAGGTGCTGGCTCAGCTAAGTTGGGAACAAGAGGGGAAAAACTAGGAGCACAGCTTAGAGAAGAACTCTGCACTCATATTTCCTTTTCCATATTTTGCACACAATCTATCCTCAGTTTCCTTAAACGTCATCACTCTGTTTAATAAGAAATGATAAAGAAAGAGCCAGTCATGAGCAAGTGGCACAATAGTTTTCATTTGATTGTTTTAAAACCCCATAGTTCACTCTAACGCCGATTTGATTTACAGCCTAGAGCCAATGACTTCTTGAGATGTTTCCTGTTTTCTTTTCAGAAGAAAAAAAAAGCCAGTATGAATAACAAGAGTTTGTGGCAAATTCTAAACATAGAGCCTTCTTGCATTTGATTACATATTTTCACCTGTTTTGTTCTCTTGCTCTCAAGTTTAATTTCTTTTATAATTCCACAAATATGAATTTTTCTGAATTTGCTTTTTGACAGCTTTTTAAAAAATATATATTTTATTGATCTTTTACAGAGAGGAAGGAAGAGGGATAGAGAGCTAGAAACATAGATGAGAGAGAAACATCAACCAACTGCCTCCTACACACACACACACACACACACACACACACACACCCGCAACCAAGGCACGTGCCCTTAACCGGAATCGAACCCGGGACCTTTCCGTCTGCAGGCCGACGCTCTATCCACTGAGCCAAACCGGTTCCAGCTTTGACAGCTTTTCAATAGGCAAAATGGGTAATTGACCTTATTCTTTTTCTAATAACAGTTAGGGCAAAGGCATCACATTCATCTCAGACTGTTTCTGATACTTGTTTTTCATTTAAAAGATAAAGATTCTGAAAGGAAGTATTGGTGCCTGGGAGAGGCAATGTCATTTCTGTTTGAATTGATTTCCATTAAGAAAACTGCATACTGCCCAGCCTGTGTGGCTCAGTGGTTTAGCATCAAGCCATGAACCAAGAGGTCAGCAGTTCAATTCCCCATCAGGGTACAGAGCTGGGTTGCAAGCTCAATCAGTGTTTCTGGAGGCACCTGACCGATGTTTCTCTGTCATCAATGTTTCTATCTCTTTATTCTTCTCCCTTCCTTTCTCTCTAATATCAATTTTTAAAAACATTAAAAAAGAAAAGAAGAAAAAAAACTTCATACTGAATTAAACCAGCCAATTCCCCCATCCCTGGTGAGGTTGTATTCGGAAAGCCACTGCTGCCTTCCATGGACTGAAACTTAAAAGGTCAAAAATGTTTTTTTAAATAATTATAATCATCCATAAACATAACCTCTTTGTAGTGAACAGGGAACACTTTCTGAGAAACTGTGGTCCATGTACTGAGTCTTCACCTTATGAGACCATTCTTCTTTGTCCTAAAATGACTTAGTTGAGCTGTCAAAGCTTCCGCTAAAATATCTTCCTGATTTTGAATCTTATTTCAAATATTTTCTTTATAAGGTAACATCTTTTACTTTCTCTTAGGAAAAATGACGAAGTAAATGATTGTTATCATCTTTTCTTACTTTCTGTACTTTCATAACTCCATAAATACTTGGTTTTAAAGATATGTGGTAGGAACGTTAAGTCTGTAGACATGTTCTCTGATCTCATTGAGCCTTAATTTCTTACTCAGCAAAATGAGAAGATGAGCTGGAGATGATCTCTAAATTAACTTTCTAGAGTTAAATTGAACTAACGATGACAGCTTCACCGTGTTCACCGTCGGTGCTTCACTTCAGATCCACACTGTAACTAAACATGCTCAACATGCAGGTCACCTGGAACTGGAAATAAATCGAAGGAATTATACTCAGTTGAATTGTCCTTTTTTCCCCCTTTAAATTCCTCAACTAGGTTCAGTGAAAGTTACCAAA
Organism: Nyctalus aviator; assembly: GCA_036971965.1. Classification (NCBI taxonomy): domain Eukaryota; kingdom Metazoa; phylum Chordata; class Mammalia; order Chiroptera; family Vespertilionidae; genus Nyctalus; species Nyctalus aviator. The sequence goes on along the minus strand of CM072925.1, from coordinate 5,583,687 downwards.
ACAATCAAGCTTACAGTTTTTCTTCTGCCTTTGGTCCTGAAATCTGTACATTGAATTTTTCTTTCTTCTTTCTCATTCTTTTGCTGCCCCCATGTTGGTGAGGTTACAAAATGACCTCTTTCACATAGAAAAACACCCGAAAGGGCATCCATAAGAATCACTTTACCCAAGGTTAAACACTGAGTCTTTTGCAAAAAAAAAAGTGTTTATTTTTGAGAGACACAAGTAAGTTCAGCTTCAAATTGTGCAAAAAAAATATTTATCATGTTTCAAGTGAAAAAATTAAGATTTCTTTAATGCTGTAATGGAGATCTTGTACTTCGGAAAACAACATTCAGACTTAACACTCTACTAGGCAGTGCTTTGATGTTTTATGACTTTCTTGGGCACACATTTATTTCTATTATTAGATTTAATTATTTTTCCTCCAAGGAGCTATTGTTGGTTAACCATTAATATTCTCATTGGCATGAAGTTAAATTAGTAACTAACTTCATGACAATGAGCATATCAATATCAAAGCCATCATCAACACTGTAACAAATATAAACTAGAATAAGTTCTAGTTTTACTTACACCAAAACAAGTTTTAGGTGGATTAAAGATTTAAATGTGAATAAAAAGAAGAAAAAGAGAGAGCCTTGGGGTGGGGGGAGAGGACTCATACTTGAGAAAGCCTTTTTAAATATGACTCAAAATATGGCAACCATGCCCTAACCAGTTTGGCTCAGTGGATAGGGTGTCAACCTGGGGACTGAAGGGTCCCAGGTTCGATTCCAGTAAAGGGCATGTACCTTTGTTGTGGGCACATCATGTACCTTTGTTGTGGGAGGTGTGCAGGAGGCGGCTGATTGATGTTTCTAACTCTCTATCCCTCTCCCTTCCTCTCTGTAAAAAATCAATAAAATACATTTAAAAAAGAGAGAGTTAAAAAAAAAAATACATGGCAACCATGAAATTTAAAATTGCTATATTTGACCACAAAACAAAACAAAAAAACACACACAATGATTAACTGGAAAATCATTGCAATTTCTATCACTGACAGAGGGCTAATTTCTGTAACATATCGATATCTTAGAATCAATAAGACAAAGGATAACAAACCAATAGAACAATGTATGAAAGATATAACCAGACAGGTCACAGAAAGGGAAATAAAATAGCCTTTTAACTTATAAAAAGGTATTTTACCTCATTCGAAATAAAGGAAATGCTAATTTAAACTTTACTGAGATACTTTATTCAATGGTCATATTTATGAAAATGAAAAATTGTATGATTCAGTGTGCTGTTACATTCTCGTACATTACTAATTGCATTATAATTGATGCCTCTGGAAGAATTTAGTGATAACTACTAACATTTAAAATATTCATACCTTTGCCCTAGCCAGTTTTGCTCAGTGGGTAGAGCATCAATCTGCAAAATGAAGAGTCCCAGGTTCAATTCTGGTCAAGGGCACATGCCCGGATTGCAGGCTCGAACCCCAGTGGAAGGCATGCAGGAGGCAACTGATCAATACTTCTCTTTCATCATTGATGTATGTTTCTCTCTCTCTCTCTCTCTTCCCCTCTCCTTTCCTCTCTGAAATAAATAAGAAATACATATATTTTAAAATAAAATATTCATATCTTTTAATCTAACCAATTACACACACACACACACACACACACACACAGTGATAACAAATTGATTACAAGATACCTATTAGGAAGTGTTCATATTCAATAATACTGAAATTACTTTCACAGTAATAGAAGTACAATAGAAGCTTCTCTCTCTCTATCTCTCTGATAAGCCATTGTGAGCAAGAAATCAAATTAAAATGTATGCATTTTATTTATGGAACACAAAGCAACAGAATTGAAACTTCAGTGCCACCGATCCTAATCCAGCCGCTTAGGGGAGCAGATTTCAGGGTTTTCCTTACTTCTTTCACCATCAGATTCCTTCCTCCTTACCTCATCAGTTCTGAATTGAAAATCCTCAGTAACTGTCCAAGTCTGCGACAGAGACGCACACAGAGTGCTTCCTAATCTGGAAGCCTTCTCTGTGCTTCTGGCTGGAAAGAACGCAGGGAATCAAAGCATTTCCTAAACAAGGAAAGCCAAGATAAATCCACTCATTCTAAGGAACAATAGAAATGACATTTCCACCGGGATCAAACTCAGCACAGCCGATGAGCATTGCTTTCACGCTAAGGTCTGGCTTTGCTAGGATATCAGGGCAGGGGTTAGTAGAGGTGAGTCCATTAGCCATTATACGGAACATGAACATTCACCAAAGAGCAATTAGCTTGTGTTTTGCTTCTTCAAGTGCCCTTTCTCCTTCTTAATGGTCAGTATTTAGTATCCTATCTTGGACCAAAATCTTCGTTTGCTTTTCACATTTTTCCAGTTTGACAGTAAGAGGCTGATTCTCGAACAAACCAGACCACCCACCAACCACCAACTGGTAACATTTTGTTGTATTTTATGTTGTGTTTCTAATCCATCTTCTGTAGCATTTCTATCCTGCTAATGAAAAGACTCAGGTTTCTCATAGTTGTTCTTTCTATTTAGCATGTAACCTAAGTGGGCAAGAATGGGAAGCTAAGAAAATTCCAGAAGACGTAATATGTTCTCTGGAAGGGAATCTAACTAACTTTGTTTATGCATCCGATACCAGGCAATTAGGACTTGTATCTTCTTTTCCATGAAGCCAAGCCACAGGTTGGCTCCAGAGTTGCATGTACTGTACATGTGTTGTTTTCATCTTGTGTGTCTGCTCTCTCTTCTCTTCCCTGGGCCATTTATCCCAAAGTACCCACCTGTACTACCCAACCTCAGATGCCCGCAGTCACCTGTGCTCCATTGGAACCTTCTTTATTCCCTTCATGGCTTTAATGCCCCGTCATCTTGAACTCCAGGTTCACTTCTTTTTGTGACACAGGTCTCACATTTCTGGGTTCAGCGCTGGCTTTTTTGTCTTCTGCTGGCTTGTTTCACCTTCTACCAACCTCCACATGCGCTTCTGGGTTGTTAGACCGCTGCTTGCCTTCCCTCTTCCTCACTCTACACATTCCCTTTATTTTTGGCGACCATGACTTTCTGACTCAGACTGATGCCACGCTGGCCGGACTTTCTTATTTTTCTTTGCATATATTTTCGCTTTTCTTTTTTTCTTTCCTTAAAACTGTTCTTTTCTTTCTAACAGCCTAATCTATTCAAGTGTGCAGGGTAAGGTGTCCATGTTTCCTGAGCCTCCCGGACATGTGTAGACTACACACACGGATTGTGGGTGTCCCCTCCAAAATCCTCACATGAAATCCTAATGCTCATCTGATGGTGTTTGAAGGTGGGGCTTTGGGGTGATTGGGTCATGACGGCCGAGCCCTTATGAATGGGATTCCTGACATAACAGGAACCTCAGAAAGTGACCTGGACCTCCCCACCATGGGAAAAGATGACTCTCAACAGGCGCTGAATCTGGCGGAAACTTGACCTCTGACTTCCCAGCAACTGTGAGAAATAAATCCCTGTTGTGTCTAAGCCACCCAGGCTGCGGTATTTATTCCAGCAGCCTGAACAGACCGAGACAGGTGGCCATCTACACCCAAAGCGAAATGACACCAAGCAAGAAGGAGACCCAGTGTCAGAAAGGAAAAGGGATCAAAACATAAGCTTTATGACTGTGAAAGGCAGCTGGGTCTGCAGCCAGGATCATCAGCTCTGTAGCTCACACACACACAGCCCAGCTCCCTGTGATGACAGCCCTCACCCCCCACCCCAGGAAGCGCTGCTCGGGTGAGAGTTAAAGGCGTACAGCCTCAGGACCCAGCTCCAAGAGAAGGGAAATCACGCACCCAGCGCTCAGTGCTTCCTACCCGCCTTGCCAAGCAGGGAAGTCACCCAGGGGATGGGGAAGAGAGCAGAGCCGAAGTCATCCTGCTAATGTTCCCACTAAGGACTGGAGTGGAGGTTTCCTTTTATAGAAACATGAGGATACAGAAACCGGATCCCTCCAGCACGCTGGGTACAGGCTGACAGGATGAGCTTGAAGGGCTCTGCACATCTAGATTTCTTGTTTCTCGTTCCTGTCTTTCACTAGCAGGGTTTGTGGTTTGTTTTAAATATATTTTTATTGATTTCAGAGAGGAAGGGAGAGGGAGAGAGAGAAAAAAACATCAATGATGAGAGAGAATCATTGATCGACGGCCTCCTGCATGCCCCTCACTGGGGATCCAGCCCACAGCCTGGGCACATGCCCTGACCGGGAACTGAACCGTGACCTCCTGGTTCCTAGGTCGACACTCAACCCCTGAGCCATGTTGGTCCTGCTCTACCAGGTTTTTTAAAGCAAGTTTATAAGTAAATAAACAAGCCAACAAATGAGTTTCATGAGAATTATCTGGGCCCTAACCGGTTTGGCTCAGTGGATAGAGCGTTGGCCTGCGGACTGAAGGGTCCCAGGTTCAATTCCAGTCAAGGACATGTACCTTGGTTGCGGGCAGATCCCCAGTAGGGGGTGTGCAGGAGGCAGCTGATCAATGTTTCAAACTCTCTATTCCTCTCCCTTCCTCTCTGTAAAAAAATAAATCAATAAAATATATTTTTTTAGAAAAAGAATTCTCTAGAAGCTTATACATTATTGGCAGACACGGGGTTGAAACCCTTTGAGAATCTCTGCATCGCTGCAAAGACAAAACAAAGAGGAACTGGCTTACTGGTTCCAGCAACTGCTCCCCTCGGTGCCTGGGCGTCCAGAGGCCTCTCCATCGCGCTGTCCGGACGTGGCTGAAGCGCCACCGGAGCTTCTGTGTCAAGCGCGGCTGGCAGGGGATGAAATGCCGCGGCCGCAGTTCCCGCCGCGCCTGTTTGTGTGACCTGTGAGCCACATTCCAACGGCCCAGGACCCGCTTCCTGAGAGGATGTTCTCCCCTTTCCAGCAGCTCCGCTGGCTGAACTGGACGCGGCCTTCCACGGGGGAGTGAGAGGATCCTGAAAAGGAAACCGTGTTTTTGTTTCTTCAAGTAAAAATCTCCAGGGTGGGGTGGGAAGGGGAAAGGTTTGCAGGATAATGCCTCCCTTTCCTTCTAGAATTCTCCAAAAGAGGTCATGCCGATGTATGTACTTATTATGCAAGGTAACTTCTCTGTACTGACGTATGGCAGCCCTATGGGGAGGCAGCGATGGGGAGGCAGCGGTGGGCGGTGAAGAAGGCTGAGAGGGAAAAAGGGATTCGTTTGCAATGCCGCCTTGGAGGAGAGCTGTCCGGATCCCCTGGGCCCGAAAGAAGAACAAGTGAGCCCTAGAGCAAACGGAGCCCGGAACATAGCCAGTGGCAGAAACAACACCGAAACTGTCCTGCTTCAGGACGGCAGGGGAAGACAGGGTTCTTTGGAAAATACAATCATACGGGAAATAGAAAGCCAAAGCAGGAGAGCAAATATGAGCTGGATGGAGTCCCTCAAAGAAGCCCGAGGCGTGAGTCCACAGGAGCTGAGCAGGGCTCCTGAGGAAAGGCCGTGTGGACATCACGTATTAGCTTTATGACAGGCACTTGGCAGTTTGGATGCTAATACAAATAATATTTTTACGTATAGTGCCTAATCGTTTTTTGCTGTCCCTAGAAATATAAGTGATTTCTGTCTATTGGTCTTATGTACAGCAACTTCATAAACGCAGCTATCAATTCTAACAGTGTAATTACAGAGCTGTATAAGCCGCCATGTAAGTCATCGTGTCACTCACGGATAGTGAGAATTTTGTCATTGTTACTTGCTAAATTATATCCTCCCAAAATTCACATGTTGATGTCTTAACCCCGCTCCCCTCCTCTCTCCCTTGCCCCCCCACCTCCTCCCAGGAACCTCAGAAGGTAGCCATATTTGGAGATAGGTCTGTTAATCTGATATGACTGCTCAGAACAGTGGTCAGCAAACTCATTAGTCAACGGAGCCAAATATCAACAGTACAACGATTGAAATTTCTTTTGAGAGCCCAAAAAACCGACTTCTGCACATGGGCCACGAAGTTTCAATCGCACTGCATGTGCGCGCCCGCATGTGGTATTTTGTGGAAGAGCCACACTCAAGGGGCCAAAGAGCCACATGTGGCTCGCGAGCCACAGTTTGCCAACCACTGGTTTAGAAGAAGAGGAGGTTAGGACGTAAACACACATGGGCGGAAGGTTGTGTGAAGACACAGGGAGAAGATGACCATCTACAAGCTAAGGAGAGAAACCAACCCTGCTGACAGCTTGACCTTGAACTTCTAACTTTAGGAATTTGAGGGAATAGAAGTCTGTTGTTTAAGCTATCCGGTCTGTGGTATTACATATGGCAGCCCAGAAAACGACTACAATCATTATGCTTCATAACTCACAGTTACTGAATTATGCACTCTCTCCCGAGCACTGGGCTAAGCACTTTTCATAACCGTTTCTTTTATTTCTCACAGTTTTCAAAAATATATGTCTTATTGTCTCAACTTTACAAACCACCAAATAGACCCTGAGAACTAGACACCAACCCCAAATCCACATGACCCTGCTCCTTGCTTCTCTACCCACCCAGAGCTGTGGGTCACAACGTTTGTGCCTTCGCTTCCCTTTCATTTAATTGAAAAATGAACTAAATCTTTCTCAGTGGGGAATATATATTTACATCATGGAGACCTGCCTCTGGCCCAGTCCTATCACCCAGAGCTATGAGATGTAACCAGTATCCCATAGTAACGTGTCAAGCAAGATGCACATTTTCAAAGGATTTCACAAAGGAAAAAAATAAAACAGGCATATCACTCTTGAACCCCTCATCTCACTGAGAACATAAAAGGACCAGAAGAGAGTAGATTGAAAGATTCCCCACCCCTCCTGGGCCCCTCCCACCACTGGGAGGCATTGGAGAGGCCGTTCCTCTCCTCTGCACGCCTGCTGAGAGGGCCCTGGGGACTCTCAGCTTGGGGAGACAGTGGGTTGTTTGTTCTCTGCCTCTCAGCTGAAATCTCCCAATGAGAAAGCAGGGACAGCTAGCCATGGATGGGCAGGCCAAAGGGCTGTGAACAGAAATCTAAATGGAGCCACTTCAACATGCGGCCGGCGCTGCCATCCAGAGGTCCTGCCTGGAGGTTGTATGCCTCCGGTCTTTGGAATGTTAAAACAGGACAAGATGCCGAAACCGGTTTGGCTCAGACTCAAGGGTCCCAGGTTCGATTCTGGTCAAGGGCATGTACCTCGGTTGCGGGCACATCCCCAGTGGGGCGTGTGCAGGAGGTGGCTGATCGATGTTTCTCTCTCATCGATGTTTCTAACTCTCTATCCCTCTCTCTTCCTCTCTGTAAAAAATCAATAAAATATATTTTAAAAAACAAACAAACCAACAAAAAAGGACAAGATGACCCTTGGACTGGGCCTAAGGCAAAATTGTGACCCAAGGGGACTGTTTGCAAAGAACTCAGGAAAGCAGTGATTGTGACTACTGGATTGATGACCACGAGACTGAAAATTAAAAAACATTGTTTAAAATGAGTGTTACTGTGTTCTATTATCTGCACATGGAGAAATGCCTCCCTTCTATGGACGTCATTCTCATAAACACCCACGGCCTTTGCCTCCTAATCAGACCCCTATCTGGGCTTCTGCCTGAACCAGTGGTTCCAGAATGGCCCTTCTTACCTCAAACAAGTGCATGTTGCCTCTGCCTCGGAAAGGCCTTCATTTTAGACTAACAGGAGTGATGGCCACATCAGGCCATCCACGGCCACAGAGCCCGTGGGAGCAGAGATGAGCTAATGCTACCTAAGGACCTCCTAAGCGGAGCCGTTCTAAGTCTGTCTACAGAGGCAGGAAGGCCTCCGCAAAGAAAAGTAGACGTGATCACCCAGGTTCTAGCTGCTGAGGGAACCAGCAACCAGCTGGGCTGAACTGTGTTCTCTGTGTGGAAAAGGAGAGGGGCGGGGGGAGGCCAAGCTCACCCAAAAAGTCAGTAAGTCAGCCTTCAACACCTGCAGGCCCAGGAAATACCAGGCACCTCAGAACAGTATCAGAAAAAGAAAGGACTTTCCTGGTCTGGAATTTCCCCAATCCCTGTTGTCCAAAAGAAAAAAAAGAAAGAAAAAAGAAAAGAAAAAAAAAAGGCGTGTGTGGAGGGGCGGAGGAGGGGTGTAGGGGGAGTGAAATAGTGGGGATGGGGCAAAAAAGTTCTTTCTTTTAGGCTTCTCCCAAACGCCCCTCCTTGGGGCTTAGCTGGGGGGAGGGGAGTAGATGCCTCAAGCTTAAATCAGTTTAAACGCTTTCACCAAATCTTGATTCTTTGTCATACCTAAGAACAACTGGAAAAGTAATCTGGGCAGAGGAAGTAGTGATCCCACTCAATAAATTTAACAGATTTAAAAGGTAATTAGAAACTGCAATGAGAAACCATCATAACGGCCATTATAAAAAAAAAAAAAAAAAGGATAATAGCAAGGGTTGTTGAGGATGTGGAGAAACAGGAATTCTCGTATTCCTGGCAGGAATAAAAATGGTACAGCCATGTGTAGACCAGTGTAGCAGTCTTAAAAAGATAAGCATAAACTTAGCCCAGCAATTCCACAGCTCGGTACCTATCCAAGAAAGATGAAAACATGTTCACTCCAAGATTATTACATGAAGGTTCATAGAAGCTTTATACATAATAGCCAATGACTGGAATCAATCCCAATGTTGATCCACTGATGAATGATAATTAAAATGTGCTACATCCATACAATGGAATACAATTCAGCAATACCAGTAAAAAGAAGCGAACTACTGTTACATGCTATAACACTGATCAGAATTATACCCAAAACATTATACAAACTTTCAAAAGTGAGATGCAAAAGATTATATATTGTATGATTCCATTTAAATAAAATCGCCCAGGAAGAAAAAAAAAATCTGTAGATTTGTAGATTAGGGTTACCCAGGGCTGAGTGTGGGAGTAGGATTGACTGCAGTCATAGGAAAACTTGTGGCGATGGAATATTCTAAAACTATGTTGCGGTGATGGTTTCACAGTTCTATAAACTTTAAATAATTGAATTACAGTTTAATGTAAGTGTACATTTTCTTACCACGAGTGACTATTATGGTATAAAAAATTATACTTCAATAAAACTGTGGGGGGGAACACACCACTATAGTATCAGAGGTAGATATAGATAAAGCAAGTTTGTCAATATATTGATAATTATTGAAGCTGGACAATGGATAATGAGATTTCATTATACTATTTCCTCTACTTTTATGTATGTTTGAAATCTTTTTTACAGAAAAAGATTTTTAAAAGGCAAGGAGAGATTGAATTCAAATTGCTTTATAAAGACACACTCTTTCAAGTATTCACTTATAACTCAGTCGTTACACTTACATTAAAGGTGGCAGTGTTCAACAGAAAACTGGCCAGGGAGGTGCCATTGACTAATGTGTTGGCTAGATCTGCATCCCACAACTTTACTAGGCCTCATGCAACTCAGAAATCTTGGTGTCAAGAAGTCATAAAGCTAAAGAGACTTAGAGAGGTCGCCAGCTGATCTCTGCTTCTGAAACGGCCTCCCACAGAAGGCCATCTTTTTCTTTGAAGATGTTTAGAAATGTACATGGGGAGAAACTCAAAATTCCTTCGCTGCCTTAAGCCCACAGCGTCTGGCTATGTTAGTGAATACCTTCCTGTGCTCTGCTGATGGCCAAGTCAAACAGCGAGCATTTGGAAGCCAGAAGTAGGTTATGCGTCCATTCTATGTCTGGCTTTTAACGTGGAGAAAGAGCTAATGAAGGAAAAATTACTGAGCAATGAATTACTGAGTATGACTGGAGAGTTTTTAAGCGGCTTTGTTTTTAAGGTACTGTGATACCCAACCGGCTCATGGAACACGTGTCCCTGACCCATGCATGGGTCATTGTGAACAGCGACCATGCATCTGCTTCCCTCCTGGTACTTGCTGGCCTCAAGTCAGAGGCCCAGGTACTGTGGTGTTAAGATGTTTACGCATTGCAATAGGCCAGGGGTTTTATTCAGAGTGCAAAATGAGCACAGGAAAACTTGAATCAAATTCATTCCTCAACCTTTCAAGGTTCCTAAGAACTCAACATCTGGAGGGTTTGCCGTGGAATCGTTGGCAGTAAGGTACCACCATCTGTTGATATATAAAAAAAATGTTTAAGTCTTTCCAAATGCTTGTTAAAAGAGTCGTGTTAGAATTAAAGCCACAAGTTCAGTGGGACAATTACCAAATTGTGTTTATTCAACACGTCTCCCATGGAAACAGTCTATTTGTATAGACTAGGCTGTTAAGTGTGTGTGCATGCACACACACACACGCACACACACGCACACGCACACGCACACACACAAATCGATATTACGTTATACATAATATATACAATTTATATGATATATAAAAATTAATATAAATGTTTGCAGCCCTGCAGATATCTGAAATGTCTCTGCCTCTACTGAAACAATTGAAACAATTATGTGGGGCCACTTAGAATCCGTTCCTCTGACTTACTGGAAGTTTCTAATCTTGACAGTTATCATACTCCTGCTTGCATGCTGCTAGGTTTGAAGGGATTGTGTCGAGGATATTAAAACCTTCTTTCCAAAACAAATTAAACATTGACAAATAGATTCCCATTGCAGTCTCAATCCTTGTGAACAGTGATATGCTCATTTTGCACTCTGAATAAAACCCCTGGCCTATTGCAATGCATAAACATCTTAACACCAGAATACCCGGGCTTCTTATTTGAGGTCAGTAAGTACAGGGAGGGAAGCAAATGCATTGTCACTGTTCACAATGACCTAGAAGTCAATGTTTGATTCAAATTCATTCCTCACCCTTTCAACGTTCCTAAAAACTCAATGCTTCTAAAATCAGATAAAACAGATTTAGTTTCTGTGCTAAATAAAGATTAAAACGTAGGTAGTTCCCACCGTGAGCACATAAAGTTCTCCAGTCCTTTCCTGGAAGATTCCAGCTCTTACACAAAATAAGGTCTTTGTAAAAGCCTGTCTAGTGCATAGCCTTTTAAAGCTAGTCATTCTTGCCCTTCAAATTAAGGAGCGCTAACTGTATTATTAGTTTTGAAAGAAAATGCTATGAAAGAGTCCGAGTACATAGACTATTCAAAAGTTCAGGCATCTGCCGAAGCCGGTTTGGCTCAGTGGTAGAGCGTCGGTCTGCAGACTGAAGGGTCCCGGGTTCGATTCCGGTCAAGGGCATGTACCTTGGTTGCAGGCACATCCCTGGTGGGGGGTGTGCAAGAGGCAGCTGGTCGATGTTTCTCTCTCATCGACGTTTCTAGCTCTCTATCTCTCTCCCTTCCTCTCTGTAAAAAATCAATAAAATATATTTTTTAAAAAGTTCAGGCATCTTTCATATTAATGAAATTTACCATATGAAATCCTCCGAAGATGCTATCTAGAGTTTTTGGACCCAACTTGCTAAACATTGTCTAAGTGCTTGCAATTGTGAACATTCTTGATTCTTCTGTTCAGTCAGCAACTTCGTTCCGTTCGGGAAGAACCCATTTGAAAGAGTCAATGGAAGAGATGCCAGGGAGCGCCATTTCCCATGAACTAGAAATGGAGACTCTGGGTGGGGCGTCTTGTGACCATAAGAAAGAAGCAAGCAGGGGTGGAGAGCAGCCAACCCCCGGGAGAAGCCCCCCTTCCCTCGCAGACACTGCCGCTCAGGAAGGCTGAGCCTGGCTCTGCCCTGAAAACCCAGTTCCACCAGTGCTCCGGACATTCAACCTCCAGGGTGGGCAGGAAAGCCCATTCTTTGTGGGGTAGGAAGAGAATCTCAGACTGCCTGCTTCGGGTTTTAGTCTCTCCTTTTGTAAATGTTGTCTGATGTATGCCACCCATGGCAGTGATGTATAATTAAGTGCATATATAAATGCAGGTGGAAGTCAATAAATCGTGTGTTTTACCAACAGAAGTGAGAAATCAGAGAAGTTTGGGGTCTGCTATCCTAAGAAGCCATTACCAATAAATGGGAATTGTTATAAGGAAAAGAACTAATTGCCATCACTACTCTGGAGTCTAATATACTGCAGCATCTTTCACTAACACACACACACACACACACACACACACAAATTAACCAAATCTTGATTTACTACTTTACTTCCTGGTCACAAAGAGGAGCTTCCTTCCCCTTATGCTCACGACCAATATAACAGTGACCATGTTAAAATTCTGTTTTTATGCCAACCTGGAATCAAACTTCTCATTTAGTGACAGACCCCCTAGATACTTATATCATCAACATCAGTGGGAAAACAGGTTTGATTGACAGAGTTGTACTTTCCAGTATTTACAAGGGTTTCATCTATGCGGACTGGGTGGAGAGAGCCATGAGTGCTAGTTGCCGAATAGTCCATCCTCTGCCTTCCGGGCACCAGGTAGGACTGTGCATCTTGCTCCCATTAAGTGTGGGGACAGGGGACACTGAGCGACTGTGTCAACTCAATTCTGGAGCATCTGATTGGCAGCTTGAGAGCTTCCAGGGGGCTCTTTTTTCTCCCTCTACCAGGTGACCTTCCCCATCAGCCGGATATCTGAACGACCGCATTGAACAGTGTCTGCCAGCACTGTGGTTCAGGTTTGGAGACAGGTGAGAGGGCGGACAGAGTGTTGAGAAAGGGGAACTTGAGTCACATTCTGCACACACTTGTGTTCACAGCCCATACACGGGGGACGCAGTGGCCAAAGACACTGCCAAGGCCAGTGTGAGACCTGAGATAGAAGTCGGGCCTTGAACTTGGAACCAGAGCAGGAGTAACACTCTGCACCTATCGCTGACGGAAACCAAAAGGATAACCCAGGAGCTCTGAGTAAAGAACAGAAAAACCAGGCTCTTGTTTTGGGTGTGTGTTTTTTACTGCAAACGTTGGAAAATATGAGTGGTGTCCACCTGCCAAAGGAAGCTGGTGGAATTTATGTTGCTAGTCCTGAGCCCCACAGTGTCCAAGGTACTGCAGGAAACGCCGCCGGGCAAGGTGTGTGTGTGTGTGTGTGTGTGTGTGTGTGCGTGCGCGTGTGCGTGTGAGTGTGTGTGAGTGTGTGTGTGTGTGTGCGCGCGTGCGCGTGCGTGTGTGTGTGTGTGTGTGTGTGTGTGATTTTTCTCAATGACTTTAACTGTAGACTAGTTTGGAACTTATTTTTTTTTTTAGGATGTGCTGTCCTGCTGTCGTTTCTTTTTTGTTTGCTCTGCCTTTAACTCCATGGGGATCGTGACACTTTCAGGAAGAAGAGCCAGGAGAGGAGGGAGTTTCGGGGAAGAGGAATCAAAACAACCTGGAAACTCCCCTGAGGTTGAAGCATCGCAGAGCTGGGCCAGGGCTGAGCGGCTGAGCTGGGAGGCAGGTTCCCGCGAGCCACTCCATTCCCTGTGGCCAAGCAGCCCTGCTGTCGGCATGGGCACACGCAGGGGGCGCCCGGGATAAAGCCTGTCCTGGTCAGGACACACCGTCTCCCACCCTGCCACAGCCCAAGGGCGTCCAGAAGAACACGGAGTCCGGAGTTTGCCCAAAGATGTTTCCATCTTTATATATATATATATATATATTATTGATTTTTCACAGAGAGGAAGGGAGAGGGATAGAGAGCTAGAAACATCCATGAGAGAGAAACATTGACCAGCCGCCTCCTGCACACCCGCTACTGGGAATGTGCCTGCAACCAAGGTACATGCCCTTGGCCGGAATCGAACCTGGGACCTTTCAGTCCGCAGACAGACACTCTATTCACTGAGCCAAACCGGTTTCTGCAGATGTTTCCATCTTGATGTTCAGAGGACCCCCACCTTCTGTCACTTGTCAGTCTCCTGTAGATCTGCTACACAGATGCCATAGGTCAGGCACAAAAGGGGGTGCAGCATCAATGCTAGGCATGCATGCTGCCCTGAAAGAACTCTCAGGTCTTTCTCAGCCTCAGCACGGAATCCACATGGAGTAGACTCCACGCTGGGGAACTTAGTCTGTCCCCCACAAATGCAAGTCACGTTCCAATCTGTGCTTAACACGACCAGCGTGGCTCTGAGCCAGAGACAAGAAAAATAGATGTAAGCGCACTCCTCGGCGTTGTTTGATGGTCTGGAGGAGCAGACCTTCCCCCAAGCAAACCCTCCCAGCTCTTCATGGACTGCCAGGTGTGGTTTCAAATAATTACCCAGAACCCTCAGCGTGCATGCTCCTCTTCCTCTCCTACGGCCCCCTTCTGCTCTGGAAAAATGCACAGTTATTTTTTTTTTAAATATATATTTGTATTCATTTCAGGGAGGAAGGGGGAGAGAGAGAGAAACATCAACCAAGATGAGAGAGAATCACTGATGGGCCTCCTCCTGCATGCCCCCACACTGAGGATCAAACCTGCAACCCGGGCATGTGTCCTGAGGGGGAATCGAACTGTGACCTCCTGGTTCATCAGCCGACCACTGAGCCACGCCTGGCCGGGCACCGAATTATTTGTGGAAGGATGGACGTGAAGCACCTCAAAACCATCCAGTACGTGGCCCTGACTCTGTGTAAGAAATCAACACTTGTTTCTCCAAAGTCCCCGCGCTTCAGAGTTAGGAGGCAACAAAGGCTTTTCGGCCCGGCCTCAGAGCGCTGGTGTTTGATGGTGAAGTGGTGGTGATCAGAGAGAGGAGTTAGAGGTCAGGATCTAGTACAGGGCCCTGCCTGGTGTGGCTCGGTGGACAGAGCGTCAGCCTGCAGACTGAAGGGTCCCAGGTTCGATTCCGATCAAGGGCATGTACCTTGGTTGAGGGCTCATCCCCAGTCGGGAGTGTGCAGGAGGCAGCTGATCGATGATTCTCTCTCATTGATGTTTCTAACTCTGTCCTCCTTTCCTCCCTGTAAAAAATCAATAAAATATATATATATTTTTTTAAATCTTACACAGGTAGCAGATCCAAGAGCTGGCCTACAGTCTGGCCACGTCCCCCGGTGGCTGGTGTGGAGCAGGGATGCAGATCATCCTCACAGCAGGAGGGAGGAGGCCTCCCTGAAAGGTCTATGGAAAGAAGTCTCCGTAAAAGCGGTCCCTCTCACGTGAGGGACAGGGTTAGACTCGGTCACTAAGGACAAGGCAGGCAGGCCGTGGGTGAGTGCAGACAGCTGTGACGCGGTGTCTAAGTCTTTCCTTCGGAAGGCGCTCTGTGGCTGATGCATCCCGGTTGGACGCGGCAGACAATGACTGTGAAACTCAGCTCGCACTTTCCACACTCGGAACGGCCTGCGCTGTCACCTGGAGGAGGGAAGGAGCCTGCCCCACACCCGGCGTGCGTCCAGAGCCACCAGCAGGACTGCCTTTTTACTTGTGGCGAGGAGCACTTGAAACATGGAAGGAAATGATGCAATGACAGGATTTCCTGTAAAGGGCACGAACAAAGCAATTCTGTACAAGGTGCCGTGGGACACGGCCCTGTGGGGTAAGTGGCGCAAAAAAACGTGCCTGACCTGACCTTTTGTGCCTGTGAGGTGCCTCGGTTACAGTAACATCAGAGAAGCTGGCCAAAAGCATTTCCTATAAGTTCCAATGTTTTCCTATTGAGGTGACTCATGCATGGAAGTCCATGCCCACCTCCCACGGGAACTGCTATGCACACGCGCACACACAGGGAGAAAGAATGCACCCGGTGTACCCCGACCTCGTCTTGTTTTGATGTTATATGAAGGGGACCCCAGCGAAGCGGCGGGCTTCACTGAGCGGGTATGAAATCCCAGCCACCAAATTAGCGTTCCTCGGTCACAGAAGTCTGAACGATTTCACCAAGATTTGTCCGAAGTAATTAACAAGCCAAACGCTTTCCCCTCTAGCGCCTAGACCTTGGCAGGATTAAAGAATCTTCTCATTACTTGGCCATTAAAATTCAGGCACCCAACCCCCCCTGGATGATACCTATCTGAGACGTTTTAGGTTTAAATTGTTTAACACTTAGAAATAGAGGGAAATAATATTATTCTATCCTGTAGTCTCTAAACTTTTCCCCCCTTTATATGACGTTAGTCACCGGGTTGCTATCGGAGAAAGCAATTTTCTATAACGTTTTACTCTACTGCAAAATGTTTCTCCTGTGTTTTGTATCATGATATTGCCTCAATACTAATATGGGAATGACTGGTGGGCAAGATCATGTTGAGAGAGAATAGAAGAGAGCAAGAAAGTGTAAGCTGTAGGGACTTGGGTCTTAATGAGGAGCGCACTTGCAAATGACATAAAAAGCTATTTTAAAATATATTCCAGCCGAAACCGGTTTGGCTCAGTGAATAGAGCATCAGCCTGCAGACTGAAGGGTCCTAGGTTCAATTCTCGTCAAGGGACCTTGGTTGCGGGCACATCCCCAGTAGGGGGTGTGCAAGAGGCAGCTGATCAATGATTCTCTCCCATCGATGTTTCTCTCTATCCCTCTCTCTTCCTCTCTGTAAAAAAATCAATAAAATATATTTTAAAAAAATATTTCATTGTATATGTGTACCACATTTTCTTTATCTGTACATCCATCACAGGCTTTGTGCTAGTGCTTGCAGTGGGTCTACAGGTTCTGAGCACCAGGCTGGCCTGCAGGGAACAGACACTCATTCCACACCCCCTCCCCCCATTCCTTCTGACTTCCATCATGGCCTGTCCAGAGAGCAGCAGCTGCCGTGGACTGGGTTCATGTCAGTGTCCACCAACTTTACACGGCATTATGAACACATGTTTACTAATACAGTTCTCTGTGTGACCTCAGCATATCAACGGCCCCATTATGGATTGGATTGTGTCCCCACAAAAGATATGTTGAACCCCAGTACATACTATGAATGCAACCTTATTTAGAAATGGGGTCATGAGGTTATACTGGATTAGGATGAGCCAATCTGCAGGCTTCTGACCTATGATTAGGGTTAATAATTATTTACATACATAAAATATACATGGATTGAATACTTAAATTCAATAAAATTATTGTTTTATAGCTTAAACTCTTCTTAAATTTAGTTTTTTTGTCCTTTGCAGAGACATATTTTTTAGCTGATTCAGATTAAATAAACTTTTGTGAGAGGTAGTGGTGGAAGTAATGATTTGGCAAATGTCAATAGAAAAAAAGAGAGAGAGAGAGAGAGAGAAAGAAACAGAGAGAGAGAGAGAGAACTTACTAACAAACTTGCCCAAAAAGAAAATGTAATTTTGGAAATGTGCTGTGTGAGGGATAAAATCCAAGATTCTTTTAAATGAGGGCATTGTTCACAGGAATATTAACGTGATCATTCTATTATACTTCAAAAGCAATTAAGACCTAATGGAACACGGTGCCTTTCATCTCAGCTGTCAGATATCCCAACAAGAACTACACCAAACCTAAATCTCTCAAACCACACACCGGTGGCCTCAACTTGCTCCCAGACTCCCACACCTCCAGCAATTTCCTGCCTGGGGCCGGGGGTGCTGAGGGGGAGGCGGAGGTGCGGGGAGTGGTTGGGAGGGTCGAGATGGCGGAAATCTACCAGTGACTTCCCACAAGACCTGGCGTTTCCCAGATGAAATGATTTTTGCCCCCAAAAGTTTGGGATTAAAACCAGGTTCTCACTGAAGAAAGCAAGGGTTAAAACAAGAGGAAACGAAGGGGGCGATAAGGTAAATGGGGAGTCCTGGGGGGCTGATGGCATTCGCATTCTGGCTCTCTATGGCGGCCCAAGTGTCCCTTTGCGAGGCTTGAACCAGGATTTGGCATCAAACCTTTCTGGTTGGTACCCAGGTGTCCAGCCCCACCTTAAGCGAGGCCAGTGGTCGGCAAACTCATTCGTCAACAGAGCCAAATATCAACAGGACAACAATTGAAATTTCTTTGGAGAGTCACATTTTTTAAACTTAAACTTCTAACGCCACTTCTTCAAAATAGACTCACCCAGGCCGCGGTGTTTTGTGGAAGAGCCAAGGGGCCAAAGAGCCGCATGTGGCTCGAGAGCCGCAGTTTGCGGGCCACGGGGCTAGGAGATCTCTCTTCACAGGGAAAAAGAATTGAACATCGGTGGTGAGTAAATGTGAGAACAGCTACAGAGTTTGGACAGGTTCAAGCCTCGTACTGACGAGAGAGCACAGTCCTCTGGTGGCCACGTGCAAGTCCCAGCTTGGAGGGCAGAGCCTCCCGGCACAGTGAGAGCCAATGGCTGTAGCTGTGAGCTTGGACCTGTGGCCTGAACACTGCCCCCACCTGCCTGACACATGCTGCAAATAAACAAAGCTTGATCAGGTGCATGTAATGGAGTAGAATCAAAACCCAGGAGAATGTTGTAAACACCTTGACCTTCCTTTGCCTCGTGGCATTTGCTATAAAATAAAGGCACAGCCGAGACCTGTTTGGCTCAATGGACAGAGCGTCGGCTTGGGGACTAAAGGGTCCTGGGTTCGATTTTGGTCAAGGGCATGTACCTTGGTTGCGGGCATATCCCCAGTAGGGGGTGTGCAAGAGGCAGCTGATCGATGACTCTCTCATCGATGTTTCTAACTCTCTATCTCTGTACAAAATCAATAAAATATATTAAAAAAAAAACAACAAAAAAACAGGAGAATGTTGTAAACACCTTGACCACGCCCTTCCTTTGCCTCGTGGCATCTGCTATAAAATAAAGACACAGCTTGTCGTCTGTGGCGCTGTCGCTAGCTCTCCATCAGAGAGGCTCTTCGTCAGAGGACAGTGTCCCACCGAGACCCAGCTTGCATTCTCTTGTCTGTCTTTTCTCAGTCCTTCACCGTCCCCTCTCAGGTTCACCGTTGGCCGTGCTGGTGCAGCACAAGTAAATGCTTACACTCTCCCTTTCTTTCCCCAGAGACATTCTGGGCTTCACCAATTCCATCAGGAAGACCGTTTCCCAGGCTTGTTCACTAGAGGTCACTCTGCTGGCTGTGGCCTCCCCTTGGTCTTTTGTTCCAGGGAAAGACTGCGGGAGCCAAGGCGGCTGCTGCTCAGTGTGTCCAGCAGATGTCAGTAGACTCCCACGGAACACTGCACTTCGCTGACAGCATCTCACTTCTGTCCAGACAGGTTCCTTACTTCAATGCATTTTTATTTTATTCGTATTTTATCTTTTTCAATTTTTATTGTTGGAAGTATTGCATATGTCCCCCGTTTCCCCTCATTGACCCCCTCCAGCCTGCCTCCACCCCCTGCCCCAGACTTTCACCACTCTATTGTCCATGGGTTAATCATATATGCACACAAGGTCTTTGATTAACACACACACACACACACACACACACACACACACCTCCGCCCTGCCCCCGCCCCCCACCTCACTTTCCCTCTGAGATTCCGCACTCTGTTCCATGCTTCCATGTCTCTGGAGCCACTCTGTTCATCAGTTTATTTTGTTACGTAGATTCCGCATATGACATGAGTGAGGTCATGTGCTACTTGTCTTTTTTTTAACTTAAACTTCTTCTAAAGCCACTTCTTCAAAATAGACTCGCCCAGGCCGTGGTATTTTGTGGAAGAGCCACACTCAAGGGGCCAAAGAGCCGTTTGTGGCTCGAGAGCCGCAGTTTGCCGACTCCATGGCCCTCGCACTCACTCCAGAAGCCACCACAGTCTCCACCTGGCCTTTTTCTTCCGCTTAATATACTAGGCCAGTGGTTGGCAAACTCATTAGTCAGCAGAGCCAAATATCAACGGTACAACGATTGAAATTTCTTTTGAGAGCCACATTTTTTAAACTTAAACTTCTTCTATAACGCCACTTTTTCAAAATAGATTCGCCCAGGCCGTGGTATTTTGTGGAAGGGCCACACTCAAGGGGCCAAAGAGCCGTTTGTGGCTCGAGAGCCGCAGTTTGCCGACCACTGCCTTAAGCACTATGTTGAAGCTAAAACTATTCTTGCACCCTTCAGGCAGTCCTGGGCGTGTCACTATAAAACTCTGAACAGACACTTATTTTATCATTTCCGATCAGATTAATGGAACAGAGCAGTTAAGCAGAAAACTTTTCTTGTTCTATTTCAAGTTGGAAAATAGGAGCTATTCACTCCTTTCATATTTTAAGAACCCAGAGGTAGCTGCTATTTCATCATTATCTTATACAGGGGATGCACGCATTCTGAAAATGAACCAATTCTCTAAAACACATCCAATAATAAAGACTTTCAAAAGAAAATGAATTCCTGGTAGAAGTCAAGTGGAAGATGACGCACTAGTATTAAATCAAAAATTGATTTTTTTAAAAGGCTGGTGGTTTTTTATTTTTTCTTTCTTTCTTTTTTTTTTTGTCACTGACATTTTTTAAAACTTTTGGCTTCATTTTCACAGGCCTCACTTTCTCATTCCACATTTCTAGCTCACTTAAATATTTTTTATTCTTGATCTTGTTCCAGCATCATTGCCTAAATATAGAATCTCTGGTGAGTAAGCACTTAACCCCAGTTTACCCCTCACAATCCCACATTCCTTTGTTCACGCTGAATGTTGAAGTTGCGTAATGTATTTATTCTCTTTCTTTCATGACCAAAAGAAGCATTTCTAAACCAGAGAGTGTCCTTCATAAATGCTTTCATTAGGGACCAGTGTTGTAAGTCACATGTTAAAAGTTTGCCTTAGGCAAAATGTTTACCAGATAACCTGTGTGCGTTGAGGGAATCTGTAAAGTGTCTCCTAACAGCATCATGTTAGGCATGGAGCAGCAAGAAGGGTCAATGTGAATACAGTCCCTCTGCGGCAGGAACGCATCATCTCACCGAGGGGAAATGCAGAGGAGACGGCCCGGGAACAGTAAAAGACCATCCATGATGGCTTCCCAAAGGGGGTGCTGTGTGTCTGTTTCCTCTGCTCTCCTAGCAGACATACTCCCTGCAGGAGGTAGGTCTGGGAAGAAAGGATCAGGAATTGGAATGTACAAGAACCAGTGCTGATTATTATTAAGATAAAAGTGAAGTCCTCTCGTGTGCCCAGGGAGTATTTCGTTAAAGAAATGAGCAACAGCTGAACCTAACAGGACGGAAAGGATGTAGTTTGATTTGAGAGCAGGTGAGTGTGTGTTAGAACGTGTGCTAAATGATGTGTTTGGCTGGGGTCAGAGAACTCATTTTAAAGTAGCAGGAATTGAAAGTAATGCAGGATTTTATTCAGGCCGAGAAAATTCTCACTTTGTAGACGGGGCAAAGGTATCAGAGCTGAGGACTGGCGCAATAAAACCAGCCTTTCAGCAATATTTATCTAGCAGAGGCCTTTGTTTATTTAAAAAAAAAATATATATATATATATATACATTATTGATTTTTTACTGAGAGGAAAGGAGAGAGATAGTTAGAAACATCGATGAGAAAGAATCATCAATCAGCTGCCTCTTGCACACCTCCTAGTGGGGATGTGCCCACAGCCAAGGTACATGCCCCTGACCGGAATCGAACCCGAGACCTTTCAGTCTGCAGGCTGATGCTTTATCCACTGAGCCAAACTGGTTTCGGCTAGCAGAGGCCTTTAGGATAAGGACAGGAGACCCCACATTCATTCACTTAGCAAGTACAAAGTCAGCACCCAAACAGTGTGAGGTGCCCCGTGGAAGTAGGAAGTGTGCACAGCTGTGGGAGCCAACAGCGGAAGGACTAGAACACCAGCTCTGCGAGTTGTCTATATTCAATCTTTTCTTTTTTTTGTCAGTTACATTTCTTGTTGTAGCCTGCCTTATTTAGGACTATCCTAACAGCTTTCGGTTCTGTATTTATGCTAATTTGCCTAGCTATTTGGAGTTACTGCATCTGCAATTAAAATGATCTATGTGGTTGTTAGAAAACTATGTAACCGAGATGAAAAACAATTTTGTTCCACCCAAAATATATTTAAAAGACTATGAGAAAACTGGAGATTTTAACAAGCCCTCTCAAAAATACACTGCTAAAGCATACTAAAAATAAGTGAAGACACAGATGCTATAAGTAACATCCTATATAATAAAAGGCTAATATGCAAATCGACCGAAGGGCAGAGTGACAGGTTGCTATGATGCAAACTGACCACCAGGGGGCAGACACTCAATGCAGGAGCTGCCCTCTGGTGGTCAGTGCACTCCCACAGGCAGAGTGCTGCTCAGCCAGAAGCCAGGCTCATGGCTGGTGAGGACAATGATGGTGGCAGGAGCCTCTCCCGCTCCACAGCAGCACTAAAGATGTCCAACTGACGGCTTAGGCCCGCTCCCTCAGGGCTCCCAGACTGTGAGAGGGTGCAGGCTGGGCTGAGGGATTCCCGCCCCCCCCCCCCCCCCCGTGCACGAATTTCATGCACCAAGCCTCTAGTGATTAATAATCTCACATAAATAGCTACATAAACAACCCACCAACCAAAAAACAAAAATGCTTTTGCAAAAACACATGTAATTGGATAAAAATTCTCCAGAAGCACTCTCAGCTGACTTTTGTCTACATCTTACTGACCAGACTGTGGCTAATGGCCCCTCCTAGCTGTATGAAGCTTATAAACTAGCCTTGGGATTGACCAACCTCTGTTGGAGAGGCAGCAAGGGAAAAGGGATGTTGAGAATGAAAATACGTCAGCCAACCTACACTGTCTGCCACATCTTGGTTATGTCATTGTTCTGTCCTTACTTGAATGATCAAGAGCAACTGAATTTATACATTCAAGTCCCAAGTTTTTATGTTCAAAATTTCAAAGGCAGTGCCTGCATCCAATGCAGAGAAGAGAGATTTTATATCTGTCTCTTCCAAGTTCCTTTGAAGTTGTTCTAATGTTTACTCTGAAAATGTTTAGGATCTTTATATTTATTCATATTCTCACATTCTGAAATTGAGTGACTGTGTCTAGGTGTGGGTTTTTAAAAAATTGATCCTATTCTGCCTCAGTTGGTCCTTTGAATCCAAAGTCTTCTAGAAGTTTCCTTCTATTGTTCCTTGGACCACATTTTCTCCACTTTCCTGAGACTTCAGTTAGTGGGATATTTGGATTCCCTGGGGTTGTCTTTCTCTCCTATTTCCTGCATTATAATTTTGGGTTCTCTTTTTCCCTCCTTCTAGATCTGTGGCCCTTCTACTCACAATTTGTTTGTGGATCCAGCAGCCCTAGCCTCACCTGGGAGCTTGTTAAAAATGTAGAACTTCAGGCCGCACCTCAGAACTACTGAATTAGAATTTTCATTAATAAGATCCCCAGGTAATTCTTGTGCACACTAAAGTTTGAAAAGTATTGTGGGATTTCTTCCAACTTTTCTCTCAGGTCTATTGAAATATTTTTGTTGTGGCATTTGTAGTACTAGTTCATGGTAGCCCTTTCATGTACTGTTTGCTTTTTTTTAATTTTTTAATGTATAAAATACTTTTTTGAGAATAATTTTTTAAAAATATATTTTATTGATTTTTTACAGAGAGGAAGGGAGAGAGATAGAGAGCTAGAAACGTCGATGAGAGAGAAACATCGACCAGCTGCCTCTTGCACACCCCCTACTGGGGATGTGCCCACAGCAATGTACATGCCCTTGACCCGAATCGAACCTGGGACCTTTCAGTCCACAGACCGATGCTCTACCACTGAGCCAAACCGGCTTCGGCGAGAATAATTTTATTTTAAACCTTCTTCTGTTTCTTAAATTATCTGTTAACTCTGGGATTTTTAAAATAATATTTTTATTGATTTTTAGAGAAAGAGAGGGAGAGGGAAAGAGAAAAAAAAAAACAAAACACATAGAGAGAGAGAAACATCTATCGGCTGCCTCCTACACACATCCTACCAGGGAACAAGCCCACAACCTGGACATGTGCCCTGAACGGGAATTAAACCAGCAACCTTTTGGTGCATGGGACTACGCTCAACCAACTGAGCCATACCGGCCACGGCTGGAATTTTTTTTCTTATATATCTTAGTCTAGCTCTTTCATGCTGTTTTTCCCTCCCGCATCTATTGATTCTTGATAGCTCCTTTCTATTTAAGAATAAAGAAGTGGTACAATTTTTTGGTGCAGTTGGAATGAATTTCTCCTACCCCCTCCTGATAACCTTTTTTCCTACATGGGGAATTATGTTTTATGGGCTCGTTAATGGTGATGCTGTATTTCATCGTCGGCAGCCAAAGAATCAAGCCCAGTACACACCTTGGAAAACTTAGGTCTTCAAATTGCTAAATTTTCTTAGAAATCAGGCTTTCTTCTCATTTGTGACGCGGCCTCCGGTGAGGTGTGAAAGTTGGGAGTGGATTAACACAGCTCCTCTCTTTTTTTAGCCCCACTTGGCCCGCCCACTCTCTTGGATTTATTGATTCCAGCTGGTCTGCTGACTAGACTGCTACCCTATTGAACTGTAGTTTGAATTCCTTCTTATCCATCAACACACATCGGTCCCTCTTTGTCTCCCAGAATGCATCGGCTGATAAATCCCCTCATTGTCTACCCTATTCAGTGTTGATGTTACTTTTTCTGTTTCCATCGAGTCACCTCAGTGGAGTCACAGAGGGAAGTGAGGCAAATGCCTGTGTTCGGTTTGGTTCCTTATCTTGAGCCAGAAGCCTCTACAGCGTGTGTGTGTGTGTGTGTGTGTGTGTGTGTGTGTGTGCGTGTGTGCGTGTGCGTATGCGTGTGTGTGCGTGTGCGTGTGTGGTGCCTTATTTAAAGCCTAAAAGTGTGGTCCTTCACTGCAGGCTTACAGCTAAGATTCCCACCATGGCATTGTGCTTAAGGAGGATTTGTGAAAGGAATGCTATAGCATTTAGGAGGAATGTAACTGCATTGCAGGATGCTTTTGTAGACAAGCTGATATAACGTAGGTAGATTTGTATCCAACGGAGTAATCAGAAAAGACTGAAACTGCTCTTTGATGTCAATGGCGAAAGGGCTCTAAAGCTGAAGAGTAGACGCCTTAGAAATCAGACTTTTTTTTAATAGCTATTGACATCATGACAATGAGAGTGCGCCGATTAAATCTTCATATGAGGTAAACATAGAAAACTAACATATTGGACAGAATGTGATTAAAAAAAAAAAAAAGGTAGTAGATTGGAATGATGGGCTTAACCTAAGAGCACGAAGTTTAATATAGACAAGTGTAATGCTTGGCCCAAGAAACCGACTACACAGGAGCACAGCTAAGAGCAACAAACGAGATGTGATATAGGAGCTAAAAATAGCAAATGCAATTTTTAAAAAAATATTTTTTTATTGATTGTAGAGAGGGAGAGATAGAAACATCCATGATCAGAGAGAATCATTAATCAGCTGCCTCCTGCATGCCACACACTGGGGATCAATCCCACAAGCCAGACATATGCCCTTGACCAGAATCAAACCTGGGACTCTTCAGTCCACAGACTGACGCTCTATCCACTGAGCCAGACCGGCTAGGGCAAGCAAATGGAATTTTGAGTTATCCAAACAGAAGTACCATGGAGGCCTTCATAGGTCTGGTCCTCTCTGAGCTGGGCGGCCCTTGTCTGTAGCATGTATAGTGTTCTGTTAGAGAGCCACCATTCAGGAAGAAAACTAGACTCTGGTGCAGACCTGAAGACCATGGTTTGATTAGTGAGACGATGTATGATGAATGACTGAAAGAAATGGGGAGGGGGGGGAGGTAAGAAAAGGGAAACAGTATAGTTGTTTATGTCAAGTAGAAAACATGATAGCTTTGAATTCTGAAAAATAGATTTTTTTTTTGAAAGAGGAGTCAAACCGATGCCGTATGGCTCTGGGATACAGGCCGGAGACAGGAGGATGAACGTTCCACAGAAGCATGCTTTGGCTCAGTCTGAGACAGAACTCACCTGCGCACAGAGCTGAAATAAACTGGACTTCCAGCACTGGTACCACAAAAGCACACACTGTCTGACCACCTGGGAAACATTCACATAGGGGCTAAGTATTGGTGTATGCTTACATTCTTTTCAACTCTGAGATTTTATAAAGTATGAATGTTGGGGGAGGAAATACAGGTTTGATGCTTTATTCAGTTAGAGATGAAAAAAAATTTGAATTTATTTATTTCTGGACAATTAATCAGTGCTCTCCAAATCATGGGCTTGTTTTCAACACAACCTGGATATGTCCTATAGCCTTATAATATATATTTATATCTATTATATAGTTATATATCAAATGTGCAATATATACTGAGTGACCAGATTATGATGATCTCTGAACTCATCATAATCTGGCCACTCAGTGTACTTCTCTTTAGTAACTCATTCATTTGATATCAAAGATACTATAAATCATGCACCTGATCAGTTTTCCCCTTTGCACTGGCTGATAGAAAGCTCAGGGCAAATAGGTGGCTGATCTCCAGCAAAAGTCTAGAATACTTTTGGTACCCGTTTGAGATATAAATACACTGAGTGGCCAGATTATTATGCGTTCAGAGATCATCGTGTATAGTTATACTTTATATCTTTATATTATCTTCTGCCTTATAGCTTAATTATTCATTACTTTATTGGTAGAACTTGATTGGTTTCTACTAATATAAATAATGCATCAGTGAGAAAATGTAAAGATAATATTTTAAGTTGAAGATTATATTCTATCTTCAAGAGATGTATATGTGTATATATCCTATCTAATAAAGAGGGAATATGCAAATTGGCCTTCATGCCATTACAAAGATGGCAGCGCCCATAGCCACAAGATGGCAGTGCCCAGTCCCTCAGCCCCACTGGAGTCCCCCAGTCCTTTCTGCCCCGCCACTGAGAGCGGACAGCAGGGCGTGGGGGTTTCATCGCCACTGAGGCAGCAGTGAAGCAGCCAGGCCCCGCAGAGAGCAGAGGACCACAGGGAGTGGTTGGCTCCTGGATTGGAGAGGGACACCCCCTCACCCCCCACCCCGCCCTGCCCCCATGCATGAATTTCATGCATTGGGCTTCTAATATATATATATATATATATATATATATATATATATATAAAATGACATCATATAGACATATGTGTGTTTATATACACAAGCATACTAGAATACACAGATAACATTAATGAATCTCAATAAGCATTATAGTAATGAAAAATTGAAAAATACATTATTCCACTTATATGAAGTTCAAAACCCAAAATAAATTTTATAGGCATACCTACATATTTTTAAAAATCTGGAAAAAATTAGAGACTAACAAATTCACTTTATATGGTGGTTACTTGGTGGATATAGGGAAAATGCTCGGGATGCGGTGACACAGGTGAGCTGGGCCCACGCAGGAAGTGCGTGGCAGAGCAGACTGACGGCGG
The DNA here is from genome assembly GCA_036971965.1 of Nyctalus aviator. NCBI lineage: Eukaryota > Metazoa > Chordata > Mammalia > Chiroptera > Vespertilionidae > Nyctalus > Nyctalus aviator. The sequence goes on along the minus strand of CM072925.1, from coordinate 5,556,488 downwards.
GCTGAGACTGCCATCCTTAGAAAGACCTGCCGGCTCAGACTTTGGCCAGGGTCTGGGAGTTGGGTTTCCCCTTGAGAGCGTTCCCACCATTGCCTCATGAGAGTGGCTCTCTGTGCCTGCGTGTTTGTACCCACAGCGTGCTTCGTGCCAAACACCTGCTTTCCTGCCGGAAGCCTTGGCTTTCTGTGGGCGCCCAGGCACCGGAGGCTGTGTGTCCGCCCCAGCACACCCTCTGGGCGCTGTGTCTCTCCTGAGCTCCCCCAGCGAGGCCGTGATTCCTACGTGTCCTCACACTGCATTGCTGGGAGAATGAACCCCATCCTGGGGGGCTCCCGAGGGAGGACTCTTGGAAGTTTGCAGCTGGATTTCTTGTGCCTTTTCCCTCTGCTGATTCTGCTCTGGGTCATTTCACCGCAATAAATCCTACCGTGAACAGGACGACTTTCTGAGTCTGAGTTTCCTGGCTCATATAGAACCTGGAATTGTTCTGGGGACTGTCTTTCAGAGTGAGTTACATGGGTATTTGTTTTAATATTTTTATACCATTGAAATATTATGAATACTGCACATATGTATTAAGTTAACAAAGAGGGGAAAATGGACATGAATTACCCAAATAAAAATGAGATGCAATTGTGGCAGCAAGCACTCCGGGAAAATGGAAGAGCATGGCGAAGGCTGGGTGCCCGGCATCGATGCTTCCCATGTCCCTCCTACCACACTCGCTGAGTGTTGGTCCCCAGGTACCGAGTCCGGGAACCATGGCCACAACCCCTCGTCCTCTTTAACTCTTACATTTCTTCTCTTTTTCCAGTAAACCTCTTTTTTTATTTTTTAAACTTTTAAAAAAATATATATTTTATTGATTTTTAAACAGAGAGAAAGGGAGAGAGATAGAGAGCTAGAAACATCGATGAGAGAGAAACATCGACCAGTTGCCTCTTGCACACCCCCTACTGGGGATGTGCCCGCAACCAAGGTACAGGCTCTTGACAGGAATCGAACCTGGGACCTTTCAGTCCACAGACTGACTACCGCTGAGCCAAACCAGTTTTGGCAATAAACCTCTTTAAAAAAAAATTATTAATGTTTTACAGAGAGGAAAGGAGAGGGATAGAGAGTTAGAAACATTGATGAGAGAAACATCGATCAGCTGCCTCCTGCACACCCCCCACTGGGGATGTGCCCACAACCAAGGTACATGCCCTTGATCAGAATCGAACCTGGGACCCTTGAGTCTGCAGGTTGACGCTCTATCCACTGAGCCAAAGTGGTTATGGCTGCGGTAAACCTCTTGAAGAAATATATATATTTTAAAAAGTGTTGTTAGCCTGTCCTCCCACTTTCTCCCCACCTCCTCCCCCATTTTCCTTTCCCTAATCAAAGTATGCCCTCTGCTATCGTCCTGGGTGTGGAAGCTTTATTAAATCAGGCCATGTAATGCGTTAATACCCCATTTTATTCCTTAGCGTGAGCTGCATTGAATCTCTCAGGCCTGAGTAATTCAGTCAACATCCATTAATGACTGACTGAATAAACAACCTCTCATCCGCCAGAGCAGTGAATGCTGAGAAGCTGGTATGAGCAGCACTGAGAGGGAGACCTGTGTGAGCCCAGCACACTACCATACGTGACTGGTTAGGACAGACCTCTGGCAGGAGGGCGACAGAATGCGGAGTCAGCTTTGAAAAGAACCATCACAGCACCTCGCTGAGGCAAGAGACTCATGCAAGCATCCTCCTCGGTCGGAAAACAGGGCTGTCAAGGAAACTGGGAAGTCCTGTGGGCAGAGCGAACAAGCAGGAAGGTAGTGTGAGCCAAGGTGGCCGGACCATGGGAAAAGGTTATGATCATAACTGAAGTACAATGGGAGTTTTATAGAGATTTAAGGAAGGAAGAAACCTGATCTGATTTGTGTCTAAAAAAAAAATAAAATAAAATAAACCAATCCCCCAAATCCTCTGGCTACAGTCTGGAGAATGAACTACAGTCACAAGCCACTTTTGACCAGATACATCCTGAGAAATGTGTCAGGTTATTTTGTTGTGGGAATGTTGTAGAGGCACTTACACAAACCTAGATGGTTTAGCCACTACACTCTTAGGCCATGTGTTCTAGCCTATTGTTCCTAGGATACAACCTGTAGATCATGTGACTGGCTGTATAAAACAGCAGGAGACTAAATTAAGCAAAGCAAAATGATTCATTCAAGAGATGTGGTAAACAGGAGATATATGAGACTGCTCTGGCAGAACACGGCACAGTATTTTACAGCAATATTTTTTTATAAGTAAAAAGAGTATGCCCTAGCCCTAACCGGTTTGGCTCAGTGGATAGAGTGTCAGCCTGCAGACTGAAAGGTCTCAGGTTCGATTCCGGTCAAGGGCATGTACCTTGGTTGCGGGCACATCCTCAGTAAGAGGTGTGTAGGAGGCAGCTGATCAACGTTTCTTTCTCATTGATGTTTCTCTCTATTCCTCTCCCTTCCTCTCTGTAAAAAATCAATAGAATATATATATATTTTTTTAAAAAGAATATGTCCTAAAATGATACCAAAAAAAAAAAGTATAGTAAAAACATAAGCCAGTAACATATTCATTTATTATCAAGTACTAGAGGCCCAGTGCACGCCATTTGTGCACAGGACGGGGGGGGGGGGGGTGGTCCCTCATCCCAGTCTGTGCACTCTCGAAGTCCAGTGGGGAAGCGGGCCTAAACCTGGCAGGTAGACATCTCCTGAAGGGGCCTAAACGCTGCCCCAGAGGCAAGAAAGGCTCCTGCCACTACTGCTGCTGAGCTCCCCAGCTGTGAGCCCAGCTTCTGGCTGAGCTGCGCTCCCCCTGTGGGAGCACACTGACCACCAGGGAGCAGCTCCTGCATTGAGCATCTGCCCTCTGGTGGTCAGAGAACATCATAGCAACTGGTGGTTCTGCCATTCGGTCTATTTGCATATTAGCCTTTTATTAAATAGGATTATATACTGTACATAACTTTATGTGCTATAGTTTAATATATATATATTATATATATAATTTATTTCAGAGAGGAAGGGAGAGAGAGGAAGGGAGAGGGAGAAGGAGAGAGAGACACATCAATGGTGAGAGACAATCATTGATCAGATGCCTCCTGCATGCTCCTACTGGGGATCAAGCCCGCAACCTGGGCATGTTCCCTGACAGGAAATCAAACTATGCGACCTCCTGGTTCACAGGTCAACACTCAACCACTGAGCCACACTGGCCGTGCTATATGTGCTATAGTTTTATATGATGGGCAGGGTAGTAGGTGTGTTTACACAGCATTGCCACAAATGGGAGTAATTCACGGCACTACAGTGTTAAGTTGGGCTATGATGTCAATGGGCCATAGGAGTTTTTCAGCTCCACTACCATCTTACAGCACTACTGTGTCACGTGCTGTCCTTGGTTGACCGAACCGTCACTCTGCGGGTCATGACCGTACAGGCAGACAAGCAGGGCCGGTTAGAGGGTACTGACAAAAGATGACAATGGCCTGGCCTAGGAGGGTTGGGGACGGAGAACTTGGTGTCAGCACCTGAGCTTTGCAGGTGAAAGTATAAGCTCTTACAGATGACGTTATCCCTTTTAGCCCGAGTCCCCATACTAAAGCTGTCAGTGCGAAGACCTAGCATGCGAAGGAGCCCGTGTGTCTTAGTCCCATAGGGTTCAGGATCCAGCTCTCAGCCAAGTGCCTTGATTACGACAATCCTCTACCCTCCTTTGCCTCCCTTTCCTCGAGTGAATTGGAGTGAAATGACTGCTGGAAACCTCTCCCAGCGAGAAGGCAGTGGTGCTCGGGGTTGGATGACACACCCTAACTTTCAATGTTAAATACATGCTCATCTTTATTTTGGTATTGGTTATTTTACCCTGCACAAGGCGAGCGCAGGCATTGGCTTCCCCCCCCCCTTTTTTATAAATATATTTTATTGATTTTTTTACAGAGAGGAAGGGAGAGAGAGAGAGCTAGAATCATCGATGAGAGAGAAACATCTATCAGCTGCCTCTTGCACACCCCCTACTGGGGATGTGCCAGCAACCAAGGTACATGCCCTTGACCGGAATCGAACCTGGGACCTTTCAGTCTGCAGACCAAGGCTCTATCACTGAGCCAGGCCAAACCTGTTTCGGCTTGGCTCCCCTTTTACCTAGGAATATTGCCTTCACCCTTTTACTTCAAACAGCCCAGGGAAAAAATCCTTTAGGATAATTCCTCTTTCCCAAAAGACGGGTTCCCCTTCGCCTATCCCAATCGTATGTGTCCCGGACCCGCTCCCCAGCGCAGACAAATACACCCCCGGGCCCGGGATGGAGGAGCCTGTGTTCCCTGCAGCGAGCTGCCCGCCCCACCCGGATCGGGGCCTCGGTTTCTAACGTAACCCCCCCCCCCCAACAACGCAATTAAAATGCTAGCGTCCCACTGCTACCAAAGAAATGAATGGGAACTTTTCTTTCCTCCGATCAACTTTAGGCAAAGTCCTGGTGGTCAGCAAACCCCAGCCCGCCTTGCAAAGGGGCCGAGCCACACGGAAACAACAGGAGCGTGGCAATGTTACTTCCTAAACTTGCGGCTTTGCAGGGCCGTTTGCTTTTTGTTTCTCGAGCACCGCTGTGCACGGTCCTCCCAGGGCCGACTTCCCCGTCCCGGGGTCAGCCGGGCGCCCGCGGGGGGCGGGGCGCTCGCGGGGGGCGGGGCGCCCTCAGGGGGCGGGGCGCCCGCGGGGGGCGGGGCGCCCGCGGGGGGCGGGGCGCTCGCGGGGGGCGGGGCGCCCTCAGGGGGCGGGGCGAGGGCGGTCCCCGGGCCAGGCCTCCGGGCGGCGACGCTCTGGCCGCGCCGCCTCGATGGTCCCGGCGCGGGCGCGGCAGCCACGCGGCCCGGGCGCCAGGGGGCGCGCTGGCGGGCGCCGCGGCGCTCGGAGCTACGCGGCCCGGCTCGCTTCCGCCATATTGGATGCCGCAGCCGCCGCCGCCGCCGCCAGCGCTTCCTCCTCCGCCGTCGCCGCGCGCTGCCGGTTCCTGCGGCCCTAGCGGCGGGAGGCGAAGCCGGAGCCCGCCGGGGGGAGCGGAGGAGGCGGTGCGGAGCGTAGGGAACGGGCGTCCGGGGGCGGGGGGAGCCCGGGGCGGCGGAGAGCGGCGCCGCGGCCCAGCCCCTCCCCCGCCGCCGGCCCGCCCAGGCGGCCGCCGCGTCCCCGCACCGCGCTCCGCCCGCCCGCCCGCCCGCCCGGCGGCCATGCCCGCGCCGCGCGGCCCCTGAGGCGCCTCCCGCCGCCGCCGCGCTCCCCTCGCCTCCGGCCCGGCCCCCGCGCCCGGCCCCCCGCCCTCCGCGCCGCGGCCTCTCCCGCCGCCGGGCTCCGGCCGCCGCGCCGGCAACATGGAGGCCGTGAAGACCTTCAACAGCGAGGTTGGTATCGCGGCCCCGCGCCAGGCTCCCTCCCCGCGGCCCCCGCGCCGGGCCGGGCCGGGCGGCGGGCGGCGGGCGGCGGCGCCCGGGGGGAGGGGAGGCCCCGGCGGGCGGAGGGAGGGAGGGCCCGGCGCCCCGTGAGTGGCCGCGGGCGGGAGGGAGGCCTCCGGGCTGGCCTCCGGGTGGTCCCCGCTCCCCTCCTCCCGGGCCCGGGGGGGGTCTGAGCTGAAGGCCGGGCCTCCCCGCCAGCCTCCCCCCGGGTTCTCGGCGGGGCGGGCGGTGCCCGCAGGGCGCCCCGGGGTCACCGTGCCCGGCGCGGGCGTCCTGGGGGTGCTGCCGGCTGGGGCCTCGGGGGGAAGGGGATTGTGATTTCCTGATTTCTGCTCTTCACCCCTCCGCCTGCTCCTCCTCCCTGCCCGCCCCCCCCCCCCCCCCGAGTCAGGAATAAAGACAAATGGGAGGCAGAGGCCTGTGCGGGGCGGGAGGAGGGAGGAGGGAGGGAGGGAGGAGGGGAAGGGTTCCCCCGGGCCGGCTCCTTCCCGTGTCAGGCCTCCCACCGGGTCTGTGCAAAGCAGGCCTCCGGCCGGCCCTGTTGGACGGCCCTGGCCAGCCCCGCTTTGGCGACAGTGTGTTTTTTTTGTGTGTGTGTGTTGTTTTTGATAGTGTGTTTTTAAAAATCGCCAAAACCCCCGGCTCAGGCGTCCATGCAAACGTTAGGTAAACACGACGAGCACATGACCGCACAACCAGGATCATGCTTAGCCTGTGTGCCTGCTGAAGGCTTAGGGGGGAAGAAATGAGTGTCATGTCAACTACGCATGGATTTCCCCAACTTCGGATGCGCGGGTGCGAATACTGTGCGGTGGCGTGATTAGCAGGTCTCACCTTTCACAGTGCCGGAGCAGCCGGGATAGGACCGGGAGGGCAGAGCTCTTAAAATCTACTCCGCAATTCTGTTCCTTTCCTTCTCTTCATGTGTCCAGTCCTCCCCCCGTCTGCCCCCCCCTAAGAATTGGCATCTGGGAAGCCCAGCACGGAGGCTAGGAGTTAGGTGACGCCTGTGAACTGGGCTCTCCATGTGAGGCTGAATGCAAGCAAGCTTTTTTGGTAAAAGGATTTTCTTCTCCTTGATAGATAAGAGTTTGGAATATTTTTTAGAATATATTTATGAATTTGTAGCTGATCATTTCGGGCAAATTGTAAAATTTGGTTCCATCCCCACAATACTCTATGGTGCCGAAGTCTGGAATAATGTTTAAGGATACTGTGTTCTAATTCCTTGTTAATAGTTGCACATCCGTGCAGGAAACCTCCTCCCTGCCCCCAGCTCTATGTGGCCTTTTTATTTGCTACATGGAGTGCCACAGCACTAATACAATGTTAGACTTTATTAGTTTCAAAAAATTCTTAGTCTTCTTCCACTGCAGTTATTTGATTTACCCTTTTTGATGGGTGTCTCTCCTGTTTGTCTAGGAGGTTCTTATCATGTGTTCTCTGGGAAAACAAGATCCCTTACGTGGCAGATAGAAACAGCATAGGATGTGTGATTGATCACAGTAGAGCACGATGGAATAGAAATGTTTTTTCATTTTAATACTGACATTAAGTTTCAGGGACCTCACCTCTTATCTAATCTGTATAGGAACAGGTATGTAGTATTCCCATTTTAGTGTATGTAGCACTCATTCCTCTCCCACTATGGACTTCAAATAACTTAATCTTCAATTCCCTTATTTCCTAATATGCTCAAATTTCACCATGTTTGAAAGTGGGCTTAGCGTAGTAGTAGCCATACCACTATAGGTTGAGGAAGGGAAATATATTTGAAGAGGAACCACAAGAAGAATATGCTTAAACCTTTTTATTTTCTTGGTTTAAACACAAAATATATAATCTTTTTTTCCTGATTTTGAATATAGTTTCTGTGAATGTCTTATGCTTGCTGATGTGAAAATTTTGTGCAAGTAAGCACATAGTGGGAAATAATTCAGTAATAAGTGTTTTCCATTAAATCGTGTTGCACAGTGCAAAATTAAAAAGAAATCTAAATGATAGGATTAGGAGAAAAGAGGTTTTAGGAGGTTCACAGTGTTTGGTTTTGAAAGGCATTTACCCTTGGGCTGAGCCCTTCGGCACTGTCTCTGCTCCATTTAAAGGTATCTTTGAAGCATTGAATTGTGAAGAAATTCCATTTGCTTTACAAGGCACCAGAGAGGAGCCCTAAGAAAATGATTAATGTTTGTCAGTGAGATATTTTGATACTTAAAATGTGTAAAATAGGAAATGCTTAGCTTTTATGGCTTGCTACCTCTCAGGTTTTTCAAGACTGCCCCTCCCACCCTCCCCAATTGGTTTGAAAACAAGACCATGCCAGAAATTGTAGCCCTGGCTGGTGTGGCTCAGTTGGTTGGCGTGTTGCCCAGTGTACTGAAGGGTCATGGGTTCAATTCCAGTCAGGGGACACCTAGGGTTCAGGTGTGATCCCTGCTCAGGGCCCATGCTAGAGGCTGCTGATGGATGCCTGTCTGTCCCTCCCTCCATCCCTCCCTCGTTTCCCTGTTCCTTTCTCCCCCTCTCATTCTCCATTTCTCTCTCTAAAAAAGTAAAACAAAACAAAAAATAACCAACAATAGGTTTTAATCTACAAACAGTGGATGAGTTTCAAGTCTGAAAATCCTTCTTATGCAGGGTATGAATGAGCCACGATTGTCATGCTTCCTCCCTCCCCGCCAATAATTTCTTGGGTTCTGTGGCCTCCCCACCCCTGTGTTCAAAATGACCGTCAGGAGATCCTTCATGTGGCATAATTTCTCTTAATTATCATGAGTTAAAGGAGATTAGGCTCAGGAATTGATATTTAGATGCCCACTCTGTTTTGTGGGAAAACTAGAATTTCCACTTAAATGTCATGGTGATGAAATAGTTAATGCCATCACCACTAATGTCAATTCTGAAGTGAAAGAAAGACAGACTTCCTAAGAGGGATGCTTGCTTGCCTGGGCAGTTCACTCTAGAATTGTTATCCTTACAAGACATTGTAGTTGTTGATGCTCTGAGAAAGTGGCCTTGGCTTATGGTGTAGTGTTCTCACCTAAGGAGAAAGGGCCTCGTGGTCCTCTTACATCTGAGGACTACCTTAGTGCCCAGGCGTTACTGGATTGCAGGAGCTTTCTGGGGGCTGTAAATTCGTACTCTGTCCTTAGAATGCCGCTGTGCAGAGGCCATTATGGTGAAGCTTGCTTTTGAAAGAGGGAAAGGAGGATAGCAATGCATGACCCTGTGTATCAATCTTTAACATAATCAAATCCCAGTTAGATCGTCCTCTTTTTTTAGGTTCTTTGTATAGATACTGGCATTGCTATGGTTGTTTTCCCTATGTGATCCATTCTCCTGCTGCTCTGAATAGGCCGCATGGGAAGGGAAAGTCTAGGACCAGATTTGTAGGTATGAGATGCAACTTAATTTTGGGATTTACCTTGGTCGATCAATTCTGAGAGGATTCTATCATTTTTGGATACCTAAATTCTTTGTGTTTTTGTCCTTAGGATCCTTTGGTTAGTGAGATAACTTACTCTTTAAACTTTTCCAGGATGCAGACTTCCCAGGCATTGTAACACCTTTCTATGCCTTGTCTTTCATATCAAAACTGAAATCCCACCTTCTTTTAACTATTTCCGGTTTTGTATCAAAAATGTTCATTTGCTTAACTATAGGACTTTTTTTTATAATACTCTTTCAATAATACCTCGGGGTAGCATGGATTTGGTAGGAAACAGTGGAGAAGGTAGAGGGAGGAATAAATGTGAACATTTTTAATTTGTGTCTTTTCCCCTTTGTTTTTGGTTCAGGAAAGGGAATTTATGTGAAGCAGCTATAAAACACTGCATTTTCTTTAATTTTCATCTACTGAGGATTCTGTTTCTCCTTTCTTTTTCCTATTTTAACTTCCCAGTGGGAGGTTTGGTTAATTGTTATCAATCAGGCCTTTTTTGTTTCTTCTGCCTTGTGAAAATTCCTTAAAGATGTAGCATACTAAATGTTACCGCAGAAGGAAGCCCTCACGAAACCCTCCCTACCCCACTAGTTTAGATCAGGGTTTCTCTGCCTCAGCACTATTGTTATTTTGGTCTAGGTAATTGCTTGCTGGGAGGAGCTGTCCTGTGCAGTAACCCTGGGTAGAAGCAGCAATCCTGAGTAGAAGCCAGAAATGTATCCAGAAATTACCAAATGTCACTTGGAGGATAAAACTGACCTTGGTTGAGGATCACTGACTTAGCTCTCCTGTTAAACAGTCTTAAAGGTCCTTTCCCTTTGGTGATGACTACCTTCCCCCAGAGTGTAAGCTCCATGAGGGCAGTGACCACATGTGCTCATTGCTTCATATCCTTCAGACACAGCGTGTCTTAGTACCTGGTGCACACTGAACAAAGATTTCTTGAATGAATGGGTGGATGATATAGGCAGATGATTGCCCCTGGACCAGGGTAGTTAACACTTCTGAATATTTGTTTTTTTCCTCTCAATAAATTACCAATTTAAGATTGTTTTTAGATTTCCTGTTGGAAGATTCTTAGACTAAATATAAAATTAACTTTTTGAAGGGCTTAGTATGGATAAGCATTATTTTGAAGGTTATTTCATGGTATTGTAGGACTATGGGAGATTAGATGGACATTTTTATTTTTATATCAAAACTTCGATGTGTTGTGTTTATAATTTTCACTTTTTACTAAGGGGGAAGAGTCTGGCAGGGACTTGGCTTAGAATTAGTGCTCGTGCCCACAATTTCAGATATCTCTTTCTAGGGCCAGTTTTGCTGGTGTTGGACAACTGATTCATTGTGATATGAGAGAATGTAATCAACCTTGACCTTGAACACTGGCTGAGCTCCTAAGCTCTTAAGTGAGCTCATTTTATTCTGGTTTTGTTTTCTCAACATATTTCTCTACTCCTCTCTCTCAGGATTGTGCCTCTACTCCTGCTTGTACAGACTGCTTTTCCAGCAGCATGGACACAAGAAGCATAGTAAGATGATTATAACCCACGTAAGGCAGGTCCTTTGGAAAATACTAGGTTTAGATTGATACTGAAATGATGTCTTGATTATATGGGCAGTACTTGGAAAGCAGAATAAAGCTGGTCACTTAGAATATATTAGTAATTTAAGAGAAAACATGCAGGGAATAAGTTTAATTTCTTCACACAAAAATAGCCTAAGTGAAATAGAAATTATTTTAATAGTGAGCATATATTATATATACTTCGGTTGCTTTTATTTGGCTTCTGCTTCAAAATGTTACTGTATGTTTTCTAAAAAAAAATTCATTTCCTACATAATATGACTAAATTGTAATTTGATGGTTGGAAATAAAATACATCTTATATTTTGAGGAAGTTCTTCAAACTATAAGATGACAAATCATTGACGATATGCTGTAGGAGTAGAGAAACAAAATGACTAAACCAAATATTTGATTTTTTAATTACAGAAGAGCAGATTTTGGTAGAGGTATTATTTTATGAGAAATAAATGCTAATGAGAAATGTTTCTGTAGCCTGTGATTTCTTATCTGAGTTGATAGTATCTCAGGTTTGATTATAAACATGATACATTTGCTTTCCTGATTTTGATTTTATGCATTTATTTTGTCTTTCTAATTCTGCTTTACATGAGTTTCTAATAAGACCATATTTTAAGTTCAGGGAAGGGTATGTAAACACGGCATCTACTATAGGTCAAGATATAGCTCACAAACTTTTACATCTATTTAGTTAGAATGGGGAATATTGATTATTCATTGTTTTTGTTTTACTTATTTTCATGTTTTTAAAAAATAATATGACTATTAAGTTAATGTATGCCAGGTTTTTAAAATAATTCTGCAACTTAATATAGGTTGACTTGAAAGACCTGGAATTTAATTTTTTCATTAATTTGTTATTCACTTAACCAATATTTAATGGATGTTTACCATGTACCAGATACTTTTCTATCTGCTGGGATAGAGGTAAACAAGATAAGCAAAAGCTTCCCCTCTTGGAGCTTATGTTCTTGTAGTCCTTTGAGTGCAGTGGTCTTGCTGAAGAGCTAGTGAGGCTGGGTAGGCATTTCGGACTCCAGTTGATTCTTTTCAGGGATTGCCTTGGCTGGAACATCTCTCCAGGCTCAGATCTGCCTGCTTTGTTCTCAGCATTTTGCCTTATAGAGTCCACATTGCTCATCTGTTCAAAGTAGAGATTGAGCAAGTAGACTGACTTAACACAAGAGTGTGGTATGTTTTCAACGATGGCCTAACATGAATTTAAAAATACATTCGGTATTTTGGAATAACTCTTCCTTATAAAATACAGCCAATAAGGATGTTTTCTTTGGTTCCTGAGATATTAGTGTCCACATGTAAATGATTAAAAAATACTTCAAGTGGTGGCCAAACCCTTATGAATTTAGAATAATAAATTAATATTTTTATAATAAGCTTTCCCTTGCTTTAAGTATATGAGAAAATTTGGCTCCCTCCCACCCTTCCCACACACATTTTCTGAATTTGATTTGATTCCTCAGGGCTTATTTGAATAGCATGTAAGTTTGGATCTTTTCTTCCTTTAGGAAGAAAAGTTTGGATCATGTATTTTGTTCAGTAGAACTTGGGAAATGATATGAAGATCTTTTTGTACTGGGTTACAGTATCTGAAAGGTTGACCAGAATATTATACCTGAAACAAATACGATGTTATATGTCAATTATATCTTAATTTTTAAAAAAAATAAGTTGACCAGCCGAAACCGGTTTGGCTCAATGGATAGAGCGTCAGCTTGGGGACTGAAAGGTCCTGGGTTCGATTCGGGTCAAAGGCATGCACTTTGGTTGCGGGCATATCCCCAGTAGGTGGTGTGTAATTTAGCAATGTTTTGATACTATAGTTTTATGGCAAAAAAAAAAAATCAATATAGCTATTTGCATTTATTGAAATGCTTGAAATTATATTGGTAAAAAGGATGTTGAATAAGTTAAAATTTTTACAAACCAAAACATTTTATGCAGCTAGTGTTTAATTTCTAGAACCAGCTGCTCACTATGGTGAAAAATATCTGACATATGTACTTTAAAAAAACACACAAAACATTAATAAAAGCGAGCCTCTGTAATATATAGAGTGTTTTAAACTCCTCTTTCCCCACCTCTCTTTGTATTTCCGTAGATCTTTGGGATAACCCGGTGAGGAAAGTAGGATAGGTATGACCCCTTTACAAGTGGATAAATGGAGGCCCTCCCGCCATTGTGGTTTTACCCGGGAAATGCAGCTTTGTGAGCATTAGAGCTCCGACTAGAGGCACCAGGTCTCAAACTCTGATCCAGGTGTTTTTCTTGTCTTTCCATGTAAAGGATAAGAAAAATCACTTGATTTTTCACAATTTCTTCTTACTGGCAATGTCCAAATATAAGTTAACTATTTTTTTCTCAGTTTTTAAATTTTATTTTTACAACTTCAGATTTACAGAAAAGTTGTAAGAATGATAAAAGAATTTTTGTGTATGCTTCATCCTGATTCCTTAATTATAACCATATTTTTTTCTTTCTCTCTGAACACATGCAGGCTTTTTGGGGGGAACATTTTGAGAGTAAATTGCATTTCATGATACCTTTTACTTATAAATAACTTTTCTAAGAAAGACAAAAAAAATCACATTGAAAGCATTGTTTCCTGATTAAAAAACAATAAATAAAGAGGACATTCTCTTATATAATCATTGTATGATGATAAAAATCAGGAAATTAACATTGATACAATGCAATAGTTGCAAACCTTATTCAAATTTCACTAATTGTACCGGTAATATCCTTAACAGAAAGAGGAAATCGTATACTGCACCTTGTATTCATTTGTCTTGTCTAGTGTCCTTTAGTCTAAAGCACTTAGTTATTGGTGTCTTTGTGATGGTACTAGAGGCGCTGTAAGCGAAATTGTGCCTGGGTGGAATCCCTCGGCCTGGCCGGTGATGGGGCCATCGGGCCGACTGGGGTTAGCTAGGGAAAGGAACCCGAGGAGGTTGGCTGGCCGCTGGAGTTGGCAGTGGGAGTACACTGAGGCCAGAGGCCAGCTCCTGCGTTGAGTGTCTGTATTCTGGTGGTCAGTGCGTCCTCATAGCAAATGGTCGCTTAGGCTTATGTATGTAGACACGAGGCCTGGTGCACAAAATTTGTGGATGAAGGGGGAGGGTGCCCCTCAGCCCAGCTTGCACCCTCTCCAATCTGGGATCCCTCTCACAATTCAGGTCTGCTGGCTCCCAACTGCTCGCCTGCCTATCCACTTCTGCCTGCCAGCCTGCTCACCCCCGAAACACTCCCCTGCCAGCCCGATTGCCCCTAACTGCCCTCCCCTGCAGGCCTGAGTCTCCCCCAACTGCCCTCCCCTGCTGGCCTGATCACCCACAACTGCCCTCCCTTGCAGACCTGGTCCCTCTGCTGCTGGCCATCTTGTGGTGGCTATCTTGTGTCCACGGGAGGGCAGCCATATTGTGTGTTGGAGTGATGGTTAATTTGCATATTACTCTTATGAGATAGGATAGAGGCCTGGTGCACTGGTGGGGGCTGTCTGGTTTGCCCTGAAGGGTGTCCCAGATCAGAGTGTGGATTTCCTTGGGACATGAGGTGGCCTGGGCAAGGGGCCTGTAGTGGTTTGCAGGCCAGCCATGCCTTCTGGCGACCCAAGTGGAGGCCCCTTATTTGGGATTTATTTATCTAATATAATTGAAACTTTGTAGCCTTGAGCAGAGGCTAGGGCAGGCCAGGGTGGGTGGAAAGCTTGGCTTCCTGCATCGCACGGGAAACCCAAGCCCCCTGCTTGCTCCGTGGCTGCAGCAATTTTGGCTGAGTTTACTCCTGATTGGCTGGTGGGCGTGGCGTGGTGTTGTAGCAGAGGTACGGTCAATTTGCATATTACTCATTAGATAGGATAGATACATTGAGAACGGGCCATTTATTTTTAGAATTCCCTCAATATGGATTTGCTTGCTGTTACTTCATGGTTAGGTTTAGATTATGCATTTGGCAGAAATATTCCAGAATGATGTGTCCTCTGGAAGTACATGATGTCTATTTATCTCATGAATGGGAATGCTAACTTTTTTCTGCATATTTTCTCCATTGTAAAGTTATTCTTTTCTCCTTGGTAACAAATACGTTAAGGGGAGATATTTTGAAACTATGCAGATACCCTGCTACTCATTAAACTTGCATCCATTTGTTTTAGCGTCCATTTAGTTCTTCCCTGAATCAGTTATTACTAAGATGGTTGCCAAATAGTGATTTTCTAAGTCTGTTCTTTATGTACTACCGTGTTTCCCCGAAAATAAGACATCCTCTGAAAATAAGACCTAGCGCATGGAAAGATGACATCCCCTGAAAATAAGACCTAGCGCAACTTTGGGAGAAAAAATTAATATAAGACACTGTCTCATTTTTGGGGGAACAGGGTAGTTGACAGTTTGTAAGAACCTTTCTTTCTCCTCATGTATGTATGTATACATGTAGTATGAACTTATGGATTCCTTTTTATTCATTGGGGTATTTTTATGCTTAGATTGTCTCGTTTTGACCAGTTAGAGCTCCTTCAAGCTGACTCCTATGTTTTTTATTTGACATGCTCGTTATTTTTTTGAGCACCCCCTTACTTTCTTGAATAATAAGACATTCCCATCCCAGCCCTGAAATCAGCCATTTCTCCAAGGAGCTCTAATTTCTTCTAATAGATATCTACTAACAGATTGAGCTGAAAATTATATATTTTTATATTTATACATAATTTTCTTTACCTAAAAAGCCATTGAGTTCACCCTGGTGATATCTTCAATTCCATTCTAACATCGAAGGGTTCATTCTAGCCTTTCCCCTTTCCAAATGTTATTTGATCAATCATAAGGTACACGAAAGTAGTTTCAGAGTTGCTAAACCATATGTCTGTGAAAAACTTTTAACCCTAGCTGGTTTGGCTCATTGGATAGAGTGTTGGCCTGTGGACTGAATGGTTCTGGGTTCAATTCCGGCTAAAGACATGTGCCTGGGTTGCAGGCTCAATCCCCAGTAGAGGGCGTACAGGATGCAGTCTATCAATGATTCTGTCATCATTGATCTTTCCCTTCCTCTCTGAAATCAATAAAAAAAATACATTTTTTAAAAGAAAACCTTAAAAAAATGAGAAAGGAAAAAAAAGAAAACCTTTAATCAAATTTAATATTTGTTTGTAGTTAATTTCTTATTTAGCCTTAGGGTACATGGTCAAAATACTTTGTTCAATCATTGCTTGGTCAGTTTTTCCCTAAACGTAGTTTCATTCATTTAAAATATAATTAGGTCCAGTTTCTTCCTATTTGTATTAATTTTGTTTTCTCCTTTTTTTGTTAGTTTTTAGTATGTAAAACATTAAACATAAGCTAACTTTAATCCTCCTTTACTTTTTATTAGCTTCAGCTTCATAACCACTTAATGCTTTGGATAAATAATTTTTTCTTAACATTCTTAAATATCAAATAAGCCCATTCCTAGCTGGTTTGGCTCAGTGGATAGAGTGTCAGCTTGTGGACCGTAGGGTCCCAGGTTCGATTCCAGTCAGGGGCACGTGCCTTGGTTGCGGGCACATCCCCAGTGTGGGGTGTGCAGGAGGCAGCTGATCGATATTTCTCTCTCATTGATGTTTCTGATTCTCTATCCTCCCTTCCTCTCTGTGGGGGAGCAATATAATATATTTCTTTTAAAAATCAAATAAGCCCAAACTTCAGAAGTTTAGATGTAGAGAAAGTTAGATCTATTTCTAATGGCACAGTTTCAATTCATGGATGGAAGAAAGTATGAATTCAAAAGCTTTCTTCTCTTGGTGAATGGAATCTTTCTTCGTAGGGGTCCTGTAGAGGACGAGATAGTAAATATTTTAGGTTTTGTGGGTCACTTAAGGTGTTTTTTGCATAGTCTTCTCAGTCACAATTCTTTGTAGGCTTGAGGGCCTACAAAAATAGGGTATAGGTCATACTTTACTGGCCCCTGCTACAAACTTTGAAACCTGAGAACTTGAATTTATAGCATGCTACTTATAAATCAGAATTAAACTTAAGCATGAAATTATATTCTTTGTAGGCCTTATAAGGCTTATTTTAACATTAAAAACAAAACAACTTAAAAAGGCTGCATTAGTGAGAGTATTCATTCAACAAATTTCTTGAGCACTTAACCACTATGTGCAGACACTATTCTAGTTTCTAGAATTTTAACAGTGTGCAAAACAGATTTTTAAAAAGATGCAAAGAAACCTTGCCCTCATGGAGTTTACATTCACTTTTTGTGTGTGGGTGTGAACTGGAAATGCATGTTTTCTTGTTCATTTAGTAACATTTTATCTACGATTGTTTCCATGTTGAGAGTGAGCATTTTTTCTTGAAACCTTGATAAAATATACAGCAAAAGGAGTGAACCTAAAAATTTTGCTTGCTTCCCATCTCTTCTTTTGTGTGAAGCAAGTTTTATTTGAAAGTGATTCTCAGTCATAAAGCTTTCAATGTGTAGCTGTACTAAGTCACTAAAGGAGGGCAATGAAGTGAAACCTTATTAATTGGGACAAAGGACCCATACTTAATTTAGTAATAATACTTGTGTGTTATACGGCCTTTAAAAAATATTATCCAAGTATGTCATAGTATTTCAACTAATCCTTTCTTTAAGGTTTTAATGAATGAATGAGAATGAGAATGCTTTTTAAAATACTTGCTTATGTAGTTTCTTGAAATAGAAAGTCTCCTGATAATATTTATCTAATAAAAGTTCAAGAACTATGTGCAAGTTACCTGTTTTGTTCCTGTCTAAATATCAACACTGCTGGGAAAAATAAGTTTTACTATGTTAGATGTTTGTTGTTGAATGACTTATATCTATCCGAGTTTTTCTGTAAGTGTTTAATAAACCAGTGAGTACCTTTTAATTTTAATTTTAATTTTTTTATTTTTTGGTAAAACTTTATTGAGATGTGAATAACTGCTTTTGTAAGGGTTATTAACATCTTTGGCTTTTTTTACACCAAGAAGAGTGTTTTTTTGTTTTGTTTACTCCTCACCAAGGATAATTTTTATTGGTTTAGAGAAAGAGAGAGAAACATTGATACATCGATGTGAGAGAGACACATGAATGGGTTGCCTCCAGCATGTACCCTGTGACCGGTCCTGGGAACTGAACTCATGACCCTTAGATGTTCGGGCTGATTCTCTTACTACCTAGACATATGGGCCAAGGCAGAAAAGTGGTTTTTAATGCAGTAGCAACTAGTGATTGGAAAGAATGCTAGAAAGTATTTGCTGGTGGAGTTTTATTTATTAGAGGCCCGGAACACAAAAATGTGTGCACTTGGGGGTCCCTCAGCCTGGTCTGTGCACACTCTTGCAGTCTGGAGTTCTTCGGGGATGTCTGACTGCTGGCTTAGGCTCATTCCCTGTGGGGAGCCGGCCTATGCTGGCAGTCAGACATCCCTCTCAGTCCAGGAGCCCTGCTCCTTATCACCCGCCTGCTCGCTGTTCCTTGGTGCTGCCTCAGAGGCGGGAGAGGCTCCTGCCACTGCTGCTGCACTTGCCCGGCTTCTGGCTCAGCAGTGCTCCCCCTGTGGGCGTGCATTGACCACCAGGGGCAGCTCCTGCATTGAGCATCTGTCCCGTGGTGGTCAGTGCACATCATAGCGACTGGCCATTCATTCGATTTGCATGTTACCTTTTATTATATCTGATGATGTGTACTATCAGACATTGTATTCTGCAGAGTGGTTGCCAACATTAATTAGCTACCTATCTCCTTTTCCTCAGCTCATTTCCTAATGGGATGGTTTAGCAATGAATTACCATAGAATTAGGAGAAGGTAATGTGATGAATGTTATGAAACAAAGAATAACTATGTAGCCATTGTACATACTGTGTGTATCTCTTCTGTGTGTGTCATGATGTAGATGGAGCATGAAGAAAGAGGCATTGAATGAGGCAAAGGATAAAGATCATTTTCAAGTAAATGTTAACGTTGGGTAGGAGATAAGGTTGTGAGGAGTGACTGAATTAAGCAAGGATTTTCTGATGGAGGGCCTTCGTGTACTATGCACAAGACCTCATTTCTAATCAAAAGTGAAGGGAGATTCTGAAAGGTTTTAAATAAAAGCCCAAATTTTATATTTGTGTTTTACAAAGGTGATTGGTATCTTTGTAGAGCAAGACATATGGATGAGGTTGGGGGAGAAGGAAGGTTAAATTAGTATAGAGGAGAAGAAGGGGAGAACGCAAGAGGAGTTTACTAATAATAGAGAGCTGCATATGCGGAAGAGGTCGGTGGTACCAGGGCTTTGGCTAAGGGTCCAGGTAGATACAATTATATAGTACCAACCCAATCACCAAGATGGGCCAATTAGGATGAGCAAGAAAACTTGAGCAGAAATAATTTGGTGGGTTGGGTAGAATGGGGGATAATTTTTTTTTTTTTTTTTTTTAGAATAAAAGAAAGATCTTAAATATAGAAGGAGAGTTGAAATCATATCTCCACCATCCAAAGACACTGACTATTTTGTTAACTATGGCAGTAGTGTTGTACTTGAAGATTTGGTGTCTGTGGGACATTAAGGTGAAGATATCCAGCTGGGTATATATAGGTCAGGCATCTACGGAAAAATAGGGTTGAGATGAAGATTTAGGAGAGTACAATTGTCTAGAGAGGTGATGTAGAGAATGAAGCTTAGGGTAAAATCTTGTAGATTTTTATATCTTCCCCCCCTCTTGAAGACTCTGGTCCCTTTTCCCTATCATTGTATTTGTGAATACAAGGAGATTTAAAAGCAACTCCATGGGATATGCTTGCTTTAAATTCTGCTTATGCAACCAGATGTTCCTGTGTGCAATTAAAATTTAAGTATTAAATTGAATGATCTATGAATAAAATTAAATATTTAAATTTTGTTTAATGAGATTTTAATAGGATTTCTTAACATTAAGCCTGCTCATATCATTCAGCATTTTATTAGCTCCTCATATTCACATAATGCTTTATCTTAAATCTTCTACAGTAATTGCTTTATTGTGAACATGGAATTGTGGATTTAAAGGCTATATTATTAGAAATAGAACCCATGTTTATTTGAGGAATTCCCGCTAGTATGGTTTGTGGGGATTGGTTATGAGAGGATTTATAAATGAATTATTCTTCCTCTTGTTCTCATTTGGCCATTTTACAGTTACTAGTATTTCTAAAATTAAGAAGAGGTAAATTTAAACATTTTTTTCATTTTGATGTTTACAAAAGACATAGGAAAGAATTTAAATTAAATGAAGATTAATTGCTTGGGTCCCAGGGAAAATTTAAACTGAAAAGTCATTTTATATGTGTTTGTTTATGTGTATATATTTTGTTTTCTCATGGAGAATCATTTCTGTTCCCTTTAGTTTTAGAATAGGGTAGCAGAGACTGTTACAGTCATGTTATGCATTGTATCTATAGGAAGAGCTTAAGTTTGTGGTTCTGGGTTGGGTTCCTTGTTTATTTCCATGCTTCATTTTGCTTCCAAGAAATTACAAATTTTAGACCTGAAAGACTTGTGATAGTATATCATTTAACTGACTCATTTTACGGGTGAAGAATCAAGTTTCTGATAAAACTTGTGTAGAATCACAGCTTATCAGAGGCATGTACTTAAGTGTCAAATAAGGAGAAATTTCTGCTCTGTGTCTTGGTTCATTCTAATTTTCATTTTCTTCATATGGATATTTTTGGAATGAGAATTTGGTAGTGTTTGTGCTGGAGGTCGAAGCGTGCAAATTGGTGATTATTGGTGATTATCGTTTCATGCTAATGCCGGCCAAGATAAGAAATACGCTGCAGTACTGCCACTCTTGTTCATAAAATAGGCTGCCATATACAAAAGCATGCATTTCTTGGCAGGGAGACCTTGTATAGTAACATCACTTAGCCAGCATTTTTCTAGCAACTCAGTAAAAACAGCCTTTCATTACAAAGCTCATGTTCCTCGATCTTTTTCAAGGAGTGCAGTTACTCTATAATATAAGCCTATATCCTTAGCATGTTTCTAATATTCACATCGTAATGATGGTGGCTACTTGGTAACTGCCTCCTTTAGATTTTCATGGATTACTGTTTAGAAGGCTCCTGGTGCAGATATATTAAAGTATGACAAGGCTACAAAATTAATGTGGTTACTATGGAAGTAAGATGTGATAGGTTACAATTGGCAAGAAAGAAGGTAGTTTTTCATTTAAAAAATGGGATTAGACAGAATAAACTCTAGGATCTCTTAAATGTTAACCCCAATGAACAAGTTTTCCAATTTTTCTTAGTTTTAGTTATTTATTTTAAATATAGGGATATAATGATGCCTTCCCTGACTCTCATATTTGATTTAAATATCTAATATATTGGCTGTTTTTTTAAAATATTAAAAAATGGTTTGAATACATAAAATTATAAAATAATCTTATAAAAGTATTTGGGAAGCTAAAGAATAGTAGTTCTTAGTTTTTTTAAATATTTGTTTTCTAAAATAGTTTTTTTAAAGAAAACTAAAGAATAAGAAGTAAAGGTAGCTTTTAAAAAAGGCCGCAACTGGGAACTTTTGGTGTCATTGTGAATATCTCTTGTCACCCTAAAAGATATCTCCACATTACAACATTCTTAATACTGGATAAAATTATGGAGATTATGAGTATAAAGAAAGTACTAGGTTATGTTCAGCATATTTTTCAAGTTGGAAAATTAGTTAAACAAAACTTTTCAGCAGCAGAAAGTAACAAAATACAAACCATCAAGTATTTTGTATCAGTAACATTAGTCGACATGAGAATTGTTTTACTAAATTCAGGGCTTTTAAGAAAATCAATTTTAGACAGTTATGAAGAGGATAATTTTTGCTTAAGAATATACATTTAGAGTATCTATTTCAGGTATACACATACACATATTTATAATATATATATGTACATACATAACTGCATATAGAAAGGCTTGAAGGCATGCAACCTTACCAGCCTTTTAGCAGTGATTATTTCTTGAGAGATGTGGATGGGGTGCAGTGAATGAGAGCTTTTAATATTTAGAATTTTTCACAGTCAGCATTTATTACCATATTGCTTTTCTAATAGGTATGTCCCTCAAACCCAAAATACCACTTGTCTTACCTTTTGGGAGAGGGATGGAGTTGGCCTATTTTAATATTATTTGAATTTAATCCTTTCGATAAAATGAGTTTCCTTGTTAAAGGTTGGAAAACTGAAATCTGTTTGAGGATTGCTTAAAATTTATATTTAAAATAAATTTACTTAGCTGTTAATCAGATATATTAAATTTCATAATTGATGTTTTACAGTTTTCCTGGTTATTACTTAGGTTGATACTATTACATGGTATGTCTCCACGGTTATCTGTCATCTTAGTGACTCAATTTTATATGTTTATGTTTATGTTTAGCTGGTTGCTAACTGGTGGACTTTTTTTTGGAAAATGTGTGTTTGGTAGCCAGAACTGAGCTTGAGACATGGTTTTGTAGCTTATCACCAATTTGAATTTAGTGAAGTCACTTAGCCTGGGTTTTTATATATTTATAAAATGAGAATAATAAAAGTCTTATTGGGTCATTCTGAAGGTAAAGGTGACAAAGTATTTGTAATAGTGCTTAATCACTGACATAGTGCTATAGACTTGAAAAATGTTACTATTATGTATGCTACAGTGTGTCTTTTTAGTCTTTGTAGTTGTTGCTCTTATTTCTGAAATGTATTTACCCTAAGGGCCCAATAGTCTCTTCTTGTTCTATTTATAGTCTCTCTGACACTTGGTCTTCAGTATTTTATTCTCTGTCTCTTCAACTGTTGTCTCTTTAGGGATGACCTGTATTTTGGCTTTTCTCTTCTGGGATTCAGTCTCATATCTTCTAGGCATTTTGTATATATTTGTTCGTGAAACAGGATCCTATTCTTGTCTTTCTTTTCCAAACTTCTTACTTTTAGATTATGTTAGTAAAATCATGTTCCCAAACACATTGCAAACTTGGGTACCTCCCTCTTGTCTATATCTTTTTAGTCATAGAATTCAGTGATTTATACTAAAGATGTTTTGCATCCTTCCTTTCCATTTTATTCTCAATCCTAAATAATAAAAATAAATATTGATACTTTAGTCAGTGTCCTCACCACTTTCCCCTTGCTATCAATATGTTTATCATATACATTGTTTATATGCAACACTATGAAACAGGAATATTTATTGTAAGCAGAGCTCTGCACTATATATTCCTGTCTGTGTGTCTTGTTACGGGTGCTTAGTGACAGCATTCTGTTGAGATTTTAATGCTTTCCCATTAGGAAATAGCCACTTCTCCAATCCTTTTTGAAAACTACTTTTCCTACCCTGTTTCCCCGAAAATAAGACAGTGTCTTATATTTTTCTCCCAAAGTTGCGCTAGGTCTTATTTTCAGGGGATGTCTTATCTTTCCATGCGCTAGGTCTTATTTTCGGAGGATGTCTTATTTTCGGGGAAACACGGTAAAGAGAGATGTACTCATGAGGGTGTTACATATGTCAATAGTGTGGAGGCAGAATCACAGCTGTACAGAATCAAGTTCGTCCATTTTACTTCCGTTTTCTTTATTAAATCTTCTCTTTGTTGTTTCCAACTAGCTGTACATTTCATTTGTCTGAATACTTCCCCCAGAAGCATTTTTAATTTTATTTTGGCATTAAATTATGAAATGTGTTCTTGTTTTCATGAGGCAAAGTCTTAAGTGTTTAAAATGCCATTTTATTAGTATTTTGTTTCTCTGTTAAATGCCGTATGGGACGAGAGGGGAGAAAAACAAATATGTTAACCCACTAATAGTTAAGGAAATTGTTTCCTCATACACCAACTTTTTAATATACACACTTCAAATTAGCGTCTCCTTAAAATTACCTGTGATTACATTTTCGACACCTCCTACTGGGGATCTGCAACCCCGGCATGTGCCTGACTGGGAATTGAACCAAGAGCTCTTGGTTCATGGGTCAGTGTTCAACCACTGAGCCACATCAGCCAGGCTGTTCTGTTTTATTTTAATTGGGCTAGCATTACCTTGAGAAAGTACTGATCTAGTGGGTTAGTTAGGTTAGGGTTTGATAAAAAGGAAAAGACCATTCTAGGGGGAGAGAATAGAAATAGAAAAGTAGGACTTTTGTTCTTTTTAGTTTTAAGGAAGTATCCTATGTCTAATAAATTATATGCAATTGTTATAACTGATATTTCTGAATATTTTTCTGGTCTTAGTTTGCACTTAATTCATACATATATAATTACATATATAATTAGTTGTAATTACTACAAATATTTTATATTTGTTATGTAACGTATTAGACATTTTCTTACTGTACATTAACAATAAATTTCTATTAGTATACCTTAAAAATCTCTCTTTTTGGACTTTTAAAAAACTGTCGTGTAATGTGTTATATAAAGATAATCGTGATAGGTTATCCTATCCATTTACTTTAAAATATATAATCCTGTCCATTTACTTAAAATTATATCGTCACTAGTGACGTTTTTATACCTCTTGTGTTTAGCAGCATGCTACATTTTTCGTTGGTACTGTAATTTTTTTAAGTTTTATTTCTATTTTTATTTTGTAGTTTCTTTTTCTCTGCTGAAACTTCTTTGCGTTTATTTCAACAGTTTTTCTCTTTTACCTTATTGAGGATGATTATAACTTTAAGTCTTTAACAGATAACATCAGTCCCATGGTATCTGTTATCTTTTCCCTTGAGCAGTGTGGACAGATTTTCCGTGTGTGTTGTTGCCTTTTTTGTGATTGTCCCCATTTCAGAGCATTTATTTTGCTGTTTAGATGTGCCTGGCACATGTGCCCCTCAGGAGTTAATCTCTGGGCATTGGGTTCACATAGGTTTTAGTTCTCGGAATCTTTGCTGTGGGCTTCTTTGGGTCTCTCGTGAAGGGTCCCACTCCAGAGATGAGCCCAGGATCTGTTAGTTCACACACGGAATTAGGGGAGCATCTTCTCCAGGGTCCTCAGGGCTCCCCCAGACTGTGTCCAGGTCCCAGGGCTTCCTTTTCCTGCTTCCTCTTTCTGGAGACGGCTCTTCTCTTGGGGTTTTAGATAGAGTTTTATTTCAAACCTTTTTACAGAAAATTTTAATTTAAAAATCTTAGGAGGAACTGTTGGTCACATTATTTTAGAGTGTGCTTTTCTTAATGTTGAATCTGATACAGTTAATTCTAATGTTATTTTCTGGTTACATTTTATGTCAAAGGCATCTGACTTTGTGTGTTACTTTGTTACAGGCTTATATTGTCTAACATTTTATGTTGTGTCTCATACCAAAAATAATATGGAAGGTGGTGTTCTGTGGGGAAGGAGAATTTGTACGTTAGGGAGTGAGAAATTTTGGATGTAGAGAATACTTGTTGAAGTAAAATTTGTAATAAGGTGTATTGGTTCTCAAGTATTAAAGTTGGTGAATAATAAACTTATTGGGGTAACATTGATTAATAACACTATTTTCAGATATACAACATTGTGCTCACCATCTGTTACCATCTGTTTTACTTCCCACACCTCCCCACCCCCTTCATCTCTGGTAACCACCATTTTGTTGTCTGTATGAGTTTTTATTATTTTGATACCCTATATAATCAAAGCCTAGTATGCTAAGTGTCTGGTCATCTGTTCAACCAGTAAAAGTGTAATATGCTAATGATATGCTAAGGCTGCTCAACCACTCACTGTGACATGCACTGACCGCCAGGGGGCAGACGCTCCTACCGATAGGTTAGCTTGCTGCTGGGGTCCGGCCGATTGGCATTGAGCCAGATGGACCATACATGCCCTGGAGTCCTCCCTTGGTCCCTCTCCAGCTGGCCAGCCTCCTGCATTCCTCCCTGGCCCTGATGGTGCACTGGCAGTCCCTGAGTCTGGCCTGTGCCCTCCTGCAATCCAGGACCCCTCGGGGGGTGTTGGAGAGTAGGTTTCAGTGGTGACTTGACGCACACGGACTACCTGGGGCAGATGCTCAATGCAGGAGCTGCTTCCTGGTGGTCAGTGTGCTTCCACAGGGGGAGCACCGCTCAGCCAGGACCTGGGTTCACGGCTGGCGGCGGTGGCGGGAGCCTTTCCATCTCTGCAGCAGCACTAAGGATGTGTGATTGATGTCATCTGGACATTCCTTAAAGGCTCCCAGGCTGCAAGAGGGCGCAGGCTGGGCTGAGGGACCCGACCGCTCCGAGTGCACGAATTTCAGGCACCGGGCCTCTAGTTCCACATAAGGGAAATCATACAGTTTTTGTCCTTTTATATCTCACTTCACTTAGCATAATAGTCTCATGTCCTCTCTAATACCTTGATTTTGAGTGGTGGGCATCTGGAATTCTGCAGGACAAATTATTTTTCTCTTTGGTTATATCTTCTTTTGTATGGACTGTGCCTTGAGTATTCTCTGTTTCATCAGTTACCAAACATTACCACATTTCCATTTTCTGGAAATTTCTGACGTTTTGTTTGCTGATTCTATTCTCCCCCTTATTCTGCTTTTCACTGTGAGTTGTTATACCGTCTGAATTTTTTCTTTATTGTCCTCTCAGTAGGGAGAGGAAAAGACAAATGTCTGTTGTGGTTAGCATGCTGTTTGCATTGAAATTGTCAAGGTTGTATTGGTTCATGAACTTGTATGATTTCTGATTTCTTTGTATACTTAAGGGATCCTAACTAGTACTCTCAAGTCCCGAAAGGACCACTGTTGAAAAATGATTACTGTTTTAGTTACTGTAGGTTCACACTTAAGGTTAATTCCATTGGTCATAGAACCGACAACTTTGAAGGCATAATATTAGTCTGTAAATGAGCAAGATTTCACTCAAATTTTGTATGTTCTTTGTGGTATGCCACAGTTAAGTTCTTTGCTGGGTTCTTCCAAGGTGATAATAGTATTTATTTAGTAGTGTTCAAGTTGGAAAGGGCACTCATTTTTGAGCTACAGAGTACTTGAAATAACAAGCAATAGAGTACAACATTTTAAGTTTGGGTAATGAGCTTCCCTCAGTGTATAGATGAGGGAGGGCACGAAGGGCATGAGATTGCAATGTTTATCCCCCCAAAATAGTGCACGTTTGTAGAATTGAGGGATACTGTCCAAATGCAGGGGGTGGCCTGCTTTTGTGAAAAGGTTTTGTTGGAGCACACCCTGCCCATTTATACATGGTTGTCAGTGCCGCTTTCCTGCTCTGTGGATAGAGTTAAGGATAAGTAGTGTGATAGAGAGAGCATGTGGACTCCAAAGCCTGAAATAGTAACTGTGCTGACCCTGGCCTGGGTAGAATCAACAACTTAAATCTTTATTAGAAATGAAGGTTTTTGTTGCAGTAGCCACTAGCATGTACGATATCTCAGTTTAGGTAAAAGATTCTTCAAACCTTGATTTGATTTGAAGAACTTGTTTTTAGATCTAAAATTAAGCATTTGATGTGGTGCCTACAAGTGATAGTATAGACTTTTAAAATGTTACTAACTCAAAGAGCACTTATTTTTCAGGGTACCTGAGGGGAATTGAAACATAAATATGAATTAATTAGACTGAAAATCCAACCTATTGTTAACATCTTTCCTTTAAATTGGTAAGTCTTGAGTAGCCAAAGGAAGGGGCAGGTCAAGACTGGATTTTATTTCAATCACTGGGGTCAGATGGACAGAGTTTGTGTAAGTAAAGAATTGTTCACACGGTATTAGATAACCTGAGAACATAGCACGTGACGGGGGAAAGCTTGAATTTGGAGGCAGAGTGTAGACACAGCAGGCATCAGTAGTCCTAAGGAAGTCTAAACTGAGGGAATAGTTTGATGGAATGCCATAGCAGGATCAGCAGCCACTGTAGACTTTGGAAAACATGGTAGTAGGGAGTCAGACCCCAAGAAATAGATGGTGGGATTACAACCCATATTTGAGAACACTGTGACTGCAGAGATGCAATGGTGGAATATATGGAATATTTAAATGTGAAGATGGAAATAGAAGGAAATTGGATGATGTGCTGGGTAACACTAGTTCATTAAATGTGTAAATGTATACTCCATCTACTTCAAAAAGAACTGTGAAGTATCTTAGCATTGTTCATCACAGTTGAAAATAGATTTTATTTTTGTATACAACAAAACTAGAAAGGACCTTCAAATGGCTTAATGAAAACATGCTTGGTGGATCTTTTAATGTTGTTCACTTAATGGAGAATAATTACCAAGAGTAGGATTTTAATTTTAATAATGGCTAACTTTGTTGAGCTACTTTGTGTTCTAAAAAGTTTATATGCAGTGTTTCTGTGAAATGAGTATTTTTATTTCGTAAATGAGAAAACAGCTTTCAGAGGATTAACAACTTGTAGTAAGATGATTTAGTTGGAATTCAAATCCAATTCTTTCTGTGTAAAGCTTGTGCAATGCTGTTTCCTATATTTGTTAATTTTAATTTATTAATAAACGTATATTCTCTACTGGACACAGACACAGAGGATACAGTTTGGTGCAGAGGGAAGAAAATCTAAACAAAGCCAGGGTTTCGTTCTTAGAACTTAGTCTCTAGTAGGAGAGGGCAGTAGTGGATCTCAGATGGGCAACAATAAATTCTTCACTTTACATGACTTGTTACAAGCACTTTAGAATGTGTTGGTGTTATTTTGCACCTGGTGAGTAGACTGGCATGGGGTAGGAATTGAGTCTACAAATATATTGAAGTTCCCTGTGAGTTGGACAGAGATGGCACTTCTTAAAGCATTTGATGAGATCCTAACTCTGTTTGGGCATTATTGTCAACAGGTGGGCAGCTTTATGGGCACTGAATGTACTTCTGCCAGGATTGATTTCAGCTTGCACAGCTATTGGTGTACAATTAACCTCTTGTTAACTTAAACTGCATTAAAGAAGTTACATCCTTTGTCTTTTACTAATATTCAGATAATAAAAATCATACAGTAAATGCCAAATTACTGCAATGACTACTTCAAAGGGAACAAACAGTAAAGTGAGAGCATGAAAGTTTTTGATCTGGTTGGGGAGGGGACATAATATATGTTTATTAATAAATTAAAATTAACAAATACAAGACACGGCATTGCACAAGCTTTACACAGAAAGAACTGGGTTTGAATGCCAACTAAATCATCTTACTACAAGTTGCTAAACCTCTGAAAGCTGTGTTCTCATTTACAAAATAAAAACGAGGGAAGGCTTTCCTCACTAGGTGGTGCTTAAGGTGGAGGAGTCTGCATTAACAGCGGAGAGGCCCTGGTGCAGAGTATTCCAGATAGAACAAACCCATTTTAAAGGCTCTGAATTGGGAACTGAGAAAGATCTTTGTGTCTGGAGAGTATTCCAGATAGAACAAACCCATTTTAAAGGCTCTGAATTGGGAACTGAGAAAGATCTTTGTGTCTGGAGAGTATTCCAGATAGAACAAACCCATTTTAAAGGCTCTGAATTGGGAACTGAGAAAGATCTTTGTGTCTGGAGCAGAGGGCTGGGGAGGAAATCATGGGGTGAGATGAAACTGGAAAAGTAGGCAGGAGTTATATCTAGCAGGACCTTATATGTATAGATTTTTGTGTTTCTTCAAAGAATGGGAAGTCATTGACCTTTTTAAGGGGTAGAGAGAATGGTTGGTGAATATTAATCACCTAATCAGATTAGTTCTTGTAAGACATGCCATATTTAGGTGTTCTCTGTTTGAGAGATGAATTTGGACTATGGTTAGTGGTCATGATTGGAGGAGAGGAGGAGGAGAAAGAAATATTGAGAAAACTGGATAAAATGAATAGAATTCAGTGATGGATTTCTAGTTTATTAATCAAAGTTGCTTCTATCATCTGTACAAGTTGTTTTGCAGTTGTTATGACCAAAGGTTAGTTTCCAGACTTGTATGTAGTATCTTACAGCATTATTTAAAATCAACATCACTGACTACATTGCAAATTTTAATCACTATTCATTTAAGCTCAGTTATTTGTTGTTTCCTAATTCTCCACCTTGTCTCAGTTTTCTCTATAGGCAGTATTATCATTTGTTTAAAATGGGAATTTCAAAACAAAAATATTTTTGTGAGGGGGAGATTATTGTTAAACAAGAAATCTATTGATTTTTTTAAAAAGTTTTTAGATACAATTCACATGTCATATAATCAATTTAAAGTGTAAAATACAGTGGTTTTTAGAATAGTTGCATAACTATCACCACATTTAATTTTAGAATATTTTCATTACGCCTAAAAGAAATGCCGTGCTCATTAGTACTCCTTACTTCTTACCAACTTCCCCTCTTTCACATTAAAGATAGTCACTAATAGATTTGTCCTTTCTAGACATTTCATATAAATACTAGAGGCCCAATTCACAAAATTTGTGCAAGAGTAGGCCTTCTTTCCCCCTGCTGCCGCACTGGCTTCCCTCTGGCACCCGGGACCAGGGCTTCCCTGGCAGCCCTGGCTTCATCTGGAAGGTCTTCCACTCTAATTAGCATATTATGCTTTTATTATTACAGACTAGAGGCTCAGCGCATGAAATTCGTGGATGGGTATGGTTCCTAGGCCTGACCTGCTGTCTGCCGTCTTCCCCAGCTGCCTGCAGCTGGCGCTGCCCTCCGCCACCCACCCCTGGTTCCCCATTTGCCATCGGGTGATTGGTGCCTGACAGCCAGGAGAGGGGACCGAGAGGTGTTCGGTGCACCTCATAGTGACTGGTCCAGCTGTTGTTCTGCTATTAGGGTCAATTTGCATATTACCCTTTTATTATATAGGATAGATGCGTGGTGCATGGGTGGAGGCCAGCTGGCCTGCCCCGAGGGGCCTTCCAATCAGGGCGGGGGTCCCTGCTGGGGCGAGGCCACCCTGGGTGAGGGGCCGTAGGCATTTTGTAGGCCAGCCATGCCTCCTGGCTTTGTCAGGAAGACATCTGGTCTATCAGGTCTAATTAGATATTGCCCTTTTATTAGTATAGAATAGAGGCCCTGTGCACAAAATTAGTGCACAGGGAGGGGCTTCCCCTCAGCCCAGTCTGACCCTCTCCATTCCGGGGTCTCTCAAGGGATGTCCAACAGCTGGTTTAGGCCAAATGTAGGATCTGATCTAAACCAACAGTCAGACATTCTCTTGCAATCAGGACCTAACCGCTGGCTCCTAACTGCTCGCCTGCCTGCCTGATTGCCCCTGACAACCCTCCCTTGCAGGCCTGATCACCCCTAACTGTCTCTGTCTCGGCCCCTGCACTGTGGCTTTGGAAGGAGGACCAGACGACTGGAAGATGTCTGGTCTATCTGGTCTAATTAGCATATTACCCTTTTTTAAAAAAAAATATAGATAAGACCATAATTGTTTGTTGTTGTTTTTTTCATTTAAAATTTTTGTATGTTTTTATTGATTTCAAGGAGAGGGAAAGAGAAAGAGAGAAACATCCATAAGAGTGAAACATTGATTGGCTGCCTCCTGCATTTCCCCTTCTGGGGACCAAGCCCACACCCAGGCGTGTGCCCTGCCTCTAATCAAACTGGCAACCTCCTGGTGCATGGGTGGATCATGATCAACACTGGCTAAGCAGTTTTATTTTTAAATTAATATGGCTTTTTTTTTTTTAAACTGGGTATAGTAGTTTTTAAATACATCTGTTTTGTAACGTTTCATTTTTGTTTTTCATAGCTAATAATTTATTAAACTTTCATCAGTTGGTGGACATTTGGGTGGTTTTCACTTTTTAATAAAATAGGTTTTTTTGTTTGTGTGTGTGTGTGTGTGTGTGTGTATGTGTGTGAATAATGTTGCAGTAACCACTTGTGTACAACTTTATGTGATCGTATATTTTCAACTCTCCTAATACATACTTGGTAGTGGAATTGCCGGGCCATACTGTATATTATTATGTTTCATTTTTTTAAGAAACTGCCAAATTGGTTTCCAACCATTTCACATTCTCATAAGCATTTTATAAGGGTTCCAGTTCCTCCATATTCTTACTAACACATTATTTTCTGTCTTTTTTACTATAAGCAAATTGACTTGATACCTCATTGTAGTTTTGATTTTCGTTTCCCAGATGGCTAATTATGTTGAAATTGATATTTAAAAGAAAGGCAGTACTTTGATTTCATTGAGAATATAAAATTGGAAATGTTTGGTGTTTTTATATAATTGCTTAGAGACAGTGTTGCTGAATTTAAAATTTGTTCTGGCTCAATTGATTGGCATGTCCTCCATCAGGGCACATACTTTATGAGTTCAATCCCCTGTCTGGGCAGGTATGGGAAGGCAATTAATTGATATTTCTCTCTCACAGTTTTGTTTCTTCTCTCTTCCCTCCCCTCTTTCTAAAATCAATAAGCATATCCTTGGGAGAGGATTAAAATTTCTTGTTGTTGTTTTTATCAGCTGTATTCCTTGAATGACTACAAGCCACCAATTTCGAAAGCGAAAATGACCCAAATCACTAAGGCAGCCATCAAAGCTATTAAGGTAATACATTTTATTCTTGTTTTTAAAAAGAAAATACTGCACTAATATTTTGGAGCTGGGATAATTCTTACAGATTATATATGTTCTTCCTCTTTATAGAGTTAATACATATTCATGAAGAAAAACCAAAAATGAAAATCTATCATTGTAAACTTCCCACCTAGAGATGAACATTTAAACATTTTTATAAACTTTGAGCCAGCATTTTTCCTTACTTTTGTTAGGTGGGTAAGATTTTAGGTATAGGCACATTTTGGAGAATGTGTTTAACACTGTTATTTGGCACACTGACTTTACAGAATGTTGAAATCTTGAATTAGTAAATTTTTCTAAAATTTTGTTTTTTCTTATTGATTGTATTTAATGTTTGAAAATGAGCCATTATGGAAAATAATTGAGCCTCATTGTACATAGGGCATTTGAATTGTGGGACGAGGCCACAGACATTTAGCCATTGCTCTCAGGCAATGGTTTTGAACATGTTGACTCATGGATACTTCTGAAAATCTCAGGAAGAGCTTGAATCTTCACTAGAAAAGTATACATATATACAAAATTTATTGGCGTTAAGGACCTTTGAAGCTCAGCCATAGATATCTCTCTAAGAGGTTCCTGTCCCCAAAGCTAAGACTCCCTGCTTGAGAAGGGCTATTAAAATTGAAAATGAGTGCTTTTTTTTTTAATTATGTAGTTATTTATTAATCTGTGGATATTTTGTGGTATGTTTTCCTACTCTGAATAAGAACATAAGTAATACTGTGACATACCAGGATAAACAGGGAGATAATGACTTTGAAAACAACTCGCTTGCATACATTTATTAATGCTATTTGTTGACATTTATTTGATTTTTCTGCTACTCTACTAATTTAGCTAACAAAAACCACGACATTATAGAAAATCGCCTCCTTCTGCAAAAATAAGAATATATATCTACCAGTGTGTTTATCACAAATATTTTGCTGTCATTATAACTATTTGTGAAAATATGCTTTCATAAAGACTTAAAATTCTTGTGTATCTGTGTTAATGTAACACATCTTGAATATAATGAGCATATCTACTTCAGGAATTCTTTCACTGATTAGACTACATAGGTATTTGTAAAGACCAGTTACATGAATGATTGTCTCAAAATTCACGATTAATATTCATTGTTTTGGTAGACCTTTAAAACTATAGTAAATCCTATGTTTAGCAGGAAAATGCTAATCTAAGCAAACAGATGTTTAAAACCATGCTTTATTTTCTTTTAGTTCTACAAACATGTGGTACAGAGTGTTGAGAAATTTATTCAGAAAGTAAGTATATAATTTTCCATACATATGCTTAATGAATTAAAATGATAGATTAATGCCTTGTCATTTAAATCATTTGAATCAAATACACAAGTTGAAATTTTTTTAATGGACTGTTCACTTACTGTATTTTCTAACTAGAGGCCCGATGCATGAAAATTTGTGCATTTGGTGGGGGAGGGGTGTCCCTCAGCCCAGCCAGCACCCTCTTGCAGTCCTGGTCCCTCAGGAGATGTCCACCTGCCAGCTTAGGCCTGCTCCTTGGGGGATTGGGCCTACACTGGCAGGCAGACATCCCTCTGGCAGCCGGAGCCCTCGAGGGATGTTTGCCTGGGGAGGGGCTAAAGCTGCAGTTGGACATCCTCAGCCCATACAATTTCCTTTTAGTCTTAAAGTCTCCCTTAGAGAGAATGCCAAAGAGGAACGGCATTTAAATGTGTTGTTTGTTTGTTTGTTTTCATTGATTTCAGAGAGGGGAAGGGAAAGGGAGAGATAGAAGCATCAATGATGAAAGAGAATCATCAACTGGCTGCCTCCTGCATGCTGTCCCCTATTGGGAATTGAGCCTGCACCTGGGTATGTGCCCTGATCACGCACTGCAATTTATGCTTGTGAATTGGTGCTACAGTTCTCTTCATTTTCTTGACTTAATAAATATCTTAAAGGAGATTCTTAAAAAGGATTTGAAGGAACATATGAAATGTATCATCTTGTGTGTTTTTTTTCAGAGTGAAATCACTAATTTATCAGTTAATAGTCCTGATAGAAATGTGTGTTTTTGTGTTGGGGGTATATTGAACATCCATTTCTCAATGGTACTTGAGTTTCCAAGAACATAATTTTGATTTCTAGGAAATTACTTATCTAAATAGATCCAGAAGTTGAACCTGCTTTTTGCAGCCGTGATTTCATTTTAATCAACAATATGTTTGGGAGACAGGTTTTATTATGGTTTTGAATATGAAGACAAACTGAAAGCAGTGAACTTGTTAATAAAAGGATTCTTAACTGTGCTCACCTAACTAAATAGGCAAGAAAGGACGAGACTTTTATGTTCTTCAATTTGGGTAATGGATATGAAGGTTGAAAACATCCTTGGAATAGCTAAAAAAGTATTTTGGTAGAAAAGATTCTTGGAATCAGAATGGGAGTGTCTTAACTTTTTTACATGTGTGGTATTTGAGAAAAGTTTTGAAACTTTGGGCTCAGTACATTTAGAATGCTATAATTTGCCATTTGTTCCTACATTAGTACAGAAACCCTAATGTTACCCGTTTTAGATAAAATCTAATGCACCGTGGCAATGCTTTCTCAGAGCTCTTCTTTCCTGGAGTTGCTGCTTCCTTCCATGGGGCTTTGCAAAACCATTGTCCATCATTTTTATTTATTTATTTATTTATTTATTTATTCATTCATTGTCCATCATTTTTAATTATAACAGTACCCTGTTCTTTTGTGGGGGGTTTTGTTTTGTTTTGTTATTCAGGACATGCAGTCCTATATTGGAACTTAGGTGATTGACAATTGAAATGAGTGTGTAGAGTAGCCCAAGCAGATTCTTGAAAGCACCATTCCAGAGGAGATGGTGTAGGGAATAGTCAGTGTATAGACAGATCCTCAAAATGAACAGTGCACTGTGTTTGTATTGGACTTATGATGACTTTTGTCTATCAGGAATTTTACCTTCTCATTTCTTTACCTTTCAACTCTTCTTTTTTTAATCAGTGTAAACCAGAATACAAGGTACCTGGACTTTATGTTATTGACTCCATTGTACGACAATCTCGACATCAGTTTGGTCAAGAAAAGGATGTGTTTGCACCCAGATTTAGTAATAACATCATTAGCACTTTCCAAAATTTATACCGTTGCCCTGGGGATGACAAGGTACGCTTCTTTGTCTTCTTTTTTTAAAGTAGACAGATAACATTGCCTTTGGGGCTTAATGGGACTCTAGATTATCTTAGTTTATGATTTTATGTTATCTTTTACTCTTACATTATTCCAAATTTGAATATTTAGTTATTATCCTATCCATGTTCCTTTTTGGTCTTAGAATCTTTTTAAACAGAGTAGAAAGATGTAGGTTGATTTTGCTACTTTTTCATTTTTTGAAACAACTGATGCTAAGGAAACTTCCTATCATGAGCTTTTGGGATTATACTAAAATCCTTTTTAGTATATTTATTCATATTCATGACCAACACTTTGAAAATCATCAGTATAATATAAGGGATTTAAAAATGAACCAGATCGTCATTCTTAAAATTGCTGCTTTTAGTATTACAAAATATATACATTAATGTAGAAGTCTCTTTAATATTTAAGCTCAGTCATTTAAATTATTTTCCTGATTAAGTAATGTTCCAATTATAGCAAATACTTAGTGCTGTTTAAAGAACTTTTATATGCTGAACAGTTGTGAAAGAGTGTAAATTTGGTTAAATTCTTACTTGAGGAAGTAACCTCCCCTGTCCTTAGACAGTTTTAAAATAAAATTTTTATAAAGTCATGTCTGATGAGAACTTTATCTTGATGTTACTTATTTGTTTAAAAGATAAAGTTAAAATCAGCTTCTAATAAGACTTTAGTTCTGACGTGAACCCTGACCTGCCACAGCAGCCTCATTCTCCTGCCAACCCTAACCCTGCTCTCTCCGCCCCCACACGGAAGCCCGACCTGCTGCCCTTCCCGCCTTCTGCTAAAGTAGCTTTGGCTTAACTTGTGTATCTGTCAAAATGAACCGTGTGGTTTTCCCCAAGTTAGGTAAGGTTACAAATGCAAAATTATAGAAACAATTTCAGGGCTGGAAAGTCCTGTAGAAATTATTTTAATCCATTCTTCCCACCCAGTGGCCAAATAGTATGTGCTTAGGTTTGAAAGCAAAAAATAAAAATCAGTGTCATTTTTCTTTTTTCTTCTAGAGTAAAATAGTGAGAGTATTGAATTTATGGCAGAAGAACAATGTTTTTAAGAGTGAGATTATCCAGCCTCTTTTGGACATGGCAGCAGGAATTCCTCCTCCAGTTGTCACACCTGTTCTGGCCAGTACTACCGCTGCTATGAGCAATACCCCAGGTACGTTGCTTTGATACAAACTTGTTTTCCAAATATTGTACCCATACTTTTCAAGTGATTATTCATATGTATAGTAATGATTCTGCAGTGCAGGAGAATTTGACTAGAATAGGTAATTGAAAAGTAATTTGAAGGAAAAATAAAATCAGCATTACATTTGTGAGTAATTCATTTTTAAAAACTAGGGAGCTGAATATTTTTAGTCATTATATACATAAATTTGGGAATTGGTGTGTCAGTTAGGTTTTTCCTGATTTAACTGCCTGTAATCTTTTAAACTTCTATGCAAATTAACTTGATAATATTTCACAGTATATTAGAGAAACAATATTATAAGAATCCATGAAAAAATTATTTGATGGATTCAAGAATGCTTTAATAATCATCTCAAAATCAGTTCTTGAATTTTAATTGACATACTTTTTTATGTTCAAGAATTACATTTGTTAACATTTTGGTATATATTTAGTTTTGGGGGTGGGTGGGTGTGTGTGTGTGTGTGAACAAAAATAGTTTTATATATACTAGTTTATAACTTTTCATTGAAGATTGTATTTTGGTGATTTTTTTAAGTAATTGAATTTTTATCTGTAGTAAGATTTTTAATGACTGCTAAGTATTATAGTAGTAATTTAAAGTAATTAATTGTAGACAAGAATGGATCATCCTTTTGGTATTTTAACCTACCTAATTCTGTAATGATTTTTAAAAAGAGACAGTAAAAAACATTTATATAAATTTGTATGTGTTTTTATGAAAGTAATAGAGCAAATTTCTCTCTTTTCAAGCTTTATTTATTTACTTAAAAATTTATTGGGGTGGGTGTAATGTCTCTTTTTAAAGGAACTCCTGTGACACCTGTTACTCCAGCCAATGTGGTCCAAGGTTTACCTGATCCATGGGTATCCCAGATAGCAAATACAGATACACTTACAGCTGTAGCTCAGATCTTACAAAGTCCTCAAGGCCAGCAGGTGAGAAGCTTTCTTATATTAACAATGATATAGAACTCATTATTTCATAATGCATCATCTAAAGAGTGTGTGTGTGTATTTTCTTAGCACATACTATCTTGTTACAGTGTTGTATAACTTACTTATTTTGTTTATTCTGTTTTTCCCCCACTGGAATGTATGCTATACAAGGGCAAGGATTTTTGTCTGTTCTGTTCACTGTTGTATCTCTAGTTTCTAGATTCTAGTAAGCATTTAATACTTTTTTGTAGAAGGAATGAATAATGTATATTGGGTATACAAAAGATATTTTAGAGTTGAGTTGTCTGGAGGATAAGGTGGCCTGTGCATATAGTAGTAAGTTAGTAGTGAAAAAGTTGAAATGACAGATTAAAGCGTGGGGCCTGAGTTTTACTCTATATAAATGGTGAGCTGAGAAATAAAGGATTGATAAGCTAAGCAGTGGGGAATTGCTAGATAATTTTATGTTGAAGTCACATGATCTGAACTGTACTTAAATGGGTGGGGGAGGAGAGAAGGTCTGGAGATAGAAGTATCTTGGTTTTGGTAACAATGATAATTAAGGGAATTATGACTATGTGAAAAGTAGTAATGGCGTTAAAAAGGACAATCTCAGAAAAGGGACCATTCTAGAGTTTTAAAAATATAAAAACCAATTCAATTATATTCATGTAACAGACCCAACTTCTATCTTTTTGGCACAGTTAGGAAGCTGAATTGGTAATACATAAAATTATTGGATTACTAATTTTATTTTGTGATACCGATATTTTGAAAATCAGTGTTTCAATTTTTAAAAAATACTTAAGAAAATAAATACTTTTGGCAGGAGATGGGATTTTCCAGGAGAAATAGTACATAAAGTCAAGAAGACACGGTAATTGATAGAATATCAAGTGCAGAGTAGAGGAAAAGTAGGATCCTCACTGGTTTAAACCTGGATGCCTGAAAATGTAACAGTGCTATTGGCGAAAATGGGGTGCCAAGGGGGCAGTAAAAGTGTACAAAAGCTTCCCTCCTTCCCTCCCTCCCTCCCTCCCTCCCTCTCCCTCCCTTCTTCCCTCCCTTCTTTCCTCACCAGTTCCCTTTTATTTCTTTCTTCCTCCCTTCATTCTGTCTGTTCTGTACTTTCTTTAGTGCGATAATTCAGCCATCATATATTTTTAGATTTTTTTTTTTTTGGTATATTAGCAGTCTGTAGTAAATGTTTATTTAATAGCTAAATGACTCCTTTGTTTCTTAACGTTGCTATTTTAGATAGGCATGAAATTACTTTACTTACTGGCATCTTGAATGGTGTTTGTACTTTCTCCCACTAAGAGGGTGGGTGAGAAGGAGGAGGAAGTAGTGTTACTTTTAACTTGTTTCACTGTTCACCTTTATTTTCCTTAGTTTTGGACTCTGTTTAAGGGACAGATGTCTTTGCTTTCCTGCTTTGGGGAAATGTTATCAGATGTCAGATCTGAAAGATAGTAAAAGCAGTTGTAGTGCTTGTCCTTTTAGAGATTAATAAGGAAGTTAATTGAAGAGATGAAAAGTCTAGTGAAAAAAATCAGTCTGCTTGTGATGAGTTCTTTATCTGGTTATCACTGAATGAACACTTTGTTTTGTTTTAAATGTTCTGACTTTCCAGAAGCAAGACAGATTTATTAAGGGATGTTCTATAGAGGGCACACAAAATTTATTTATTTTTTTAAAATTAACTCACGTTTTGTATTAGCTTACATTTTTTTCTTCATCTCCAAAGACTAGAATGAATTCTATTGACTAAAAGCTTTAGATGAGCATTCTGGCAGATAAAACCCGGCACCTGTTTACATTAATTTTCCCTTTTCCCTTCCAGTTCCAGCAGCTAATACAGACCTTACAGATACAGCAGCAGAAGCCCCAGCCTTCCATCCTGCAGGCCCTGGATGCCGGGCTGGTGGTTCAGCTGCAGGCTCTGACCGCACAGCTGACCGCTGCAGCTGCAGCGGCCAACACACTCAACCCCTTAGAACAGGGCGTGTCTTTTAACAAGGTAGGGATTAAGTTAGCAAGTCTGTTCTATGTGAATTATGGGGTTTTATATACTGTCATGTGGATCATTGACTTTCATCATAGAATTATTTCAATATCAACTGTATAAGATGTTACCAGTTTTACAAAAGGCTCAAATTTCTTAAATTAAGTACTTTCATAATTCTGTTTGAAACATTTACAGTATTTTCCTTTGCATAAAGATAAAAGATTTTTAGGTCAGTAAAATTGTGAATTCACCATTAAGGCAAAGGATTGTTTTCTGAATTTCTAAATTCTTTTTTGGATGTTACAAATGTATTAATTATGGCATTCTGTAATTTTAACCTGCTAAAACTAAAGCTGTTCATTGTGTAATTTTAAAGAACAACTTTTCTACAAGTTGTCATTATTCTATAATATTTTGATAAATTGAGGTCTAACTAGTGTTTTTTTAAGTTGAAAACTTTTCACGTATAGCTTATTGTGTGATATTTTCACTATTCTTGTTAATTTTGGGAATATTAAAATATCTTGGAAGTGTTACCCATATTTCATTTCTGCTACTATTATTTTGCTTAGAAAATAATGATTTATTGAGTTACTAGATTTTCTTAGCTTCCAAGTGTAATTTAGCCTGACTCTAAATAGCTAGACCACATAAAATTCTTTAAATTGATCATTTAGAAAACAGTGGAGCATTTTAAGAAAATTGTACTAAGAATAGATAATTGATTATAGTCCTAGATATTTTTATCAAGTTTTATTACCATTGGCAAGCCACTTTATTTTGGTTATAATATTTTCTTCTGTAGAATATTAGTATTTATCCTGTGTAGCATGATTTGTAGCAACGTATGTCAGTATTTTAAAGAAAAGTAAAGATCCACTCAAATAAAATGTTTTAGTATAGTATAACATCACGGAATAATATGAAACATTTTCATATTAACTATTGAGTGATACAGATAAATTCGTGAGACATAATTGACCTTTAAATAAAATAGCATTTGTAACATATTTGTGAGAAGCACTTCTTAACCTCTCTCTCTCTTTCTGTTCCTCCCCTTCCTCACCCCTTCCCCCCCAGAAGTTGATGGATAGGTTTGATTTTGGGGAAGATTCTGAGCATAGTGAAGAACCCAAAAAAGAAATTCCAACTCCTCAACTGTAAGCATCGTTATGTTTTTCTTTATAACCATAAGTGTTTGATTTTTTTTTTTTTAATAAACATTGTGTGGGATGCTGCATTCTGAACTATGAACTGCCGTGTTTCCCCAAAAATAAGACCTAGCGCATGGAAAGATAAGACATCCCCTGAAAATAAGACCTAGCGCAACTTTGGGAGAAAAAATTAATATAAGACACTGTCTTATTTTCGGGGAAACAGGGTAGATATCCTTTGAATAAGTCAGGCTATTTTGCTCTAACATTACAAAATGATGGTAGGGTGGTTTTCTCATTGCCTCACTGTATTATTTTGACTCTCAAATCTTTGCATATAGTTGGCTATATCACAAGTCTTTATGGGAATATTGATAAATCTAGTTATGATATTTTCTGTATCTGTATTAGGTTTAATTTATCTCACTTATAAGAATATTTGAAATAATAGGAAAGAAGCTTGCTTCTAGTGCCTGGGGTCACTTCTGGGCAGTATATAAAATTCTGGAAGTATATCAGACTAAGGAGAAGAGGTTAGGGTTGTAGGGATTTTTGTTGTTGCTAATCCTCCCCTGGTGATATTTTTCCATTTATTTATTCATTTATTTATTTAATATATTTTATTGATTTTTTACAGACAGGAAGGGAGAGAGACAGAGAACTAGAAACGTCGATGAGAGAGAAACATCGATCAGCTGCCTCTTGCACACCCCCTACCGGGGATGTGCCCGCAACCAAGGTACATGCCCTTGACCGGAATTGAACCTGGGACCTTTCAGTCCGCAGACCGATGCTCTACTACTGAGCCAAACCGGTTTCGGCTTTCCATTTATTTTGGAGAAAGTGGACAGGAGAGAGAGAAAGGAGAAACGTCGTCTTGAGAGAGACACATTGATTGGTTGCCTTTCCACATGTCCTGACCATGCCCGTTGATGGGGCCTGCAACTGAGGTAAATGCCCTTGACTGGAATTGAATCCAGAACCCTTCGGTCCTCAGCCGCAGCTCTTCCAACTGAGCCAAACTGGGCTGGGTGGGATTTTTTTAATTTTTTTTTTTTTTTTTTAAGAAATGATGGTATGATTTTATTTAGCTCAGCCTCCCCACCCTCTCTACCACCCCCAGCAATTCTGCAGAGCCCTACATTTTGTGAAGTTCATGAAAACAACATTGGGAAGGACAATCTTGGGTGTGGTGTGGAAGGTGGGAGAATGGAAGGGGATTGATGAATGGGGAGAATTTCTGGGAATCTTATTCAGTTTATTAGTTTTATATATTGGGATAATGTATATAAATATTATTTATTTAAATAAAATACAAATATATTATTTTGATAAAGATTCTACTTGAAAACATTAACAACTGATGTTTTAGATTGAGTTGTAAAGTTAGAAGAAGCATTTGAAATTATGTAGATCAGTTGTTTGAACAATAGAAGAATCATCTATCTTTAAGAGTCTTGACCCCAAGGTATTTGTCCAGTATAGTAATGCCTTTCATTATGAGAAGTTAAGTAATTATTATTGTTTTGTGTTCTTTTGTTACTGAATCCTGTTTTTGATTTGCACCTACACACTCATCCGTTCTGCTTTCTGAAGCAAGGAAACATTTGCTCCACTGTCATTTGTGACATAGCCCTTCAGTTTTTGAAGATAGGTATCAATCATTCTTCTCTTTAGGCTTATTTGCTCCAGATGATGTACTCTTTTTTTTTTTTTTTTTTAACTGTTTTAAGTCTTCTCACCATCCCGATCATCCCCTTTGGGATGCCCTCTTTTTGTCCCTTTTACTTGTGGCACCCAGAATTCCTGGTGTATTCCAGGTTTGAGTTTCTCAGAATATAGTTAAATTATTTTTTCTTATCTAAACATTGTTTCTGTTAGCATTCCTAATAACATGAGTGCTTTTTTAAAGAAAGCAAGTTAATTTTATCAATTTTATTATCCATTATAATTATAGATTTCATACGTACTAATAGAACATTTCTCCCATAGTTTCATAGTTAGAGAAGTTAAAGTGACTGTTTAAATACTTTTAAACTGAGTTTGGAAGTTTTATTGAGCTTTTCTTAAAATGTTCTATTGTAAAAAGTACTAACATATATTTAATAGCATGAGATAGTATATCAAATCTTCATCAGAGTATCTCTAACATGTCATGTATTGAAACACTATTGAAGAGTATAGTTCTATTTTAACATAGTAATGCTTTGATGTTCTATTTTCTTTGTTAGTATTCCAAAAATAAACATTGTAGTAGAGTATGTTTCATTTCCTTGGCATTGGGGGTCAGGGTTAAACACTCTGTTATTTATATTATCTTTACTGGGTTTTACAATATATTTCCACTTGTTTTTCCTTTTAGTTCTCACGTTTCCGAATCTGTGAACAATTCCATCTTCCATCAGATAGCAGAGCAACTGCAGCAGCAAAACCTGGAACATCTCAGGCAGCAGCTCCTGGAACAGCAACAGCCTCAAAAGGTTTATAGCTCCATCTTGTGGCCTTTGGAGTTATTGCTGCCTGTATTCTATAAATTGGTGTTTCTTATTTAGTATGGTGATTTTTCTTCTTTTGTTAGGAAGATTAGTCTTTTTAGGATTTAACGTTTTTTTTCCTGTAATCAAAATGTACTCAAGCAACTTATGAATGGATTGAGAATGTTGTAGAAATTAATCTCAGTATCCTAGAAGTGGAGAACAGAAGATAGGAATGGGCTTTCAATACAACTTAGTTCCTCTCCACTCAGTTCCCTCCCTCTCAAGCAAGGTAATGATGATTTTGTTGTTGATGATGGCAGTGATGGCAGAATAGACTTCTGCCTTTACTTCAGCTATTACCATGTGGCAGGAACTTTATTAGGATAATTACATTTAATACTGATGAAATAGATCTTTTGACTCCCATTTTATACCATAGAAAATTGAAGTTCAGTGAAATGAAGTATCTTTATAATATTCACAACTTTTTGGTGAAAGTGAATTTAATACAACATCACAGCCATTTAAAATAAGTTTTATTTCCCAAGATTTAGGAGAAGCAGGAAAATCAAGGTGTAGTATTCTTTACCAGCTTGTAATTAATACCAAGTTATTGTAGTGAAAGGTGAAAATTAATACAAACTTGAGAATGTGATTCTAAAGAATCTTAGTCTTTCCCGTCTCAGCTTACTTAGTTGCTCTATACATTATCCGTAATTTTAAAAGATACAGTAATAACACTGTTCTTAAAGCAGTAGATGTTCTTAAAAGCATCATTGTTAAAAAATGAGTGAAGAAAGGGAGTTGAGAAGAAAAACGACTTTTCTAAAGCATAATGTAGTGTTTAAAAAACATTTAGAATTAGAAGGTATATCAACAGATTAGCAAATTGAATAAATCGTTTGATTGGCCCTACCAATTCAATTGCCCTACTGTATTTAAGATAGGATTAATAAGTAAAATAAATTAAGCATTTTTATTTACCAGTAGGCTCAATATAGCCGTCTAAAAATTTTAATAGTGTCCTAGAGAAAAGAATAGGATTACTAAGTGCCATTCTAAACATAGTTGCCCTGACCAGATGTGGAGGTTACTATTAAATATCATTCGTGATATTCTCCCTTTATTAATTCTTGGTTGTTTATATTTTCCGCAATTAAAAATTCACTTGAAGACCCACTTGATTTTCTCATTCTGTGCTAACATTATAGTCTCCTCCCCTTTTATGAAGTTCTGCTTTGCTTTTAATTAAACTTGGATTTAGACAAAAGTATAAGTTTAGATTGATCATAAAAGATTAAACATAGAATTTCTTTATGCTCTGAGCTCAATTTTTAGAAATTTTTAGAAACACATGTTTGTGTTTACATTTTCATTTGTAATAATATCCACTATTTCTCAATGTTTGTGTATTTGTATACATTTTCAATAGGCAAC
This sequence comes from Nyctalus aviator, assembly GCA_036971965.1. NCBI lineage: Eukaryota > Metazoa > Chordata > Mammalia > Chiroptera > Vespertilionidae > Nyctalus > Nyctalus aviator. The sequence goes on along the minus strand of CM072925.1, from coordinate 5,512,101 downwards.
CCCTCAGGATAGTCAAGAAGGAACGTTTGGATCAGAGCACTCCGCATCACCCTCTCAAGGAAGCAGTCAACAGCATTTCCTTGAACCTGAAGCAAATTTGGATGATTCCATAGATATTCAGCAACAGGTAAAAAGTAAATGCTTTCCTGGGTCATAAATTTATAAATTAGAGAAAAATGTTATAAAAGATGGTGATGTTTATTTTATTACTGGTTTTATGTAAAACAATAATGTCCTGAATGTTTTTTCTCCCCACCTAAGCTCTGCATTCTAAATGTTTTACTATTAGACATTAATGCTACTATGGTGAGTAGTTTGTAAGGAAGAAATGTCAACATGTGCTGATTCTAAACGAGGCATTTTATTTGTTTGCTTTTCTTTTGACTAATAAGGACATGGATATAGACGAAGCGCAAGAGGGAGCAGAAGAGGAGATCTTTGAACAAGAAGCTAAGAAAGTGGCTGTTCGCTCAAGATCAAGAACACATTCACGCTCTCGTTCAAGGTTCTACATAATATATAAAAATAGTTGTTTGTAGACATTTAAAACGTTGGCTTTATTTCTTTGCATCAAGATGAAAGGAATTTTCCCCCCTTAGAATTATATCTTATATTGTCTCAGAAAGAAGTAATTCAGAATTTGCTAAACAGAAAATAGTTTGTTCTGTTTTTACTTGGATATATCTGTCTGTGGCTATTTATTTGAATAATATACACCAATCACAGCCATATCATGAGACCTTGATTTTGGATTATGTCTGATTATAGTTAACTAGAGGTCTTTTGTGTGTGGGTAGGGTCTGTAGGCCTGGCCAGCCATCAGGGCCAAATAAGTTCCCTGCCTCTTGGCCTCCCTGCCTCCTCCTTCTCTCGCTCCCTCAGCACCCTGCTGTCACTGCTGGTTGCCCGCCATGTTCTGTGCCGCCTTGGTGGTCAGTGCGCATCACAGCGAGCATTTGAACTCCTGGTCGAACTCCCTAAGGGGACAATTTGTATATTAGCCTTTTATTATATAGGTTATTATATATATAGGATAATATTTTGATGACATCCACCTTTTAGGATATTAATGTCTCAGAACAACAGTTAAGTCGGGCCATGGAGGAAGTGTTAGAAATTCTATGGTATTTCTCACATTCCATTTCATTATGATAATAGCAAAAATGATCATAAAGATAACACTACAAAAAAGTTTCATAAACAGTAATCATAATATCAAACTATTATAAAATATCCTATAAATGTTTTTTGGAAGCTTTTCAACATGGCTAAGGCACGTTAATGTACATGCTCATTCAACTTTGAGTTAGATGGTTTTTCTTAACCTAGTAAATTTCTATGGAGCATGTATACATTGGCTTTGCTACAAACTACATTAAAACGGAAAATCTTTAGTCTTTTACATTTTTTATAGCCTATTTTCTGCACATGAGTACCCTGAAAATCTGAACAGTAAGTAAATGCTAGAAGAGGGAGCAGTATCTTTGATCACCTTTTCAGTCATTTCTTGTTTGTTTCAAGATGTTATGTGTATTTATCTCTTCTAAATGAGAGCCTGACCAGCCAGCTTTCTCTAAATCCACCTCATGTCACTGAGTTACCTGGCTAAAGAAGTTGTTAGTTACAATTTGGTTATAGCACAGTGGCTTCTTCGTCTTGCAGTGCCTCCTTTATAAGCATGTTGGAGAAGTCGGAAACTTGTAAGCAGAATTAGATAGTGTCCTAAAGCTCTGTTGGAAACATTCTTTGATTAGTAATTTTAACAATGTAACATCTACGTCACCTAAGGGATCTTTTTATTTTCTTAATGTTGTTTGTTTGTTTTTGTCCCTGTTTGTGACTCTTTGAAAAATAAATTGAAACACTAAGAGAAAGTAAGGCCCTTATGGGTTCTCATTTTCCTGTTCCTCATGGTTGTGGATAAGCCAGACGCAGTGAGAATTATTGGAAATAAATATTTATGATTCATGTACCTAAGTAGTATATAGATTTGAGGAAATGCATATTTGATACTTGATTATAGTTACACTTTTTGAAGAGGTAGATAAATACAAAACAATTTTTTTTCCTCTTTGAAGTAAGAAATTTAATATAAGAACATTGTCATTAGTAGTAAAATAAGATTTCTTTTCTAGGTCACCAAGAAAACGAAGGTCTCGGTCACGGTCGGGATCTCGGAAGCGTAAACACAGAAAGCGATCACGCTCGCGCTCCAGAGAGAGAAAGAGGAAATCGTCACGTTCCTACTCCAGTGAGAGAAGAGCGAGAGAAAGGGAGAAGGAGCGACAGAAGAAGGGGTTACCTCCAATTCGGTCTAAAACATTAAGTGGTAAGTGACAACACACTTTTACAAACTCTGGTGTCAACAGGTACTAAGAAAAGAGTTATCTGCTACAGAGACTCTAAACCTCACTGAGAATTTGGTAGATGAATAATTTCATCCTTGGCTTTTGTAATGTGATAGGGGAGAAAAGAGAAAGGAAGAGCAGTTTCTACTCAAATACTAAGGTCGTTGAAAGTTAAAAAAAAAAAAAAGTTAATATGTTTTTATTGATTTCTGCGGAAAGAAGTGGGAGAGAGCTAGAAACATCAATGATGAGAGAGAATCATCACTTGGCTGCCTCCTGCATGTCCCCTACTAGGGATCTAGCTCACAAGCTGGGTATGTGCCCTGAGGGAATCGAACTGTGACCTCCTGGTTGGTTCCATAGCTTGACGCTCAACCACTGAGCTACACCTGCTGGGCTGAAAAAAAATTTTTTTTAATGCAGGTTACTAAGTATAAGACTTGAATAATGATATGTAAAGTGGACCAGGCATAGTGTCTTTACATGAACACCGCAACTTCTGTGCATTTGTGTTCTAACTAGTTAACCATCAGGTCTGTAGGAGTAATTATTGTAGGAAGCATGTAAACTTTAAAGCTAATTATAAACTTACTGAAATAGTATTGGAGACATTCTGATTGTATAAACTTTGCCTCCTCTATATGTTAATCTATAATGTATGATTAGAACAAATTTGATAGTAATGGGAGTTTATTTTAGGAGAGGTCTAGAGGAGAGTTCACATAGTAGGAATATGAGGTACGGGAAAATAAGTTGTAAAAATATTAGTGCCAAATTCTGCCTAAAGGGTTCTTAGTGGATTATATAACTTCTAAGGTGAACCAGCAGGCTGCAGATGGGCAAATTACATAAAATTGAACAAATTGTCTTTCTTTGCAAAGAGCTAAACTTTGGTCAGGTGATCTATTTCAGAGATCTACAAACGTATCCTTTCTGTCATAGAAATAGGTAAGTGATTAGTATAACTTATAGTACTGCTGAAGCATCTTGGAAATTCAGGCTTCTAATTAAAGGCAGTAGCCACCTGCTTACTAATTTCTGGAACTTTCAGCAATCTTTGGCTATTTTGTCAGAATCTTAGTCTGATTATGAGAGGCAGTATTAATCTAATGTTGCTCTAACTCACTCTGAAAGTTTCTATTTATCTCTTAAGGTAAGGGACTGTAAGGGAGCCATGATTACATTTAAGGCATTCAGAATCTCCAATTTTAGGATATAGCTTTTACCTGATGTGTCTTTCATGTAGTTTTGTGCCTAATTTGTCATGTTGCTACCACCATTTACATAGTTTTGACTATAGAATTTATTTCCTATTGCTGTTTTATTTTCACTGGTAAATACAGTAAAAACAAAACAGCACATAAAGTATGGTAAGAAGGATATCTCTTTTTTTAAAAAATCTCAAATCTGTCCTCGGAAGCAATATTAATTTTATGTGGTCCCAACACATTTTAAAAAGGCAGTAGCTTTCCCCTACAGTTGGTCCTTAGAACACCAGAGTGTATATGAATAGTCCAGAGGATATGAAACAGCGACAGACAGTAGCATTCTAGGAACCAAGTGTCTCCCTCATGGAATGGGGAAAGACTCGTTTTTGCTTTAAAGTAAAGAAAAGATGTTCAGGAAAAGGAGATATTCATGAAGGCATGAACAGCTAAAAGTAGACAAAATGTCTCGTGTGACATTTGTTTATTTATTGATAGTGGCTTCCAAGTCTTTTATTGTAACAGTTAAGGAACAACTCAGTCTTTTGCTCTTCATATTTTCATGGAAATTATTATTTCCTTATGGATAGGATACAGTTTTGAGATTTAAATGTTAATTAGGGACAAACATCCATTTAAACTTTCCAGCACAGAAAAGTACTTTAGTCTGGCCAGTGTGGCTCACTGGTTGAGCGTTGACCTATGAACTAGGAGCGTTAGCCTATGAACAGCTCTAGCCCCGGTGGGAGGTGTGCAGGAGGCAGTCAATTGATGATTCTCTCTCCCCATTGATATTTCAATCTCTCTATTCATCTCTGAAATAAAATAAATGCACATTTTTTTAAAAACTTGGAAGGTACACAAGATTACATTGAAAAGTGCTTTGAAACTTCGTTGCACATTAGAATTACCCGTGGTATTTTAAAACTCCCAACTTTCACTATGTCATACTATTCATCATCTTTACAGTGGGATCCAGGTACCCAAAGTGATTCAAGTATGCAGCCATGCTTGAGGACAGGTGACATGATAGAGGTTGGCTTGGCAAGGTGCAAATGGATAGATACCTAGCATTTTAGTTGATTTGATTTTATTTTTAATATATTTTATTGATTTTTTTACAGAGAGGAATGGAGAGAGATAGAGAGCTAGAAATGTCGATGAGAGAGAAACATCGACCAGCTGCCTCTTGCACACCCCCTACCGGGATGTGCCCACAACCAATGTACATGCCCTTGACTGGAATCGAACCTGGGACCTTTCAGTCCACAGACCGATGCTCTCTACCACTGAGCCAAACCGGTTTCGGCGGATTTTAGTTGATTTTAAATAGAAGAGATAAAAATGTCAGTAAACATGTTTTTTAAATATGTTGTCTTAATGTTAATGTTATTGTTAATAGAGCTACTCAATTCCTTAAAAAAAAAGAGCGGTCTACATGATGTAGGTCATTTGCCTCTTTTTTCTTGACAGTGTGCAGCACTACCCTCTGGGTTGGTCAGGTGGACAAGAAGGCAACACAGCAGGATTTAACCAACCTGTTTGAAGAGTTTGGACAAATTGAATCCATTAATGTAGGTATCAGTTTTTAAATAACAGTTTAAGATTAAGAAAAAGAATAGAGTTTTCACTCATACCGGAGTCACTTTGGTTTCTAATTAGCTTAATTGTATCTGCTTATACATATCTTTATAAGGATTGTTTGACTTTCATCATTTCTGTATACATTCTACTGCTGTTTATCATCTTGCTTAATTAATTTTTAAAATGGAATTCTAACAAAAATTCTTTGGAATTTTATAATAGTCTAACACTTGATCTCTAAAAACATTGAATTTGGAGTTAGTAGGAACTAGTGTGATCTAGTTTAATTCCTTTTTATAAAAAAGAAACCCAGTCCACAGAATTGTAATCCCCCTGCACGTGAGCACACAGGTAGTGTGGGATACAGCTGGACTTTGAGGTCCCAGTCTTTTGTCAGCCCCTTCTTCCTCCCTCCCCTTCTTAGTCTCTTCCTCTCAAAGCCAGCCTTAGACAAGAGGACCTGTGTGGCCAGAGCATCGCCAGTCACTGGAGCTTCACTCTTTAGCTCCTCAGCTCGATTCCTTCAGCGGTTTGCCCGCCCGGTCTCTGAGCAGCTTCTTCCCCCGCAGGGCCGTGCTCCCGGGGACCAGAGCTGAGCAGCGAAATGCTCTCTAGTTCTCTAAGGCTCGCACAGCTCGTTAACCCCATGGTTTTATTTACTGTCACACTCCGTCTGTTGGACCTTTTGTCATCATTTGCTGGAAAATGGACCGATTGTCTTTTCTAGTGTTACATCCCAACTCTTGTTATATGTTGAAATTTTTCATATTTATAGTAGCATTCTTTATTTAAACTGAATTTGATCATTTAGTATTTTACTTCAATTATGTAAGATCTGATTGGAGCCTCACGAGGAGCTGGTTAAGACATTCAAGTGTGTGTGTGTGTGTGTGTATTTAAAATGTTTTTATTGATTTCAGAGAGGAAGGAAGAGGAGGGGAGAGAGAGAAACATCAATGATGAGAGTGAATCGTTGATTGACTGCCTCCTTCGCATCCCACAATGGGGGGAAAGGGAAAATGACTCAGAATTCAGTAGTTAATGTTCTTTTTCATTAAAACCATAAAATGCCAGAATGAATTGCCCTCCTTATATCCTTCTAAAGGAAACATTTTTTTTAATAGATGATTCCTCCCAGGGGCTGTGCTTATGTCTGCATGGTTCATCGACAAGATGCATTTCGCGCTCTTCAGAAGCTGAGTTCTGGATCATATAAAATTGGGTCCAAGGTCATTAAGGTAAGATTGGGGCAAGGAGACACATTCCTTTGTTTTATTGGGTTATGAGAATATTTTCGTATTCATTTTAAAAAAATGTTAATGGGCAAAATGTGGCAAATTTTTTATTTTAGTACTATTGAATACAGAATTAGATATAGATAGATTAATACCCAAAACTTTAGTCAATTTCTATTATTTCTCCTTTTTAGCCTATTTCATACAACCCAGGACCTTATTAAGGTTTTATTTTTATTTTCCTTTCATCTTTAAACTGAGTAATTATTATGTATTTTTTTTCATTTTTACTTAAAACTAATTTACACTTCATTTTTTTGATTTGGAGGTGATTTATTCCATCAGTTCCTATAAGTGAATTAAAAATAAAAAGTTTAACATAACTGCTGTCAGTGGAGTTAATGTGCCCATGCTTTGTCATTCTATGGCAGAGGGTTTCCTGTAAACTCCAGTGTCACTGGTCTTTTTCTGAAGTACCAAGTTTTTATTTACATTATAAGAACCATTCTAAACAAAAACAGAACATGGCAAACTTTCCATGCCTGCTGTCCTCTCATTAGTGATGCTGTGCCTTCCAACTGATTGTTAAAGCTATTGGTATTTACAATGTCCACATGTTTTTTAGTGTTTTGCCCAGTTGTTACAGTACTGATAAGCTTTCTTTTTCCTCTCCTAATTCCTGATAGATTGCTTGGGCTTTAAACAAAGGTGTAAAAACAGAATACAAACAGTTCTGGGATGTGGACCTTGGAGTTACATACATACCATGGGAAAAAGTTAAAGTGGATGACTTGGAAGGTTTTGCAGAAGGAGGCATGATTGACCAGGAAACTGTAAATACTGGTAAGAACCCTAAAGGTAGTTTTGTTATTTAAAAGTTTGTAATTGGTAAAGAGTTTTTCACGATTGGGTGAATTGTGTTTATTCTATTTCCTAGCTTCTTTCCTCCAAAAAGAGAAAAAATATAAAACATTACTGTGTTCAGTGTATATGTTTCATGGGTTCTATTTCATTAAGTGTCAGAATATAGGGGAGACAGTATTAATATATATATATTATTGATCTTTTTTTTTTTTTACAGAGAGGAAGAGAGAAGGATAGAGAGTTAGAAACATCGATGAGAGAGAAACAAGGATAGAGAGTTAGAAACATCGATGAGAGAGACATTGATCAGCTGCCTTCCTGCACAACCCTTACTGGGGATGTGTCCGCAACCAAGGTACATGTGCTTGACTGGAATCGAACCTGGGACCTATCCACTGAGCCAAACCAGTTTCAGCGAAAAGATAGTATTTTAGAAGTCTACTAATGTAGCATTTTTAGTGTCTTTAACCAAGTTTTGTCTTCAAGACAAAGAGTTATATATTGTGTATATGGAGGTTTTTTTTAAAACTAAATATTTTAATTTCTTGAGTTTAAATAAGAACTAGAGATTTCATAAGCTTCTTTGAAAAACTTCCTAGATTATTTTGGTTAGTATCCATGTTGAGAATGGTTCATATTCATGGAATTTGAGAATGCTTTGTAATTTTATGGCAGAGATAGTTTGCTTATTACCAAGTGATCTTCTGACTTGCTCTTTTAAAAACCTTGTCTTTTCATTTAAAAAAAAAATGATTAGCACTTATAACCAGTAGGTAAAATTAAAATAATTGAAATATGGTATGTAATTGCCTCACATCTTTGTAGCATAATTAGCTAATTTTTAGAATATTTTTGTTCTCAGGCCAACTCATATATTCAGTCACTTTTTCAGTTGTTTTCTTCTTGTCATTTTCTCCTTTTACTTCTTGATAGATGTTCCTCCAGAACATTTATCCATTTACTAAATATTTTAGTTCCTTCTGGGTACCAGGCATAATTTTAGGAACTGGGATTATAGCAGTAAGACAGACAGACAAAAATATTTCATGCAATGCACATTATAGTATAGGGGTTGATAACCTGTAGTCCCTGAGCCAAATCTTGTAGGCAGCCCAGTCTGTAAATAAAGTTGTATTGCAACACAGCCATGCTCACTTAAGTTTACCTATTTTCTATGACTTTTCCCCTTCACCACTCTAGTAGAGGGGAAATTTGCCCATTCATGTTCTAGTCACTAGAATCTAGTGGAAAGATAGATCATGAACAAAAGAGATAAACTATACAGTATTTCTATGTTTCTAAGTTTTAAGAAGAAAAATCAAATAAGGGGGCGGTAGTCAGTCTGTCTACTTGTGGAGCTAATGCAGTTTTTATCGAGAGGGTGATAGTTGAAGAGGGGAGATGTGGAGCTATCTGGGGAACGCATTCCGTATATAGGAACAGCACGTGCAGAGCCTGTTCAGAGATCAAGAGACCAGTATGGCTTGAGCAAAGTAAGTGCGGAGTGCGTAGTAGGAGATGAAGTCAGAGAGGTACAGAGGAGTGACCTCATGTATTCTTATTGATCATTATACTGACTTTGACCCTTACTCTGAGGGAGATGGAGAATCATTGGAGGAACCATTAGACCATTCTAATTTTGAATCGCTGTATTTCCAGAAAGATTTTTTGGTACTGGGTTAGCACTTGTTGGTTTTTCCTTGTGACAAAATGTAGAATAAGGTTGGTTCCTCTTATGTCCGACAGCCTTTGTGATACATATGTATTATATCCCTTCTAAGTGTTTTCTTAGACCAAATAGTTTTGTTCTTTCATTTGTATCTCGTGTCATGCTTCTTTGGACTAGTTCTTAGTGTCCTACTTAGATTTATCTGGGCAAAACCTAAATTGGCACCTATAGCTATGGACCTATCTTAAAGATAGATGTGCCAAGATAGATGAAGGACTTAGGCAAGCATGAAATAAATGTATACATAGAAATAAAATGAAAAGTTCACTTATCTCGAGGAAATCAACTTCAAACATTTTGTTTAGAATGGGAAACTGTGAAAAGCTCAGAACCTGTTAAAGAGACGGTCCCGACAACTCAGAGCCCACCACCTCCTGCTGAAAAGGAAACAGTGGTCACAACCCAGGCGGAGGTTTTCCCTCCTCCTGTTGCTGTGTTACAGGTTAGTGCTGGGTGTTTGTTGTTGAATGTGTTGTTTTACATTTCTGTTTTTACTCAGGTATTTATTTTATAAAACCTGGAGGAAGTTGTCCAAATGCAACAAATAAGGGTTTACACAAACACTTTAAAATTTTAGAAATGGTCTAATATTTAAACTTGTTTGTAGCACAGATGGTCACTGATTGCCTGCTGTGTGGCATTTATTGTTTTAGGCACTTGAGATTGGGGTACCTCACTGAAAAAAAAACCACAACAAAAACCACAAATCCCTGCCCTTAACAGAGCTTTTGTTCTTCAGAAGGGAGACAAAAATATAAAATAAGTAAGTTTATGAGATACTATGGAAGGAAAAGGGTAGTGTAAGGATGATCAGCTTGAGTCATTGCTACAGTCTTAAATAATAACCATTTGGCTCTCCAAGGAAAAGACGCATGCTTGGTGTGTTCGAGGAATAGCAAGTAGGCTAGTAGAAACGAGACCTCTAGAAAGACTTTGGTTTTCCATCTGGGATGTGGATCCTTTGGAGGATTTTGAAGGAAGAAGTGACTTGACCTGCCTTAAAGTTTTAAAGGGTTGTGCTGGCTACTATTTTGAAGCAGGGAGACCAGTGAAAAGACAGAGCAATCCCAGTGAGAGATGGTGATGGCTTAGATTAGACTGATAGCAGTGGAGGGAATGAGAAGTAGTCAGGTGCTAGGTGTATTTTGATGTTATCACCATTATAACCTCATGGCACAATTAGATTTGAGTTGTGAGAAAGAGCAGAGGGAAGGCTTTTGGTATGAGAAGTTGGAAGGATGGAGTTACTGCTATCTGAGAATGGGAAAGACTGTGGAAAGCATTTTTTTGGGGGGGTGGGGGAGAGACAATTGAAAGTTAAGTTTTGTGCATATGAAAGGTTAAGATGTTGAATAGACTTGGTATAATAGGATTTTAGAAAAGCCGGTATAACTGTAATGCAGATAAATATTTGGGGATTATTTCGCCTAGGATAAGTACAAGGTGTTTATGCTAGGAGTAGGAAATAAACATGAGAAAATGGAGTAATTCTAAAGCTGTTATTGACATGCCTCCTTGGTTGCGGTGCTGTTACTTTATATCACCTGATAGGTTTCACAATCTTCGCATACACTATCAGTTGGAAAATAGTGCCTTGCTTTTTACCCCAAATAGACTGTGGCTTTTACAAGAATTGAGAAAGGAAAGGAACAAAACAACTTAATATAATGGTATTTGTTACCTTCCTAAACAAGAAATAGAAATAATTTACCTTTAGGTGTTCCAAGTTATAATCATTGCAGATGGATAAAATGATTTATGGACTTTTTACTTTCTATCCACAAAGATTCCAGTAGCACCAGCTGTGCCTACAGTTAGTTTAGTGCCACCAGCATTTCCTGTGTCAATGCCGGTTCCTCCTCCCGGATTCAGTCCAATGCCTCCACCTCCTTTTCTACGAGCAAGTTTTAACCCTTCCCAGCCACCTCCCGGTAAGGAGTTTTTGTCTTATTAATGAAAATCTATTTAAAATATAATTTCTTTCCAGGTTAAAAGAAGATATAGCGCAGTGATTTTTTTTTTAAACGTTAGCATGTTGGAATCATGTGGAGGGGAGGGTATGTTAAAGCACAGATTGCTGGGCAATTTTTGTTGGGGACCACACGTTAAGAAGCATTGACAGAGAAGAAATGGAATCCTTTAAAATCATTGAAGTGCTCTTAAAACAATTGAATATTTATGGTGAAATTGTTATATATTAATTCTTTATAGTTATTATTCATTGGGAAGTATGCATTAAATTATATAGATTATTCTCCAAAAAATCATTAGGGTTTCCATTTTGACATTAAAAATAATATCTTAAAATGCTAATTGAATTTGTAATACATTTTTTACCTAATTATTGATAAACAAAAGTTCTTTAAATCAGTGTTTCTAGATAAAAACTATAAATTACTTAAATAATACATATTAAATATAAGTAATTGCTTTTATAGAATTGTCTGTTATGCCAAACACAAGGTACTGTACTTCGATTTTTGTAATTTAAACTCTTAGCCATTGAATATAGTTTCTAGAAAATACTAAGGCCAAAAAATGAATATTGTCTGAAAATACTTGTAATTTATTTGTCTTATGACATAAAAGTTTTAAAATTACAGTGTACTATGTTAATTTGAAATTGCATATTTTAGTAAGAATTTTATTTTTGTATATTTTAAGTATTTGACAATTACTTTTGTCAAAATTTTTAGTATTTGTGACTTGAAAATTAAAATTTAATTTCAGAAGATATTTTAAAATGATTATTTCAAAAACCATACCGCTCAGGCTTTATAAAGCCATTGTCGAGCTTTCATTAGTTGAAAATCACATATCTTTTTTTCTTCAGCCACTTGTTTTTTAATTGAATTTCATGATAGCTCTGTGTTTCAAAAAAATAGTACTGAAAATCATCAAAAAGCCAATATTAAATTGGAGATTTATTTCAGTGCTCAAAACATAATACAGTAACATCCAAGATTAAGGAAAAGTAATACCTTTTACAGATGATATTGTTGCATGTAATGTTATCAGCAGCTTGAAATGCAATGTTTAACCCCCCGGCAGTTACCATGCTCACATATAAGCGGGTTGCCTAGCTTGTAATCTTTAATTGTGCAGCATTACAGAGAGTGCCACAGGACTCCCCCGTGGTTAGAACTCTCTGCTTTGCCGTGGCACACTCTGTACTTCACTAAGGCTCAAGTGAGGTAGTATTTATAAAAGTGCTTTTTAAAATGGAAAACACACTCACAAATAGGAGATGGTAGTAATAAAATACTTTTTTAAGGATGTAGAGTTTGGTTTATAGACATTGAAATCATTGATTTAAAGAAGTAACTTTTCTTATGCTATTTTGTTTTGGGTCTTTTTTTTTCCATGTAGGTTTTATGCCACCTCCAGTTCCACCACCTGTTGTACCGCCGCCTGCTATTCCACCAGTAGTACCAACGTGTGAGTTTTCTGTTTTAGGATTTTCTTAATTCATGGAGTGTTAATGTGCTGTTTCTCATTCTTTTGAATTATTGTTCTTTTTTATTTTTTATTTTTTTTTAAATATATTTTATTGATTTTATACAGAGAGGAAGGGAGAGAGATAGAGAGTTAGAAACATCGATGAGAGAGAGTCATCGATCAGCTGCCTCTTGCACACCCCCTACTGGGGATATGCCCGCAACCAAGGTACATGCCCTTGACCGGAATCGAACCTGGGACCCTTCAGTCCCCAAGCCGACGCTCTATCCATTGAGCCAAACCGGTCCCGGCTATTGTTCTTTTTTATTATGAAAGTTTTTAGAAACACATTTTTTTGTTAAATGATTTCTAAAAAATTTAACAGTATCAAATGTCAGTCCATCTTCAGATTGGCATTCTTTTTTTTTTTAATATATTTTATTGATTTTTTACAGAGAGGAAGAGAGAGGGACAGAGAGTTAGAAACATCGATGAGAGAGAGTCATCAATCAGCTGCCTCTTGCACATTCCCCACTGGGGATGTGCCCACAACCAAGGTACATGCCCCTGACCGGAATCGAGCCTAGAACCCTTCAGTCCGCAGGCCGACGCTCTATCCACTGAGCCAAACCGGTCTCAGCAAGATTGGCATTCTTATCTCAAAATGTCTTTTTATAATTGGTTTATTTTGGTCAAAATTCAAATAAGGGTCCCTACATCATATTTTTGTGTGTGTATGTATTACATATCTTAATCTAGAGTAGTACTGCCAAACCTTCCTTTTTTAATTCCTTTTTTAAAAAAATAGGTTTCTATTGATTTTAGAGAGAGGAAGTGAGAGGGATAGAGAGATAGAAACATCGATGTGGCAGAGAAAAATCAGTTGGCTGTCTCTGGCACACCCCTTACCGGAGGTTGAGTCCAAAACGTGGGTATGTGCCCTAACCAGGAATCAAACTGGTGATCTCTTGGTTCATGGGTTGATGCTCGAGGGAGTAACTTTGTTTCACTCAATGTTGTTTGGTTTCAATGTTTATGAGATCGTAGGAACTTAACACTTGTTTATATCAACTAGCCTATGGTTCATTACACCATTTTAAAGTCACAGAACCTCCGGACGACCTTAGTGAGGACCTACTGTATGTTGTTCATTGAACAGTCATACCAAACAGCTGGAGAGAGAGGATAGGGAGTCATTTAAAGGTTTGGCAAGGCCATTGTTATTCATGGTTAATATTTTAACTTAGCACAAGAATGATGAGATAATTAAGTCTAAAATACAGTCTCTCACTCTTTAAACAGCTTTGGTGCAGCCGCCATTACCCATGACTCCAGAAACTGTGAAAGAGGTTGGATTTGGTAGCCTTGTTTTACCAGGTGGTTCTGTTGCCAGCAGTCTTGCTCCTTCCACTCTGCCAGCTGGAACGGTTTTTAATCCTCCCCCTAAGCAAGCAGAACCTGAAGAAAAAGTACCTCATCTTATAGACCATCAGATTTCTTCTGGTGAAAACACCAGATCAGGTAAAAACTAAAATGAAATCCTCAGAAACACATAATTAAATCAAAAGTGCTGCTTCTATGTACTGGTGTTTAATTCCGAGGTGCCATGAATTTGTAGTAACCAGTTTAATGCACACATATTGAAATGCAATTGTTAAAAAGAGATCACTGTTTCCTAAAATTTATATTAAAAACAAATTTGTTATTCTGTTCAGGATAGTATAGATTTTGACACCTTTCCATTGAGACCTCACTCCCTCTATTTATTTCTTTTGCCTAATGGGACTGGTTTAATGTGTTATCAAAATAAGATTGCACAAAATATGAATACCTACAAGATGATAAAAATGAACACATACTAAGTATAAATAACTTACTTCCGACAGGTATTATTTAGCCAGGTCTAGAAATAAATATGGTGCTTGAAGGCAGCAAGTCTTTTTTTCTTTTTTTCTTTTTTGGCACCACTGTTAGTATATTAAGAATTGTGGCTTAAAGGTGGCAAATCAGTATAAAACCTGGCTTTTTTTTTTTTTAATATATTTTATTGATTGATTTTTAACAGAGGAAGGGAGAGAGATAGAGAGCTAGAAATATCAAAGAGAAACATCGGCCAGCTGCCTCTTGCACACCCCCTACCGGGGATGTGCCCACAACCAATGTACATGCCCTTGACCGGAATCGAACCTGGGACCTTTCAGTCTGCAGATCAACGCTCTACCACTGAGCCAAACTGGCTTTGGCAAACCTGGCATTTAAAGATCATGTTTAATATTTAAATTTTACTATAACTGGTATTAATTTTAGCTATAATTCTTACTTAGTATTTAGTATACTTTAAATTTAGCTGATTAACTCAAAGCTAACTGCTGGAAGTTATAGCATTAGTTTTCTTTTTATACCAGAATAATTTTTTTTCTCCCCTTTCCATTTTAGTGATTCCAAATGATATTCCAAGTGGCTCTGCCATTTTAGGAGGACAGCCGCCAAATGTGACAAACAACTCTGGAATTCTTGGAGTTCAAAGACCAAATGCACCAAGTAATTCTGAAATTCTCGGAGTCCGGCCAGCTAACGTTTCGAGTAGTTCTGGGATTATTGGAAACCAGCCACCGAATATTCTCAACAACTCTGGAATTTTGGGAATACAACCACCCGGTGTTTCGAGTAATTCTGGACTTATGGGAGTGCTCCCCCCCAGTCTCCCTAACAGCTCTGGACTCATAGGAGTACAGCCACCCAGCGTTCTGAATCCGTCTGGACCTATGGGGACACAGCCTCCCGGTGGGCCTCAGAGTTTACCCCCTTTACACCTCTCTAATCAAAGGATGCCCGTAATGCCAATGTTAGACCTGCGGCCGGGACTTCTTCCGCAGGCGCCCGGACCGCGCTTCCCTCTGCTGCAGCCTGGAATCCCACCCCAGCGGGGACTGCCTCCCCCTTCCATGCTCGACTCAGCTCTCCATCCCCCTCCCCGGGGTCCTTTTCCCCCAGGAGACATTTTCAGTCCGCCAGAAAGACCTTTTCTGATTCCCGGAAGGCAGAGTATAGACAGCATTGCTAATCCGGAAAAAAGGATACCGCTTGGGAATGACAGCATTCAGCAGGAAGGCGATAGAGATTACAGGTTTCCTCCGATGGAGACCAGGGAAAGCATGAGTAGACCTCCCCCGGTGGATGTGAGGGATGTGCTGGGCCGGCCTGTGGATCCCAGGGAAGGCCCTGGAAGGCCGCCGTTAGACGGCAGGGATCATTTTGTGAGACCTCCTGTAGACATTAGAGAGAACCTTGTGCGGCCGGGCATGGAGCATCTCGGTCGGAGAGACCACTTTGGCTTTCCCCCAGAGAAGCCGTGGGGGCACAGAGATTTTGATGAGAGAGAGCACCGGGTGCTGCCTGTCTTTGCTGGTCCCAAAGGCTTACATGAAGAAAGAGGGAGGTTTCGATCTGGAAGCTATCGATTTGATCCCCGAAGTGGTCCTTGGAACAGAGGATTTGTTCAAGAGGTTCACAGAGATTTTGATGACCGCAGAAGACACTGGGAGAGGCAGAGGGATAGGGATGACAGAGATTTTGATTTCTGCAGAGAAATAAATGGAAATCGTCTTGGACGAGATAGAATTCAAAACACCTGGGTCCCCCCTCCCCATGCTCGGGTTTTTGATTTCTTTGAAGGGGCCACTTCTCAACGAAAAGGTGATAATGTGCCTCAGGTTAATGGTGAAAATGCTGAGAGACATGCTCAACCGCCACCTTTACCAGTGCAGAACGAACCTGAACTCTATGAAAAACTGACATCTTCAAATGAAATAAACAAGGAGAAGAGTGACACAGTTGCTGATATAGAAAGTGAACCAGTGGTAGAAAACACAGAAACTGAGGGGACATAATCATCACTCAGTAGGTAAACAGATACCTTTTGTAAAGTTGTCATCTCTCTGTAATAGATTAATGGCTGACTGGACCATAGTTGTTCACTTTTGTCTGCCAGAATTAAGTTAATCTGATGTTCATGTTCACTTTTCTCTTAAAATAATTGTACAACTGACTTGTATAGACATTGTTCTTAATATGAACATGATAGGTAAACATTTTTTATTTTTCTGATAAAATATAAATGTTGCCCCCAGATTCTTTTAACTTCAAGGAAATGAATAACAGCTTGTCAGAGACTTCCTATGGAAGAAAGGATTTTTTAGATACTACTAGTAGGTTGGATATGGTAATAGGTATATTTCAGAATAGCAAGCCGTGGTATATCTTATCCATATCTTTAGGCTGCTGCAGAATTTTAAGGTAATAGACAAAGCTGTGATATTTTATGCAAAGACTGGCTCTAGATATTTGAGGAGCACAATACAGAGATTTTAAAAAGTGATTTTGTAAAATCTACACTATGGTCTCTGTTTCTCCAAAGTAAGTGTTTGTGATTTGTTCCTCATACTGCAGTGAGTAAAAAGAAAACAACAACATAAATATTAAAGTACGTTTCAATGTTGGGTGAATTTTGTTTTTAGATGCCAATAAAACTTATTTGTTTGATAACAGTGTTCTAGGAATTGTATTTTTTTTTAACCCACAAATTCTTTAAACCCTGAATCGTTAGCTGCATGTGCTTAGTCACAAAAGGTTTCTATTACTCCTAATAACAACGATGAAGAACTGTGGTGGAAAAGCATGTACTTTAATATAAAAACCATGCAGTCTCATTAGTTTGTATATAAAATTTGTATACTGTGTGAGTCGTAGGTTATTTTGTTTCTCTGTATGTCTATATTCATGCACATACAGAGAAATATAGATGTTGATAGTTCAGAGAATAAAGTATTTTTTAAAACTGAATAGAATCAGATAAATTTGGCATTGCTCATAGTTACAGCTCTTAACCTTTATGAAGGGGAAAATAAGCACTATAAAGAAATACCTTGGCGGTTTGCTAATTTAAAAAATATAATTAGTCATGAAGCCAGGTTTAGCACGGGCCCAGATTTCATATAAATGCCTGCTTGCAATGCCTTGTTTCCCATTCTGTTTTCTATTCTGCATCGATAGCCCTAGCACTAAGTACTTGCTGGTCATTTGCCTGACCTGAGCATCTTAATGGCACTAAGTGGATAGTGTTGTTGATGTGTTTGAAACATCAATCTGTAATCCAGGAACAAAGTGACCGTCAGGCTCTGGGTTACACTGTTCCTATTACTCTCCAAGGTAAACTGAGTAGCAGAAAAATTGGTTCTTGGTTTCTGTTACTTATTTATCTTTGTTTTTGTTTTTGTTTTCATTCATTCGTTTGTGTCTCCTTTGGGTTTTACGTATGTATACACATATGTGTAAACCCATGGGTGTTTTTTCCTTTTTATTGATGGCTTTCATTTGGTCCTAGTTTCCTCCCAACAATTCATCATCTGCTCTCTTTATGTAGAAGCCTTAAGTTAGGTTTGTCAACGATAACCCCACCCCCATGATAAGATCGCACCAGCTATTTAAAATGGGATGTTTTAGCTAACCGTATCTGATGATCTAGAGAGGTATAGGTCTTTACTGTTCCTGGCCAAAAAGAAAGTCTTTTCTTCTTACAGATTCTGAAATAGAAATAGAGCATTTTGTTATTTGGAAAAGTGGGTGAGGGGGGAATTTGGTGTTTATTTTTAAGGTAACTCAGTTCAGTTCAATAATTTGAATTGGTTTCCAATCTTTTCCTTTGGATAACAGGGAAAACTGACAAAGGCACAAAATGTTAATGTTCGGGAAAGGCTTGCCTTGTCTCCCAGGAAATTACACGGGCTGCAGTGTCTCAGACGCCTTTAGTTACACTCACCATTATAAAATTAAATGACATGCACTTGGGATAGTCACTGAGACTTCTCACTGGCTTCTAATCCCAGGCTCTTTACATCGCTGTTGGCCTTCGTGTGCAAGCTTAAAAACAAACCACGTGCAGGCATTCCACCGGTTGGAGGATTGTGTGGGGCAAGTTCCTCGTCACTGGTCAGTACAGAAGCTAGAAACCTGTCTTGGAAACGTGTGACACTCTCAGCGTAGCCGAAGAGAATTTATGTGTACTTATTCTCCCGGGGAGCTTGTTTTGTTGAATACTTAAGTGAAAGAATATTAATCATTTTTGAACTGAATTTTCAAAATGGATATTTATGTTGAATTTTTTTAAAAAATGATATGCACAGAAGAGTTAATTGTTTTTGATAAGTTTGACGTAGGCCCTATCACATTTTTAATGCTTTTGGTCACAGTGTTGTCACTAGAATACTGGCAACTAGAAATTTACAAGGAGTAACCTAACCAAATAAGATGATTTAAAGTGCTACAGGCAGTATTGGCATTATACACCATGAGGTTGATTTGTGATTTGTTAAATAGGGAATGATATGACTTTACATATTTATCAGTAGCCTGCAGTATTAGTAGACATTAATATTTAAATAGTTTTTATGTCTTTAAACATTTCATTAAACGTTGGCTCTGACCTTAGCATAAATGCATATACTGTACTTTGATCTTTTGTATGGTAGATAGAAACTTATTTTACAGCAAAGTAGTCTTTATCTGCAGCATATTATAGGTGGAATGCGCCTTTATTCTAATTTTGTCTATACATAGGGCAGACAAATATGGAAGAAAGCATAGGAGGATAGCATAATATAAAATGAAATGCTTAAACCTCTGGAAATTATATAATTCATTGGGAAAGTTTGTTACTTATTTAAGTTATTATATTCTTACCGTACCAGAGTAATTTCTTTTGTCCTGATAATTTAGTTGCTTTATTAAATTTATTGGCCATTTTTTCACTCGTATCAAAGATGATAGTTTATGGAGCTCCACATTTAAGGTTGTTTGGAGTGTGGGGAAATTGTGTTACATTTAAAAAGAAAAAGTTGCTCTTTTAATTGGAAAAAGTATTTTTTTTATAAACACAGTTCATCAGATCTAAGGTGTCGTTTTTCATTGATTGTAAGAAGCACCATTCAGAATAAAATAAATGCTTCCAATATGACATGCCACTGATTATAAGACCCATCCTTAACTCAGAAATGTTAAAATATAAAAAGTGTCTTAGAATCAAAGAAATGTGGCATTCATTATGCATGTATTTTAGATGGGCACAACCTTTAATGAAAAAGAAAATTTTAATAGTCAATTAAATTTTATTATACCTTATGTGCCTTCATCATTATTACTTTATTGGGTGCTATATTAATAAAATGTTTTAAGGGCTTTTAACTCAAAGAAAGAAAGCTAACATTTTTCTTTTTAAATATTTTGCATAATATAGAAGAGCGGAGCCATATCTTGATATTTTTAAGATAGGGAAAATAAAACTACATTATTATGAGTAGTCATAAATACTGTAGTGTGGCAGAGAATTATGAATGTTTTCATTGATTCTGTGGTTTCATATAACATCTTTTAAACTATAACTTAAGTTGATAGTTATATATTTTCTACTTTTGAAGAAAAAAATCGGGTTACTGTAATTTATAATAGGAAATTTAAAAGCAAGATACTTCGATCCAACAGAACTTTCTGGAATTAGAATTTAAAATGAATGGCTCATATTGTTTTCTTTTGGGGGGCATACTTTAAATAGTGGCATGCATATTGGAAGCAATTTGAAATACACTATTTCTGTGGTTTTTCAGACAAGAAATAAATAATAGAATCACTGGTGGAGTTCTGAAAATTTGGGGGTTTTAAGGGATCACCACAAACCTACTAGTGCAGAATCTCCTGGGGTAATACACATTTATACACACACACACCTAGTTTATATTATAAACTCCCACATAGCCCCACTTTCACTACATTAAAATACATAAATATTTAATAGACCATATACTGGAGATTCTTAAAATATTTTAAAAAGTAAAATACTTGAGTGATAGACAGTTATCTTCAGTATTTCAAGAAAGTAGATACATAATTGTGGCAGCTGATGTTAAAGGATGAAGAAAAAGCTAGAGAAGTCCATTATCACAGATGTTTTAAACTCAAGCATTAATTTAAAAAAAGAACTATAGCAGATAAGGATGGGAGGAAGCATATGGGATGGTTTTGTAGGAAGCATTTTTGACTCAAGTGAAACTTGGTTTAGGATACCTCAAATAAAAATGTACTTGATATCATGTAATTAAATGCTTTGGTTATATAGAAAGCCCATTTGGGATAAAACTATAAGCATTAACTTTATCAGGGACTAGAAGTAGCGTTACTAGTGGGATTACTGAGATGTGGGATGCATATCAAAAAGTAATGCAAATCAGTATTGTATTTCGGCATAAACTTTGCTCAGACATTTTCTTCTCCTCTACTTAATTCTCTCCTCTTTCATAGGATTCTTTTCATCCTGTATATACGCTTCCAGTTACACTGTCTTGTCCTAATCAAGATATAGAACAAATACTTAAAGTAATCTGTAAGACACATATAGTATTAAAATATAAAAAGTGTCTTAGTATTACACATGGGGTGCGATTGTGCTAATGAGCTAACTTGATATTGTATGGGGGGTGTTGGGTGGTAAGAGGACCTGTAATGAAGGATGGAAAGGGTGCTTATGCACCAAGCTCAGCACGTGGGAGAGAGGGAACTTGTAACTTGTACCTGAGCCCTGAGAGTTAGGTGAGTTTAATGAGCATATTCCACGTGGGTAGCAGTGGCAGATAATGTAGAAGTTGGCTGACCTGTGTTGAAAACCAGCCCTTCCCCCCACGCGGATATCAGCGCGCCCTGCCTCAGGCAGCTGTCACTGCTCGTCTTTTTCTTCATAGCTGCCTTTCTGACACAGGCAGGAACAGTCCAGTGGATTTGTCTGCTGAAAGCAGCTTGCCTGCCCTGGGCTGGATGATTTCTAAGCTCAGTTCCAGCACTTAAGCTCCTTGCGTCCATGAAATAAGTTTTCTGTGAAAGACCAGGGGAAGAAGCAGGAGGAACAAAGGGAAAGACTAACAAGATTGAGATGCTTTTTATAAGGACACGGGTTTTACGGCCTTTGGGTTTTCAAAACTGGTTTTGACATTGGCTAGATGTGTGCTTTTGAACAAAATTACTGCGCCTCTAAGTGCATTCCTTAATAGCTCATCTGGAGAGTTATTGATATTAGTTAATGTTGAATGGACATGTACAGGAACTACAATAATTTTATTACCTGCATAATCCTCACAGCAATCCTGTGAAGTAGTTAGAAACCTAAGTTACAAGTGACTTCCCAAGATCTTAAAACTTGAAAGTATGTGAGCAAAGAATGAAACGCAGGTCTATTAACTAAACATTAGCCTGCACCACCTAAGGAAGTGTCAGGCACTCATCACAGAGGCTCTCCAGTGATTCCTCTTCACTTTAGGGAAAGAAATTTAGGCAGAAAACCATAAACTGGAACAGCCCCACAGGCTTGTCCTTCTAGAGCCTGGTCAGCAAACTGGGGCTCGGGAGCCACATGTGGCTCTTTGGTCCCTTGAGTGTGGCTCTTCCACAAAATACCACGGCCTGGGCGAGTCTGTTTTGAAGAAGTGGCAGAAGAAGTTTAAGTTTAAAAAATTTGACTTTCCAAAGAAATTTCAATCGTCATCCTGTTGATACTTGGCTCTATTGGCTAATGAGTTTGCCGACCACTGTTGTAGGGTAAGGCTGCAGTTAAACACTGAACTTGAGCTGTTCTCATGGTTACAAGTATACATACTTGGGGCTGTCTTCTTTTGCTGTAAGCAATCACTGCAGCTTCACTTTCTTAGATTTTGTGTTCAGGATTGGTTTTTTCTGAAGGCTATACCATGGCATAACACTAACTTTCTTAACAATTTGCTACTAGTTTTTTTGTGTTTTTTTTAAGAGAGAGGGAAACATGTATTTGTTGTTCACTTATTTATGCATTCTGGTGCTTGTATGTGCCCCGACCGGGAACCCACACTGCAGCCTCCGTGTGGGGATGACACTCTAACCACCGAGCTGCTTGGCCAGGGCATAACTTGCTATTCTGGAAGCAGGTTTCTACTGCATTGATATTAAATAAGGCTTCTTTTTGAAAACACCTTTTCCCACAAATTAAATAAGATTTTAAAACCTCCTCTGCTTTATACATTCAAAGCAGAACTAGTGATTGCTAGCCAGTTTACATTTCGGATGTGGCTTTGGCATCTCCTTTCTGAAATTTGGCATTTGTATACTATATGTGTAGCCAGAACCTTTTTTCTTGTGTACAAAACTCCCATATTAAGACTATCCCATGACTTGAATTAAATGAGATATGTAAAGTTATACATAGTAAACATGCAGTGTTGGTCTTTATTCACTGCTTGGTTGAATTCAGAGTTTAGCCTTTGTCTGGTGGCAGTAGTTAATTTGCAGTTGTTTTACTTTCTTAGAATATATAACCCGATTCTAGATTTTCTTTCTTTACAAGTCTTCTGTTAAATTCACTGAACTTAGATGTATGTGAAGTTAATCTGCAGCATGTCACGGTGGTGGCCTGGGGTGACCTTTGTCAGTCTTTGGCAGGTGGATCTTTAGCTATGACTGCCTAAGGCACACATCAAGGGAACATGCTATCATACTTGTTAGTTACATTTCTATTTCCACTAATCTTCCCAAAAGTAGTTACTATTTTACTTATGTTGTGATTATTACATGAAATAAAACCTTCTTGCATTTGAACATCTTTTTTAATGACATGACTCCTGTGTTTATTACTGAGCTCGGGTCAGTTTACACATTAGTAAGAATATAGTAAAATCACAAGAGTTGTGTTAATTAAATAACAACCTTTGCAACTGTAACAGGATAACCCTTCTTTAAGAACTGGTCTTTCCCTCTTTGGTGATGGGTGCTACTTTGAGCCTTTGTAGTTGAGAGAAGACAGCACTTTACATCTCAGGAGTTTCTGCAGATCTTCGCATCTGGGATTACTGTGGTCAGATGCAGGATAAGGACTTAGAGATTTCTAAATAGTAAAACCATTAGGGCTTCATTTAGGACTTTTTTAAAATGGAATTTATTTAATATTTTAATTATAGCCTGTATGTTCATCATATTACTCTCTGAATTGTTAGTCAGATAGTCTGTGACCACGGGTTAAAATGCATCGCATTGCTGGGAAAGAGGAGAGGGGGTGGGTGGAGAGAATACTTTCAACCCAGTGTTGCAGATCACATAATTTATCTTCACAAATAGTTTCCGAGGGTTACTGTAACAACATACCAAACACTGGGTTGCTTAAAACAACAGCAACTCATTTTCTCCAAGTTCCAGAGGCTAACGTCTGAAATCAAGGTGTTGGCAGGTCACGCTTTCGCTGAAGCCTCCAGAGGGAATTCTTCCTCACCGCCTCCAACTTCCGGCAGGACCCCCGGCCGCGGTGTCCTGGCGGCTCCTCCAGGTCTGCCTCTGTCCTCACACGGCCATCCATCGTGTGTGTGTTTACGTTTTCCCTCGGTGTTTACGTTTTCCTCTTCGAAGGACACCAGTTACATCCGACTAGTGGTTCACCATGCTTCAGTGTGACCTCATCTTCACTCGTTAATCTGCAAGGACCGTATTTCTAAATAAGGCCACAGTCTGAGGTCCCAGGAGTTAGGACTCAACATGTTTTTGGAGGACACAATTCATAACAGCCTGCGGCCTTATGTTCTAGAACTACTTAAGATCTAAGTAAATAGACATTTTACATTTGAAAACACAGTGGGGAGGGTGATACATTTTAGAGTGACAAAACATCTGTATAGAATTTTATTTTTAGCCGGGACCGGTTTGGCTCAGTGGATAGAGCGTCGGCTTGGGGACTGAAGGGTCCCGGGTTCGATTCCGGTCAAGGGCATGTACCTTGGTTGCGGGCATATCCCCGGTGGGGGGTGTGCAAGAGGCAGCTGATCGATGACTCTCTCTCATCGATGTTTCTAACTCTCTATCTCTCTCCCTTCCTCTCTGTATAAAATCAATAAAATATATTAAAAAAAAAAAAAAAAAAAAAAAAGAATTTTATTTTTAAATTACTGTGGATATTATCACAATCAAATTTAAAGTATTGCAAACTGTTACATACAGGTAGCACTGCCTAACTTTTTAGATGATTTAGTAATGCCCAGACTTTAATTTTTCAAAGGAAACCCAATAAAACTTGTATTATATAGCAAATAATCTATTTACTGTCAATGATCCTTGCATTAAAAAAATGTTTCCTTTTTTAAAAGTGGAGGTTTTTTTAGACCTCATTACATATAGCTAACCTGAAAATGCAGTGTGAGTCATTCCATTTCACTTCGATCCTTTGTCTTTTAAAAGTAGTACTAATATTTCCTGTCTACTCATAGAAATTCCCTCTTAAGCAGCATGACTACTTGTTTCAGTGGTTTATTAGAAGTAGGTTTTTTATTTACCAAATAAATTACCAGTTCACAGTTTATTTTTCTAGTATTATAAGCTTAATATACATTTTTTATATAGAATTAGCCAGCATAATCTTTATTTGATCAAGTAAAAAACACCTTTGTATCTGACTGAAATTCAAGTTACACGGCTATATAGGTCATTACTAAACAAGGCCCACCTCCAACTTACAGATATTTGAACAGATAATTCTGATTTTTATTTGAAGAGCACTAAGGCACTTAGAATACTGCCTGGCACATAGTCCTACATAGGGTCACTGTTGTTATAATTGTCAATAAATAGTGGGTAATAGAGATTTTGGGGAGATGCAAATATTAAGTGCAAATAATTAAGGGACTATTTGTGCAGATTTGAACATTACAGCCCAAACCCAAAAAGGAAGGGATCTTTATAGGTTCTTGGAGATTTATAGGCCTAACGCTTTTCTACCTCCAGTGCATCCTCCTGGAGCTGCATTTGTGTTTCTGGTCCTCATTACCAGCCTTCACACACAGCTGTCAGGTTCATTAGGCTGGTGCCGAGATCCTGCTGGCCCAAGCGGCTGGCCTGTCAGAGAGAGATGGCTCTGATCTAATTTCAGGAAAAACAATTACAAAGCTTCCTTTGTTAATTGTCTACGTCAGGGTAGAACAATTTGGTTAAAAATATTCCTAATGTAGCAGGATCTCAAGTTTTAAGAGTAGATATGTTTCCCCATGGGACCTGAAAAAGGCTGATAAAATTTACACTTTCCCCATGAATATATTTGTGCTAAAAAAAAAAAAAAAAAAAATGGCTAGTCACCAAAATAAGCTGCTTTCTTAAATGTGTCTGACTCAAGGCCTCACACTGGACTGGGAAATGAGTGACTCCATTACCTGACACTGTAGCGGGAAACCACATTTAGGAAAATTATTTTAAAAATATTTTATTAGGATACTGAATTTGCAAAGCATATTCAGGGCCATTTTATCCCAAAGTAAGTCTGTCATGTAAAATTTAAGAAATTACCTATTTGGGCAAGAGAAGTGAAGTTATTGACTACGGTAGCCAGTTTAGGAACACATAGCAGGGATCTTGGTTCTACTGGAAATCACAAAGTTCCCTAATAACTATAGTTATCTACTTTTAAATGCAAAGCAGTAATTTAATTTCTTATCAGAAAAAAACAGCTGGGTTCTTTAGTGGATAATGTAAAATTCGATTGTTACCTTGATCTAGTGAGATTAATATGGGAGAGGGTTATGTCTTAAAATGTTTTACAGATCCGATCTTTCTTTGCCACATTGATTATCTTCAATTTATTGACTGGCCTAGAGCTATAGATGCAGGACTTAATGGAGAAGCCTAAGTGTCTAGTACACTGGCCCACACCCTCCCAGCTCACAGCCTTCATTTAAATCTAAGCTGTGTGCTGGTTTTCCTCATACAAAAGACTTCTATATTCCTGGCAAGTAAAATCAGTCTGCATTTTAATCAATGGCAGACTAAGGTTGATTTCTAAACTAATATCAAGTCTTCACCTCCACCCCAAAAGCCATCCCACTGACCTGCTAGTAAAAGTAGGGACTGTGGTCCGAAACTGGTTTGGCTCAGTGGAGAGAGCGTCTGTCTGCAGACTGAAAGGTCCCAGGTTCGATTCCGGTCAATGGCATGTACCTTGGTTGCGGGCACATCCCTGGCATGGGATGTGCAGGAGGCAGCTGGTCGATGTCTCTCTCTCATCGATGTTTCTAGTTCTCTACCTCTCTCCTCTCCCTTCCTCTCTGTAAAAAATTAATAAGATATATATATATATATTTAAATATATATATAGGGACTGTGGGAATGTTTATAGATGAACAAATTCTGGTGGCGGGTGCACCTGAGACCCGGGGAATCGGGCCTCGCCTCCCCAGGAGCCTCTGGTGGTTGTGACCCTCGCTGTCCGAAGGTGTGGACGGGGTGAGGCCTCGGTTCTCTCCTGAAGTGCTGAGCGTCAGGGGAAATGACTTGAAGACACTGGGAACAGGATAACCAGCATGCTGATCCGGAGACTGAATGAGGCTGACATTGTGTGGTCAGTCCTTGCAGGTGTGGTTCTGAAGTTTCCCGAAGGAATGCTTCACTGCTTTTCCCTTTGCTCCTAGCACTTCAGAGTCTACAGGGGGGTCGGTGAGGTCTGCACGGTTGGCAACCACTAGTTTAAGGAAACCTTTAGAGCGATGGTCACTGGAGGTCTGTGGGGCCCGAATGGTGATTGCTGCTGTAGACAGCGCTCCGCTCCTTGTGGCTCCGAGCGGCTGGTCTGCTGGGAAAGGAAGGCTTAGAGAGCGCCCCTTTCTTCTGGTTTCTTGTCCAATAACTACCTCTTCGGGCTCCTTAAACAGGTCCCTGTGCTGGTGGGAGTGTTTGGGCCCGGCTGATTTTTTTCTTGTAAATATTTTCCCAGTTGCTCAGCAGTGATCTGACTTCACTTTTGTTTCTCTCTTTGCTGTTTACATTTT
Organism: Nyctalus aviator; assembly: GCA_036971965.1. Taxonomy (NCBI): domain Eukaryota; kingdom Metazoa; phylum Chordata; class Mammalia; order Chiroptera; family Vespertilionidae; genus Nyctalus; species Nyctalus aviator. The sequence goes on along the minus strand of CM072925.1, from coordinate 5,484,837 downwards.
TAATTTAACATTTCAAAGTAGTTTCTAATCTAATACACTCAATACATAAATATATGTATGTATGTGTGTGCATATGTGCACATATATATCAGATACTTTGAAGAAGCTTCACCATATCTTATAGAATTCCTTTTGACCTCTTCATGATGGCAGTTGACTATTCTCTCAGGAGAACTTACAGCCAGTATTTTTTTAAAAAAATCTATTTGAGTTTCATATCCACTTACCAAGCTTGTACTTGGGAATATGATATTTTCTCATCAGGGTCAACACAGTCCTCATTAGAAAAGTGACTCTAAACCCTCTATTAGCCAGAAATTAATACAAAACATATACTCGGTACTAAATGAGTTCTCAGAGCATGAGAGTAGGCAAGGGAGCCGCCTATCATTTTGAAAGCAGTAGTGTTTCTGATCGTTGACTAAAAAAATTTACTAGCTTTAAATCATTTTGAGACATTACTTCATCTTCTGATCCTATCTAATAATAACGGGATATGCTAATTGACTGCCACACCCTCAAAGATGGCAGTGCTCATAGCCACAAGATGGCAGCACCCCAGACCCTCAGTCCCCCAGCCGCCCAGAGCTGGCCCAAAGCATAGGCAAGCCTCAGATGGCGGCTGCCCAGCCGCCCAGAGCCACTGAGACTCGGGTAACCAGGGCTGGGCCAATGCTTGCACTGCCAGCAGTGGCAGCAGCGGAGGTGTGATGGGGGCATTGCCTTCCCCTGATTGCCAGGTCACCTCCTGCCCCTGAGGGCTCCTGGACTGTGAGAGGCGGCAGGCTGGGCTGAGTGACTTCCCCTTCCAGTGCATGAATTTTCATGCACCGGGCCTGTAGTTAATTATAACCTGACAGTAGCTTCACAATTACCATCCAGTGCACTTAGTAGCATCAGTTCATTTTGGATTTGCTTCAGTTTCTTTCTCTAGACCAGCTGGGTCCATCGCTGCCAAAGCTTAATTGAGGCTGAACAAGACTTCTGACAAAAGACAGGTGTGAGATTGGGGGTGGGGCGTGCAGTGGGCAGGCATGTTGACCTTTGACTAAGGTGACCAGATGTCCCGCTTTTGGCGGGACAGTCCCTGTTTTGAACAATTTGTCCCGCGTCTCTCGGTGTTTTAAAAAAAAGTCCCGATTTTTTTTTTTTTACTGCCTTATATTCAGTGTTCAAACAAGAAACCTATTTTTTCGTTTTGTGACTTTCTTAAAAGGGCATGTTCTGATTTTATGGGCATGTTCTGATTTGTGAACCATGACTCTATAAACTCCTTCTTATCAAACTGGTAATTTCAAAGTAAAGTACTTTGTTTCCTTGAGCCGAGCAGTGTGCATGGGATTGATTCATGGGAATGGAGACGATCTGTTGGATTCACCAAATTCGGTGTGACGGCATAAAACAAACCAAAAATGCAGACTTTTGTGTGGTTTTGGAATCTAGCCCGGGAAAGAAAATGTCTTGGGTGCTCATGCTCAGATGTACTGCCTTGGACCAGCCCTCTTTAATGTGACAGCTTATTCTGGTGACTGAGAATCAACGGCGTTCTCACTGCCTTTGTGACCATAGTTATCCTACACCACTCTGAGCATAACGTAACCAGAGCTTCCCCTGCGGAGGCCCCGTGCCTGCTTCTGGCGTCCCATCCTCCCATCTTACAGCTCTTACCGGTCACTAAGTCTCTGAGCCCCAGGAGGGGAGCCGCCCGGGGCAGGGCCTGCTCTCCCTGTAACGTGCACAAAAGAAAGAACCCGTCAGGGACAGAGTTTGCTACCTTGCTGGCTTTTTCTAAAGCAAGCTTTCAAAATGTGGGGGAGACACGGTGGCTTTGCTGGCACAGCTGTGACAGATACTGTCCATCTATCCCAGACTCTTTCCGGCCAAGCCCCAGACTGCCCGCTTTCCCCAGGCAGCACTGCCCGGCTCAGCTGTCAGCATTAGCTCTGAAAGCTCTTCCTCACCGTGGTCCGGGAGCATGTTACCGCGCACGGTGCGTATCTGTCTTCAGCATGTGTCCCAGGGACCTCCTCCGGTCTGGTGGGCAGCTCTGCGGGCTTAGGTGATGCTGTGGGATGTGACTCCTCTGCCTGCCACCAGGCTGACATGCGGTCTCGCCTTCACTGGCTTTGAGGTGCAGTTGATCCCACATACTATAGAATTTAACCACCCAAGTGCCAGTTTCTGCATTCTCTGGTTTTTTCAACATTGTAAGATAGGTAAAATTATCTGTTAGCGCTTACAGATGTCCTAATTCTATTCTGATCTTATTCTCAGCTCTTTGTAAAGGGGAAAGGAGTCCCACTGACGTTATTAAATGGAATAATTCTTTTGCCACTTGTTTTAGGTTGGTTTTAACCTTGTCGATAACATTGTTTTAAGTCATCTTTGGAAACATGCTAAGGCATGATAACATTTGGACGCAGTTAATTTGTGTTTCAGGTGATTAAAATAGAATTTTATTTGTATTGAGTTAAGGAAACCATCAAAAATAACTCAGAAAAAGAGAATGGAATTAGAACTAGTATACTTGTATTATTAACTAAAGATAAAACAAGAAGCCAATATAAAGGTTGCTTAAGAAAAGAGCAAGCATTGTTTAATACTTAAGTATACGAAGATTTCTTCTTGAGATGAAAAAGTGGAGTTTTATATCAAGCTTTCATGTTTTGAAATCCAACTATTACTGTTAGAATAGTATATTTTTAAGATTATGGGTGTGAGCATGGAAACCAATACTTGGTCTTGTTGGACTTTTTAATACTCAGTACCCTTTAAGATTGTAGACATTTTGTATCAAGAAAAATAAAAATCTCAAAACTATGTCTACTTTAGAACTTGGCCAGACTTGTAACTTCGAAGTGTCCGGTAAAATCTGATTTTCTTAATGTTGGCTCTGGAGTCATTTGATTTCATTACTTGCAGCAGTAGGTAGTTGTTTTTCTGTCAGTAGGTTAAGCTAGGAGCCAGATATTGAAATTCGTAGCTTTGCTAACTCTAATTGAATCATTTATATCCAGACTGCTCTTTAACCACACTTAGATTTCTGTCTCAATTTTTATACCTTTTAGCATGTTTCCAAGTTATGGGCAATTTTTGTTTCCTTCGAGAGGAATAGAGTTATAACACTTCAGAGATATTCCCGATTGCTGTATGAATGTAGTGGGGGGTTTTACTCGGTTGAACGTAGGCCTAGGCATTGTTTGATGGTCAGGTTTTGGGGAAAACGCACTGCTTTTTCTAATGTGCCCGTTATCAGATCATATCGGAGGCCTCAAGTGTACAGGTCACATTGCACTGAGAGATGCATTTGAATGATGTTATTGTTCACGTCGGTCTTCAGACTATGGAATTTCAGCTTCATTTTTTTTTGTCCTTTGATCATTACATATGTCAGATCTGAAAGTGAATCCAACCTGAATTTTCTTTCTTTGGAAGAAAATTGGTAACATAGCCAAAGCACTCACCATTCGGCCTTCAGAATACTTTCAGATGGTGGTAGACCCTACAGCAGTTCTGTTTGGCAAGAGACTGACCATGGTGAGATTATAACGAACACTGTGGCTTCCCTCTAGGGCAGTGGTCGGCAAACTCATTAGTCAACAGGACGGCTCGCAAGCCGCGGCTTGCAGACCATTGCTCTAGTGGGAAAAAGCCCTGCTCTTGACCTCACTCTTATTCTGAGGGTCATGAAGCATGGAAGCGAATCTTTGCCTCTCCTACCTGGGAATATTGCCCTGGCTAGTTCAGATATCTGTGAGGAGGAAGATAATGCAAATCCAGTTCCGTTAGCTGCACGTGAAGGTTAATGCATTTATGGATCCGTAAGAGAAATGTGTCTGGGACCAAGTTTTATATTTTTGTAATAGCTGCTTTGGGGAGGTGTTTAATTAGAGATAAATTTCTTTACAAATCACTTTCCTTGGTAGTTTTGATAAACTCTGGGAGTGTTATTGTACACGTGTCTCTCTCCACTGCGTGAGGCCCACTGTCTGGACGTCAGCGAGAACCGTTTGCCGCCGAAACCGGTTTGGCTCAGTGGTAGAGCGTCGGCCTGCGGACTGAAAGGTCCCGGGTTCGATTCTGGTCAAGGGCATGTACCTTGCTTGCTGGCACATCCCCGGTAGGGGGTGTGCAAGAGGCAACTGGTCGATGTTTCTCTCTCATCGACATTTCTAGCTCTCTATCTCTCTCCCTTCCTCTCTGTAAAAAATCAATAAAATAAATAATAATAAAAAATAAGAACCGTTTGCCCATTTTGAGGAAATGACCAGATTAAAATGTAAGCCGGATTTCCACGTTGTCAAGATTCTATTGAGAAGATAAAGTTTGAGTGAGATAGCCAGTTTTGTCCTCTGCCCAGTCACTTCTGGCAGGGTGCTGTCATCAAGCTTTCCGGACACGGATGGATGTTCATTTTCCTTGCACCAAGCACAGCATCAGTGGGGACAGGTCCCCAGCAGCCTATGGGAAGTTAATGCGACAGTTTTTCAGCGGCATTGCCTAATTATGAATGAGATTACTTCATTTTTATGTCTTAAAATCAAATGTTGGTTGTAATGGGTAGGATTTGGGACCCAGAAGATATAGAAGCCTTCCTGTTGACGACTTTGCGAAATCATGGTTAAGTGATAGATTCAGGAGCGGGGAGATCCGTTCAGCTCTTACCCCTAAGCTCTCCCTCTGGCGAACCAGAGCAGGGCTCTGCTAAGCGTGAGAACACTTTTCCAGGTGATGTAACTCCCTGAGCTGTTCAGACTGTTTCCTGAAGAGCCTTCACGCATCCGGGAGCTCAGGCTCCTCAGTGCGGCTCCCGGGAGAGCCTGTATTGGGAAGGGAACTGCTCTGGAGACCCAGTGTCGTGGTCGGCAAACTGCGGCTCTCGAGCCACATGCAGCTCTTTGGCCCCTTGAGTGTGGCTCTTCCACAAAATGCCACGGCCTGGGCGAGTCTATTTTGAAGAAGTGGCTTTAGAAGAAGTTTAAATATAAAAAATTTGGCTCTCAAAAGAGATTTCCATCGCCGTCCTGTTGATATTTGGCTCTGTTGGCTAAAGAGTTTGCCGACCACTGCCCCAGAGGATATTTGGCAACGGCAAGACCCCTGGTTGTATCCCGTCGTGGATGGGATGGGAGTGTAGCCGGTCCCCAGTGAGGTTAGGGGCAGGGATGCTGCAAACACCCTCCTGCCATGCAGACAGAGTGCAGCCCCAGGACCCAGAGGCACCTCTCCCGGCGGTGGGAACCCTCACTCAGGCCTAGAAAGAGGCATTCCACACTCCTCCTCCTCTACACTTTAATCTTCTCCTTTTTGCTGACCCCAAGCTTCCTATTAAGATGCAAAGTCTTTCACACTTAAAAAATAAATCTTGCCCTTGACCTTTTGTCCTTTCCTAGCTGTGGGCCCCTCTGTTCCTGTACAGTGAGATTCGGGGGCAGTGCTTTCATTGGCCTCAGTGCCCTGTGTGCTCAGCTTTGGGTGTTGCCATCGGCTGCACTTGCTCTTTGTAGAATTTCCGCTGACATGCTGGACTCTGGTCTGTGTGCCTCTCCTGGGTGTCCCATCTGCACGCCATCCGTGTCCGGCCATGGGGGCGCCTCCCGGGGCCTTACTGCGCGTCTTGCTTAAGGTGACCAGACGTCCCGCTTTTAAACTCTGCGGGACAAATTGTTAAAAATTGGGATGTCCAGCCGGGACCGGTTTGGCTCAATGGATAGAGCGTCGGCTTGGGGACTGAAGGGCCCCGGGTTCGATTCCGGTCTAGGGCATGTACCTTGGTTGCGGGCACATCCCCAGTAAGGAGTGTGCAAGAGGCAGCTGATCGATGACTCACTCTCATTGATATTTCTAACTATCTCTCTCCCTTCCTCTCTGTACAAAAATCAATAAAATATATTTTTAAAAACAATCGGGACGTCTGGTCACCTTAGTTTTGCTGCTGCTTCTCTGCCTGAGACGGGACCTGCTTCTCCCCCGTGTGGGCCCCTGGCCCTCGGGACCCCGGGCGGTAGCTGGCTGTGCCTCCTCTCTGCCCAGCAGCCCTCCTCCCGGCACCCCTTTATCCCGGGCTGCGGCTGCAGTGACTGAGGCCAAGGCCAGGTCACGTGTCACTTCTGCTCCTAGTGAGGTGCCTGATCACAGTACAGAGAGGGGTCCTCAAATGTACCCCCACACGGTGAATAATCACAAGGGCACTCGGTGTTTATGAACGTACACTCCATTTTCAGAATTGAGCTCTCAGCTCTTCGAGTGTGCAGACCTTTTTGGGGACACTCTGTGTTCAGTGAAATTTGTTGAAAGCATAAATGAACATTAAAAAGGATTAGAACTGTTTAAAAAATCACTGAGATGTGAAAACATTCCTTCTTGGGAAGTTTTTGGAAACCCAGAAGCTCTGTTTCTCGCACAAAACCGCCTGGGCTCCGCCTGTGGGAGAGATCGCGGTGATGGGAGGCCGGATAACGGGGAACAGGGCTCTGGCTCAGTTCTCTTCCCGCAGATGTGGGTTTTCACATGTTTCCATGGAGTGAAGACACACGACACTTGTGATGTTTGTGAAGACTAGAAGAGGAGTCTTTGTAAACAGGCTCAATGGCCAGCAGGAAAAAAATAAAACGAACAGGTCAAGGCGAGGGCCAGTTTACAAGTACGCCTCCTGTTCTTTAAAATGACGTCACTCGCCAGACAGCAGTCAGCAGGAGCCCAAGGAGGCTTGTGTCTGGCCAGGAAGGGAGGTCACTTTTAACCAGAAGTGCTGGTCGGTGTGTTTAAGGGTTTATCACCTCGGTTATGTCTGTAACCAGAGCCTTGAGTGCATTTTTCATAGGAATATTCTTCCTTTGTCTATGGATTGAATTTCATTAAATCACGGGAACCAGATGCTATGGGTTTGGATTGAGGGGATACATTCCAAATGGTCCTTTCTGATTTGGCGGGGAGGAAGGGGTGTCCCAACGTTTATCTTGGCTTCACCTCACCAGGAGATACTGGCGCTGTGTGTTTAAGGAGTGAATATAATCAGTCTGAGCTATCGAGGCTGTGTTACAAAAATTACAGCTACAGGAAGCAGCGTGACTCAGCTGTGCCTTTAAGAAGCACAAAGCAGGCTGGATGCTGTTTCATGGCACAGCTTCTATGTAATAAATGTAGGGTTTCAATGGCAAAGTTTCTGCAACATACTTTCCAAAAATATGGGAAGCCTGAGTTTTTATTAATGGGTCTGATTAAAAAAAAAAAAAAAAAAAGACAGCTCGACTTTAAGTGTTTTTAACAAACATTGAAGTTCCAGGTTTCTTGCCAGATTCTTTGAAACATTGTACAAAACTTGATTTTAAATGCTTACCTTTAAACTGGATTCTAACACTCAAATAGAAGTGCTTGAGGAACGAGAATTGGAGAAAGCTTGTTACCGCGTGGGCTTATCACGGGAATGGAGGAATACATTTCTAGTAAACACGGCAAATATTTATTGAAGGATATATACCGAGTGGCCAGATTATTATGATCGCTGCGTGTGTGTGTGTGTGTGTGTGTGTGTGTGTGTGTGTGTGTTAGAGGCCCGGTGCATGAATTCGTGCATGGGTGGGGTCTGGCCAGCCTGACCAGGGGGAAGGGACATGGGCGGTAGGCTGACCTGCCTGCTGGTCGAACTCCTGGTCGAGGAGACAATTTGCATATCAGCCTTTTATTATATAGGATCTACACTGCGTTCAAAGATCATAATAGTCTGGCCGCTCAGTGTATATTTCCAGTGCTGTGAGTGCTGGGAGTTGGTGCAGTAGGTGATGGAGAAAGGCAGTGAGGAGTGGGCAGAGCACAGAGCCTGCCTTCCAGGGGGTTGCCTTTTGTGGGCGCAGGAGTAAGGTAGCTGTGAGAATCGCTCTGACAGAAGGATGTAGAGATGCAGCTGAGACATAGAGGAAGGACACTGGTCCGAGATTCCAGCTAGAACCTGCCTTTTCATTGCTGCAGATTCACCCCCTGGGCCTCAGTATTATTCTCATCATGAGAGAAGTTTGGGAAACACTGTTTTAGGAGGCTGTAAACACCTGTCTGGGAGGCTTGTTGGGGGATTACACGAGCAGTGCTTAGTGTAACACCTGAAGCGGATGATCGCTTAATGAACGTCAGCTACTCCTGCAGGCCGTTCCTGTGCAATAGAGACACCTGTCCTCTGGCTCAGTGGCATCTGCCTCCCTTCTCCCCTCTCTCTCCTTTTGGCATTATCTCCCAGGTCCGTGACTTGAGGCAGGATCTCTAAAACCTGGGAGGTTAAATTTAGATTTCTTGGCGAGTTTATTTCCCCCAATTGTCTCCCCTCCATCCTCAGTGCGAAGAGCTCCCTTTTTAAAGTTTCTAGGACATCAGTACTGCGGCCCTTTTACAGCGTCCTGTGTTCCTCTCCTTCGAGATCTGCTCCGTCCAATAAGAAATCCCTTGGTCATAGGACCTGTGAAGAGTGTCATTTTGAATTCTTTCCTATTTTATTTTCTGCAGTGGAAAGGTACGGGACTTAAATTTCAAGGAAATTATCTCAGCCTGCAAGAATTAAAAAATATTCCTGTTGGTCTTTAAAAGTGCATACTTTACTCTGAACTCGTGTACAGTATTTTAGTCATAATTACATGTGCATCACTATTACACAATGAATCATCGGAGGACTTGGAGGTGAACGATTACTTGACATGTTTCACACATGTAGGTAAGATTTCACCTTGGAAGTTTTTATACATTTAAAAAAAAAACTATAACTAATTTTATTTTTATAACCTTTGAGATCTAAAAGAGAAAACAAAGCTTTTAGTATTACCTTTGAAAACAAGAAAGCAAGCTATAAGGAGGTTGGGGCACTTAATATTTGACAAATGAAAGCTTCAGAGCACTTGAGAATTTTAAATATGTAATTCTTGGTCCCTTTGGTGACTATTTCAGTCTATTAGAGGTATTTCCAGAAAGGTGATCATTTTTATAATAGCTTTCATGCCATGACATGTATTCTCGCTGTCACCAGAGAGATTAAATTACGGTTCGGTTCTTTCCATTTTGTGATATTATATATATGGTCTATTTTAATTGAAATGTTTAATATCAGTAGACTAGGGATATTTTCTCATTAAAAAATTTAAAAGGTTCCAAAAGAATAATTATTATTTTATTATTGGGGCCTCTGAAATTCACATAAAAAAGTGCATTTTGGGGTTCTAAATTTATACCAGTAGAGGGCGCTGTACACCTATGAGAGGAACCCCAGTGCTGCTGTATGGTGATGAGCTGGTTATCCTAGATGTAGTATTCAGCATTGGTATTTCTAGGAATTTAACCACAATCCTCCCCACCCCAAAGTGGCTTGCCTGTCATCATCTAAGAGATAATCACTTCTTTTTGTTCCTAGTTGGCATACATCCTGGTGCTGTTTAGTGGGGTCCTGGCACTTCTTCCCATACTATAGGTGCATGAGTTAAAGCACCAGAAATTATGACTTCATATATACACACAAAGATCATAGAATCTCAGGAGTTTGAAGGAACTTTTAACATTCATTAGATCCAGCATCTATTATTTTAACATTTAATTTGCTAATCTGAAATAGCCTCAAAGGAATTATTTTCAGAACAGTCATCTGCTAATTAACAGTATAGAATCTTACTTACAAAAACTGCTTATATCTTTATACCATTATGGTGTTCATATTGCATAATGTTTTATTTCTTAGAGTAGATCAACAAAATATTTCATAGGAGAATATTGTTTTAGGAGGTTATTTTCACAGATATCTCTGCTGATATTAATAGCAGAGTATTCAAGAGCTAAACAAATGCTCATCTATACTAATAATAGAGGACTATGCAGATTGTCCCGGACGCCGTCACAGCAACAGTAATGATCAAACAGCCGGCTGTGTGGGGTGACCAGGCCGGTAGGGGAGTGAGTGAGGGATGACCAAACGGCTGAACAGTCTATACTGGTTCCTCAATTTCACCTTTGCTATATATATAAAAAAAAAAATTCCAGTTTTTAAAGATATCTAAGGCCAAAAAAATTTTATAGGCCTAATTCAGATTTATGATATCCTGAACTATCAATGACTTACGAACACACCGATAAGCATGAACTAGAAATTCCATTTTTTTAAAATCGTTGTACTGTTTTGCTTTTTTAAATTATTATTATTATTATATTTTTTTTATTTTTTACAGAGAGAAAGGGAGAGGAATAGAGAGTTAGAAACATCAATGAGAAAGAGAGACACCGATCAGCTGCTTTCTACACACCTCCTACTGGGGATGTGCCCACAACCAAGGTACATGCCCTTGACCCGAATCGAACCTGGGACTTTTCAGTCCGCAGGCTGACACTCTATCCACTGAGCCAAACCGGTTAGGGCTACATTTTTATTTTCACTGTATGCTTTTAAACTTCTCTTCTCTCACCAGTTATCCACACAGCCACGGCCTCTTGGAAGGTGGGATAACGCAGTTATAATGAGACGCTTGGGTTCTGGTTTGCCACAGTCTACTGCAGGTATATGAACTGGGTCAGGGTGGGGTGATTCTTATCCAAGTGTGTTGTCTAATAAACATCTGGCATTTCTTAGGGGAGGGAGGGAAGGACTCCCTAGACTAGGTAGAGACCATCAACTAGAATGTCTTTTCCGTTGGCTTAGGAGCTGTGTATTCCTTAGGCAAAAGGTGTTACAATGTAAGATGTTGACTGAGATAATTCCCTAGAAGACTGTGCCTTATTGACACTCAGATACTCGCACTCGGAATTTTAAACTAGTCGTGAGTGTCTATACCCTCCCCACCACAAAACAACAGCACAGAAACACACACACAGAAACCATCCCTGGTACAATGCTGGCTCTTCTTTATATGCACCTGCCTGTCAGCTGTTCCGTAAGCTGGCCCGCAGAGGAGGCGGGCCTTCCTGCACATTCCTCCCTGTTGCACTAGCATCTCCCCTGCGTGACGGGTTCAGAATGTTGAGTTAATGTAGTTTATCCAGAGGGCCTAGTGGTTAGCGGACAGGGGCCTTTTCCGTCTGTGTCAGCGGTGTAAGTTACAGGCTTGCTTCTAAGATAAAAATAGTCACTGCTTTTCAGTGCTTCCCATGCACCTTATAAGCTTAACAAATAAGACGAGGAGTTGAAACGTGAGTTTCCTGAGTTTTCCGCAGTGACATTGTGTCAGGATAGGTTTCTTCAGGAATTGTTGATGAAGGCTCAGGAAACGGCCAAGATGGCCTTCCCGGGTTTTTATTTTATTTACTTATTTTTTTTATTATACCCTCCTTCTTCTACTCAGACCTTTTCCCTGTGTGAAATTTTAACTAAAGAATTTTACACCGGGGCGTGTGGTAATGTCTGGGTGAAGACCATAACTTTGGAGTCAGCTTCTGCCCGTGATATTGGGCGAGTGGCTCAGCCGCTCTGTTTCTCCATCTGTGTGAGAGGGCTTCCTACAGCCCTCAGCAGTGCAGCGTGAATTCAGAGAGAACTGGCATGTGGTCGGCACTTCATCCATTGACTCTAGGCGCGAGAGAAAAAGCCTTTGAGACAGTAGACCTTGGGAAAATAGTCATCCTCAAGAGAAAGTGGCTTAGAAAATGTATGTAACGAAGGGGGTGTCCTCAGGTTTAAAGTCTCCCTCTCTTTTTAACACTTGGCTTTGAGGAAAGCATGCATTTCACAAGATGCTTGTATGTGTGGTATGTGCTGCTTCTGGGAGGAAGCCCCTGGCCTCTTCTTTATTCACAGACAGCATTATTGGCACAAACAGGCAGGGGAGTGCAGAGAGGGAGGGAGAGGGCAACCCTTCGAGAAGGAAGCCAGCGTGCAGGCCGAGGGGCATCGTCACGGGCTTAGTGCATAGCTCCCCTGGGAGCGGGACAAGGCTCCTTGCAGGAGGGGGAGGACGCCCTGTGCTGGCGGAAGCCAATGGCCTTCAGAGAACTGACTCTAGGCGGGTGGTGACTGGGAGTCAATGACTGACCAGCTCCCTGCCAGCCCCAGGTCACCAGGTCACCGGGAGCCAGCCGGGAGCCAGCCACTGAGAGGCTGAGTCTGGAGGCACATTCCACTGGAGGGAGATTCCTGAACAATTCCGCCTGGGGACTGAGCAACATTCCGGGTCACAGATCAAAGGAAGTTAGAGCCGGAGGCACAGGCACGAGAGGATGATCTGGTCCCGGAATGAGTGTGTCCAGCTGGGAGAGGAGGAGGGGATTGAAAGGCTTGGTTAACGTGCTTTGTTTTTTCATGCGGATTACACTCCAGAGCCTCTGGTGGAGGGAGGGCGTGGAGTCCCATCCTGTGCAGAGATGGCAGGGGCTTGGGTGGGCTGCAGTGGTGAAATGGCGACAGCCCCTCTGCCGGCTAACAGGCATACAGAGTGTGCGTCACATGACGTCACGGTCACATTCCTTGGAAGTTTGAGGAAACCAAGAGAAACACTTGTCCATGAATGGCATGCTTGTTGCTCTGCTGGGAACCACTGCCGAGTCTCTGGGAACTGAAGATAAAACCGAATTCCCTCAGACTCCCTTTAAGTGAATCACGTGAAGAGGAAAGAGGCAGTAGAGATGGAGTTGCCAAGTTTTGCAAATGAAAATACTGGACACGCCGGTGAACCGGAGTTTCGGATGAACAACGAGTGGCCTTTTAAAATAGAAGTATGTCTGAAATTCAAACTTTCCTGTGTCCTGTATTTTTCTCTCTGCATTCACTCTTCATCCCTCAGAAGCCTCGGAGATTCTCCTTAGCACCAAGACTCTGGCTGATGGCTGGTCTCCTAGAACCTTAGGGCTTTCACCAGTGGCCTTGGTCTCCGTGGACTTTTCTAGATGCCTAGAAATGATGCCTCACTCTCTCCTTCCTCTTCCCTCCTCCTTCCTCCTCCTCACCCCCAGACTAGGGAGTGTGAGAACAAGCACTTGAGGGCGTTGTTGAGCATTGTGCGACTGTGTTGTTGTAGAATACTAGTAACGATCCGTTATTTTACACCAAGTACCTAATATCCCACACCCTTATATGCATTGTTTATTCTGTGTGCCTCTCACATGAAACAAGGCGGTTCAGCCAGTTATGTAGATAACGTGAGCAGAAGACGGTGTCTGGTGATAAATCCTGTGTTCTCAGCATCCTCTCTGTGGTTTGGATCAAGGTCTGCAGCCAGCTCCGTGACAGAAAGTTCCTGCGAGCTTATCTTTTCTCCTTCCCCGCCTGTGATGTGACATTCGCCACAGAGCCACGGCCTGTGTGCTCAGACGGATGCTGTCACTTCCGATCTAGAGTTTGCTCACTGCGTTTGCCTAAAACACTGTTTTATCTTGCTGGTTAAAATAGGGCGCTTTGATCCCTTCAGAAATATTTAGGTCTCCTCCCCACATTTGTACAGTTCGGGGTGAGAAAAGTGAATTCATGTCCGCGTCATGAGTCCCAGCCCAGCGGGTGGCCTACGGGGGCAGAATCTTGATGGTCTGCGCTCAGCATTTATCTGTCCACCAGACACAGCTTTGAAACTGTCACAGCAGGTTAAAGCACGGAGATCTAGTGTTGAAAAACATACAATCAAACAAATGAAATTTAGGGTTAGTCTAGGATTATGCTCTCTTTCCCATCTGATTTCGCTTCTGACATGTTCTTACTTATTAACGATTTTAGGAAGATGACAGTTTTGGTTGACTATGAGAGGCAAACATTTTTATCCAAGATCATCAATTTAAGTTTGACAAGAGGAATGCCAACCTTAATGTGATCAGAACCCACCCAGTGAGTTTTAAACCTAGAAAGTGGTGTTTCCGAGCGAGGAGAGGGTAAGTTGGGCCCCGTGGAATTTGAAGGGAGATTGCAGTTACTGGAATGGGAGACTCCTGTGCACCCAGGTCAGCGCTCACCGCGCAGGCCCACCGCACCTGCGCGGTGAACGTGCGAAGCTCTAGAGAAGCTCTGGGTCCCAGGAGGCTTTGTCTTTGTCCTCCTTTCATGTTTTAAGCTGCTTTTGACAGTTACATGTGACATTCAGGAAACTGTTTTCGAAATTGTATTTGGGTTTTAGCAGCTGTTTTTAATGTGTAAGAAAATCACATTAAAAAACGTTTTAAAGTTGAAAGCATATGCATTTAATATCTTCTAAATCAGGGATAAAGTGGATAAGCAATGGCCAAAGGGACCAATTTTGTTACATATCTTGATAGCATTTTGGGCTAAGGGGCCTGGGAAATACCCAAATGCAATTCGATACAGTCCTTCCACACAAACTCACACTGTAACCAGAAATAGCTGTAAACGTGAATTCTAGTTAAGAAGTTGAAGACTTGTGCAGTATTGGCTATCATTTTTGCAGAGCTTGTTTCCATGTGGATTGTGAAGGACGATTCTGTGAGGCAGTAGGAAGTGACAAAGGAGCAGGAGAAATTAATGATAGCCGTCCACATAGGCACGTGCTGATGATCTAATCATTGTGTTTGCCACGGTCAGAGGTGTTAGCATTTCTTTATTTTTTTATTTTTAATATATTGTATTGATTTTTTTTACAGAGAGGAAGAGAGAGGGATAGAGAGTTAGAAACATTGATGAAAGATAAACATTGACCAGCTGCCTCCTGCACGCCCCCTACTGGGGATGTGCCTGCAACTGAGGTACATGCCCTTGACCGGAATCAAACCCGGGACCTTTCAGTCCGCAGGCCGACGCTCTATCCACTGAGCAAAACCGGTTTCATCGGTGTTTGCTTTTAATCACTGTGCTAGGTAGTTCCTGTGGACTGATTACTGTAGACTCCTTTGTCGTTTCGGGAAACTTTGGGAGCCAGCTTTTCGCAGGCGGGATACTGACACCCGTGAGCCAAGTTGTCGATACCGCGGGTTCCGGCCGGTGACTTCTGGTGCTCAGCAGAATGCCTGACAGTGCCTCGCTCCCTTCAACCATTTGTTGAAGTGAAATCAATGGCCTCGTTGGGGTATTCCTATTTATTGTATCTAACCAGAAAGCAAACTCTCTTCTCTTCTTTTCACTTCATATGTCCCCCTTATTGTTCATTATTGGGGGAATGGGAAATTGGAGGTATTAAGATATTTCAGCGGACAACCAAGATAGATAACATTTTCAGAAATAAAATGAATTCAGTTGTAAGTAAAGAGGTCCCCTCCGCCCCCCCAAAAAAAGCATGTAAAGCAGACCTCTTCGTACACAGACACCTATAAAAATGAGAGGCTGAGATAAGAGACCTGGTAAAACACAACAGCGTATGTCCTACTTGCCCAGAGCCCCAGGCCATGCCTGTTGTCCCAGGACAATTATGACTGTTTTCATCCTTGAGAGTGTTTTTCCACAGACAGTGACTTACACGGCCATCAAACTTTTACTAGTAACTAGCCAAGTCAGGGGGATGCAGGGGCATGGCTGTCAGTCCAGCTCAGGCCTGGTGTGTGCTCAGTATATGTGCTGCCGAAGCGAGCACTGGTGTGTGCTCGGTTCTCACGGCTGTTTTTACTTTCTTTAGATGTTTCTTTCTCAGCCTAGAGACTTACAAACCTCTGTAAGTAACATCTTAGGCGCCCCTCTCCCACCCTCCCCGGGGCCTGCTTGCAGGGCGGGGCAGGGCGGGGGTGCCTGCAGGAATCCCTGCTGGTGCTGAGCCAGGGCTGTCCCCACTGAGGGAGGTGGGAGGAGGGAACTACCCGCAGCCTTGGGTGCTGAGGGGTCCTGGGGGAAGCAGGGAGCATTCGGAAAGGATGGTGGGTGCTGGGGAAAGTGGGCCCTTGACATCCCCTATTCCGGGGAAAGAGCTTGGTTCTTACTTTGGAAGATGATGAACTCCGTAGCAAACTTTAATTCTCCCTAAAACATCACTCTGACCTCCAGGAACCGTCTGGAAGCAATCACATTCCCCCTTGAGTCTCACAGCTCTGGCCTACAGTCATCTGGGTGTGTTCATTTTTGGTGTTATGGCAGCCTTAGAGGGTGTGTCCCCGGTGTGTGTATTCCTGTCTGAGGAGCGGACAGAAGGCGTTGTGTGTGTGTGTGTGTGTGTGTGTGTGTGTTGGCTTTGACGGTTCTTCAAGAATCGAAATGGCAGTTGGGTGTGGGTTGCATTTCAGCTTGTGTTTCCCCCTCCCCCACTGTCCATGGCCAGCAAGCTGCTATTAGCCCTCCTGGCCTGTGTAGGCAGCACGCCCTGGCGGCAGGCAGCTTAGAGAAGACCCGCTTTTGGGAAGCTCTGAGCATTCCTTCTGTTCCCCCGAGGAGCTCTCTTCAAAATGGCCACCCTCCGTTAGAGCTGGCTGAACATTCCTGCCTGTTCTCCCAGGCGCGCCGTTAGGGGGAAGCTGTATTTATGAGGTGCAGGGAGCCCTGAGTAAGCGCGCCCCTCCCTTTGCAGGAAAGCAGCCTGCAGGGGGCACTGGGAAGACTGTGCGCACTGGTGCTTGGGGTGGTGAGTTCTCTCTCTCTCTCTCTCTTTCTCTCTCTCTCTCTCTCTCTCTCTTTCTCTCTCTCTCTCCCTAATGAAGCAGGGAACAGGGTATGCAGCTGGAGCTGAGAGGGAAGGGATGGAGGGCAGCTGATGCTGGGGTGGATGCTGCTAGCAGACACTGTCACTCCTACCCAGCCCGGCGACGGGCGGGGGCGGTGTGGTGGAGGGCCGAGCACAGTGGACGTGGGGGTTGGGATGGTCATGGGGGCCTGACTGGTAGGATGTGAGCACACAGTACAATAAAGCCCCACAGTCAGGGACCAAGGCAGAGTGGGCCCGATGGGTTGGGCTAGTCCTTTGGCCGCTTTGTGTGTGGCAGTGCCATCTTCGTATTGTTCTAGAGCAGCGGTCCGCAAACTCGTCAGTCCACAGAGCCGAATATCCACAGGACAACGATTGAAATTTAAGAGCCAAATATTTTTTAACTTAAACTTCTTCTAACGCTGCTTCTTCAAAATAGACTCGCCCAGGCCGTGGTGTTTTGTGGAAGAGCCACACTCCAGGGGCCAGAGAGCCGCATTTTGCTGATCACGGTTCTAGGGGAAAAGGGAATGCTCCTTATTCTGCTTGCTTTCCAAACAGTGTTTGAGCCATGGTCCCTCTAGTTTGAGGCAAGGATGCAGTATTTAATTTTAATTCGTTTCCTAGCCATCAAAAGCGGGAAGTGGCATTCCTGGTAGCGGCTGTCACACGGGTTCTGGGTTATCCTGGTGGCTGGGACAGAGTACGGGGTCTCTGAAGGTTGGGGTTCAGTTCCTGGCTCTGCTCCTGCCCCGTATTCTTCTCACCCAGAAAGCAGGCACTGTGCACCTGCCTGCGATCACCGGGGACACAGGTGACTGTTCCGGAGTCAGGGCTGGCGCAGGCTCAGTAAACGTACCCTCAGCCACGTCGCTTTGATGAGCCCAGCGTTGCCAGGGCTGTGAAGCGCAGCAGCGTGTCAGCATTCAGCTTCTGGTGGTGGAGCCCGTGTGACAAGGACAGGCGACCCAAAGTAAAGCTTTGTTCCTTCTGGGGGTTAAGGACTTAGCAGGAAGCCACTCATTCAGGAAATGCCGGGCAGACACCGAGTGCCCACTGCGCCTGTCAGTGGGTACTAGTTATACTGTCCTGGTAGCATACATCCCAACCTGGTGGTCAAAAGCAGTGAAACTGACCCAGCGCCCACCGGTACTGGTATGGGCAGTCCCAGGACTGGTCAAAAGGATTCCGGTGTCTAGCTACCTCCCTGTGTCCGGCGTCACACAGGAGCTGTGAGCCTCGGGCCGTTGACTGCCCCGGAGGCCAAATAGCCGGTTCCCTGCAGGGCTCCCCACGGCCCTCCCACTGGACACGCTGTCCCCGCCGCCGGGGCGGGGCTGCCTGGCTCCGCTCGTCAGGAAGATTCACTCCCTCCAGGGGAAAGCACACCCCCGCTCCTCACTTCCCATAGCCACTCTGTGCCTGTGCTGATTGTAGTAAAATGGTGTTTTGTGTGCTCACGCATCTCTAACTCTGCTTTGTTCTCTCTCTCTCTCTTTTTTTTTTCCATTCAAAGGAAAGTAAAGAGTCCTGCCCAGCCTCCTAGACCTTCCCCGAAATAACCGTTGGGTGCTCGTATGTGACACTGCGCTGGTTTTATAGTTGGGAGGAGGTGGAAGAAGACATTAGATCCATACCCATGAAATTTATAGTCTTAAGAGCCTACGATTCCTAAACCAAAAGCTATAGGACGAGGCAGGAAATGCCAGCGCCTGAGACTTGTTCTACCATCCTTTCAGTTTGCAAGTGGAAAAAAAAAAAAAAAAAAAAAAGTATTACCGTAGATTTCCCCGATGTCCTGCATTGTGATTTGACATAGTAGAGAACGAGGAGAAGCGTTAACGATAAAGAATGAGCGCATCATACTGGTCATCAGTTTGGCTTTAGGCGTTGTTTATTTGTTCACCCAACAGATGACTGAGTGGCCAGGCCCTGTGTTGGGTGCTAGAGCAGTGACATGCTGCCGTCCGTTAGAAGCTCCGGGTGTGGTAGTGACAGAAGGCAGGAGAGTGTGGAAGCCATGTGTGTGCCCCGCGGTGCATGGGACTCCCGGGATCCAGGTCTGGCGGCTGAGAGGCTTCCGAGGAAGGTTAGTCTCTGGTTTTTGAAGGCAGGGGCCGGGGAGGGGGCCATGGCGAGCCTGTGAAGCCCAAAGGAACTCATTGGGACGGTGAACCTTGGTCAAGGCCCGTTCCAAGTTTGCTGAGGGCGAAACACAAAGGGGAACGGCATCGTCTAAGAAAAGGGGAGATGTAAAAATATAACGTGGCAGTAGTTTGACATTTAAAAAAAAATGTATTTTAATGATTTTTTTACAGAGAGGAAGGGAGAGGGATAGAGAGTTAGAAACATTGATGAGAGAGAAACATCCATCAGCTGCCTCCTGCACACCTCCTACCGGGGATGTGCCCAAAACCAAGGCACATACCCTTGACTGGAACCGAACCTGGGACCCTTCAGTCCAAAGGCCGACGCTCCATCCACTGAGCCACACCGGTTTCAGCAATTTGACATGTTTTTGAGAAGTTTTTATCAGGTTCGGAGAGATGAAAGAGTCTCTCCCTTAAGCATTTTTAGAAAGTCAAACAAAACATTTCTTAAGTCAGCTTGCTTATTAACCGTAGATACAAAAGATTTATAAAAAGCAAAACTATGATGACGCTTCCTATAAGCGAATCCCAGAAAATCCTGGCTCCGCTCCTGAAGCACAACGATGGAACTTCCTCTGTCCGTTCATTGGAGACAGCGCGCTGTCACCAGATGGGCCTTTGGCGGCAGGAACTCGGAACTGGCTGCAGATGCACCTACAGACTTTGCTTTTTCAGACTCTGGGGTTACTACAGCCGCTGCCAGCCTGTGGATCTCTATCATTTTAAAAGCTGTGAATATGCGTGTCCACGTCCGGAACCGGCCAACGGAGCAAAGATGCCCCTCTCTGTACCGAAGGCTGCAGGCGGCTCACTTCCTGGCAGACTTGCCTGGCTTAGAGTTAAGCTGTTTAAGTTAACTGGGATTTTATCTAAAGATCATGTGGGTTGAACGCAGCTTTTAAAAGAGAGTCCACGATGCAGCCCTTGAGGCTGTCATCGCCTCTGACCTTGGAGGGGCTGCTCAGCTCGGCGTGCCGGGGACGGGTCCAGGCTCCTGCAAGACCACATGTGCGGTGTGGGAGCCTGAGGGGTGCACGCTGCTCAGACAACACGTGAGCGTGGTTGGAACATGTTTACCGTGTCTCCCCGAAAATAAGACATCCTCCGAAAATAAGACCTAGCGCGTGGAAAGATAAGACATCCCCTGAGAATAAGACCTATATTAATATAAGACTTATATTAATTTTGGGGGAGCAAAAATTAATATAAGACACTGTCTTACCTTCGGGGAAACAGGGTAGTAACAGTCCCAAGTGTTCACCTTGGTTGGTTAACAGGTATGCTGAGGCCGGTGGGCTAGGTTCACCCTGTACCCACACACATTCATCATGTCCGTTCCCGTGTAGAAGTAGATTAGGTTGGGAGGTAAACAGAAGGCCTTGGGGAACTAGACTCCCCTCCGGACTCAGCCAGCTCAGAGTGGGTGGCGGAGGGAACGGGACCGAGTGCCTGCAGCCCCTCCCCCCTTTCTCTGTCTGCTTCTCACCTCCTTCCCACCACCCATCCCAGCATGCAGGTGTCAGCGTGCAGACTTGTCAGGGCATATGTGAGCTGTTAACAGCAGTTCATTTCTTTCTTTCTTTTTTTTTTTCTTTTTCTGGTACCTCTACAAAGGCATAAGCTCTCACGTGTAAAAATATATAGAGGTGTGCGTATATTTATAAAATATATAGATTCCTAGCCGCTTGTGGGGATTCTCTCCTGCGAACAGGAACGGCCTGGAGAGAGGAATGTTGGAGGAGGTGGGGGGGGGGAGGACACGGCAGTTTGGTTTGGGATGGGGTGCATGGCCAGGAAGGGAGGGATCCTGACTCTGGGGTGGCCGGAGGGGAGTGGAGTGTGTGGCCAGCAGAGTCCCCGACCCCCTAATCCAGGAGGAGGTGGGGGCCATGCGCCTCGGTCACTCGGTCACTCAGTCATCTCAGAGAGCCGGCGGTCGCGGGAAAGGACAGGCTGTGCCGGGTGTGGGTAAGGCGGGCTGCTCCCTGGGCCTCCGCCACGTAGAAGGCAGCCAAGCGCCCTCCAGGTAGAGAGGAGAGGGAACAGCACGTGGGCAGAGGGAATGGCAAACTTCCGCCTGCTTCCTGTCCCCTGAGCATCGGTGAGTCATCCTGGACGTGTAATGTCCACTTGCTACAGCCTACATCCTCCATGCCCCTGCCTGAATGCCCGCAGCCGGCCTCAGCGGTGGTGCCCATCGCCAGCTTACAGCTGAGGAAGCTCACAGTAAGCTGACCCACGGGCTGCACACCTACCACGGAGCAAAATGAGAGACCGGGGCTCGGGGCCTGACTGCGGGCTGGAACCAGCGTGCTGGCCTGCCTCTCCACGGATGTGCTCTGGGCCTGCGCCTTCCTCCACCTGCTCCCACGGGATTGGCTTCAACGCCTTTGAAGCCGCTCAGTCCACTGTGGTCCAGAGTCTGTTCTGTTGGGACCATTCATACCAAGTGGCACGGTTTTCCAGGATTTAATATGGGAAATGTTTGAATTAAATGAATGAGGGATGTTATACACTGAGTGGCCAGGTTATTATGATCTCTGAACGCATAATCATCTGGCCACTCAGGGCATACTGTATAGAATAAGAGGCTAATATGCAAGTTGTCCCCTCAACCAGGAGTCTGACCAGCAGGCAGGCCAGCCAACTGCCCATGTCCCCTTCCCCTGGCTATGCTGGCCCAACCCCACTCATGCACAAATTCATGCACCCGGTCTCCAATATATACATACCTACACACACACACACACACACACACACACACTGAGCGGTCAGGTTATTATGCGTTCAGAGATCATAATAACCTGGCCACTCGGTGTACAGCAAAGAGTATATTGTGGGACGAGATAGCAAATCATCTAGATTTTCCATCTTTGTGTGCCCACAGGGGGAGCGTGAAGCTTCCGAGCTTTTGATTTTCTAGCGTTTAAAATGGGAATGTTGTGTCCTGTCATTCCCAAGGTCTGCCTTAGCACGAATATCCTTCTTTCAATCCTGTTGGCACCAACTAGCTTTTCTAGGGAATCTCAGAGATTATAGGCACAACCCCCGTGTGGTCCGGGAAGCAGAGCATGGTCTGCTTCACAGAGGAAGCTGGCTGTGCCCCGTCACAGAGATAAGCTTCCCTAAAAGCAAATCAGTGCCTCTCTGTCTGAGCATCCCTGTCCTGGGGCTTTCCCGGGGCCTGGCCTCACATGTTCTGATCCAGCAGGCCGTCCCTCCCCACATCGTGAGTAGGTGTTTAACTACAGGACAACAAACACTCGCAGATGCTGTTGGATCACGTGCGCACACTGGTCCACGCCGGTCTGCACAGCCTTCCTGCTCCCATACGGCCGGCCGCGCGGACCAGCTGGAGGCGCAGATGGGGCCTGGCACCGGGAGCCGTTGGCTCCCCCTCTGCCTGGCAGGGCAGGGCCCCAGGCTCGGCTCCCAGAGGGCCGGGCGGCCCCGTGTCCCTGGTACAGCCCGTCACCTCCTCGTGGGGCGCTGGTGATGAATTCCGTGGCTTTGGTGCTGGGACAGGTCACCCGGGAGGTTTTCTCTCCGTCCTCCTCTGGAGAGGAGTCCCAGCCAGCAGGAGAGGTTAACCGAGGAAGGAAGGAAGGAAGGAAGGAAGGAAGGAAGGAAGGAAGGAAGGAAGGAAGGAAGGAAGGAAGGAAGGAAGGAAGGAAGGAAAGAAGGAAGGCAATCAATTTCAGAGGGGCCCAAGCCTCCTGATTCCGTCTTCCCAGGCGTCCTCCAGCCTTTCTCTCTCCCCTGTGGGGCAGAGGTGGCTCCTGGGGCTGGGGGCAGTGTCTGGCCTGCTGGTAGGCCATGTGGAGGTCAGACACATGTGCTTAGGGAGGAAAGTTGTGCACCAGGCCGCAGACGCCTGCAGGCTGTCAGCTAGTTCCTGTTTCTCCCTGCGGCCGGCGGGCTGTGGCTCTTTCTCCGAGGGGGCAAGCTCTGCTGGTCCCTCTCCCCCTCCTGCGACCGTGCAATTAATGTAGAAACCGGGCCACGACCCCCGGCCCTGGGCTTGTGTGAGCCAGGGAGGCCGTGGCTGCCTGGAGAGCAGGTCGCCTCCCCTGTGGTCCTGCTCAGGGTCACTGCCAGGGTGGCCGCCCACGTGTGTGCCGGTGCAGGACGCTGGGGGGATCCCTGCGGCGGGAAAGGCAGAGAACTCGGGGGCCAGGCACGCTTCGCCGGGAACCCAGCCGCGGCCACTTTCGGGCTGTGTCACCCCGGCCGGGCTCTTGACTCCCCTGAACCCCCCGTCCCTCCCCTGCAGGGTGGGACTCCCACCCTCTGCTGGTGGGGCCGTGGGTGCGGAGTGGGGAGACGGGTCAGCCCCCGGGGACGGAGCCTGCCGCGTTCCCTCGCCTGTGCCCGTTTCCCTGGAGTGACGGCCCCCCGGTGCCCGGGAGAGCTGCAGGTACTGGTCCTGGAACCTTCCCACTCTCCACCGCCAGGTGCTACCCCCACTCCCAGGCGCCGCTACGTCTCTGTCTGTTAAGTCCGATTCTTTGTGCCATTTCTCATGGACACGCGGGGTGCGGGCCTCCTGCTTTTCACAGCGTGACATTCTGGCAGCGCCGTGGGAGCGCCTGGTGACAAAGGCCGAGCCTCCGGGAGCGAGGAGGATGCATGCTTCGCCAGGAGCGGGAGCCACGCTGTGGCCGAGCTCCCCGTGGCCCGTGGCGCTTCCAGGCAGGTCACGTGGCGCGTGACGCTCCTGTGGGGTGTCACCGCGGGGGGAGCGCGGGGCAGGGCGCTCCTCCGGGCCTCAGCTGCTTCCGGTGGGGGAGAGGGGGTGGCTGTCCGTCTGTCTTGCAGTAACCAAACCAGGCAGAGGAGGCGGGTGGTAATAGTGAATAAGGAGCCCCCCTTTACCGGGATCGCTGGCCGAGACGGCGTGCCGAGGAGCAGGAGCGCTGGCCGGGAGTCAGAGGCCTGGTCAGCGCCACGTAACACGAGGCAGGCGGGTAGCATAATGGTGAGCGCACCCGTTCCGGCGTCAGACTTCCTGGGCGTAGACCCCACCGCGCTTCCCAGATGCATGACCTGGCAGAGATCCTGGACATTGTTACTTAAGCCTGTTGACCTTCGTGGCTGTGTCGCCTGCTCTTCCGTGTGGCTTCCGTGTCAGGGCACTGCTGTGCTTTTTAGGCGTCAGAGCATTACTTCCTAACTCACAGAAATGAGCAGGCAGCAAACACCTGGCACGCTTAGGTCTTAGCGCAGTGAGAGACGTAGGAATGTGCGTCTTCAGAGCTGTGTGTCCAGGACTCCGTCCCGGCGCCATCGGAGGAGATGGCGGTGGCCGGCAGAGGGGACAGCTGTGAGCTCCCGGCGGTCATGGCCCTCAGTTCCCGGCGGAGCGGGGACCCCAGGGCCCCGCGCAGGTTTCGTAAGCGGCATCGTGAGGCAGGGACCGCAGGCGGCCATCGCTGGGGTCGGACTGGCCTCCCCTTTCGGGCCTCGTCCAGGGACGTCCTCTTAGCCTCTGTCCGTGTGTGAAGGAGCTGCCAGCGAGACCAGGGGACCTCAGTTCTTGGTGGAGTTGCATCAGGAGCCTGGACATCCTGGCGTCCGGGACAGGATCTCTCCACCCCGCTCCAGCCAAGGGGAGACGGACCGGTGCTCCCTGCTCCGTGCTCCCTGCTCCCTGCTCCGTGCTCCGTGCTCCCTGCTCCGTGCTCCCCTGGAAGAAGATGAGGCCTGCAGAGCACGGACCTCATCGGACACGGGAACGCGTGCTGTTGCATGGACACCGGCTCCTCTGTGGGAATTGTCTCGGGGAGAGAAACACACACGAACACTAGGAGAGTGATTCCATTGACCAGTGGTGACCAGTTGTTGTTCCTTTTGTCAACAGGCAGGATGATGAAGTGCTGGCAGCTGCCCGCGCCCAGGCCTTTAGGAATAAGCGAGGCGCGCAGCGGAGGGCTCCTGTGGCCACACCATACCCCATGCGAGGACCCTGTGCCAGGACCCTGTGCCAGGACCCCGTCAAGGACCCTGTGCCAGGACCCTGTGCCAGGACCCTGAGCAAGAACCCAGTGCAAGGACCCCGTGCCAGGACCCCGTGTGAGGACTCTATACCAGGACCCCGTGCTAGGACCCCGTGCGAGGGAGGAAGCCTAAGGACCCCGCCATTACCCACGGAGAAGGCTGGGTGCCCTCGGGCCTTGCTTCCGCTTGAATCCAGAGGTTGCGAGCATGCCTCCCTCTGTCCCTGTGGGAGCAGGCTTCATTTTATAAATGTGAAACGCGAACTCTGTGAGTTTCTAGTCCGCCCTCGTTCTTGCTGAGGACCCACGCGGCTGAGCAGGATGGCATCAGCAGCATGAATGGCAGCAGACTCCACCCACATCTGCGCCCGGGCCCGCGGTGGAGGGACCGGACCGTTCGCAGGGAGGCCCCTGCGGGAGAGGAGCTCCCACTGCTGGGAGCGCAGGTTCCTGGAGCCGTGGCGCCGGTGGCCACGGCTGTTCTCCGGGACACAGCGTGCCGACTGAGCTCAGACGGTGGCTCTCCTCACTGTCCGTGGTCACCGCCCCGGACAGTCTCCGGCTTTGGGCGTCCTCAGGGTTCACTGGACAGAAAGCAGCCCTGAGAGCATCCAGGGCTCCGGACGGTTCTGGGTGCCGCCCTCGGCCCTCGTGTCGCGGGGTCACCAGCGGCGGTGCCGGTGGCCGGTGCCCAGCCTGGTGGGCGAGCAAGCGCATGGCAGCGAGCGGGCGTATTGCGTTGTGTTGTAAGCATACTTTATAAGTACGTCTCTTACTAGCTTCTCTTTCCGGCAGAGACCGCGAAATCCCTCTGAGTTCCCAGGCCAGGATTTGTGTTTTGGAAATGACCAGTGTCCACAATACCTGCAGGGAGGAAGAGTGTGGGGGGGGATACAAAAACTCAAGTCTGAGCACTCCTTATGCCTGAAGGAATGTTTTCATCATTCTCCTGTCTGTTCTGGCTCTGTCCCGGATTAAAGTGCTCGGAAAGCCAGAGTCTGTGGTCTCTGGAAACGTCTCAGTGAGAACCTAGCGCTCTCGCCGTACGCTGCGAGACATGTTCATGATAAAAGCCGAAACGAATTTTGACTGTCGGTCATTTGCTTTGCTTTGTCGCTTACTGTGTCTTTGGTGGTCCGCCTTTGCCTAGCAACCAAGAAGTTGGCCCCGTCACACATGTGGACACAGAGATGCACACGGAGTTCAGCCTGTCACAGTGTCCTGCGTTGAATCACTGTAGGTTTCTGCGTTTAAGCAAACACTCTGCTATTTGTGGGAAGGCCGAATCGGTTTTGAACGCCATGGGGTTTTTCATGATGCATTCTACAGCATGGAATTAACGATAACCTCTGAAGATTTCACCCTAGCTATCTTTTTTTTTTTTTTTAATCCTCGCCCAATAATATGTTTATTAATTTGGAGAGACAGAGACAAAGAGAGAGGGGGGCAGAGGAGAGAGAAGGGTTGCTTCCCATATGCACCCTGACTGGGGATCAAACTCAAGACCTAGGCATGTGCCCTGATTGGGAAAAGCTTCAGTTTCTGACTATGCTATATTTTCTATTAAACTGATTACAATATAATCCTAACTCATTTTGGTTATAATGTTTTCTATTAAGTAAGCAGAAAATTGGAGAAGGTTTAAGTTGAAAAAATTTGGCTCTCCAAAGAAATTTCAATCGTTGTGCTGTTGATATTTGGCTCCGTGGACCAATGAGTTTGCCGACCACTGCCCTACACGGTCAGTGACAGCGCGTGGAACGCGCTTGGCGCAGGGAAGGGTGGCCGCCGTTACTCACCAACAGGGCGGAATAACGCTGGCTCCGCTCCCAACAAGGAAACACACCTCAGACGTTGGTGATGTCAGCTCATGAGCGTGAACGCAAGCAGGGTGACAGCCAGCTCCGGCGACCTGGGCCGCTTTTATCTGCTCTCCGCGGCAGCACTGTTCCCCTCCTGCGGGCGGGGTGGGCGGTCTGAGACTCCCTTCCCCTCCCCGATAAGCCATTGTGTCCTGCTTTCCCAGGATGGGCTGGGGGGCCTGGCCTCTGTGGAGGGGGTCTGCTTGGCACATCCGTCTGAGAAAATCAGGGACGTGGACACTCGCGAAAGGCCGCCTGACTCGCGAGTCCGCCGGGCACCTCGGCCGCGGGCACCGTCCCAGCCAGGCAGCTCCCAGGGGGCGCCAGGAGGGAGGGGCTCGTGGGCACCCGGGTCTTCGCACATTAGACGGACAGCTAATGGTAGGATTTTTGTTTTGTTCTTTTAATTTATTGATTTTTTTTTACAGAGGGGAAGAGAGAGGGATAGAGAGTTAGAAACATCGATGAGATGAGAAACATCCATCAGCTGCCTCCTGCACACCCACCACTGGGGATGTGCCCGCAACCAAAGGTACATGCCCCTGACAGGAATCGAACCCGGGACCTTTCGGTGGTCCACAGGCTGACACTCTATCCACTGAACCAAACCGGTTTCGGCTGATTGTAGTTTTAATCTAAGAAGTCTCTCCTCCGTTCCTCCCATCTTTTAAAAATCATCTGTTGTTTTGCATCCATCTCAAATAAACCAAAACTAACTTCCTCAAGAAAAGAAAGCCCGGCAGGCCTGGCTCAGTGGTTGAGCGTTGGCCTATGAACCAGAAGGTCACGTTTCAATCCGGTCAGGGCACTGGCCCGGGTTGGGGGCTTCATCCCCAGTAGGGGACGTGAGGAGGCAGCCGATCATTGATGTTTCTCTCTGGTCATTGATGTTTCTCTCTCCCTCTCCCTTCCTCTCTGAAATAAATATGTGTGTGTGTGTGTGTGTGTGTGTGTGTGTGTGTGTTTGAAGAAAGGAAAGAACCACAAACGGTGCCAATAGAGATGATGGTGATTCCTACAGGCTGACTTGGGGGATGAGGGGGACAGGAAGTCTGTCTTGTTTTGTCCCCTTCGCCCTGGGGAGTGGCCGGCTGTGGAGGGGCGAGGAGGGGTGCGATGCCCTCCCGCTAGACCCTCAGAGGGCAGGGTGTCAGCGCTGAAGGGAGCCTGAGGGTCACCTGACCCCGGGCCCCGCCTCAGCTGTGTCTGAGCTGCTGAAAGGCTAGGCCCCGTCCCGGCACACGGCGACAGCTTCCCTCCGTTTGCAAAGGGCTCGGTAACCCTCCGGCACGGAGGGCCCCCCTATTAATGCCGGGACCACAGCCCAGGGCCGGGCCCGGCCAGGCAGCAGGAGCCGCTGGCGCTGACCCCCCGGCCGGTCCGCTCAGACGCGCCGTCGTGGTGAGCCCAGGACGCACATGAGAGCTGGGGCCGCTGTTCTGTTTCCTTTTCCTGAGATCCCACTCTTTCTCTGCCAAAGTATACTCTCAGTGTTCAAAGACCTGCTTTTTAAAACTTGTGACCTGGAATTGTAACTCTTGAATTCGTGTTCCACTGGCTTTGAGCAGGTGTCTGACCCGGGGGAGCCGGGCAGGCAGCCCTCCCGGGAAGACCGACATCACCGTGACCTGCCTCACGGGTGTGAGCTGTGATGACGGAAAGTCCGTGTCGTTAAACACACACACAGGACGTGCGATTGCCTCGGGGGCTTTGGAGCCGCTGAGCACACGCGCGCGCACACACACACACACACACACAAACATACACACACGCTCACACACACACGCATACACATGCACACACACAAACATACACACACGCACACACAAACATACACACACGCTCACACACGCACATACACGCTCACACACACACACACACACACACAAACACACACACACACACACAAACATACACACACGCTCACACACACACATGCACACACACAAACATACACACACGCTCACACACGCACATACACGCTCACACACACACGCTCACACACAAACATACACACGCTCACACACACAAACGCACACACACACAAACACACACAAACATACACACACGCTCACACACGCACATACACGCTCACACACACACGCTCACACACAAACATACACACGCTCACACACACGCACACACATGCACACACACAAACATACACACACGCTCACACACACGCTCACACACGCTCACACACACATGCACACGTGCACACACACAAACATATACACACGCTCACACACACGCACATACACGCTCACACACACGCTCACACACATACATGCACACACGCACACACACAAACATACACACGCTCACACACACGCACATACACGCTCACACACACACACACACACACACACACAGGTCCCTTTTCCTGACACCGCAGAGTCTCCACCGGCTTCGATGACGGTCCCCGGGGCTCGGGCGGCCCTGCCGTCACAGACACAAAGATAGGTGTGGCCAGCATTAGCCGTGTGCTTCCAAGTTAAAAGCTTCCCGCTTATCACCTTCCCTTTAAGCTCTCCACCCCGGCTTATCAAGATCGGATGGATGACCGGGTGGGGCCGCTGGCAGGTGCTCTCATCTCGGGCCCTTCCCAGCCTCCCTGTCCCAGGAGGGCGGTGGGAAAGGGCCGACGGTCCTGGTCACAGCCCCTCCTCCCGGGAGGGGGGCCCGGCCTGGCCCTGGGCGCCCTCCGCCCACTGCTCCCTGACACACACACAGCCTCACCTCAAAGGCTGGGGGCCAGGCTCCCCCACGTGGCTGACATCTAGACCCTTCCCGGAGGTTCTGCACATCCTCCCTGCACTCCCGCGGCTCCCCCGGGAAGCGTGGGTGTCAGAGGCGCTTTGAGTGGTCGGCAGGCCGAGCCCGGGGAGCCTCTCGAAGCCGCCCGTGGGCCAAGGGCCGCACGGCGCACCTCCCCACCCACAGGCTTCCGGGCAGAGACACTCAGCCCCACCGGGGCCCAGGGCGCGGCCCGGCCAGGCGCCGGCATGGAAACGCCTTGTTTGGTCACAGGACTCCCGATTGGCAGCACAGCTGGGGATCTATCGCAAAGGCGAGGCCTGATGAAACGCGCGGGTCATGGCTTAGGGGTCAGACCGCCTCACTCTGACCACACCTCCTCCGTCTTCACATCAACGAGGCCGCAGGGGCTGCTCCGTGTGGGCCCTACGCCCTGTGAGCCTGGGGTCCCCTCTCCCCGCCCCAGGACTGTGGAGCCTGGGGTCCCTCCCGGGGGCTGTGGAGCCTGTGAGCCTGAGGTGTCGCCCCCCCCCTCCCCAGGGCTGTGGAGCCTGTGAGCCTGGGGTCCCCTCTCCCCGCCCCAGGACTGTGGAGCCTGGGGTCCCTCCCCGGGGCCCTGGAGCCTGGCGCCGAGCCCTCTCGGGGGCTGGGGTGGGTCCTGTGGAAGCCCAGGCTGCTGGCAACATGGTCCCTGCACCGTCCCACCTGGCTTCCAGGCCCCGTTCCCCAGGCGTCAGTCCTCCCCCTCATCCCCGGGAGGCCTCCTGTGGGAGCGTCTGTGTTGGGTGTTTTCCCAGTGCCCACCTTTTAGTCTCTTAGGCACGGAGACCATCACCTTCCTGCCTCTCTCCTTCCCATTTCCCCAAAGCTCTTCAAGTCTTTTTAAATTTTTTTTTTAGTTGCTTTTATTGATTTCAGAGAGGCAGAAAGAGGGAGAGAGAGAAACCATGGATCCGTGATGAGAGAGAACCATGGATCGGCTGCCTCCTGCACGCCCCCCACTTGGGATCGAGCCCACAACCCGGGCCTGTGCCCTCGACCGGAATCGAACCCGGGACCTTTCAGTTTGCTGGCTGACGTCTGTGCACCGAGCCAAACCGGCCAGGGCGCTCTTCAAGTCTGTATTTTGTTTCCTGTGCCCCTCCCCCAGTCTCCCGTTATGTGGGCGACACGGACCTGTGACAGTGATGACCAGACTGGGACGTAGGCGACTCAGAGCCAGGCGGTCGGTCCCAGCCGCCTCCCATCGGGGCCACAGAGGGCGCGCCCTCTCTGCAGGCGCCGGGCAGCCTAGAGGGAACGGCAGGGACATGGCAGGCCCGAATCGGAGGTGCTCCCTCCACTCCTGTAGCCCCGCGTGGGGACGGGCCCCGGGCCCAGCGTGTGGCTGAGCTGGCGGGTTGGGCAGGGCTCCCTGGCTGCCGGCCCGGCGCTGCTCCCGGCGCCAGAGGCACACCGCCGGCAGAAGTTCACGGTTGTTACCGTTTTAATTCAGCCGCCCCCCACCCCACCCCCCGATGTCTCAATTGGGAGTGGGGACCCTAGGGAACAAACAAACAAACACCTTTTTCTTAGCTAATGTGAAAACCATGCAATGATGAGGGACAGGGACACAAGAAGCATCCTGGAGATGTTTTTAAAGGGGCGTGCCACCCTTTTCTAAGGTCTTACAAATATCAATGAGAGGAGCACGCAGCTGGCACTCACAAGCAGCCTGTGGGCTGGGCCTGCTGCCTGCCTCCCCTGCTTAGCTCTCTTCACCCCTTCCCAGGTGAACGCTCGCATCGCCCCCTTTTGCGGGTGGGTGGCTTAAGGGGTCACTCAGCCGAGAAGGGGCAGAGCCAGCATCCAAACCCTGTCCCTCTGACCCCTGACCCCAGCGTCTCCCTCCTGACCATGGCACACCCACCCACCCACACCTACAGCCACAGCCGCACCCACACCCGCACCTGCACCCACACCCTCACCTGCACCCACACCCACACCCGCGCCTCACCTCTCTCAGGAGGAAGCTTGCCTTCCTTCCAGATAAGGAACGGTATCTAAAACCAACAGCTCTAAGCAGAACTCTGGACCCCGTTTATCTCTCCGGGCGCCGGCGTGTTTCCAGCTTTTGTGGTGTTGTAGTTAGGGAGGCGCTGTGTGTCCTTTTCTGCTGGTCCGCCTCTTGTCCCTGAGGAGTGAGAGTTACTCCTGAGGAAGATCTGTTTCCATCCGAGATCCAGCCAGCGTGTCTTCTGCCTTCGTCGCTTTCTTTTGGCTCCTGAAGCTGGAGCCGCTCTGACCCATTCACACAAACGCAGTTCCCGGCATCTTCATAAAGGCTTCCCGCAGGGGGCGCTCCTGGCAAGCCTTACATTTGCTCGGTTCTCTGGGGCCTGAAACTTGGTTGTAAAACGTGTTTTCAGAGAATGGAGAGGAAGTTCTGGGAGAAGGCATTAGGAAACAAAATAAAGCTCAGGAATTTGAATTCTTAGGATGGAGACCATGAGCATTCAGGGATTTCGATTCTGTGAAAATCACTATAAAGAGAACGCAAAGAAAAGCTTGCCTAATTCCTATGGTATGTAGAATCACAGTATTAGCAGCCTCTTCAGATGGGGAGGGTTGTCGTTTCCTATTGGAAAGGACGTTGGGGGGATGGCAGAACCTCCTCAGCCACGGATTCCGTAGTTCTGTGCCCTAATACAGAGTCCCGAGGTAGGGGTGTTAGGGCTTATGTTTCTGTTCTTTATCAAGTCATATTAGCTCTTCTGAAGAAAATAAGAGAGACGCAGTGAAAACGGCAGAAGAGAAATGAGGCCAGAATTCTAAAAAAATATATATATATATATATATTTAATTACTCCAGAAAAAGGTAAGAGAAGCAGGGAAATTGGGGGGGAAAAAGAAAAAGAAGATTCAGATGGACAAATAGGAAACAAATCAGAGTTGCAGTTTCATATCTAACCACACCAGTAATTAACATTAAATATAAATGGACTAAGTACTTCAGCTTAAAAGCAGAGGTTGTTGGACTAGAGAAAAAGAAGGGCCCAAATGATAGGCTGACTTTACCTGTAAATCCAGGGAGGCCGAAGGTGAAAAGACGGCGTGAAGACGCCATGGGAACAGCATGCTTTAGAAAGCTGGCGTGGCCATATTAACATGAGGTGCAATGGACTTCAGGATGATGAATACAACCAGAGATAAAGGGGCAATTCTCCAGGAACACATTCTGCTCAGAGATAGAGCTTAAAGGACATGAAGCAAATATCGGCAGGATTTTAGGGAGTCCTAGGCAAATCCACAGGCATACCTGGAGATTTTAACCTCCCTCCGGCAGCAATGGATAAAGCTAGACGTGCCCGGGTTGTGGGCTCCATCCCCAGTAGGAGGCAGGAGGCAGTCAGTCAGTGATTCTCTCTCATCGTCGATGTCTCTATCTCTTTCTCCCTCTCCCTTCCTCTCTCTGAAATCAATTTAAAAAAAATTTTTTTTTTCAAAGGCATTTCCATTCATCTAGATCAGTGGTTGGCAAACTCAGTACAACGACTGAAATTTCTTTGGAGAGCCACATTTTTTAAACTTAAACTATCTAGGTAGGTACATTGTTATGAACTTAATTAGGGTCCTCCTAAGCCGGCCTTTGCTAAAAACTCAAGGGGCCAAAGAGCCGCATGTGGCTCGAGAGCCATGGTTTGCCGACCCCTGCTCTAGACGGGCCATCCGCCAGGGACCGAGATGGTGTCAGCCAGTGCGTGCTCTGCTCACGACAGGTTTCTATTGAATTTTCGTGGCTAACAAAGAAGCAGCCGTCTCAGCATTGTTCCCTGAGGACGCCCTGAGAGGGAGTGTAATTGCTGTGAGAGGGAGCCTGAGGTCTGTGCGGTGCCTGGGAGTTCCCTCTTCACCCGCACACGTGAGATCCGACCCGCAGTCTAGACAGGAGGCGTGTCCAGCGAGCAGACCAAATGGCTTCTGCCCCACGAGGCGAGGCGCCCCCCCCCCCCCCAGCGCTTTGTGAGGACTGGAACGCCAGGTGGGGGGCCTGGGTCCTTCAAGGGCCCTTGTGCTCAGAGTTTGATTATGCTGATGAGCCCTCGAGCTGGAGATGGGAGTCTTACCCAGCTGAGTGCCACTTAGAATCAAAGGCCCTCCCTCTCTCACAGCCGCGCACTTCAAGACCAGATTGTGTTGTGCTAAGAGCTGCCTAATGGGATTATCGCGTCTCCAGGGGCGGCCTTCCTCCCGGGGCCCCTCTCGCCCTGTCACTTACCGGTTCTCAGCCTGGCCGGCTCCTGAGAAGGGCATGTTTCCTCTTCCGCTTGTCCAGCCTGCGGAAATGATGGATTAGATCAGGGGTCGGCAAACTCCTTAGTCAACAGAGCCAAATGTCAACAGGACAACGATTGAAATTTCTTTTGAGAGCCACATTTTTTAAAAACTTAAACTATATAGGTAGGTACATTGTGATGAACTTAATTAGGGTGCGTGGTATTTTGTGGGAGAGCCACACCCAAGGGGCCAAAGAGCCGCATGTGGCTCGAGAGCCTCGGTCTGCCGACCGCTGGGTTAGAAGCGTGTGGCTGCTCTGTCAGGATAATGCAGAGAAGCTGTTTGGGTTAAAGCATCTGACGTTCGTTTCTGTGTCAGTTGGGATGCCTGTGGTTGTGGAGACTGGCCCCGCTGGGCTGGTCTGAAAGCCATTCTCATGTCTAAAGGGAAGAGCATGAAAGAAGAGCTTTGCCCTAAAAAGACTCCGGTTCCACGTAAGCCTTGTCCCCTTACTTTCCAAACCAAGAGGAGCTGGGATATAGAGCGGGAATCCATCTCCCCGAAGCAGGCGGCACAGGGCACACAAGCTCAGTTTGAACGACGGAGTCAACAGGCCGTGATTGGGAGGAAGCGTCCACAGTGGGATGCCGGTGTGCTGGAAGGCCAGGGAAGGGCCTTCTACAAAGACAGCCAAACAGGCAGCTGGTCTCCAATGTGCTTTTATCTGCAGACGGCGACCCACCCAACCCCACACCCCGAGCAGGAGAAAGTCAGGAAAACCGGAGGGGCGGCTCCTTGGAAAAAGATAAGACTGAGCGCTCAGCTGGGCTGTGAGTCACTCCGCCCAGGGGCGCTCTGCTCCTAGTCAGGGCATTCTCTTATTTTTAGAATCGAGATTGTGATAAGGACGCTTTTTTTTTTTGTTTCTTTTGTACAGTGCAGTTTGCGTCTATTGCTCTTTCCATCTGGCTTCCTCCGATAGGTTAGTGACTCTGCCTGATACCAGAGGAGGCCTCGGCCTGCCCCTCACGTCCTCACTGGCCCCGTGGCAGGGCCCCTGGTAGAATATGGCATTTTCCATTTTGTTAGAACATAAAAGGACTGACCACTCCAGGCCCCTGGAAGGCCCGACCGCACTACCGCACCCCCCCCCCCCGACTTTCATTACTGCTTAGATGACCCATGCAGGCGAGGGGGCACAAATAACCCAACAAACCCTCCAAATTAGCTCCTTCTCTTCTAATGATTTAATTATGTCCTTGGAGCATATATCTATCTATCTATCTATCTATCTATCTATTTATCTATATGGGTGGGCAAAAGTAGGTTTACAGTTGTAACGCAAATAAACAATATAATGATTCATAATAATATAAGAATAAACTCTTTCGCCCTGGCGGGGTAGCTCAGTTGGTTAGAGCCGTTGTCCCCATATGCCAAGGTTGTGGGTTCAATCCCCAGCCAGGGCACTTGCAAGAAGCAAGCAATGGCTGCATAAATAAGTGGAACAACAAATGATTGTTTCTCTTTCTCTCTCTCTCTCTCTAAAAAAAATAAAAAAATAAATCATCTACCAATAAAATTTGAAAACAACTGTAAACCTACTGTTGCCCACCCCTAAGGAATAGATGTAAGAAAGAGGGGAAGGGTAGGTCCCTTTTCTCCTCCTCTTTCCTTCCAGTCGTTTAACAAGTCGGTAACCATGGCATTCAGTGAAAAGGGAGCCTAGGACTTGAGTCCAGGAGGTCACCGGTGGTTAATTCCGTGGCCTGGGCATACGTGCGCCGTCTGAGAGGTCCCCTCGCCTGTCGCCTCCTGGGGTGCGTGAGGAGGACACTCGGGAGGGCGAGAAGCTGAGAAAGGCGAAGGCCCCACAGCTGGCAGAGCCCGGGCGCCCGTTCTCAGCTACAGCCTGGAGCTGTTCTTCCTCCTACAGGGCCTTCTCACCGCCTGCTCGTCTTCCCTACCGCAGGCTGTGGTTCCTGCCTTCGCGTCTCCCTGCTCTCCCTCCTTCTCTTTTCCCTCCCCTGGCTAGCGATTATGGTGCTCATTGTGTACCGTGCACTCAGCTCTAAGCAGGAAACGCTTTGTCTTTACACCATATTTCACTGCCTGCTCTCCGGGGGAGCTCCTGAACCTCACCTGGCGTTTTCTAACCTTCACGTGGCAGCTTCACATGCGATACTGAGAAGCAGGCATGTGCGCTTTCTGGGAACTGGATGGGATGGAGAGACTGAAGGCACTTCCTCCTCCGACTCCCTTTCCTGGGCGCTGGGGGCCTCCGCCTTCCCCACCCTCAGCCCAGCCCGGCCTGCCTCCACCTCGGGCCACAGATTAATGCCGCTGGGTTTCCAAGCTCCTTTTGTTTTTTGTTTTTTTAGGAACTGGCTTTCAGACATCAGGCCGGAGAGCAGTAGTGCCCCCAGCGCTCTCTATCCCTCGTCTGAGGCTGGGTGGCCGATTCTCTTTTTGAGGATATGTCTCATTGATGTAATTCTGAAACAATCTGAAACCCACAGATTAAGAACATGTGTTTCTCCATGTCACATGTAGAGAGAAACTTCAGCTCATTCTGAAATCTATATTGAGGAATGTCTTAAAGAGAAATTGCAACTTCCCAGCTATCTCCACTACAGATTACATGGTGTGGGAGTGCAGTGCCCGGCGTCAGAGTGGCACACCCGGCCTCGAGCCTCCCCTGAGGCCTGGGGTCTGTGGGTGAGCAGGGAGGCGGGTGAGCAGGGAGGCGGGTGTGCAGGGAGGCGGGTGAGCAGGGAGGCGGGTGTGCAGGGAGGCGGGTGTGCAGGGAGGTGGGTGAGCAGGGAGGTGGGTGAGCAGGGAGGTGGGTGTGCAGGGAGGTGGGTGAGCAGGGAGGTGGGTGAGCAGGGAGGTGGGTGTGCAGGGAGGTGGGTGAGCAGGGAGGTGGGTGAGCAGGGAGGTGGGTGAG
This sequence comes from Nyctalus aviator, assembly GCA_036971965.1. Taxonomy (NCBI): domain Eukaryota; kingdom Metazoa; phylum Chordata; class Mammalia; order Chiroptera; family Vespertilionidae; genus Nyctalus; species Nyctalus aviator. Next base: position 5,448,378 of record CM072925.1, on the reverse strand, counting down.
CAGGGAGGGGGGTGTGCAGGGAGGCGGGTGTGCAGGGAGGCGGGTGTGCAGGGAGGTCAGAGTGCAGGAAGGTGGGTGAGCAGAGAGGCGGTGTGCAGGGAGGTGGGTGTGCAGGGAGGTGGGTGAGCAGGAAGGCGGGCTGCGGGCAGTGGGTAGCGGGCAGAGGTGATGAGGTGGAGACACATGACTCCTCAGACTCACAATGTCAGGGTGTAGCTGCCAGCTTGCCCTTTGCCAGCTCCCTCTTCCCTCCTTTATGCTTTATCATCCTTCATCCTTCATCTGCTCCCTCTTGGGACTTGGTTCATACTTCCTCCTTTTGTCCTAAGATCGCCTCTTGCAGGCTCCAAGGCGTGCCCTCTGCCTGCAGGACTGGGACGAGAGAATCCCGCTGGCATTTTCTCCCCTGGGTCACACTGGGTCCCGGGCCTCCATGCTCTTTGCTCGGCCGCTGTCTGTCAGGACTGCGGAAGCTCATTGGGGTCAGAACAACGGAACTTATTTATTTTTTTCTAGAAAATGGGCATTTCTCCGAGGCGCTTCCTCCGTGCGCCCCGGCCCCTCTGAGCCGGGGTGCAGCATGTTCGCGGTGGAAATTGGGGGCCTGCGGCGGGTGCCCGCGGACAAAGGGTTAAGCGCCCGGACGGCGTTAGCAGAAGTGAAGAGCAGAGCCGATCCAAAACACATAACACATCCTCCAAAGTAAGCCAGGCTCGCCCCTCGTAATGGGTCGCTGCAGGCACGCCAGACCCCGCAGCCAGCCAGCCGCATCCACACGGCAGAGCCTCCGGGCTGCAGCGTCCGGGCCATGTGATTCCAATCACCGCAGACTGGGTGCCGGCCGCCGCGGGGACTGAGCAAGCTAAACACAAGCCCTTTTATAGCCTGGCCGGCTGCGGGGGCGGGTGTGTGTGTGTGTGTGTGTGTGTGTGTATGCAGAGGACGGCCTGGGAGGAGTGTGTGGTTTGGGGGACCTCTGGGGGTGGGGGAAGGGGAAGGGGCAGCTGATTGTCTGGAAGGGGAGAGTTAACAGCGATGGTGATGATGCTACGTTTGAAGCTGAGACTCACCTGATGCTCGCATTTGCTCCTCGCATCCTCCCTGGCCCTGGGCAGGCTTGTCCCTGAGAGAGGAAATTGCTGCGCTAGCTGGTGTGGCTCAGTGGATAGAGCGTCAGTCCACAGACTGAAAGGTCCCGGGTTCGATTCCGGTCAAGGGCACATGCGTTGGTTGCCGGTTTCCCCATTGTGTGCAGGAGGCAACCAATCGATGAGTCTCTCTCACCCGGATAGTTCTCCCTCTCCTTTCCACTCTCTCTAAAAAAAAAAATCAATGGAAAAATATCCCCAGGTGAGGATTAACAAAACAAAACAAAAAAATTTAAAAAATTTAAAAAAGGATGTGTTATGTGTTTTGGATCGGCTCTGGGGGACGAGGTCAAGTTCAGGTTGGAAGGCGAGGGGTTGCCAGGGCGAATGGGCCTGCTAACCTGAATCTGGAGGGGGCCTGGGCAGAGGGCGGGGCGTGCACCAAGCCAGGCCTTCTCCCCACACCCAGCCAGTGGAAACCGGTCTGGCTGCCTCCTCTCCTCCGGGCCGAATTTATTTTAAAGAATGTCAGAAAGGAAATGTATGGCTTCCCACCTTCCTCCCTCTTTGGGCGTGTTTGTTGTGATTGGAAATCCTTCTGGTCCACGTGGCTGCGGCTTTCCCTCCTCTCTCTGTGCTCCTCTGCTCAACGGCCCTCTGAGCAAATTCACAGGAGGGCCAGCCTGGGACCTAGCTGGGGGGGCGGGGGGGAGCGGGCCTGGACCTGCAGCGCTGGGACCCGCAGCCCGGCTCCTGGCCTCTGGGCCGGCTCCCCTCGCCGCCTGCCGGAGGCCAGAGGGGCAGCGGGGCCTTAGTGCCCGTGAGCCCCCCCAGGGCCTGCGGTCGATGGCACCTGTGGCCCTGGTTCCTCTGGAGGAATCACCTTGACTGGGGTTCATCTTGACTGGTCCTGTTTGGGGAGGAAATTTTGAGCTGCTCTGAACTTAATTAAAAGCTAAAAGCAAGAAACAAAGCTGGAGCATGTGCGCATCTCGGATAACCATGCGTTTAGAGATCCCGTTCCAAAGCTAGTGAGCCTCCATCTGTTGGCACAGCAGACGCGTTTGCCTCGGGGACCGCTGGCACTCACACTCCGGCAGCAGGAGCACTGGGTGCCAAGGCCACTGGGTGCCCGCAGCGCCCGCAGCCTCCGGTGCAGCCCCGGACAGGCGGGCAGGTGGCGGGGGGAAGGGAAGGTGGCCTTTAGCTCTCTTTCTTCCTCTTCCCGTCCTCCTAGACCTGGAAATAACAATTGGCCATTGTACTGTCAGTTCTCTTTCAAAGAAATTATTTTGTAAAACGTAAATCCCTTTAGTTTGAAGGGAAAAAGAACTCTACTGATACAGACAGACACAGAAATCCAGTGTCAGGCTCAGTGAATCACTGTAAGCGGAGCATCTCCGCACGGCCACCTGAGCCCGCCCCTCGGTGGGCCCTCCTCCAATCACAGACCTCTCCCCTCCCCTGCACTTCCATGGTATTCTCCCATATTTAATAGTTTTATCACCTACTGTGTCTCTAGATTCAAAACTTTAATTTTGCTTATTTAAAAATATTTAATCTCTCTCTCAATGCTTTTAACAACTGTAGATACTTCCTCTACCCTATTATAATTTATCTATTGAACAACCTTTAGGTAGAACAGGAATTATTATTTTTAAAATATATTTTATTGATTTTTTTTTTTTTTTTTTACAGAGAGGAAGGGAGAGGGAAAGAGAGTTTGAAACATCGATGAGAGAGAAACATCCATCAGCTGCCTCCTGCACACCCCTTCCTGGGAATGTGCCCTTAATCAAGGTACATGCCGTCGACCGGAATCAAACTTGGGACCCTTGAGTCCGCAGGCCGATGCTCTATCCACTGAGCCAAACCAGCTAGGGCAGAACTGGAATTATTTAAATTCTACCAGCAACACACTCACTGTAATTAATTTTTCTTGCTAGCTATGATTTTGAGACTCCCCCCCCCCCCTAAAAACAAAATGATAACACTGAATTTTAATGGAAGCCTGGTAAAACCTAAAAATAGACAGCACTTAAAAGGCTAAGAAAAAGAAATGTCTTTTGAATCTAGCCTGGCAATAGAAAAGATCGTCGTTTTGCTGATGTTCAGGGTAGCTTTTCATTCTGTGATACCACTGATTTTGTGATGTATGTGCTGGTAACATGTATATGTATGTATATGTACATGATCATTATATTACATTTTATTATCTATGTTTTGGAAGAAGAATAGAAAACAGCGTATGGCCCTTTAAGAAAAAGCAAACGGCCTGAGCAGTGTTGCTCAGTGGTTAGACATTGTCCCATGCACCAGCTGGTCTACAGGTTTGCTTCCTGGTTAGGACATATACCTGGGTGGCAGGCTCAATCCCCAGTAGGAGGCATGCAGAAGGTAGCCAATCAATCTTCCTCTCACATTGATGTTTCTCTCTCTCTCTTTCTCCTCTTCCTTCCTCTCTCTGAAACTGATAAATATATATATATATATATATATATATATATTTAAAAAAGAAAAAGAAAACCCACAGCCAACTTCACAAGCCAGTTTGGAAATGAAAATGCAGAGGTTCTGCTGATTTTCGGTTCTGGTTCCACCGCTGCTGAGCACATCATCAGCTCTTCTCCTGCTTCTCCATCTGGACGATGATCAGGACCCACTTATAAATCACATGGACTGATCTGAATCCTGACTGAGAGAATGTCTCCACGCGGCAGTCTGGCGGATTGCCACAAATCCAACCTGTAAGCATCTAGAATCTGTTGGAAGGAAGTTTTATGGAGAGAACAGAACATGCCATCACAGTTTTAGCCTGGTCAGGGACATCACGGCAGCCTGCC